>JAGFBZ010000953.1:1750000-2382675 GCA_018398805.1 Hirundichthys speculiger
CTGTATAGTTGCTTGATGCTAACTTATTTTGTAGTTTGGACATACATGGGTACTGTACAGGTGGTTTCTTAGTATTTACACACCTTGGCGCTAAGGCGTGAGTGCTGTTTTTCCAGTGCTGTATGATAAAGAAAAATGGGGGGGAAAGTACAAAAATCCTTAGTATTAAGGAGGTTAGGTGTTTTTGAAAAGTATGACATTTTTCTTTTTTCATTGTTTAAGTTATTGAGGTTTATATTTTAAGCTTCTATTTGTTATTAATCATTTGTATTAAGAATAGTTTTAGTATATTTTTGTCCATATATATATATATATATATATATATATATATATATATATATATATGAGATGATTTGAATCCATGTTATACAGTATGTACGTCTCTGAAGCTCATTCACAGTCACATGTGGACACAGAACATGTAGTTCTCAAGAAACCAAAAACGTTGCTACCCAGAAGTTTTTTGATGATTGATTTTCTGTTTGATGTAAGAAGCGGTCGCCAAAAAAAGTAAAAAAAAAAATTAAATAAAATAAAAAATAAAAGTTAAAAAAAAAAACGGGAAAAAAGTAAATGTATTTTTATGTGAAACATTTGACTGTTATTTGGTTTTGCTGTAGTTGTAAGAAGATGTGCCTGCGTTAACTTATTGTAAAGTATTTGCATTACTTTATATTCAAAAAAAAAGAGAGAAATTCAGACTGATTGTGATAAAGTGTCACATTTTGTGGTGAATACTTGCCTTCTTTTTAAGTAACCTTTTGCTAACTTCTTTTGTAGTTGTAGACTTAAAGGCATTTCATTTTTTTTATGCGGTTGCCTGTTTTCCCTGGGTAGCAGTGTGTAGGTTCTTTCTTTTGGTTTTTTTTTTTTTTTTTTTTTTTTTTGTATACTTAATTTTGTACTAAAAATATTTCTGGGAATTTTTCTAGCAAATCAAAAATAAAAATACAAAAAAAAAAAAACAAATGCTCTTGTGTGTGTCGGTGTTTAAATTAGGCTGCGGTTTAAAACTCTTTATTTACTGGTGAATCTGGTCTGGCCAATCATGGCAATTCTTTGCCTCTTTGATACAAAGAAAAATTGGTTTAGAAGAATCATCAAATGTTTTTTTTTTTTTTTAAATCCATAATGAGAAAGAGGGTTCGTGGGTTCATTAAGTTACTGTAAACTGAAGAAGCTGCTGAGTGGCTCTCACATTTTAAATATATTTTAGTTGCATCTTTTTGGGTACGTTTCTGCCTCTTGATTTCACCATCTTTGTAGTTTAGAGCCTTCTGGAAGTTGTTTTGACTGTCACTGTGGTTAATTTGAGTTATTTTACTGTTAAGTTGCTTTTCTTAGACTGAAGTTGGTTCCATGGAAGGATCAGAAAGGAAAATCAATCTTTGAATAAGCTATGCAGAGAGCAGTTATTCACAAATATGTATTCACATTTTGTGGATTATTTATATGTGGGCTATTGTCATTTATTGTGACAATTAAGTGGTATAAACTTCAAAATGACTCAAAATGCAGCTCGAAATGAATGAACAGTAAAATGGAAAATATTATTTTGTGAAACATCGTGAACTAAGACTAGAATTAAGTTCGAGAACAGAGGAGTGTTCCTGCACTCTGCTCATCAAGCTAAAGGTTCATTATCAGCTCATCTTTTTAAGAAGAGGCGGCCATTTTGTTTCCGTCCTCAGGGGGGCGCTGTGGCTCTGCATAAAAATGTTCTTCCATGTTTGCCCAGACGTTGATAAAGTTGGTATACCTGCCGTTTTCAGGTCGAACCATTTCTTTCTCTAAGGTGGGCTTCGGGATATAACCTTTTTTTTTTCTTCTTTAAATCCGCAGTGTTGAAATGGTGATAGTCTCTCACTGATTTGAGAGAATGTCAGTTAAAGCTAAATCAGTTGGAAGACGAGGCGCTTTTCTTCTTCTTTCTGAGCCCAAACTGCTGATGCCTGACACAGACTTCCCACATTCATTTTCTTTTATAGGCAGAGAGTGGGCAGGCAATTGTCCCTTTAAGTCTTTTATTTGTTTATATGCTAATGTTCAGGTAAAAGTTGAACCTGGACCGCCGCGGTTTCATTTCTAAGTGCACCTTAACAGGCCGAAGCGAGCCGCGTCTCAGATGCAAATCTACTCATATCTGCTGAAATATGCATTTTACTTAAGCCAATACAGATTTTGCTATTTCAAGCTTCTCACATTTATAGAGGTAAAGCGAATTTATGAGGATTAAATGAGCTAGTAATGGCCTCGTGATATAGAGAGCCACCTTCAAATCGCGTTGAAAGACATCTCCCATCTTCAAAAACAATTGGAGTTAATGTAGTCGCCGACTCCATCCCTTTTCTCTCTCTGTCTGTCAGTCTTCAACAGATACTAATTGTGTGGGGAGGTAAACACCGCAGTCAAGTGGAGAGGACTTTCAGTCAAGCGTGAATATCAATCTCCCCACATGAGTGTCATCAGATGACTTTGACTGAGTGGAGTCGGCTCATTAGGGTGTTGCAGGCACCATTAACATCCAGGTGGAGGCCCTGAAGTTCTGCAAACCTTGGAAGCAGGTAACAGGTGACCGAGTGTGCGCGAGACATGGTTCTGGATGTATGGTCCGACCTCTCTAAACACCGTGCTTCTGAAGGAAAATGTTTTATTCCAACCAGAGACGCCGAAACGGGTTAGGCATACTAGGCAGTTGCCTAGGGCCCCGAGCTGGAAGGGGCCCCAGGACAGCGCTGACATTGGTTCTTTTCAATGACAAAATGATTGAACTACTTTAAACACTGCAACGACGACACGTTGGAAACCCCCCACATAGGGTCCCCACTAGCTGTCACTGCCTAGTGGGTTAAGGGACCCCCGAGACACGGCTAATATCGATCCATATCAATGACACAACGTGAAACCTCCATAGACACTGCAGCGAGATATTTGGAAACCCCCCTAATAGGCCCCCGACTGCCCGTGTCCGGCTTTCTTCAGTACTTCGAACTCAAAATGAAGCAAGTGTATCCGCCAGGATACGCAAAAATTAAAAAAAGCAAGAAGATACCGGGAAAGTGCTAAATTCAAACGTGTATAATCTGACATTATTAAAAAAAAAAAAAGATTATGACGCCACTTTGTCCCACTCTAGTCTCACGAAGCACAACTGCACATGACATGTTTACTGCGCTTTAGCCTAGCTTATTTAAACAGTAATTGACACTAAGCTAACCAGTAACTAATTTGTATTTGGAAGAAGGCAATCATATATCTTCTTGAATTTTCTGCGTGTCATGTGATATTTTTTTTTCTTGATTGTGTTTTTGTTAAACTTTGCACGTTTCAGTTGTGTTTGTTATGTTATATTGTTTTTTTTTTCATGGTTTTTCGTGTAGTGATTGGGTTCGGCCGGTGAAACTAACTATAACCTGATTTTTATTAGTTTTGTTTGTCAAAGTGGGAACTGAACACATTATCCAATAACAGTTTGCAGAGATTTAGGAAAAATGGCCCTTGGCTCTCAAGCGGTTTCTTAAATTTTCTTCTCTTTTTTTTTTACTTGCCCAGTAGGATTTCCTGGGTGCAAATTTGTGAGAACCGTTAACGAAGAATTTCATAGGATTTCAGATACATGATTTAGAAACAAATATGCTCGCATAACATCCTGGCGTGGTTTAAAATCTGCACTGCGGCTGAACAAAAAGGCCCTGGAGGGGGTCAGGAAGTCAGTAATGCACATTATAAGGACACAGCTTCCCTCGCTGACAGACATATCCAGAGCCAGATGCCAGTGTCAGGCAACATGCATAATCCAGGACCTTTCTCACCCAGTAAACGCTCTTTTCACACTCCTGACCCTCTGGGAGGCATTATAGATCCATTCAAGCTCGTACAACTAGACTCTAGAACATTTTTTTTCCACGAAGTGCAATATGAGAATTAAAATTCAGAATCAGTTGAGACTGTGAAAAAATTGTTTTAAATTATAACATGTTATAAAAGTGCAATACAGACAGTCTCTGTGCATACATTTTATGTATATGACACATGAGACTGTGCAAACATTAACTTTTTTGTTTTTGTTTCTGTTTTTCTTACCAGTATGATCGCCTACATGGAAGTGAATTTTTACAGATTATGCATTCACTTGCTCCTCAGTTTTTTTTTCCTTTATTGCTGCAGTCATGTTACTTTTCCACAGAAAGATGTGCTCATATTCACTTTATGATTGAAATAAGAGCTCTGATTCTATTAAAGAAAAGTAGGAAGATCTCTCCTGTTTAGTTGGCGTTGCCATGGTGAATCAGGATGTCGGAGCTCTATCGGTGACTGCTTATAGTCGCCGTAACTAGTAACTCAGTGTAGACATACTGAGAGCTGTGTTTATTTTTTCATTCTTATTTGTTTCACACTGTGAAACAATTCCTTTCTGAAATAGCCCTCTGACCTTTTTAAATGAACCTAAAAGGAATTAGAGCTGACACATTTTTTTTAATGCAGTTTTTATACATAAAAAATGAAATGTTATGCTACACGATCTCTCTTTTTTAACTTACTTACTGGACATATAGTCAATGTAACTGTTGACTCAAAGCCTGTTCCTAAACACGCATGGACTATCCAGCCATTATTTGTTTCTTGGTTAAACAGGAAAAAGGTCTGGAGCTTATTTCAAATGTGGCATTTGCATTTGGAAGCTGTTACTGTGAACATGCAGTCAGTTTGGCTTCAGTTACCAGCAAAACAGGACATCCTTGGGCTTCAGACGCCAGATAAATCTATCAGAGAGACAGCATGGAGATTAAGACTGACAAAATCAACAGTTTGGTAGATTTGTCAGGAAAAAACAAAAAAGAATGAATTGATGAGTTTGGCATCTTCAGAGGGCCTGGATAATTTCCATGGTAAAGGAGAAAAAAAAAAAAACAAAGAAAAAAACATTTCTAAACCTTCAGCCTAGTATGGAACATTCTCCAGAAGTGATTACATAACTATCCAACAGTGCTTTGAAAGAAGAGACTTCACCAGAGCCGGTATGTTAGTTCAAACTATTCAGAAGTGTAAAGAATAGAAAGAGCAGGTTAGCTCCGAGCAGCATTACTTGAAGAGATGAAACGAACATCAACCTGAGCCGCGATGACAGTAGGAATAAAGTAAGAAGGTTTGAAATGTCTCATGATCTGATCCATAAATCAGAGGCGGCGCGAAGGCAAAGGCACGAATGGTTTTCAATAGCACCGGGTCATTAGTGTTGGCTGCTGATGTGTCAAAAGACGGGAGCAGTATATGCTGAAGTGTGCAGGGCTGCGCTCTGTGCTGGGACTCAGACAGATGCAACAAATTAGATTAGATGGAGCTTCACAGTTGAGCTGGACGGCGACTCAAACCGTACGACCCAAAAGGTTCTGAAGGTAAAGAGGTGGAATATACTGCAGAGGTCGTGTAAGTCACCTGACCTTAATCTGGTTGAGCTGAAAAGATAACTGAAGACAGAAAGATGTAAGACGGCGACAAAAATAGGAGCTCCATTCTTTGGTGACTTGGGAAAAAAATGCTTTATTTATGGTTCTAATGTAATGTTTTTCTAAACGGATGAAATAAGAAATTGTATCACCCTCCCTGTTTTTGCACCAGACTTCATTCTGAACATATTTCACCTTGTTTGAGCTTTTCACAATTGATTCATACCCGTGAATCAATGTTTAAAGTTCTCTGGATTTAAATATAGACTGAAAGATATTGAGCTCAGTCACCCTTTCATGTTTTCATCTAAAACAGAAGGCTAAAAAAAAAAAAGACCTTTCTACATACAGAAAAAGTCAAATTTAGCTGAGAGTTGTGACTGAAGGTTCGGAGGCCTGAGAGGTGATTCGTGAAGGTGAACATGTTGTAAACCGTCCACTTTACACCGTGTAACATGAACATTCATGGTATCCTGCACCACTCCCTTCCACCTCCTCTTTCTTTTGCATATTTCCCTCATCTTGCGATTGGGCCTATCAGGGCTCAATCTCCAGTGGCTATGATGGAAACACTGGGCCAGAATAGCACGGGCCCAAGGTAGATAAATATTTATGGGGTGCGTTTTATTTCTTACCACAGAGGAGAAGTAGAAATAGTGTATTTCCAAGGTGAGCAAAACAAACAACTTCAAAGGAATTTAAATTGCAGTTCATGTAAATTATCCTCTACAGTCACATGTTTTCTGTAGAGATTATCATTATAGTGATAATGAAGGACTCTCGCCTGATGCCGAATGACCTGATTATTGTGTGTTTGCAGAAACTGAGGCCCAGAGGCAGATGAAGTGAGTAAAAACCATATGTACACAAATATGAACTGTAAACTTCCAGTCACGAGGTTCTGCTGCAAAGACATGACTGGACATGAGTGGACTCTGATCAGAACCAGGTCTGCTGATGGATGAGATGAAAGGGCTGCTGGGTTGAATAAGGGTGAAAAAACATTATCTGCGGCTAATCTTTAAAAATGCTACACGGGCAAGCTTTAACTGAGACTTGCAGCTCAACATTTGAAGTCTAATAGGAACCGTTAAATCTGGGTCTGATATCTCTCTAGATTCTCCTTCAGTAGCTCAACTGGCAGACGTTTGCTCGTCACATGTTGCCCCATCAAACCCACTCAGGCGATCGTCTAATTATCCGCTAATGTCACGATTCAGCTGGCTCCGGAAACGTGATGATGATGGTGTGTGTCGGGGGCGGTCTGGTTGGTTGGGGGGTATCAGCAGGGCTCAGAGCAAGGCCCTTTGATGTGAAAGATAATTACTTGTGTAGTTAAGATAATTAGCACAAGTCCAGAATAAAAGTAAATAGGCTAACTGTCACTTCTATTGCAGCCTGAATGAACTCAAGCTGCGAGTCAAACAGCATGTAATTTTCCTGTCTGTTGAAAGTGAACTTAGATTTAGGATCTGCATTTTTGGCTATGTGTGGTCGTGAAGAATGTACGGTGTCTGTGAAAGTTTGCAAACTCCTTTAAGTTGATTTTATATACACGTATATTCAGTCATTCCCAATGTGTGGGCCGCGGCCCCCTGGTGAGCCGTCGCGGTACTGCAGGTGGGCCGTGAGAGGTCATTAAAATTAAACAAATGTTTTAAATCCTCGATTTTTTTAAAAATACATTTTTAATGACTGTAAAATACTCATGATATGATTTAAAAAACATTAAAAAGTAATTAAACAAAACAAACCAGTTAAGTGTTATCCTATTGCTGTCATATGACAAGTGTCACCTCATTTGTTGACCCCTTATATTAATATCAGTTTCTAGTCTTGTATGTTGATCACAGTTGTGATTAAAGGGTTGGGTGGGCCGCAGAGATTTTTCACATTTCAAATTGGGCCTTGGTATTCTGAAGTTTGGGAACGGCTGCGTATATTGATGCTAAAATGTGACCTCGCACATTGTAAAAGTTAATTAATAATAAGAATCAGGAATATTAATCATTGTTGCATATGAAAGAAAGTTTAAAGATATGGGTGAGTGGGGGCAGTATGGGAACATCTGCTTTGAGTATGTTGCTTTAGCCTGTCGTTCTGTAGAAGATAGCTTCAGCTATGGCTTACTGATGGGTTTTCTTTCTTGACCTGCTCACTTCAGACCCTACATGGGATTTCTCTTGAATTAAGGACAGGACTTTGACTTGGCCATTTCAGATCACCATCATCATCATTAACGAGTCTCAACATTCCTCGGTAGCTTGTGTACTTAATTAGAGTGTCTGTCTATGTGCATGGCTCACTTTCTCTTGAGACTCAATCCGTGACCAGATTTCATGGTATTTTTCTTGAGAACATTTCTCAAATCAATCAGAATTCATTGTTCCAATGGTAAAATTCAGCAAAACAGGCCCCAACCATGATACTAATGCCACCATGTTTCACAGGAGGTCTTTATGCTGGACTGCAGTGTTTTCCTCTTGCAAAATATTACAGTTCTTTAACCAAAAAGTTTTTTTTTTTGGTCATGTCTGTGAGCACTTAGCTCTCTGATTTTCCTCATGATCTTTATAAATCTACAGAGTAATGAGAATAATGAGTTCATGAAGATCTACATCAGCCTATTGAAGACAGTTGCTTAGAAGCTGTAATTAGTTCTTTTGTTACCTGGTATGTGATTATACACCTTAGTTTTGGAATAACGTTTCTTGGTAAACACTCCTGTGAATGTGAACAATATTCATTCTACCTGGAGATCAGTGGAGACATATTTTTTTGACATGTTCTAATCTGATGAGCAGCATTGACAACTCAGTTTCTTGGGACACTTGCTTTTCCCTACCATGACATGCTTCCACTAATGTTCTATAATTAAAACAGGCAACCCAAACATAGCTTCGGTTGTAAAGCGATAAAATTGTATGGTAAATTCATTTTTTTCTCCTATATTTAAGTTCTTTCTGTGCTGGTAAACATTATCTATCATGTCCTTGTTACTATCCAGCTAAGTGAAGGTTGAGGTTGTGGATACGTGTCCTACGGACTTGCTAAATGTGTCTGCAGTTGCCTCATATGTTTTGTCTGGAGTATTCTGCACTGATGGCTCAGGGTTATTCTGCATCGACTGCTGAGGTGGAAGGTCTGACCCCTTTTGCATGCAAATGGATAATAAATTCACTGAATTCCAGTCACAGCCAAGTCTTGCTATTTAAGTTTATTCTCAGTCTTTCTCAGATAGTCGTTAAAGACTAATATAAGAAATATGCTGTTTTTGCCTCAACACTTTCCCATTGTCTAACCTATAACAAGTTAAACTCTAATTCTGCAGTCAAGTCTTCTTTTCTTTTTCTATCCTTAAGGTAGTATCTGTAGTTTTCGCACTCACTACAATGTTTATTGAGCTATTTTCCTTTTGTAGATTAAAAAAACATGTATACTATATTTGCCAGTTCTTTTTAATTTATTTATGCAGAAATAAAACTGTTATTAAAACTGTTCTTCCTTGGATATATGCATTCATTACTGTTAGCACTTTTACAGTATGATGTGATATGATTTTAGAAGCAAAAGTCTTAAAATGTAAAATTCAAATAAAATTCTGTGGTACCCACCTCAGCTCAGTTACCTCATGTTAGCTATTTTAGATTGGTTTAGCTTAGGCGAACCTATAATGCTATCTAATGTTACTTTAAGATCAAATCTGTCAATCCATCCTCATTTCTGATGTCGGCCCGAAACGACATTTGTTAAAACACAGACTGGTAGAAGTCCAGTCAAGCAAGGGCCTCGAACTGATGCCATATCGTAGAAATCTTCTGTCTCAAAATATTTTTTTAGTGGCGACATCAGATATGACGACTGCATGAGCTCATGAAGGGTCCTGCTACGGACTGGGAGGTGAAGGTCCCGTGAACCTGCTGTTTAAAATGTAATTTTGGTGGCAACATAAGAAAGGATGCAGCCTTGCAGTCTTTGGCTTTGTCACAGTTGGGTCTTGGCAGAGGTCCAGGCAAAGTTAGTGAATCTGAAAGGGCCACCTACCTGGAGGGTGGCTTGGGCGGCGGAGCCAGGGTCCAACTGCGATGAAGCCCACGGGGGCTGCAAGGCTGTGATCATTCAGCTGACGCGTGGTTAGCAGAAGCTAACTGCTTAACTAAGCTGCATCCTCAAACCCTCCCAGGCCAACCCACAGCCAGTCGCACAATTAACAGCACAACCAAACATATGCTCTTTAAAATATGAATGACTGTCCTCTATTAGGTCTTTAATCACAGTTCAGAAGTCATGGCAATGCAAGGTAATAAGTAAGGTGACGACAGCTATCTATTCCTTATGCTGGTCATCAATCAAAGAACCACAGCCTTAATTATACATAACTGTGTTGCTTTATGTTATTACTTTATGTTATTTTACCTGATGTGGTACAAAGAATATTTACCCCAATGCTGTTGCCATGGATGATACAATGCAGCTATGGAGACCAAAACAGTTCAAACCAGAATGCCTTGCTTTATGGAGCCAGCCCCCGGTGGCCATATTGAGGAACTGCAACTTTCTGTAGTTTGATACTGAGCTCAACTCCAAAAAGTGCAAGTTGTTCCTTGCATTCCACTGACTGGAATATCAGTTATGGAATTACATTGTGGACAGTGGAAATGTCAAAGATTAAAGATTAGTTAAAGATTTAGTTTAAATGACCATCCTAAGAATTGTGATTCAGAACTGTACAGCGTAGTGCTTCTTTGATAACAGAACACTTCAGGTAAATATTGTAATAGGAAAACTTAAATCTAAATAAACCAGTGAGGTAAAGTATTGTATATTTTAAGGGAAAAACACAGTTATAAGTGGATGACCCATTTAACTACCCAAGTCAAAGTCTAATTATTTGAACTCTAGCCTAATATTTTTGTCAGTTTGTTTCCTTTTTTTTCTCTTTTATTTGTGCTGTGAGCTCATCGCTCAACACAACACAACCACACTGAACGATGGCGTCTACATCTGCATGTGGAGCACCGTACGAGGACTCCACAGGATGATGGGACTTTTCATGTGTGCCTAAACAGATTTAAGAAGGTTCATCCGGCTCTCGTGGAAAAGAGACTCTCCTGCCAGTCTCATCACCGTTCTCCCACATTCCAAGGGCATTCTTGTGATTGACGGGGCTTAATGTGTATCTTGCCAGAAGTGAATTTGATCCTGGGGGGATCTGCCACAGCATCTCTATATATGATTTACACTTTCTCTCCTATACCTCCATCTTCCCCTCTTTTTTTTCGGTGTCGAACAAACAGAAACAGAATTGCCTCGTCTGGAGCAGCTTGTGTTGTGTTGAGATCATGTGTGGATCTGTGTTGCTGTTTTTTTTTTTTTATTTTGATTTGTTTTCCCGTGGATTGTGTTAGAGAGGGATTTGTGCATTTGAAACACAATATTAAAAAGCAGGTGTGACAGTGGGAGCTTTTGTTGTTATGGTACATCCTATGTGTTTTATGTACAGGTGTGCACTTTTGGTGTGCATGTGCTCCCATGTCCGCATGCCCATTTGTACCCAAGGGTGGGAGGGGGGGGTAATTTTAGATGCACCTGCTGCCACGGTGCTGTAATTTCCTCTGCAGAATTTAGCTGAATAATCACACTTCCCCTGCTGGCATCTCTCGCTTCAAAGCACGGATGAGATGAAACACAACAATGTTTTGTGGCGTGCTTGTCAGAAACGCCACACCCCCCTCGGTCTGGGGCTGGGGGGGGGGGGCGTTGCAACTCCTACTTACATAACAGCTAAAACCTTTCCCACCCTTCACCCCTGAAGGCTTAATCACATCAGTATGAAGCAGCATCATGAAATGAAACTGGGCTTTGAGGGTGAAGTGTTTGATCAGCCGCATAAGTGGCACCGGCTATCAGGTTTTCCATAAAGCATCAATATCAGTCCAGAATAAGATTCCTTGAGCTTGCTGTGGCACTGATACCATGCAAATCTTGTAGCATCAGTTAGCCTTTCGCTGCTGCAAAGCTGTGGGCATACCAGCGGGGCCTCATCCTCGCCTGCTCTTAGATAGCTGACTCTTGTCTCCCGTAGATCTGCAGCGGTAACATCCTTATCGCCAGCAAAAAGCCTGCCAACCAGGTTTATCCATTTGGCTGAAGACTGACATTACCGCAATAGCATCCCCCCCCTTATCTCTGTTTGTGAGGCTGGGAGAGCGAACGTAGTCCAAGACAGATTACTGTTTCAGCTGAGAGGGGAAACAATGTCTTTATCTCTAATTCATGTAGAGGCACTGCTGAAGAGGCATCCTTTATTCATTCCTATGAACACAATGCAATTTGCTCTTTTGTGAGCTTTTTGTTACCAACTTGTATTTCATAGAGGAACTCCAGACACTGGCTGACCATGTAGTATTTAGTTCCAGTCTCAGTACAAGTTGCACAAATGGATCAGGTATGCAGATACAACCAAACCGGTGGGGGGAAAAAAAAAAATCCTGCTGTTATATTTTTAATGCTTGCAGTTTTTCCACAGAAACACAAACTATTTTAGTCCTGAAGTACTGAATATTATCATATCAGGCAAATACCACTTACCTGGCATGGGACATGACAGGTTGATGGGAAAAATCTTATCTCCTTAAAAAAATAATCAAGTTTGACATTGCATTTCAAGCCTGCAAGACATTAAGAAAAAAAAAATGTTGGAACAGCAAACATTTTACCACTTTATAATGTTGCCGTTCCTGCTCCCAACACATGATGGATGTGCTTCCTGGAAACGTGTCAGGTTCTGTAACTGGGGACGGGTCAGGAGCGCAGGCAGGACGGTCCAGTACCTGCACACTCCTCTTCCTCAGCCACAGCCTTTGTAATGTGTACAGGATGTGTTTGCCTGTTGGAAAAAGGAATGGATATCACTGGTACAACCCCATTCCATCCCAGAGCTGACTTTTGGAGACCAAGGACATCGATGCCATCTCTGAAAAAGGTTAACATAAGGTTTCTTTTTTTTTGTACAGTAAAGTTTTAAGTAGCATTTGTAAATGTTGCACTTTTCTGAATGGAGTGAAAAACGTAAGGATTGCTTCTTTTCCTCGCGTTTACCATATTGTCATATTTTTCTGATTTGGGTTTGTATGATTGGCTGATTAACTCACTGAGGCTTGGTCTATATATCACATGTGCTCATTTCATTGATCAGGAATCAGATATTGCAAATATCACAATATTATGATATTGTGATATTTGGAAAAATCTGAGTCTAGAAATTCAGCATTATGAGCACATCGTCTAAAAGTTACATCCACCGATACGTGTTATGACAGTGCTTTTTTTTTTTCTTTTTTCAGATTGCTTCAGAAAGTCAGTGCAATTATTTTTTTTTTTTTTTATTTTTTGCCAAGCTATGCCAGAGCTATTGCAGCACTGTATACTGGACTCCACTTCAAAACAGCTCATCATTATTTTGCAAAGGCAGTGAGTCCATCTGACTTCCACTGGTGCTTTATGTTCTCACTGGGGCTGCAGGGGTACGGTGTTCTCAGATCAGAGATTATTAAAAAGAAAGGATGGTCTGTCTAATGGGTTAGTGGAGGAACAGTGCATCGGTTAAATGACTGTTTTTGCAAGATAGTTATAATCACGTAACTGCTTTTTCTTTTTCTTTTAAGCCCTCTTTAGCTTGTTTATCGTACCTCCAACCAACCCATTTTTAGATTCTAGCCTCTGTTACTCCAGCAGAGACCGACAGACATTTGCCTTCTTCAACCAACGTATGTTTTTGAGTTTGGCCCTGATCTTGGACTCGCACTTTCAAATAATCAATGCCGATCATAAGAACTCACCAACCTTTTCGCTCTGTTTCTTTCCTGCATCTCCTCTTCATCCCCCCCGTTGCTCTCACTGCCTCTTTTGAGGCTATTGATCGTAGAACAAATGAGAGGGAGTCAGACTGACCCCTACATTAGAAGTGTGTGCATGAAGTATAATTACCTACAGTGGTCTCCACACTCCCACGCACCTCCTCTGTTAAAGCAAATTTACAGCCCAGACAGAGAAGCTCAGGTAAATGAAACATGTCAGTTTTTTAATGGAGTTTGTTTACTTTAGTGTGTTTACCTATTAACGTCAGCTATGATTTAATCTGCATAATGCTTCTATGTCTTTCTGTGTGTGTGTGTGGAGGATTGCTCTGTATAATGCAAAAAGTCAGGCCGTAGTTACCAAGGATTGCAGTAAACAGCTCATATTATGCTGTACTAGCCTCTAAGTGGGCTGACATACTTTTGTTCTTTATTTTGAAGAGCTAGTGCAAGAATTTTTGAAATATTTGCACCAGTTTTGAATGTTCTAGCTTGTTTAGTGTGATTATATGCATTAAAATAATTATGATTGATCGAAGTACGGCAACCACTTTGGACAAAAAAAAAAAAAATGAAGCCCACTCTTGTTTCCAGACATCTTTAGATCATTTACTGATTTGAGTGGTTGTACGAGTTGGTTTTCTAGTTCCCAAGGTAGCACAGCGGAGGCTCTTGTTGTATTTTATCTCAATGTCCAGTCACTGGAAGAAAACCTGCCACATTTAATGAGTTAGGAAGCTGTGACCACAGCCTGCAATTTCTGTTTGATTTGCCAAACCATTGAAATCGAGTCTAATTTCAGATTTCTGGTGCAGATGGAGATCTCTGTTTGATTTCTGAGACCTTTTTTGCACCATTACATGATGGCTTATTCTCAAAGCACGTAATTGCAATATTTCCACTCCACTTTTGCATTTAGATACACAAAAGAGAATCCTCTAATTCTGTAACAGTGATTCACAACCTGGGGTACTTGTTCTTCAGGGGGTGCCTCTGTAGTTGCCAAGGGCAACATGGAAAAACTGTGCAGTTGCCCAAAATATGTGTTTAAGAAAATGCTAATTATGATTTGATTTAAATGCATCTACGTGTGTTTAAAGAAGATAAGTGTGGATACAAGATTTCAGGTTGTTGCATTATTTATATTCATTAGTTGGGTCTAAAATGCATAAATTTAGAGATGAAACATCCTTC
The DNA here is from genome assembly GCA_018398805.1 of Hirundichthys speculiger. NCBI lineage: Eukaryota > Metazoa > Chordata > Actinopteri > Beloniformes > Exocoetidae > Hirundichthys > Hirundichthys speculiger. The sequence continues at coordinate 1,764,501 of JAGFBZ010000953.1, forward strand.
CCAACAATTTATTAGCAGGATTAGTTTATGATTGCTTTTACAAATTTATAATGAGTACAAAACAAAGATGCACCATGAAAAAGTTTAGGGATCCCAAGAGATTTCAGCTCTTGGGTAACTCAAACCAAGGTTTCAGTCTTAATGAACTAGTTAGGGCGAGAGCTTGTTTAGTTCTTGTTAATGAAGGTCAGGTGATGCATATTTCAAAGCTTCATAAATGACTGGATCCTCAACCTTTGCCACAACAATCTGAACAAAATTAATTCCTCCAAGAAACTTGCTGGCACCCTGAAAATCAGAATAATTAATGCCAAATAAGAAAAGCCTATGAGAAGGTTTAAGTTTTTAAAATAACAGTTTCCTCAGTTTCTAATGACAGTTAAGAGGAACAGTGGGGGTCAAGCTCAGGTCTTCATGACCGAAAAAACCACAAAAAAAGCCAATTAAATTTCTGCAGCACATTCTGGGAAGATTGTATTAACTATGGGAAGAGTTGTGGTGCATTTTCTAAAGGAAGGGTTATTAAAGGGAAAACTTTCCTGCGTCTGCATTTAGCATCATCACCTCGCAAATGAGCATCAGAACAAACCTTTTGAAATTTGGAAACCAGTCAGGCGACCTGATTAATTGGATTCTTTTTCTCAGTCAACATTGAGCATAAGTACATTTTGGGGAGGGTGAGGTCAGTAGTTAATCTCCAGCTGTCATATAGCGAGGTGGATGATTTGGGCTGTAGACTGTTTTAGAAGAACTGGACAAACCCTCAGTGACGTCACCCATAGTTTTCTGAAGAGGGATTCTGACGCCTCTTTTCCTCGTACTGCCACATGTTGCCATTTTGAAAAAAGCTGGAACAAGCATTACACATTTCAAGTGTTGCTAGGAACCAAGTGCTGCCAGAGCTGAAACGAGGACTAGCAGAGCTCTGTTGGGACCTGCCGGTCCGTAAACTCGCCACTACCCCGGATATGCGTGTTGCAGTTGGGCAAGGCAGCAACCATCTGGCCTTTGAGTAGTGGGATGATTGACTGTGGGTCCCAGCATACGTCTGCTTGGAAGGGTCCTGAAATGATCCTCCGTGGCCCCTGGCTCCTTCAGCTAAGCTACAGTAGATGAGCTGGTGGACGTCTGCAGTGGAACCTCCTGTTTTAAACGTTATTTTGGTGGCGACATGAGAAAGAGTTGTGTTTAGATGACACTCAGTTAGCATAAGCTGCTTATTTAAGCTTCATCCTTGTACTCTTGCAGACAAACCCACAGCTGACTTCATTGGTCTTTTAGTAAAATTAACAGTACAACAAAGCGTGTTCTTTAAAATAGCAGTGACTATGCTCTGCTCAGATGCTCTGTTTAGAAGTCAGTATAGTGCTTTTTTGTTTTTTTTATTTATTTTATTTAACCTTTATTTAACCAGGTTAGTCCCATTAAGATTAAGAATCTCTTTTTCATGAGAGACCTGGCCAAGACAGGCAGCAGCAGCAAAACACAAAGTTGCAGACAAAGACATACAAGGAAACAAAGTACATTTTACAAGCAGTAAAATTTGCATGAAATAAAACTATCTATAAAACAAGATGAGAGTTTCAGGGAGTCGTTTATACAAACATCAAGCTAAAAACAGCGACATCCCATGGAAACTGCTTCCAAGTCCTTCATCTTAGATTTAAAAACATTTAGCGACACGAGCTTAGCTTAGCTCATGGGACCAAATTCCATCATGTGATTTCATGAAATCGAAGAGAGAAGCAAGCAGAGGAATGTAGACGGACATGGAGAAGTGAATCAAAGTGGTGGAAACAGTAACAGTTCAGTTACATATAATTATTTGTATAATCACTTGTATACAACAAAGTTTTCAACTGTGTTTGTTCAAAATGTATGCTAAAAGAACATATTTGAAATGCAATTCACTGAAAGGAGCAAACTGTGATGATTAAAGGTGATGTTACTGGAAGTCAGAAGGCATCAACTTTATAAATGTTCTTGAGTGAAAAGTGTTTTCTGGTGGCTCGAGGCTCTTCTGCTGCGTCAGCACATGCTGGGCAGTGAAACGGCAGAACACATGTGGAAGCATCAGCAAACTCAAAGAGTGAGACCTGATGCCTTTTAGGCTCAAAGCAGCTTTACTAACTTACTATTTTCATCACATGTTACTTTTTACTTTTCATCTGTTTGATCTGTCTGCTGCAAACTAGAGTTAGTTTTGATATCCAATTCAACAAACACATTTGTGGTGTAATGCACTTTAAAAAAATTCAGTTTTTGAAACAAACAAAAAATAAATACTGGGACAAAAGGCCAGATAATTTTATTATTCGCTTTGTAATGTTGTAACTCCCACTGGCTTAAAAAAAAACTATTTGACAGGTCCTTATTGTTCTCATATAACAGAAATGCTTTCCCCTCACATATCACTGCTTCTTGTAAACAAGAACATTAGATTTAGCGCAGTCGTCAGGACAACATCACACCTCACACATCACTGGTGATGATAAAGAGAAGAAATAAAACAAATCTTGCTATATTGAGACTACATTTCTGTTATTGAGCTGTATCTTTCACTTTCACCAAATTAGCCTTCAGTTCTGTTGGAGCCTAAAAATCTTTGTTTTTCCTCTCTTCTGCCTCGTGTTTGTGCATAAAGAAATGAACAACTGACATGGATCTTATTGAAAAACAAAACCCATAAGAATAAAAATGATTGAGATAAAAGTTTTAGGGAGGCGGAAAGTATAGTAGAGAAAAAGAAAATTTCCTGAGATGACCTGGACTTTAATCTGTGTGTTTTTCACTTGCTGATGACATCACATACGCTACTGACAGGTAACACAAGTGAAGAGTCCCAGAAGACAACATAGTCATGAAACTCAAGTCCAGCAGTTCATTATTCAAGGTGCAGAAATGCTCCTTCACAGTAGCAAAGATTACATCATGTGTTGTTAACAAACACTGCCGTCCCTCCTTACTGTTTAATTTGAACGATACTGGAAGCTGCGAAATCTGCAGTCATAGTAAAACACATAATACCGCCTTCCCTATATTCCCTCTGTTTCCTTGTCAGTGCTCCAAGTTCATCCATTTTGTTGTCACATGATCTTACATTATTCATGGCGATGAGGGAACTGGTTTGAAGAGCCTTCTTCCTCTTTGTTTTGCTGATTATTTACATCATTGCTCTGTCCGTACTGTCTCTTGGCCTGGTTGTCATTGGAAATAAGAATTATTTCTCAGTTGGCTTACCTGGTTAAATAAAGGTCTAATAATGATGATGATGATGATAAAAAGTTCTCTTCAACTCATCTGGATTGAGCTGTATACAAGTGCAAGTGCATCTGGAACTCCTCTAACCTTATTTTGTCTTTAGAAAGCTCAGTCAGCTCCTCTCAGATTTAAACTCAGATTTAAAACTTGCTCATCGTCATGGATTTTCATCATCGTGGTTGTAAAAAAACAAAACAAAACAAGAATTACCAGCAGAAATCCATGAAACATCCAAACTCATTATTAAATTTGTGGATGATACAAACGACGACTACAACGGCTCTGGTCCCCCTACAATTTAAACAAACCTACAAACACTTGAGACTTGAAACATTTTTAAAACTTATTCAAATACGATTTATGTCACTTGTGTAGGTGATGTGATGTATAATCTAAGATTTACTATTTTTCTCTTAATTTATTTTTTTTCTCCACAAGCATCTGGCGACTTTGAAGAGATTATTGGGGCTTCCGTTCCCCCGGTTGAGAATCACTGACATGCTTAAAGTTACAAATGCCTTTTCAATGCTTATTAGTAGTTGTAAAGCACCAGATACTCCCTTCCCCAATCATCTTGATTTTTAATCTTGTGGTATTAGCATTTCGATTAAGTCTTAGTTAAGTCCTTTGCCCCACTTATCCTTGCCGTTTATCCCAAATAGGCCAGGCGAGTAGTGTCCAGTCCAGACACGTTTGGGTGAGGGCCATCACCTTGTGTGTGCTGCCAGTGGGTCCATCCATCTGCTGTTTGACAACACCTGGCTCCCTCCCAACCCTTTAGCACGGCCATTACAGCACCAGCCACCAAACTGGTGCCACATGAACGCCTCCTGAACATACCAGGGGGAGCAAACTGCAAGCGCAGGCTTTTGCATGTGTGCCCGTGTGTGGCGAGACCGCTAGCCCACATATAATAGGTTGATAAATTACCCACCAGCCACAAATTAATGAACAGCCTATGGGAACGAGTGCAAATAAGCAGCCAAACTGAAACAAGTGCATCAGACTACTTTATCTGGATAATCGAAAAATATCTATGTGTCAATTAAAGCCTTGATAAAAATCTGATGATGCAGCCCTCGGGTTGGAAATGAAAAAGGAATGATGGAGATGTCAAGACCTGTGGTTTTGAAGCAGTTATTTGCTTCAGAAAGCAAAATAGAAGCAGGTTTGCTGAAGGTCAGTATAGATGAGGGGAAAAAAAAAAAGTCTGTATAACTTGTTTGCCTGAAAACAAGTTAAATCAACATGCTGGAGTTGATAGAAATTGGATAAAACCATCCAGGACATCCCCACGAGAGGATTCCATATTCATTATGTTTGAACAGTGTTGTTATTTAAACTCCTTTGCTGTCCCCCCCACTTAAAAAAACAAAAGAATAGTACGTGCATCACTGTGATGCTATTTCTCGTTTTTTAGCGCCTAGAATGCGACGGCACTTTGAAATAGGATGAGACGGGCAAAGGGGGGAGGGGACGCAGCACATAAAGTGAAAAGGGTTAGTTACGTGGTCAAGTCACCACCTGTGATCTGCAGGAAAACGAAACCCCCTCATTCCCCATCCTCTCCTCCATCTCTCATCCCTTTGTTTTTTAAGGTCCTCTGAGGATATTGCCGCCATATTCTTTCATTGGTAAAATGTCCCCTGGCACAAAGCTATTTCAGATACTTTACCAGCAGGCCCGTGGTGATGGAAAAGCCCTAATTTGTTTTGACTTTGCCTCTCACACAAACCAATCTCCCAGTGTTATTCGAGTCCCCACTCTTGTCTTGTTTTCAGCAGCAAACAACAAATCTCAGGTTGCCATGGATCCCTGCTATATATAGGCTCTTTGTGTATCTTTGTGTTATTTTGTTGCTCATGCACTTGCATGTGTGTGTATATGTGTGTGTGTGTATGCATTTGAATCCCCCCCCCCCCCCTCAACTTTTCTTTCCATCATGCAGTTGAAACTATTTCAGTGTTGGTTTAGTTGCGTCTCATTGTTGGAAGCTGAAACTCAGAGTCAGACTTACAAAACTATTCATACCTTATTCCCAGCGCACTCGTATCTAGGCTGGTGCAATCTGAGGATACAAAAAAAGTAGCGAGACAGCCTCGGTATAGCAGCAAGCATATAAAAACACCGCATCTACCTGAAATGGAGAGTTTAATTAATCCAGAGCCTCTGGCTGTTGACCAACTCCCTCCGGTGACGACGGAATTACACTCGTCTTTTCAACAGCCTCCATGTTCCTGTATTGTGGCAGGAGAGTTTTGAAGGGAGATGCATTCACAGCTTGGCTAGACAGATGCCTTTTTTTCTTTCTTTGTTTTTTTTTTTTTTTTTTGTTTAAGTCTCTTTTAACTTTACTTTAATGCCTGTGCGTCTCCTTGGCTCAGCAAAGCTTCCTTGTCAGTAAATATCCTTCATATTTGAAGGATGCTTATCACACTCTTTCCCATGCGCCTTAAATAAACTTTCATTAGTTTCCCCTGCATTGTGTAAAAACACTGGTACCCAGCTATTAAAGCAATACTGAGGACATTTTTCTTTTTGAATCACTAGTTTCATTTTCATTTGGAGGAGCAGTTGTGTATGGCTGTACGCCGCTATGTCTCACATCAATGGGTTAGCTTACAGCACACAAAAATGGATGGACAGCTTGGAAATGGATTTATAAACATGACAGAACAGATTGGAACCAGTATCGTTTCACACACTGGCCAAAAATGTGTGCTGATCTTAGCAAGGCTCTAAAAAGATGATTTAAAAAAACAAACAAACAAAAAAAAAAAACCCAAATGATCATTCTATATAAGTTATGGCAGTGGCATCAATTTTAGTTTTACTGACCTGCAGCCATCTTTTCCATGTTCGTACAGCTGCTCGAAAACAGATCTCGTACATTTTCTCGCACAGCAAGATGTACTTTATCACTTGTTAACCTTGTGCATCGGATTCAGGCTGCTGTTCACACCCAGGGTGCTTTGCTCTCAAATGACATACATGCGCATGGTTGTCTTAACACCATAACTCACAGGAGTTTGCCCCAGAGCTAAACTTCAAACTTTGTTTATGGTGGTCTTTGGCTTTACATGTTTCCCTTATTTACACTTTTTTTTTTTTTTTTTTTTTTACCAGAGCCTGGGAGTAGTCAAAGTTCTTCTTTTGTTGTGTAATAGAAGTTGTTAAAGGTGCATAATTGTCACCTTGTAGTGGAGTAATACATAACTACCAGATGCTAATTTAAACGAGAGAGCTGCATAAACCATTTGATTTCTTATAATTCAAAGACTGTTTAAGTGTTTTAAAATCATTGATTATCCTTACTTTAGAACCACCCCAGTTGAAAATCACACAAACATTTTCATTTTCGCAACTTCTGTTGCTGCCTCGTCTCAACGTGTATTTTGGGGTCCTGCAGTGAAAAAGGAAACATGAAAGCTATCACATATCCAGGCCTGTAATTACTTCCACTCTCCTCCCTTGTGTCTTAGATGGATTCTCAGAAGCCAGAAGTGGAGGATCAGCACTTTCCATCCCTCCTACCAACTCTATGTTCTTTTTTTCCTCCTTCGTCACAGCGGGGCTTGTGTTATTAACCTTCTGTCTGCCTATGCAAATAGGACGCTATAGTCCTTTTTTCTCCTGCTGGAAGCTCATTTTAGACAATTGAGCTCCCTTTTGAAAATTTCCACGCGTTCTTTCCTTTTACAGAAATCCTGGTCTGATCCAGAGAGAATGTAAATGGATGTGTGAGCTACTGACACATTTTACTTGATAATCTGGAAGGAATGTGAAGAGGAAAGCAAATTTAAGAGTCTGAAAAACACATTGAGACACAGATTGAAATAAAGCTTCCCGATGAAGGTCATTTATACATGTGTTTGACTGTAAAACCTGAAGGTGTCAGGGACGTACTTGGTTTCGATTGCTAGAGCTCTTTACTCCCACGGCTAGTTCCCCATCCTCCTCTTGCGCCGCTCTCTCAGCCTCCTCATTAGAGCCACTAAGCGCCTCTCAAGGTGGTTATTGTACCTCTCATCAGTACTCAGAGTTGACTGGGTAGCGGTGGTGGACGGAAGCCAGGCAGGAACGACAGTAATCATTAGATGTGAATGACACAGGACTCTGCTGGACAATAAACTGGAAGCTCCCTTCCCGCCACCAGAGCAGCCATCAGCCCGAAGCCCACCCCTGCAATGACCAGTGATGAGGGCCGGTGGTGTTTCTCATAAAAGCTCTATTCATTCTCTGCTCTGTAAGGGCACATAAAGTTGACATCTGCGCTTTTAAGTGTTACTGTGTTGCTTTTTACAACAGAAAATATGAGAAAGATAGTTGTTAAAGGCCTTTAACCTGGCAATGATGGAAATGGAAGTGCTTCGTAAATATGGCAGAAATGTGTCTGTTCATCCTCTGAGTAAGTATCATTGCCTTTTGGGCTTCTGTCAGGTCACCTTTCACATTTTCTGTGAAATGTTTAAAAAATGTCATCTGTTTGCACTGATTGCTGTTTAGCTTGTGCTCATTTAACTATATTGCCAATTAGCTCATGAAGTGTTTGTGTTGCTCATGTGGTAGTCGAGTGGGTTTGGTTATAAAAGTTTTATTGTAGTCATGGAAAACATCACAAAAACAAAAGTTTTTCAAATTATGTTGCTGTGGTTTCTGAATATAGATATTACATCTGTTTTAAACGATAGGGGACATATTATGGGGGAAACTTGTATTTGAAAGCATAAGTTAGCATGTATAAAGTGACTACCAATTCAAAAAAGTAATTCTATAATGTCATGAAAATGTCATTCTATAGAGCTGTTGTTTCTGGTTACACTGGACATTTGGGAGATTGCGTAACTGTAACCCCACCACACTTGCACTCATATCAACCAAGAAAACCCTGAAAAGCACAAAAACTAAACACCAGACCACATAAATCAACCCCAAACAATGACATTTCACCCAAGTGCAGGTGCAGGTTTTCCTGGCTGTAAGTAAAAAACAATTTTTTTTCAACTACGGTTGTTGTTTCAAAAGCCTGTTACTCAACTCATTAATAGGCTATAGCATGCATGACATTGGGACAAGCTATAAGTATGGTAATGTTGTCCATAACCACTGGGTAACTTCTACTTAGAGAGTAACGTTAGCTTGCTAAATCTATAAATCTTCCAAACTAAAATTTGATAATTTGGTGTTTACAGAGTTTTTTGGCCAGGATCAAAAAAATATGGCTGTATCTCTGAAGACGTTTTTTGCGTGTTTTGCTATTTGTTGCTGGTTGTCTATCTAAGTTGACAGAAACCAACTGAAGGAGAACCCTCTAGAGCGTCACAGTGCTGTTAGCCAATCAGAGGCGAGACATTTGCATATCATTAACATCAATAAGAATCTTCTCGTCTCCTCGTTTTCACCTAACTATATGCACCGATATGCACAGATTAGCATTCTAAATCCATCTTCAACCTATGTTACTGAACAATAACAGAAAACTGGCTAGCAGAAACCGGAAGAAACAGCATTGCAGTGGTGAGCTGGGTGGTAGCCTCAAATGTTGCCAATGAAATTATTTTAGTCAGTATATACCCGCTATATCTGCTTCATCCAGTTCAGGATAATGGATCTTCTGGAGTCTATTGGAGCTGTCTTTGAGTGAAAGTAGGAGTACACCCTGGACGGGTCACCAATCCACTGCAGTTAGCTAACATTAGCATTTCAGGTACCATGCACATTATCCTCATAGGAGAAGTGATGTAACAAATTCAACCACTGACCTGTTTCCATCTCTGCAGAGTAACTGGTGACTATCAGCTGATAATGTTGTCAAGCCAAAGGCTCATATTTTCACATTTCTAATATGGTTGAAATGAATAGAAGGTGAATGTTACCATTGTGATCCTCCCACTTGCATGAAGTCATGTACAATTTTCCTTACTCTTCCTCTGCTTGAGAACTGCTCTCTGGTTCAAACAATTACGGATGAATTACCTCAATATTAGAACTGCCACAGTCCACAATCAGAGGAGAAATAGCAGGCCAGTGTCATCTACTGGCAGACAGAGAGGTCACCGAGACCAGATTAGCATATTCATAGATCCACATTCAGTGAATGAAGGAAAAGCTCTGCATTCATTCCCCATTTTAAGGCCATGAGAGGTTTTTATGGCCCTCTCATGGTCTAAGAGGTACAGTTTTGAGGAACACAGATGTCTGCTTTTTAGGTAATAAGAACTTCTAGACAGTGGGACTTTGACTTGACTTTTCAGAACATTATCTTAAACCAGTCGTTTGGTAAACACTTGACATGCAGTTCACAGAGAGGTCTCCTGACTTTTTACAAAGTCAATAACGCTGCTGCAGAGTCACTTTCAATTAGTGCAGCTTGAAAGAACAAAAGTTTGAATCTTTGACAAAATCAGTTTTGAAAAATAACATTTTCTGACTAAATGATGTTTAGGTGAGTAATTTTATTGTAGCTTTTTTTTATTTTTGTTATTTCACCTCAAAGAGGAACTCTCAGCTGTTCCCCCACAGACAGACACAATCTGATTTTTTTATTTTGTGGCAGAGAAAATTGGACCGCCTGAAGGAACCCACATATGAGATGTAGAATCATTTCAATCTCCCTTTTATTTATTTATCTTTCTCAGCAGTGAGTGAGTGAAATTATTCTTTTTTTTTCTTTCTTTCTTTTTGGACACCACTACTTTAGGGCATTTTTCCAGGAAAGCAAAACAACCAGTTGAACATGGGCTTGAACATTTTCATGCAAACAATACTTTTCCCTCTTCTCTAAAGCATTGTTGCGATGGCCTTAGACAGAATTAGTAATTTAAGTACTTCCCCTTGGTTATTAATGCACTAATTCTGATCCTGATTGTGATAGTTTAAAACATCTGTCTGCTTTAGATTAACCAGCATAGATTGCATGTTGTTGGCTCCAGCAAATACTCAGTTGTTGTTTTTTTCCCTTATAATCTGGTTTTTTTTTTTCATCTTTTTGTTTTATTCTCTTCTTTTTACCAGGTGCGCTTGTTAACATGATCAAATTCAGGAAATTGAAAACGGCCATGTGCAGAAGTGATGTCTACACACAAGTGGACAGAGATACTGAAAAGATACTGAGCTCCTTTTGGTTACATCACAGAGAGCAGAACAAAGTAGGACAGAGTATAATGAAAATAGAATCTGATCATTTAGATCAGTCTTTTCAATTCAACACCCCTGAGGTGCTACCACCCCTGTTCCCAACAGGTGATTTAATGGGTTGTCATGGGAACACAAAGCGTTGAATTTCACAGCGTGTCATGTGTTTGTGTGTGTGAGGCTGCTGGACAGTGAGGAAGAGAATGTTCCCAATTTATAGAACCAGTGAGGTACTTCATGATTAAATATAACTTTTCTTTTCTTACCCCTCAATGCGATCAATATCTTATATGTGGGTTTTAGGACCTCAGTGCTCCCGGGGCCGTGGGCTCCTCGCAGCCACATTGCATCAATAAATAACATGTAGTTTGTATGTCCAGATGCTCTCTAAGCTTTGGTAACCATAACGCTGGATTTTGCAGTTTCATACACTCGGATGTAAAGGCTGAGAGCCAGCGGCCGATTTATGATGCCGGCTTTTAATGGCCAATATGTTTGGCTGATTTTCATGCCTGTCTTAAAAATTGGGCTTTTAAAGATAAGAGTTTAACCCCCGCGTTATTCTTCCAGGAAGATAAAGCATTTTTCTTCCTTCTCCGAAAGTTAATGAAACACTGGTGTCCACCAGTAAAACCCAGGAGACAGTGTGATGTGTTTAACATCGCTGGGCTGCCTGCAGATGTGCCTGGCGGTTAATCAGCTGGCTCTTTTCAAGCACGAGCCTCTGACGGTTGTTAAAAACAATGGCCAGTGTTCGGCCTGCTTATTGCACCCTTTCAACTTTTGATGATATCTCATGATATGTCTCCTCTAAGCAAACTGAATTTTCCTTCATCAGCTACAATAATTGCTGCTGTATTTGGTCATTCCCTTTGTCTGTGATCACATTTCAGTCGAACACATCAACTGCATTAAATGCTTTTACTTTGGTGTGAAATTTTAAACCATCATTACACTTTAAAAGAAATTACAACATAAGATGACATAGTGGATCAGCTTTAAAGCTGCTTTTATGCCCTTTCTGCACTTGCTGGCGTGCACCTATCAAAGGTTAAATAATATCTCTTTCTGCGGTATGTAAAAGAACATCTCAGCAGGTCGCAGCTGGTGGTGAACCAAAGCAGCAGAGCTGTCATATATCAAAAGTGAGATCAGATCGATGTGTAACAGAATGAGAGGCTCACAGATAAATTGTCAATAAGTGTGTGCTGCAGGCTGGGTTAATGAACTGCAGCCATCTTGGGTTTCCTCCTCTGGTTTTCATGGCTCAGTAGCAGTATGCACAGGTTGCCTGATTTCAGGTCACAGGACTTTTCAACAGTGTCGTAGTTGACTGTAAGCTACTTTAGTCACCACTAAGAGTGTTCAACCATTCCTACGAAATGTTTCCATCTGACCCCACGACGACTCTCTGTTATCCCTCTCTTCTTCATCTGGAGCAGTTGAGATGTATCAGATTTAATTTGGATGAGATGTTGTATCCATCTCCACCGTGGCCAACGAGAACAACCAGCCTGCCTCCAGTCAACCCCCCCTCCCCCACCCCTCCCCTCGGTTATCAAAAAGATGCAGTGCTGAGCCCGACCTATTATTTCCAATTTCTTCTGGAGAAAGTTAATCTAATGAGCATTATCGGCAGCTAATGGGAATTATAATTAGTCAGATGCAGCAGATTATCTGCATATAATTAGATGTGTCTGTCAGCTCCAATTAGCATGACAGGAATTGGGAGAGTTTGGAGTTTAGGAGGAGAGGGTGAGATAGAAGAGGTGAGGGAAAGGAGAGGCTGGCTTGGCTGCGAGGGAGACGGGAACAGGAGGGAGGAGGGGAGCTGGGGGGAGCTGGGAGAGGCAGGTTTTTGGCTCTGAGCTCAGCCGTATGTTGAGGAGATGGAAAGTGCATCGAAAGTAGCACAGGCACAAATGATTTTTTTGGCTCCCACAAAGGAAGGGTGTTGATAGATTTCTGAAAGAAGAGGAAGGCGTGAAGAGATGTGGACATGTGGCAGGGCGTCCTGGTACAAGGGCACATTTTAAACTATTTTGACATCTGCATAGCCAACGTGCTTCCAATGCTGACTATGGACAAATGTTTATGTAAAACAGGGACTCATCAATGTGTTTTCCTGCATAAAATCATCTTATCTTTACTCACCAGATTAGATCTGAGATCTATCAAATCTCACCCTAACTGAAATATAGTGCTGGGACCTTAAGAGTGCTGGATGCATGAGTGAAGGCTCAAAAAGCTGAAAAATCCAGAGCGCTGTTGTAAAGAAGAACGCTGATGTGAGGAGTTGGAGAGGTCAGATATTAAATCACTACTTCACTACAAGCTCTTGAATCATGAGGGTACTTGGTATTTCCCACGCTATTATTTTTTCTATGATCAGATGATTTTTTCATGTTTTGCACAGACAAAGATATAAGATTAAAAAGGAGTGAGTTTCCTGCATGTCACGTGCAGTGTTGGACAAGTATTTCTGTAGAAGTTGGCTGAACCTTTTAGAGTTTGACATCATAGATATCATTAGACCTATTATTTAAATAATGGAATTAGGGAAGGGCATTCGGTGAAGATTTATTTGTCGATCGTCGGGAGAATTAATGATTAATAATTGATTAATCATTAACATTTTTATATTGAAAACTATCACAATATTCTCGATATCGGCGTGATGTTTGTTTTCCCCTTTGGCCTGGTTGCTGCGTCTCGCGTATTCCCGGATGTGTTCAGTGGCCCGGATGTTCGTGGTCAAGAATAACGTAAAATTTCTTGTTTCTTTTCTTTAAAAAAAACAACGATAATAAAAGAAAAGATATCGAGGAGACTACTTAACAAGGACAATTTATATCAAGGTGCCATTATTACAGGCTTTTTGTTTCTTAAAAAGATTCTTAAAAAGATGCGCTTGTTGTGTGCTCGATGTGCACTGCAGCTCCTTCTGGTCCGTGCTAACACCGAGGCTAGGCTAGGCTAGGCTGAGATAGAGATGAACCGCCTCCACCGTCCTTTACAAGGCTTGGATGCGCGTTGTTCAAGTGATACATCATTGTCGTTGTCGATTAATTGTATTTGTAATTTGCATTGCAGTGATTTTCTAAACGAAAATGGTCCCACGCCACACTTCGCCGCGACCACTTCATGATTAGGCAAGGACCTATAGAAGCTCGCATGTAACAACTGAGGCGAGCCAGGGTAGGATGATGGTGAAATGTTGCCCCCTGTTGCCAAATTTCTATCCGTGGCACAGTGAAATGCATCGCATTGTTTGAGGACGTGCACTGATAACCTACATTCGGCTTGTAAAAAAAAACCCAAAACATTCGGTTCATCGACGAAAATGAATGTCTTCGACCAAATTCTTAATGATCAATCATCGATTAATCGATTAATTATGCCCATCCCTAAATGGAATACTGGTTGGAGCCTCTGTATTTCTTTTTCCTCCCAGTGGGCAAACGTTCCTTCACAGGTACATACAGTACTTCATGTCTAACAACAACTGCAGTAACAAATGAAACAAGCTTCTTTACATCCTCTTGATACTGCATTCATTGCACACTGAAAAAACACTTCTTTTTTTTCCTGGTGTTCTTGAAGCTAAACAAACTACTTTGCAATGTTTTTAATCAGTCTCATATCACCAAACCTGCTCCACTGGAGGCCCTGTGGGAACTGTCTCAATGAACACGTACTGGAAGATACACAGGCTGCTAAATAGCTTTTGATTGAGGAAACACTGTGTTACATTTGCATAGATTATCTCTATCTATTTGACCAGGCTGTATGTGTGAGTAAATCACAGCAAGTAAATAACTGCAGTCAACAGTAAGGCGGGCGAAAGCCTGGAGAGTACACAGCCTCGTCCAAAGTATGCGAAACAACGTAAACAGCGGCACGCATAAACACGGCTAAGTTTACATTCCTTACCTGTGAGCAAACACGTCTGTGAGCATCCTCCTGCAGGTATGTTTGCACAAATAAAGCCTACGTGAGGGAGTGAGTGCTTTTTTTTTCCCCCTCTGCCTTTTGACAGCATAGAGTTAATGTGATAAAGCTTTAAGCTTCTCTCTGGAGATTATTGATCACACACAGGTCACATTTACAAATGGGTAGACAACAGTCAGGCCCACACATGTTTCCATCTTCACACCTTCCCTCAATTCCCCGTTCATGGTACATCGGTGTGCTTATTGTTGTCCCCGTCGCGCTGCATTGATGTCTTGCTTTTTTGACAGGTGCACTGAAACCAACAGCATGATTTGCAGCCCGGCACAAACACGTCTGGCAACATCAATTCCCCGTGGAATGACTGGGAAACGTCTGGGAATGCCGGTGATTGTGCATTTCCCAATTTCAGGTTGAACTGCATAACAGCGCGCAGCTGGTGAGCTGCTGCGAGTTCATCACCCCCCCCATGGGCACTTTTGTTTGCTTTGAATAAAGATTATTACATGATCCAGTCCCCTGTGTATAAACTGTGTTTTTGTAAATTCAGCATAGCCTGTACAGCCACACTTGATTCTTATGCCCGGTTTCTCTGGATTCAGCATCAATTCCCAGTGTGCAGTACCAACAAGAAACTGTCTCTGGATACCACTGACGAGGCACACAGCTAGTCAGAATAACAAAGCATGTGACAGCAGCGGTCTTGGTTGCTATGAGCAGTATCTCTGGGACGGTCCTGTATGAGTCAGTACGTAAAACCCTGCTCTGTTGGGTTTGGTACGATATGTTCTGTATCATTGGAAATGGCTGTGAGTTGGAGGGGTACCAAACCCATTTCACAAGAGAAGGTTGCGGAACATTGTAGCTCTGTCCTTTTGCTTCCTATACTCTGATAATGTTTTTAAAAAGCAGTTGAATACTTTTCCTTTTTAAACATGCATTTAGCATGACAAGAGTTTTTTTCTATTATTGATTTACTGTTTATTGCCTTTAACCAGTGCTTTAATCGTACCTTGTTTGTATTTTTAGTCTGGTTTGTACCTGCCTTGTGAAGCACTTTGGGACTCTTGTCTGAGAAAGGTTCTATAAAAATAAAATTTACTTACTGAGTATGTGAAAATACCCAGATGCTATTTCTAGAAAAATCTTTGGTATCACCTGACCAGTTTATCTCGCACATATCATAAGGCAATGGATTAGAGTGGAGCTGTTCACAGCAGTCAAACCACACAGTTCAGATATTGTCTCAGTTGTGATCAGAAAAGTTCGTCCCCCAAAATGTATAAGTTTACAAAGTCACAATTTCTGAGTTCTGGCTTGGAAATGTGTCAGTATATATAAAGCCAGAATTTGAGGGGTTTTGTTTTTTTTTCAATTTATCCCCCATCCCTAAATTGATTATTTTTTTTGCTGAATCACTGTGTTGTGAAGAGGAAGCTCGCAGTTGTCCAATATGTTTTTTCATTTTATGAAGTATCCTTCTTTGCCCAGTGAGCTCTTGAGGCTCCAGATCAGTCTCCAGGACAGGGCCAGCCTCTTTATGAGTCTGATCAGTATTAGTCACCGGCTCTGAAGCTGCCCAACAGATGACTGCAAATGAAACTGCAGTCTCCACAACAGCCTTTTAGAAGATATATAACATCTTGCTATTAGCACTGACAGACCTAAGCCTCCAAGTAAAGTCTTCTCTGTCTCTTCTTGTAGACAGCATTAGTGTTGCATCACCAGTCCAGTCTGTTGTCCAGGTAAACACTGAATTATTTGTACTCTTCCACCACCTCAACTTCTTCTCCCATGATGGTAACACAGTAATTAGCCAAGTACAAACATAGCCAGTTTTAACAGATTAATGCACTGCAACAGATCCTCTTAAAGGGTTTGAAGTTTTACAAATTAGGCACCTCCCGAAAGAGACGCTTAGGACGCCCATAAAGCTAGAAATGGCCCTGTTTCCCTTGATTGCGGCCACCTGTGTCTTCCGTGCATAGAGTGAATTCTCTTGCCTTCACTTTCATTTTATTCTGGGCTTCCCGGCACAAGTTTTCAATAAAGTCGCTGCTCTACATTCCTGCTTACCTGTCTTCTGCATCTCATGACAATAAAACATCAACAGATATGACAAAGATAAAAGCAAGTCAATTAATTAGTTCTGTTTGCACAATAAAAGTCAAGATGTTCTGCTCAGGACTAAAACCCAGGGAGGAAGAAATTGGTGTTTTAAATTGGTGTTTTAAAAATGATCAAGCAAGCAAGGCTTTTTTTTTTTTACAGTATTGAATCAGCGTACCTTTGAAGTAGATGGTAAATAACAAAAAAATATAGAAAAGAGATGATTTCTTCATTCAGCTTTACATAATCTTTTTACAGTGTACAACACTTTTGTAAAATTATGCATTATTTTAGGCAGAGAAACTTAATATTAGTGGTTAGCTGCCTAATGGATGTGGAAAATGTTATCAGGCTCTTGGTAAACAAAGCTGCTCAGTCATTTTCCCAACAAGCAAGAAACGGCTCCACATTATATTTTCACATTTTTTCTGCTATAGTGTGTCTAATGAATAAGCTTAATTTCCAAATAATAAGCTGTAATCATGTGTAACATACGGATTTAGAGCTAAATGAATCCTAACAGGATGAAAAGTCCAATTTGTACTCAGTAGTCTTTGAATATTGACACATCATGGTCTGAAAATTCTTCTGGCATTTGTTACAAGTTGTCAAAATGTTTCTCCAGATACTGTAAGGGGGAATTTACATCACCAGTCACAATGTTTGGGCATTTTGATTGGGTGATGGGATAGGCCTCGCTGCAAATCGATTCATGCCTTGGAGGGTGGACATGGTTCAAGCTGCACTGAGCCTCCCAGAGTCGAGTGTGTGTCTTCCGGGCAAAATCTGTGGATTAAGGGAGGCCTGAACTTGAAACAGGAAAGGACAGAGCAGTCAATAACACACTGATTAATGATAATAGCATGCAAGCCAGGGGGATAATCTTTCTAAGCTCTTTTTATCTAAGGACCGGTTGACTGAAAACATGGAGGACAGAAATAAAATGCACCAATCCCCAATCAAACCAGGGGCTTCCAAACTGGGTAAATATTTGTTTTTGAACTTTTTTAAGAGTCAGTTGAAACATGTCCCCTGTCACAGCAAGGTATGATTCAGCTTTGATGTGACTGAAAATATTTGTTAATCTTAAGTATTTTTCACTTTCTGTGCATATACTTTCTAGATGCCGCTGGGGACTTCTAACTCAAAGCTATTTTTGCATAGCCTCTTTTTGCCATCACACTTTCTTGAAATTGTCTGGGTGTGAATAAATGCATTCAAGTGCTACAACTTGGAACTAACATCCAGTTGGTTATTTTCCTCCACCACATTATACACATTATATCCCAAATGCATCATTAATCCGTTCATCCATCAGTGCAATTTTCTGTCACGTTCCTACAAAAAAAAAAAAAGCATCATACAAGCTTCACTTATCATAATGACAAATTCCATCTTTCCATTTTTATCCCCCATTATTAAATGCTTATTGCCAGGGCTGAAATGGAAATGACAGTTTATCCAGGGCCTCCTCATCAATCTGGCTCATCTGAGACTTGGAAGGTCTGCTGAGAAATTTGAGAGTGCTGATCCTTGTTCTTAGGCCTCATCCACTTGCCTGTGGATTTGCCACAACCGTTGGCTAATTTATGCAGTCTCATGGATACAATTATTCCCTACGTTCAAAGTTGCAAGGAACCGCAGGGATGCTGACAGTCTCAACATGGATTGGATGTCTGTTTGATTGGTGTTTATCTGTGGAGCTTGTCATTGCTGTGATCTCACCCTTGTGGGAGAGTCCTGCTGAGAGGAGCTGAAGAGTGCATGAATGCGAGCGTGTGTGTGTGTGCGTGTGTGTGTGTGTGTGTGTGTGTTAGCACCTTCCATCCCTTTGTCTCCTGTCTTACATTTTGCTCATTTTCTTCCCTTTTATGTGCCTTTTCTGGTCTTGCTGACAACCAGTCGGAAGTCCTCATCCTCTTGTCTTTGGCTGCCCAGCCGTCTTTTTCATCTCTCTCCTCATCCCTCCGTCCTTCTCAATCTCGCATTCAAGGGCTAAGCATCTGCTCTCCTGGCCCCTTGCTTCCCGTTCGATTGGCCCAATAGTTTATTCACTTCACCCAGACACAAAAGACATCAAGCTGACTGATCAGCAGGGCAGGAGCCAGGCTGCGGCTGATCAATGAGGCCTTGGGCAGGGAGGATGGATGGAGGAAGCGAGGCAAGGGAGGGGGTGAGGACGGTAGCGGGAGGGTTTGTGGTGGGGGGGCAGCTGTGAGAGGGAGGGCTGCACAGGTAGGCTGACAGACGCACAATCAACGGGCCAATCAATGGGAACTTTTGGTGAGCTCAGATAAGAGGGTGCAGCTCGTGCAGGGTGTTCAACCAGAGCCTCGCTGACAGCAGCTTTTGTTTCTCATGATCATGAGCTAAATGCTTCCAGGCAAAACACTAAAAGACAGATCCGATACATGAAACAGATAACTTCTGATTTTTTTCTTTTTTTTTTTTCCTAGCAGCTCTTCAGATCTTGCATTCCCTTGAAACAGATGTAAAAACCAGCTTATTTGGTGTGAAAAATGCCCACCTCTTTAATAAAATTATGCATCCAAAAGAGTGTTGAGGGGAACCCATACATGCCTTTGTTGGCCTGCCCATGAGATGTTTAAACACTTTGATTTGATGTATCAAGAAAGAAAGAGGGTTCCCGTGTATCTGCTGCTGTCTAGTTTTATACTTTCAAATGCAATTGCACTTTTTGGAGGAATCTTTCAAGTAAAATTTTCCGGAAATAAAAAAGCTAAAGTAAATGTACTGGTACCGTGCCTGCAATAGGGGTCAGGGCTTCTTGATATTAATTAGCTGTTGATAACTTCAACTTAGATGTTTTGTTGAAACTAGATATTTTAAATCTGCAATATTTATTATTTTGTTTTTAACAATGCTGGAAAGACTGTTGAATAGGAGCAACCTAAAAGCGACTACGTCAAATCCTCCGAGGAATGTGAGTTCTGCCCCTTTACACGTCATATTCTGTGCTACTTGGCTAGCCCTGATTGTTAGAGGGTTGACTATGATGATGAAACCAAATTGTTGCATTATTCTATCATGAGCCCTTTTGTTTTGGTTTGGAGTTTTGGTTTGGTTCTGCATTTTTAGCTCCTTAACTTGACAAACAAAAGCTCTGTCGGGGCAGTTGCTCCAGAACAAAAAATAGAAACAAAACTAAATGGGTAAATACCCCATCACAGCTCAACTACAGGCTAACACATATTCAAAAACATCTATGATTTTAATAGAGCGTAAAATAAACACTGCACTTTAATGCGACTCAGAATGGATCATGGGCTCCTCTGGTAAAATAATATGTTTTTAATGGGTTTTTAAATGGGTTTTGTGTTTTTGTATTTCAGCTGTGATAAATAAAGTTAGGCGGAGGCAAAAAAGGGAGAAAATTGCCAAAGACGTTGGAGAATTTTTCAAAAAAGGTTCTACCTTGATCAGTTACCATAAATTTGTAGTTAGAAGAACTTTATTCTAGCATGTCATCTTGGACTGCCATTGTTTGCTACACTACTTGAATGGGCTGATTGGTTATATTATGCGTAATTTTTTTTAACATATCTTTTGTTATATGGGTCCATCGTTTTAGAGAATTCTAGTAGTGATCATTTGTTTCCCAGATGTTTACTACCACAGTATTTTATTTTGAAGGTTTAGTCACTGGGTAAGCCTCGTCCTGACTTTTGTTTACAGCTTGTAGTTGACATCCTTATTTTTGTGGTAGTTCTTAATTAGTCTTAATATTGTTTATCTTTAGTGATATTTTAAAATGTTGATAAAACTAAATCATAAAATGACTGCATGAAGTTATGTTATGCGACAGAGTTTTATTTTCTCCTCTCATTAGTCCTTGCTAGAGTAATGGTGATGAATGTCAAGAACATCTTTAATTTGGCAGGTTAATTTCTTATTTCTGCAACGACTCCAGCCCTCATTATTTTTTATTTGAAAAGATGTAGATGTCTGCAAAGAATTTTTGAAAGGCAAGTTCTTTATACCTCTATACCTGCCTGAGGGTTTCCTGGGAGGTTATTGTAGGAGGTTAAAAAAGGAGGTTATTGTACACAGTTTTACAGAGGAGCTTCAGAATAATAATAACTCCTTTTCACGGCCAAAGGAGCCAGTTCCTTCTGAAAAAAAAACTTTCTGGTACATCATGAGACCTGTAGATGCAGAAAGTATTTCTACTGCAGTTTTGCAGAACATTTGATTTTTGAATTGCCAGAAAAACCACATCATGTGGGAACAAAGTTTTTTGTGATACATCAGAATTATTAGCAAAATTGATGTGTTTAGACAACAGTGTATTTTATTATTCGTAATTCCAATTGGTGAAATTTCAAGGGTAATGGAAATTTTGGGAGTCCCTTAAGCTCAAGTCCCACAAAACGCAGAATGGCAGCGTTGAGTGTATTTTTCTATTTTCTGGGCTGCTGCTAGATCCTGTCAATTTACACAAAGCATATTAAGGTGACAGGAAGTTGGGCATGACAATGGCAGAGAGAATCCGTTGATTTGTAAAGTATTTGTTCACCAGGTGAACAAATACTTTTGGTAATATAGTGTGCGTCTCTAAACGTGCAGACAACCATGCAACTGTCATGTGATCTCGAAACCCTCAGATAAACTCTTGATCTCTCATGAATCCAGCAGAGTAGGCGGCGCTTGCAGGCGCTCTGGTTTTAAACACTGCCGCTGGGACTTGAGGTTGTGCTGAGGACGGAGAACAGCTGTTGCGAACTGGACTGCAACACTTTCCACGTTCTGTAGGACTATGACTTTAACGGGCAGGTTAAACAGTGCTACTATATCATTGGCTAGTGACGAGGCAGCTGCCGTATAAGACTATTTGTAGAGGCAGCTGAATAGATTGGCGTTAAAAGTCTGCACTGTAGCACCTTATATCTGGTATTAGTGGATCCATACATTTGCTATACCTGCTTAATCCTGTTATGGGTCACAGGGGATCTGGAGCTGAACCAAGATGTCATAGATTTAAAAGCGCAGTACAGCAGGTCACCAGTGCACCATTGGACCACATAGAGAAAAATGATGGATGCATTCACGCATAAGGACAATTTAGAACCAACAATAAACCAACTTCACCAGTTTATAGTTAATTTGAATGTTTGTGTTTCATTTTTCTCACTGTAGAACATTGCATTTCAAATTGTTTGCATTGTATTAACACAGCAAAATTCTCCAGAGCAGCAAACTACCACTATGTGCTTTGATAGAGGTATCCAGACTTGCTGATCATCAGTGCACCAAGGGCTGATGATTTGTAGCACGTGGCTGCAGCTTATCCTCTTAAATCCTACAGAAGCAGTAAAGGGTGTAGTACTATTACCTACATGATTATTTCTTTTTGTCTTTTTTTGTTAAATAAATAATACCATGCTGAAAAAGGTGTTACTGTTTGTCAGCAGTTGTGTTTACCTAATACCAAGACCCACGACAATCAGAAGATTTTTATGTTTTTACACACACACACAAAAAAAAACCCCACATAGAATTAAAAGATAGAGTTTTACACATGACTAGATAATGTTATTTTAGGGTACAGTTTCTTACATTGCCCCAAGATAGACATAAAATCATTTACAACTCAGAGATAGACATATTTGTCTGTTGGACAGTGCACATGGAAGAAATAAGTGAAATCAAAGAGACAATCTCTTGAAACCACAGCCCCCCCCAACAACTGTCCTTGTGGTATTGTGAGTCACAATCCCGCTTTCCTCTTTAATCACTGAGGTTTTAACCTTCCCTCCCTCTCTTGGATTGTCAATCTTTGGTTCAGACTCAGTCTCACGAACACATAAACATTTTCCTGAGGCTGGAAGAGCGATTGTATTTGACCACCGGTAGATTTGACAGAACAGTGATTTCTTCTTATCATTGAAAACAAACGCTTAGTCATATATCCCTTAATTGAATATATATATATCTCTTAATGTGCCTGTGAAAACATATTCTTGTGGTCAGGTTCCTTTTAACTGACTGCGAAAAATGGTCATGGAGGTGGAAATTAACATTGGAGCAAATTTTTCTCCATACCCTCCAGACATACCTGGACGATTCCCCAGGTACCAGGGTTGGTTAACCACCTCCACTGTGGAGTAAAATCTCAATACAACTTGGACAGAAAGTGGCTTCGAGCCCAGTCTGTGAAGGCTGCAGCGCTTCAAGAGGCTTGCTAGCTGATCAATAGCAAGCTAATTGGAAAATAGCGGCAGGAAATGTGTTAATGTGGCTGGTCTTACTCCGCTTCACTCCCAACCCACTCTCCCCATCTTTTCTGCTCTCAGGGGGGCAGGCCTTGGTCCTTTAATCTAGTACTTCCTAATAAGGCTGGAGCCACTGGTCAGCTTGAATGTACATTGGAGCAGCTCTAACAGAGGTGCACAAAGTCTTAGGACTGTGGCTGCATGCTTATAAGATAATCCGTTAGTGCTTACATGTATTTGCAACATTTGTGGGCTTGCTGTTTGATGTATCACACTGCTACTATCGGTTCACCAGGCAGGCATGTAGTAGTAGCGAGAAAACAGAGTATGGACAAAAAAAAAACCTTGAGGTGAAGATAATCGAAGACAAGGCAGGAAGAAGCAGACTTCATTTAAACAGGAAAAAAAAACCTATATGTACTGGCCTACTTCTTCACTGGTTATACAGAACTTTACTTAAATTAAATTAAATTAAATTAGCCAACCAAGACAAACAATGAAAACATATCTGGGAGTAACCACAACAGATTTATGATCCTCACGATCTATGAAAATACATTTACCTACTACTACTCTCCTATTTACATTAAGTGTGTTCAAACCCCAGCTGCTTGTAAATTTGAAGTGAAAACTCCTTCGAATATTTGTTTTATTTATTTTGGTTATGTTTTTATTTTCTATCGCTTTCTATCTAGTTTTATTATCTTAATGGATTTTAGTTCTGGTTTTATTGCTTTTTAATCTTCTGATACATTACTTAGAATTGCTTTAGTTTGAAATATTTGCTATGATACCCTTGCTTATATCCAGCAAAAAACAAAAATGCATAAAATAGTGAATTAAATGACCAATTATGGGTAATTTTTTTGCCATAAAAAGAACACATTAACAGAACCTATGAAGACTTGTGATGGCTCTGCGCTAGATTATTCTGTTTTCACTCGTGTGTTCATGTCCAGTGATCATGATGATCACAATAACTTTTTCAGTCATGAGCTGCACCTCAGTGAAGACGGCGTCCCACAGAGTGCAGAAAGTGCCGTGGTTTGGTGTCGAAGTGGCCCCCTGCTCAACTGGAATCCTGGTGATTTATTTTGAAATTTCACCAGATTCTCGTTCACCGGGAAGTCTCTTAGGAACTATCAGGAGGAACTATCAGGAGGGCCCTGTCAGAGGATCTCAGGCTGCGCTCAGGCTCATAAGGAGTTAGTTAGCGTTTCTAGTATATAGGCAGGAGCCTGACCATTTAAGGCCTTAAAAACTAGCAATAAGATCTTAAAATCAATTCTGAAACTCACGGGTTGCCAGCGAAGGGCAGCTAGGACTGGTGTAATGTGGTCACTTCTTCAGGTATGAGCTAAAAGCCTGGCAGTAGTGTTTTGGATTAGCTGAAGTCTTTGAATGTTTCGCTTACTGGTGCTGGAGTTAAGTGCATTACAATAGTTAATTCTGGATGAGATGAAGGCATGAATGACTGTTTCAAATAGTGTTGGAGAGAGGGAATGATCTGACTTTTGATAGTTGCTCAACTGGGCAAAGCAGGATTGTACAACCTGGATTATCTAAGCGTCAAAGGAAAGTTGGGAGTCAAAAATGACACCAAAAGAATTATTGAAATGGGTAAATACAGCCAAGCAATTTAGGTCTATATTTATTTCCAAATAGAACAGTATAAAACAGTATTGCAAAATTAAGAAGTATTTCTTTTTGCTGGTAGTATAATGGAACGGTGCCTGGACTCTGGTACTCGCTGATACCGATACCAGCATTTTTTGGCAGTATTGGAGCAGTTTCTGATACTGGCAGGGCCGGCTCTTGGCATAGGCGATATAGGCGGCCGCCTAGGGCGCCATCTGCTGGAGGGGCGCCGCCACGCAGCCAGTCCCCCTTAAATGGACTTGGCCTGATGAGTATAAATCGTGAAATGTCTAGGCAGGTGTCATTTGATGACACCATAGATGCCTTTGCTGCCAGGAAGTCCAGACGTGTAAACTTGTAGTCTTTAGTTAAAAGACAAGTTTAGTTGAAAGTAACTGTTGTTACCGTTGAGTTTGACGTTGTTCAAATGCTCAAATTAAACTGTCGTGGTTGCTCAGTTGGTCGTTGTCATTGAATTGCAGTGGGCTCGGGGGGGCACCGGGGTGTATTCTCGCCTAGGGCACCAAATTGGGTAGAGCCGGCCCTGGATACTGGTATCAGAATTGGAACAACACTACAAATTATACAGTGTTTCTCTGATGCTCTGATACTTTGAAAGCCGAACCATCAAAAATTAATTGCATCATCTCGGTGGTATAGCTTAGTGGTATCCTGACATCTGTGTACATGTCACTGTTGTTGCTGCGCGAGGGAAAGGGTCACAGGTAGAGGAGAGACGAGCAGTCCTGCAACTCTACGAGTGGAATTGTAACACAACAAAAACTATATTGCTATAAACACTATCTTCTCATTGTATACAGCATGCACCATCTATTTTTTATTTTTTAAACAGCGTGTCCAAAAGGCAGCCAGGTAGCTCGCTACCTCGATGGGGAGGGGGGCCGCCCCCTTAATATAATGGCAGGGGAAATGCTGGAATCTTCAGAATAAGTGGTCACCTAAATCTAATAGAAAGGAAACCACACATATGCCACACACAGATGATGCCGTTCTGAACAGATGAATGTGAAAAGGAAATTCCTCAAAAATGCGCTGTAAAAATGATAAAAAGAAGAGACACCGGGGGAGTTGTGAGAGGGAGGTAAAGAAATAGAGAGTCTCTTGTTCGATGCCGGTCTCAGGGGAGACGCTGCGTGTCACTGGAAAGCATTGTACTGCCAGATGTGAGTGACAGTGATGGGCACACTGGGGCCTGGATCCAGCATTTTCCACTCATCCCAATTCCCCCAGCCAGGCCTCTCTATCCCTGTGACAAGAAGAGGAAATGTTCTGTCAGCTCAAGTGTGACAATCTTACGCACTCATTCATTCACTCACTCGTTCACTCCCTGTTCCTTTCCTTGACCTCTTTGCTTAAAAATTTAAACACCTCTCACTGCCTTCTAATTCATCTTTTTTCCCCCTCATGTTTGTCTTTTTAATTACCATCTTACTTTTTAATGCCTTTCCATTCTTTTGATCTCCTGTTCGGTCCTCTTTTCTCTCTTTCTTCAGTCCTTGGATTGGCAGTGCTGAAGTGTTTGGCACAAAAACAGAGCAGGTGGTCAACACCTGCCTGCTTTCCCAGATTATGAACCATCTCTTTGATAGGCCACCATTTGTCAGGCTCAAAGGCGGTGTTTTAGGACATCCTTCAGAGAGGCGCCCAACACCCCACAGAGCAGTGCTGTCACCTTTTCCTTTTCACAGACTACAATTTGGATTTCAGCATCAACTTTGGGTCTTGACAGCACTCAGTGTTCTCTGGCACCGTTTTAGTGCAACATTTGTGTAGAAGCAGAGAGCGGGGTTTGTGGGACTGGTAAAGTGCTTCCCATTTGAGTGGATGAAGCCCAATTTGGCTGGAGGAAGAGATGCAGTAAAATACAACTTTTATCAATCTGGAGTGATTATACGTTGACCGTTGTCCATTAACCTTTACGTGCACCACCATACTCAAAATACTTTATGAACGTAAATAATGACATTCGTGCTTAAAAGCAGGACGAGGAAAGCTTTGCTTTGAAAGCCATATCTACATCTTCGACATTAGCATGACTAACACATTAGTGGTACAGCAGCAGCTTCAGTCTGGGTTTTACAAAGGAGGTCAACTGCAGGTCATATACAGTCATGGAAAAAATTATTAGACCACCATTTTTTCTTCACTTTCTTGTTCATTTTAATACCTGGTACCACTAAACGTCATCATGTGACTAAAACAGACAGAAAAGAAAACACTGAATGCATAAAAGCAGTGTTTTTGGCAGTACAACGCCATAGCTATTGATGTAAAAACTTAAGTGATTTAGGTTATAATCAAGAAAACCATGGAAAATGGTAAGATATCAGCTCTTAAATAAAACTCTTATGAGCAATCTTTGTGGTTATCTTTATGTTTGTCCAAACAAATGTACCTTTAGTTGTACCAGGCATTAAAATGAACAAGAAACTGAAGAAAACAAGCCTATTAATTTTTTCCATGACTGTATGTTTCAAAAATGCCCCATCATGAAGCAGATTTCCAGTCATCACAAATTAGTTTCTTTAAAAGTAGAGGTCATAAACTTTTCCTGCCTACACCACACTGCTTGCTGGGAGTTTTTGCAACCTTCTGATCCTGGTTTCCAGTATGACTAAGGATGAGGCTTCAGTTTGGATTCATTGCTGTCACCAGTTCTGTTCATAGAATTTCTCAGCACAGCCCATTGATGTGGTTTGGTGGCCACATGACTCTGTCTCTGCTTTTTGTGCAGGATGTGGTCTTATTGGAGTCTGAGCTGGAATCTTCATAGCTCAGTGTGATCCGGCAGGGATGACAATCAGCACCTCTGAATTTGAGGTCCTGGATCTCAGTTTGGAAATGGGTGGAATGTCCACTCCAAGTTGGTGGTGAGGTGCTGCTTCTAGTGGAATAATTTCTAGTATCTCAGGGTCTTTTTCAGAACTGGAGGAATAATGGAGGCAGATTGGTGCAGCGTCTGTAATGCCGACACTAGTTTGTGTTCTTGTCTTATGTTCTTCTCACTTCTGGTCACAAACGGTGGATGTTATATTATTGATGCATGGGTGAGGCTAGCCCTTTTTTAGGGGTGCTTCAGCATCCCTAAATTGAAATTCAGCACCCCAAAAACCTGGAGAAAGAAATGTTGTTATTCTAAACAGGCTTAGATAATGTCCAAAACTTAATCCATAGTTTGTGGTTTAAGTTTATATTTTAAAAATGAAAATGAAAACAACCCCGCCTAATGGTACCGTCCTCTTCTCACTAACGTTACTTCTCCTCTTCGTTGACCGTTTACCAGTTAGCGCGTTAGCTCAGTTAGCATTTCAAATTTCATTGAAATTTTCAAAGATTTGCATGTTTTCCAGTCAGTTTTTTTTCCCCAAAAGATTATGCTCTTCCCTCATAAATGTCATAATGATTATCCAAAATTGTTTTTCAATAAACGTTTTTTGGTTTTGTGTGAAAAAAAGATGGGAGTTGTGGGTTGTGGTGGGGCTCATTGGGTGCTCAGCACCCCTAAAGCTCTGACCCCTAGGATCGCCCCTGTATTGATGTATGCTTAAACTTAAGATTTCAAGTGTGTGTCTCAGTGTATATCTACATCTTTTGTATAGAAAAAAAATAACAAAATAGTAGAAATGTGCAGGGTATATAAAGTACATATAAAACTCACCATTTTGAACAGAGAAGTAACTTTTTACTGGTATAATGCCAATGATTGCCCATCTATTTTGAAATATGTAAATATTTCACAACAACTGTGTATAATTGCTCATAATTAATGCTCTTAAAATGCTTTCAAAAGTCTGGATGCTGCCTGTGATGAGCCAGTGGAGTAGATAATGAACAAATGCATATACACAGGAGTAAAAATACATGTAGCATACCTGGGACTTCTCCTTCCATCTGTTTGTCATGTTTCACTAATAGATGGATTCATTTGGTGCTAACAAATGCAAAAAAAAATTAATCTAGGTTTGCTGTTCCAACAAACTACTCTGCTATAATTGTGCTTTACCTGGTGGAATTCATGCTTGTGTTTAAACTTTGGTTTATCTCTACTTTTTTCAATCTAACCACTGTGGGTCCTTTTCATGCAGCTTCTGCTGGTGTCCAATTTCCAAGCGTACAATTTAAGAAAGTTCTTGGCAGTTTTCAATCAGTGAGACTTGCATTAAACCCTCTGTCCCCCTTTTTCCCTTCTACCTTTTTTAATCACATTGGAGCCCTTATCAAGTAGGCTCTGCTTTAAAGCAGTCTGTCCTTTTCTTCTTTGACTATCTCGGCTTCAATAACACAATTCATTTTGCTCTCAAGACAAGCCAATCTCGCTTCGTGTGTGTGTTCCTGTCCTCAAAACCTGCTTGGCTTACCTGTATCGCCAGCGTCATCAAGCTCATGATGAAACCCATACTGGCCTTTTCAGCTGATAAGGTAAGCCAGGCAACGAGATATATCCATCATTCACCTACTTAACACACACACACACACCCCTTACGTTTGAGTGTGTGCTGAGGTGTGATTGTAGTAAAACAAGATTAGGATTAGAAATGAGAAGGAAATCACAGTCTCGGTTTCCACGCATGTAATCAAACGGCCTCAAACAAAAGAGCAATTAATTTAGTGCCATTTATTCTTGCTTGGTGGCTTCAGAGAATAGCAGTTCCATTATTCTAATAACCCCCCACCTCCCACCACACACACACCTATACGTTCTGCACATTCAAACGGACACACACAGGAATGCACAATGCCTCATAAATTGTGTTGTGGGACCGCTGCCAAAGCGGTGCTTTGGTTCAGCTGGGTAGTTCATCATCTCCCGTAGCATGTAATCTGTGTAAATGCTATTTGTTTGCGCACTAAGAGAGTGCAGACCCCCCCCCCCCCCTCCTTTGGCTCTAGTTAGCTGTGACGTGCTAGCATACCTGGGAGTTCATGTGCAAAAGGGGCTAAAGGTCGTAAGATTTTTCACGACTGACTCCGCGTGCCAAATGGGAGCAGAGGCATGCATAATAACTTGCCAGCGCAGAATCGGTTGCCATGACAGTGCTCCTTCAGGGGTACAAGGAGCGTGAATATGAACAGAAAAAGATTAACTACGCTCAGTTGGAGAGGTATGCTTGTGTGGGCAGGTGTACGTGAGAGGAGCCGCTCATTTGTATGTGCGTCGCATTGGTCCATCTGTGCTTACAAACTGTTTAACACAGCAGACCACATGAAGCAGCCCAAGCAAACCCACCGTGAACTTTGAAATGATGTCATTTCTCCCGCGTCTCTTTGCTTGGTTTACGCGGTCACTGTGTGCACAAGGTCGTTTAGTTTCTGATCAATAGTTCGCATCGAGCCAGCCCTCCCTCCCGTTTCTGAAATGGCCGTTAAATCGATGGGAACAAATGAAATTAAGCTCCTGGGCGGCTCGGAGGAGCAAATGATCTTCCTGTGATTAATAACACACTGTAAACGCATCTGCGCTGGGCATATCACATCAGAGAGGTTTTTCCCTACCTTGGCTTGTTTCCTCAGGGTAGCGCTAAGAGAATAAAGCCGTGGTAGTTGCTTGATAGAGCATCGAAACAAGAACAAATGGTTTTGTTTGTACAGATGTAAACGTGTTACTTTAGAAGACTATGATTCTGAAGTTTGCAGGTACCTCTGGTCATGTCACAAGATGAGATTTGCACGTCTCAAAGGTGCCATGGATGTTTATTTATCCCTTGAAACTGTCGTCCTGAGTGTGAATTTCTTTTTTATGAAAGGCTTTTCAAATAGCATAATAGTAAACTACCTGACGACAGAATCTAAGTGATGGCATAAGATGTCACAAGACTTGTATAAAAGGTTTTTCTGCTTGAATATTTCTGTTATAAGGAGAATTGTCAATGCAGCAATGGGAGAAGGAAAAATAATTCTTCTGTGTCTTTCTAGGAAAGCATTTTCACTTTGTGTTGTTGAAAGCCAATAATGAACAGAATCAGTTTATCAGGCTCACTGTGAATTATGCTGAGAAATACTTCCAGGAAAAATTGGCAATTACACTGGAAGTGTAATGGCTCAAATGTGTCTTGCACAGTAAACCCACATTTTTATCCTTTGAGCCTTTTTTTCTGGGTTTTTCATGTGTAATTGGACTGATTGTAAGACACTTCATCTCTGATGCTATAAGACTTGAACCTATGTTGCTTGTGTGAAGGTAATTACATCCGAAGTATTTTCCTGACATCACAACGAAATTGCCTACTTTGTCATTAGATTGGATCTTTTCATTGGTTTTGATCAACTCACAAGATCTGTAAAGAGAAGGAAAGTCATACTTCCAACTTTCCTGGAGTATGAAAGCTTGTTACAGCAGGTCCTTTTATCATTCACCAGATATCACTTTACACAACTTCTCCAGGTGCAACACTTGCTCTGTCCTTAGCAGCTGGTGTGATACATCTGTGATGTTGCGGTGGGTTTATGCCAACCATCCATCCTGAAACATGCAGCAGTCAAAATACGTTATTGGGAAATCTGCCTCGCACAAGATTTGAAGGTTTGAATTCCAAAGCCTTTGGAATGGTAGACAAAACTTATGTTCCCAGAAGAAAGCACACAAGAAAACAAATTTATTGGCAAAAAGACAGTGAACCCATCGTCAGACGTATTGTAATCCACTGATAAGGACATTATTATCTGTAGTCTGCCATTACATGACGGCATCTATCTTCACTGTTCACTGTCACTCTAAATCAGAAAAAGTTGGGATGATATGAAAAATACAAATGAAAATAATAACACTGCAAATGTTACATTTACCTTTTTTGCAGAGTATGAATCCAAGATGTTTTATATTTTTTCTTGTCAGCTTCATTTCTTTTCTTAATAAAGATCCATTTTTGCATTTCAGGCCTGCAACGCATTGCAAATGAGGTTGGTACAGGAATGATTCAGGACTAGAAAGGAGGTGATACACATAAAGAAATATTACTTTAAACAGGTGATTGTAATGTTATGATGAAAAACAGCATCCAGGATAGACCGTAATAAAGCACAGATGGACAGATGTAACCCAAATAAAGAATGTGAAGATTTAGAAAGAAAAAATTGACAAGAACCCAGGACAGCGTGAGTGCTCGCGAATGCTCGTGAACTTCCGTGACCGCATGAGACAGCGTGCGCTTTCATGTAGTCGTGAATCGTGTGAAGGCGTGGTTTCGAGGGGTGGGCTGAAGAGGAGGAGGAGGCAGTCTTTGGGAGGAGGGAGTGTATATTTTCAAAATCTCACTTGAGTTGGATTGCTGGAACTGTTTTTTCAAAGAACACCTACCCCACCTTTAATTGGTCCATAGGTCTGTCCCACACCAGAGCTATGTTAACATGAGACAGTCGCAGCATTAATATAATAAATAAAGTGACATTAACGTCACAAGCCTCACCTTATACCTAACAAAATAAATATCCAGGGCCATAGATATTTGTAGACAACAAGGCAGGCTTATAGGTGGCTAGTGAGCTCTGGTCCATAGTGGAGAAGTCATCGACACTATGGACCAGAGCTAATGCTAATGCTAACAGAGAACTCATCACCCTCCCTGCCGCTAAATCATATTATTACTTTTACTAAACGGTAGTTAAATCAATCATCTAATAAAGTAAACTTACCTTGGAGTAAATGTAGGTGTGTTTTGTAACTTTCCCCACATTCAGTTGCTTTTGTGAAGGGACACAACTGAACCTACAGCCTGCCTTTTTCCAGCGTTTGTTTCAGCTTGGGAAAGGGAATAAAAATGTCCCTCCAAACGCTCTGGACACCTCGAGTCACTGTTGCAGGTCCCCAGCAGCAATATTTCACCATGACGTTATTATAGTATAATATTAACACTGATGATACACATCGTAAAAATAGCGAATTAACACAGTCCTTAATGCAGAAGCAGCAAGTTTGTCCGACCTGGCAACAGTAACTAGGAAGGGGGCGGTGCTTACCGAAAAGTCAGTTGATGAAAGGTACCAAACAAAAGAGGGGTGTAAAATTATATCAAAGGCAGTGAATGAGCCATGGACCACTATCAAACCCATCATCAGTAAGTAGAGAAAGTGTGATACCACAAAGATATTACAAAGATCATCAGGAAAGTATCCAAGAGACCACCATGGTATGGTAGGATGACAAAACAGAAGCTGTTTCTGACAAAAAGAAGAATGTTCAAGCCTGTCTGAATTATGCCCCCCCCCCAAAAAAAAAAAAAAAAAAAATCCCATCATCCCACCCTATGTGGGAAAACATCTTATATTTGGACTCATGGGTGTAGTTATGATTTCAGAAGCGGGGGACACACACAACTGGTTTGGATACTGGTGGTCGGACCCCCCCCCCCCCCCCCCCCCCCCCCCCCCCCCCCCCCCCAAAAAAAAAAAAAAATAAATAAAATAAAATAAACTAAAATAAAACTACACCCATGTTCTGACTAGATAAAGGCTGGACAATAAAGAGTGTCATCCAAGGAACACCATACCACCAGTGAAGGACGGTGGGGTAGCTTTATGCTTTGTAGCTGCTACTCTTTAAGTGGTCAAGGGGCACTTCTCATGCTAAAGGGAAAAGTAATTAGCTCCAAATACCAAGATATTTTGGTGCAAAACCTTCTGTCCTCTGTCGAAAGCTGGAAATGAAGAAGAAGTTCACATTCCATCATGACAGTGACCCAAAGCACACATCAAAATCAGCCAAGGCATGGCTTCAGAAAAGGAAAATCAAAGTCCTGGAGTGGCCCAGTCAGAGCGCAGACCTCAATCCCATCAGAACCAACCCGTGGAATGACCTAAAAAAAAAAAAAAAGCTGCACACAGGGGTTCCCCTTGACACTTGGACTTTTTTGACTAAAAGACTAGGCAAGTTTAGATGTGTGAAGTTTATAGAGACTCATTTACAAAGACTTCATGCAGTAATAAAGGAAAAAAGCTGCTTTCGGAGAGTATTAGTTGGGAGGGATGTTCAGATTCATGCAGTCAAGTTGTACTGTTTTTTTTTTTTTTAATATTCTTAATAAATAAATAAATGTTGCTTTTTTTCTCTGGATTTATTTTCATCTTAATATTGCAATAATAAGGTAACAAGTTTTGTTATTTATCTTTTTATTTTAAAAACCTGCAATTCCCTAAAGGTGCGTATTCTTGTTATCTCCACTGTATCTGAGAACCACATGGGTTACACAAAGACATCAGAGGAGTCACTATTTTTGTAAAATGCCAGCCAAACCTTTAATGCACACTTTCTCAGCATTCTATAGGCCTTTATATTGTGTACAAAACAAGCACTATATAGGAATGAATGAGTAACACTTTATACATTACATTACGCTTTAAATGCAGACCATTTATTACTGGGACAAACATGCAGACATGCATTTCCTTGACTGTCTTTATGTAAAATTTCTTATTTATTGCTGCACTCTACTTTGTCTTCATACCATTTTCTCTTTTATCTTCAGTTGTTATGGTTTATGTATGTGATGTTGAAAACACCGAACAGCATTCACTGAAGTGTGTGGTGTTGTGAGCTTGAAGGCAATTTCATCCCTGTTAACACAATAAATTCAATTTCATATATGACTAAATATAACATGACACCGTTGAATGCCTCAACGATGGTACACTGCACAATGTAAACGCCCATAAAGGTTATAATACTAATAAATATCTGCTTCGAATCACGTCACCCCACCAACCCACTTTTTATTCATCCTTCAAAAAAGCAGTCTGTATTGTGGTGCTCCTAAATCCTGCCAAAACTTTGAAGTTTGCGTAGATCTAAGCAGACGTACCAGATCTATGTTTGTAACCCTCTTGCTCACAGAATGCATAACTGCTTTTAATACTTTTACCAACTTATTGGCTGCATTTTTATACTGTATAACCATTAGCAGTCACATTAGGTCAGTCCTTCTCAAATAGGTGTGATGCCGGGGACCATGCTTTTTTTTTTTGTGCCTGTAATAAAGTGTAATTACACATATACTGCAGTAGGGGGCAGTGGCGCTCTCATTGTCACAGTGTGTTCAGGGAGTATTAACGATATTGTGTCTGGGTTTTCTTTTTTGCACGGACCTGAAGAGAACAAACCCTCAAGAGACACCAAGGAAAAGTATTTAACAGAGATGAAAAGAAAGACGGAGAGAGATGGAGATAATGAGACAAACAAAAGTCACCAGAAAGTTAAGTTTAGACGAGGAAATATGACGATGCTAAGGTAGCGCTTGGCTTCACTGTGACTACGGTGGGATTAATGCACTTTAAATCTTTATAGACTAAAAAAACAATGTTAATACAGTTGTTCTTGATCTAAAATTCTTTCTTTTTTGCTTCCCTTAATGTTAATAAGATTACAATGTTATGCAGAGGTGTACTTATAACAATTTTATAGACAAATGATACTATTTATAGTCATGGTGGAGGGTGTGTGTGTGAGGGTGTGTGTGTGTGTGTGTGTGGGGAATAATTCAGAAGCACTGCTTTAGGTGAATGTCATGAAACACACTACGCTAGAGTTGCTGTGAGAAAAATCAAAGTAAAAAAGTTTTTGCTTGAAAAGAATGGCTGCCTCTTGAAAGGAACGGCTGCCATTTGCAGAAGTTGCCAAGTTGAATGAGCACCTGGTGGAAAAAGTAGGACAGGTAGAGTGGGGGGGGGGGGGGGGGGGGGGGATTCTCAGTCAACGATGCAGCCTTTGTATGAACCGAAAACATCACCACTGAATCTTTATGGCTCATACCCATTTTTTCAAATGCCATCATTATCTCTTCATTAAATCTGAATGTCTTTTTCATGTTTATTCACAAGCGCTTGATAGTGGCGCTGGCTGCCAAGAGAAATGGCGGCCTCTACGTGTCCCGGGAGTATGGACGGCCACAGCAGCATTGAGGTCATACACAACCCCATGTGTCGTTTGCTTTGCTCTCTCTCTCTTAGTGTAGTGGCTCTCTGTTTCTGCAGCTGCACAGATGGGTTTCACTCTTTTATTCATAAGGGCTACACTTACTTTGATCTGGCTTTGAATGTGCAGCATATGTCACAGGTGAGATGGAGGGCGAGAACAGGGAGGTGGAAGTGAAGTGGGAGGTTCTCCTATTGGCCAGACACCATAACTTACCCCAGCGCTTGTTTCTATGCTCCTCGGTTCCTGGGGGGCTCTGTGTGCTTTCTATTATGCATGAGTGTCATAAGCAGTGCAGTCAATCTGTTGGCCATAGACACGGGGTGAACGTCCCCACAGCTGCATTCAGAAAAGCTTTGTTTCAAAGATAGAAAGGTAACATGGAGCACAGGCTTTGGAGTCTTTTGACATCAGTAAGAAATGCCACCTTAAAGCTGGGGTAATTAATTAATTTCTGAATGCCCAGTATTCCCATGTTAAGTCTTGCTGTCCTTAGTTACAGTTGCCATGGTCAGTGAGCTTATTCCTTTGAGACGATCTATTGTGACAACAGTGGCAGATCTGCAGCTTGAAATTCATGGCAATTCAAAACAGTCTTCTCATTTCCAGTCAGAAGCCCTCTCCAGGTAATCTTTTCAATTTCTCCACCTGACGAATGCGATGCAATTCTTTCACATCATTTATTTGAGCTAATCAAAGGATAAGCTATTATTTCTTTTTTTTTTTTCTATTGACAGATATGTTCACATTTGTTTTTGTACAGGCCACCTTTAAATTTTATTCAGGACCAGCAGGTTACCCTGGGCTGGAAATGGCAAACAAGTTTAAAAAAAAAAGGCAGTAGGACAGTTAAGGTAAAAAATTATTCATACATTTTCTTTGTAATGGTAATAGAAAGAGCGAAGCCTTTATTTGTACCTTCACAGTCAAACTGTTCATGTAATTGCAAACAAGTTTTTTGAATGTGCCCACTGTGAATTTGGATGATGACTCTTCTGTAAGGTTCAAGCTTGATAGACTTTATTTTTCTCCACTCTGGTCTGTCTTTTCCCTCAAAGATTCTAGAAAGAATTTAGTTCTGGTCTCCAGAATGTAGACACTGTTTTCTGTTAACCATTACTA
Source organism: Hirundichthys speculiger (assembly GCA_018398805.1). NCBI lineage: Eukaryota > Metazoa > Chordata > Actinopteri > Beloniformes > Exocoetidae > Hirundichthys > Hirundichthys speculiger. The sequence continues at coordinate 1,800,870 of JAGFBZ010000953.1, forward strand.
AACCAGGCTGAGGGTTGTTTATTAGTGGGATCAAGATTTCTGAAGATCAAATAGTACCCAGATAGACACCCCAAACCCCCAATGAGTTGAAGAGGAAATGTCATGGATGTAGAGGAGAAATAAAGTGGAGAAAGAAGAAGTTTAAACCATTTCTTCTCTTGACCGTTGTGAGAAATGTGAGCTCCCGCACAAATAAGATGGATGGACTTGGAGCGCTGATGAGGTCATAGCCAGACAACCCTGAACGCTGTAATATGAGTTTCATCAAGACATGGCTTGGCGTCAGGAGCATGTTAATCACTTCGTCTCTCTTTCAGATTATACAGGCAGACAGATGTTTTAAGCGGGGCTGGAAAAGTAAGACTTGCTGCACCTTTCAACAAAGTAGGTGTAATCACGAACATGCTACTGTTAAAGTGTATGCAGCCTGAACATTGAACTGCTAGCTGTAAGGTATCGTAGTAGTGTATATCCACCATGTAGGCCAATACTACATGTGACATCATTGGCTCAGTGATTGCTAAGCAACAAATGCAACAACCGAGTGCATCTATGGCGATAGCCTTCTTCTCTCTCTGCTACACTTCCAGTGTTTTAACAGTTTGTCAGTTGCACCACCATGCAAGACTTTCTCAACAGGGCAGTACCAACAATGTAAACCTCTGCGTGGACGACGCTGTTGCCACAGGAACAGTGAAGAGCTTCTCCAGTAACAAACCCTGGATCACCAGTGACTTGAAAGAGCTGCTCTGCTGAATGAGAAAAAAGGAGCCTTCAGAAAGGGAGACAGAGAATTACTGAGGTGTAGAAAAACAACTTAGTCGACATTAGAGACAACAAGCAGGTGTACAGGAACAAGCCAGAGAGCAAGCTCCAGCAGAACAATGTACAAGAATAAGTTAAACACTATTTCTATCATAGCAGAAGCAAAGACGCCGCAATGGGGTAGGCATACTAGGCAATTGCCTAGGGCCCCGAGCTGGAAGGGGCCCCAGGACACTGCTGACATTGGTTCTTTTGTCAATGACAACTGCTTTAGACACTGCAACGACGATAAGTTGGAAACCCCCCACATAGGGTCCCCACTAGCTGTCACTGCCTAGTGGGTTAAGGGACCCCCAAGACACGGCTAATATCGATCCATATCAATGACACAACCTGAAACCTCCATAGACACTGCAGCGACATATTTGGAACCCCCCTTATTGGGGCCCCGACTGCCCGTGGCCGGCTTTCTTCAGTACTTCAAACTCAAAACGAAGCAAGTGTATCCGTCAGGATATGCAAAAATAAAAAAATAAAAAATAAAACAAAATAAAAATTACATTTTCAGTTGCCTTAAAATATCTGTATGTCACCTTATATATATATATTGATATTCCACAGCTCATAATTAGGGAGTAATTCACTCAAAACTATAATACTTTCCAACTCATAATGTGGAAAATACTCTCAAAATTGTCAATATTCTTCAACTCATAATCTGAGGGATATGCACTAAAAATAAATTCTAAACTGAAATACTGATGCCAGCCCACTACACAATTATAATCAGCTAATAATCTTAGGAAAGAAAAGAAAAAGTTTTTTATTCAACACAACACACACATGATCTGTGCTTTTTAAAAAGGCACAGCTCAAAGACACTCAGTCAAAATAAAGTAAAACAAAAGGAAAAGGAAATGACTCCAGCAAAACATGATGTGTTTTAAAGTGCAGTAAGCGTTAATAGTTCCATTCTGATAGTGGTCATTGCTACAGAGGGTAGATTCAGTATTTTGGTTCTCCATCTCACATTATTCAGTAAATATTATGATAAAAAACTCACATAGCATTCAGAATAACATTCCAGAAGATTCCAATTATAATCCATCCTCAACAACAATGACAAAAATTAAAATAAAGAGGCATTTAACACTGGTTAAATGGTTAAAAATGTTTTGGCACTTATTGTATCTTGAAGGCTGCAACTCACTTTTTAAAAATACAACATTTAAATACTGGTACTGGTTTTTCCTGTGCCGTACTTCAGCTGGCAACATCAAGATACTGCATCATTAGCCAACAGAGCATTAAACATTATAGTGCATGAACTGAATTTTTCCACAACTTATTCCAGTGCATGAACTTGGGCTGGGCAGGACGTCTGGTGGCGCAAAGCCAGCACCCTGAATGTGCTTGTGAGGCCACTGCAGGAGATAACGCTTCCAGGTGGTTTGAGAGATGCAGAAAGACGGCGAGCATTTGAAGTAAAGTGACTCAAAAGGGAAAGTGAGGAAACAAATGATAAGAAGTTTTAAAGCCAGCCTCAGCAGGTGCAGATAAACGTTGGCACACAGACAGTGTTTGTGGTTTGGGACAAGTCTTGCCAGTGGTCGCTCTTGGAGTTTTCTGAGTAAGGGGCCATTTTCTAGAAGGCTGCAGTTGAGTTTATTAGTTTGGTGAACATTGGGTTTTGAATTATTTTTCATCCCGGTTTGAATGTTGTGCTGGCTTGAAGGGTTTTCTTGGTTACATTTTTTTTTTTATTATTATTTTTTACTGCCTACTATGATGAGGAACCATAGGGTCAAGAGAGTTGTTTACAAGCAGGAGCAGCTGATCAACATCTCACAAAGCCAAATTATCCCAAAACTGAGACCCCAAATCAGCCACGAGTTAAAGAGGAAACGCTGCATTGTTGGAGCAAAGCAGAGGGAGAAAAAAGAAGAGATTTAAACCAACAAATTTGGAATTTAGGCAATGCAGTTTCATGTCTTTCACAAGGACGTGGCTGCAGGAGGATGTCCCTGACCGAGAGAGTTCACCAGTGCACATTCCTGGCCATTACAGGTGATTTTCAACCACGTCTCTCCCTCTCTCTCTCTAACACATTTCTAGTGTTTAAACTGTTTGTTGACTGCTCCACCAGATAGAATAAAATGTTAGATTTGTTGCAGACATCATACAGCTCCTCTGCACAACCTGCTCGGGGAAGGACGGATAAAAATCTGGTCTACCTCTCTTTCATCAACAAACAAGTAGTCAAGAGGCAACCCATGACCAAAAGCACTGTGAGGAGATGGTCACAGGAAGCAGAAGAAATTCTGTGGGGGTGTTTTGAAGCGACAGACTGGAATGAACTCTGTAAGCCGCCATGACGTGACTGTGTTACTGACTTTATTAACTTCTTTCAGGGGACAACACCATCCCCACCAGAACAGTGAGGTGGTTTCCCAATTACAAACCCTAGATCACCAGTAACCTGAAAAAGCTTTGAAACAAGAAAAAAAAAAAAGCCTTCAGGGATGGAACCAAACTTAGCATGCTCCTCTCCAGCCAAACAGACGTTCCACCCTTCATTGACCCACAGCTTCCCTGTCACATCTCAGCCATCCAATCTTCCACCTTTCTGTCTCTAGCAGTCAGGTGAAGAAACACTTGGAGAGACTAAATCAGAGCAAGATACTGAAAGCCTGTCCAGACTAGCTACGTGGAGACTCTACAGCACCACCTCAACATCAGTCTGAGCCAGAAACCCCAACCCTCAACCATCTTCTCTTCATGATTATAGACCTGTTGCCCTAATGTTCCACATCATGAAAGTCCTGGAGAGACTTTTATTGCTCCAACTGAATAAGCAAACAAGCACCTTCCAGGACCCTTTGCAGTTTGCTTAACATCGTGGGATTGGAGTTGAAGACGCTATCATACAACTGCTTCAATGAACCCACTGTTATCCGGACAAGGCAGGCATCACTGTGAGGATTGTTCTTTGATTTCTTCAGTGCATTTAACACCATCCAGCCTGCTTTACTGCATAAATAACTTCAGGAGACACAGGTGGATGCCTCCAAAATTGCCTGGATCACCTGACTAACAGACCATGGTTTGTGAGACTGAGTAGTTGTGTGACTGACCAGGTGGTCAGCAGTACAGGAGCACCACAGGGTACTGTACTCTCACCATTCTTCTTCACTCTGTACACCTCAGACTTCCCCTACAAGTCAGAGTCCTGTCAACTGCAGAAACTCAGATGATGCTACAGTTGTGGGGTGTATCAGTGATGGACAAGAGACTGAATACAGAGAACTGGTGGACCCCTTTGTTGCATAATGTGGGAATACACATCTTGTGGATTTTAGGATGACTAGGAATACGTCAATCAGCATTTCCATTATGGGAGAAGAAGTGGAGGAGTAGAAAAACCTCAGTGTTTAAAGGAGGATACTTTATAAAATGAAAACATCATGGACAACCCTGCACATCCACTAAACAACCCAATAATTCAGCAACAGTGTTTTTAGAGGTTTCAGATCCACTACAACAGAAACTGCAACAGAAGATCTTTCCTGCCCACAGAAATAACCCTCTACAATGAATCTTTGGAGAGACTTAAATCATGACAACTACTGCACAATTAGTCTCTCTTCAGGGATTAATGACTTTTTTTTTAATTGAATTTGAATTTAAAGGGCCCCATACCTCACCAAGTGGCTAAGTATTTGTCTAACATTCCTGCACACAGTCCCATTTTTTGGAAAGGTGCAACAGTCCTACTTAGTCACAGCTTTTTGTTGGGCTGTTCCTGGAAATGGAGACATGTGTCAGTGTTTTAGGCTTCTTAAAAAACAGCCCTAGTGGTGCCATTGTAGAATATGGAATTGAACTGACAGCTCATAGTTATTTTTATATAGCCCTGTAAATCAAGTCAGCTGGATATTAGAATATTAGTCCAATATACTTCACATGTTCAAGGTTTATAGGGTAAAAATAAGCTTGTAAGTTAGCATGCAGTATAAGCTGTTAACCACCTTCTCTGCTGTGTTAAAAAGCAGGATCATTCCCTGTTTAGACTTTTAGGCCCAATATAAACTAGATATTAACATCTTTCCAAGGTATATCCAATCACAGGTGGACATCTCTAAGCTCAGCTGTTCACACATGGCATTGCATGTGTTTTTACATGTGATTTCAGCGGCACCTTGTGATCTCACTCCCCTGCCATATATGAAAATAAGGAAGTTCATAATTTCTGTCCGCAAAAAAAATGCATCTGTTTTTTACCCATGTGAGGCAGCAATGCAGTAAATTATGCTATTCATGTAGATAAAGAATCCCCCTATTGTATATCTTTTTTTTCCACCAGTTTTATGAAACAGATGAACTGTCCAAATACAGCAATGGAAGATAATAAAAGATGTCAGGCAGATCAAAACAGAAATGTGATATGTCACTGTTTAAAAAAAAACCCCAAGAACTCAGGTTGGGAAAACAACACGGACAAGTCCATAACGTGGCTGTACATTATTGTTATTGGTTTATATGATTCCTGCTTGCCATTTCACATTTTTAATATGATGCTTTTGATGTGCAAAAAGTATGTTCTTTACACAGAAAGTGTCAGTTATGTGGACCCCCTCAATGTTTCATATGATGCATTGCTTTCACACTGCTAAAATAAAGTGGTTATCTGTGGCCCAGAGCACCTCCCAATGTGGTTTAAGTTACAGCTATAGTTATAGGAGCTAAGAGTAGGCTCTTCTTAATCACAGCTTCGTCATAGCTATGCTGCCATAGGCCTACGCTAATGAAAGTTAATGATATTTGCTTGCTGTCATGCTCTGGGTCTCTGTAAAGTGCCTAAAGAAAATTGACATTGTAACAGACATTATACAAATGAAATTGAATTGAATTGAATTGAATTCTTCTCCTTTCAGGTGCTCCCTTATCAGGGGTCACCACAGCAGAATGTTCGGGCACAGGTTTTACAGCACATGCCCTTCCTGACTCAAACCCGGACCTACTCCATGGTAGGGGACAACCCTAAAAGGTTAATTAAAAACTTGAAGCCTGCTGAGTCAGAAATGGTCAGAAATGAAACTTTTTATTTCTTATTAATCTATTTAGTTAGTGAGGTTAAGGAAAAAACACTGCCTGGCCAAAATGAAAAAGTCAGCACCTGGACTGGCAGCCTGGCACCTGGCAACCCCAACTGGTGCAATGAGTTCTCATTCCCTAAACAACCATGTCAAAGACACATCCCATGGTCGTGGAAAAGATGTTAGTCTGTTTGAGAAGGGTCAAATCATTGGCATGCATCAAGCGGAGAAAACATCTAAGGAGGTTGCAGAAACAACCAACATTGGGTTAAGAACTGTCCAACGTATTATTAAAAACTGGAAGGATAGTGGGGACCCATCGTCTTACAGGAGGAAATGTGGCCGGAAAAAAATCCTCAGTGATCGTGATCGGCGATCACTTCAACGTTTGGTGAGATCAAATCGGAGAAAAACAACAGAACTCAGGACTATGTTTAATAGTGAAAGTAAGAGCATTTCCACAATGCAAAGGGAACTCAAGGGATTGGGACTGAACAGCTGTGTAGGATGGAAACAAATCTTGTGACATTGCAAAAGCTTAACAAAACAATGCCACAGCAAATGCGTGATGTAATCAAAGCTAAAGGTGGTCCAATGAAATATTAGTGTATGACCTTTTTTTTTTGGTGGTTAGTTTCATTATTAAATGACCGCTTGCTGGTAAAAGAGCATACATAAAGGAAGCACATGTTTTTAAAGAGCCAAAATGTATAATTAAATCTTTATGAATTTAATCTCAGATTAATAATAAGGCTCCAGCACAAGACCATACATTTTTTATGTGCTCAAAGTTCAGGTTATGCTTTGGTTTTTAAAACACTAATTATTCCACTGAATAAAGCACATTCTGTGTTTGCATACCTGGACTGTGTTTGAGCTCAAAAAGAAAAATGATTTTCTTCCCTGCTCCAAGCTCTTGCTCATTTATTAAGGTGTGTTTATCATTCATATTGACCCAGGTTAAATGTCTTGAGAATTATATTTTAGGCTGTGGGTCTCGCTTGGCAATTAAGTACAATTCATTACAACAGAAACACAGCCCTGCAGGGGAAAAGGTAAAGAACCGAGGTAAAACACTGTAACAAGCACGGGAGAGAAACTAGAGAGGGAGGAGGTGTGGAAGTGTGAGATTGATTTTACAAAGAAAAGGAAAGAAAAATGGTGGGATATGTGTAGGAGGGAATCGTTGTGAGAAAAGAGCTTGATTCTTTGTGTGTGTTGTGGAAAAGAACAAAATTGGAATAAAGAAGAGCAACATTTATTGTACAAACAATTGCAGGTGAAGGAGTGGAAATGAGTGACTGAAACAGGAAATGAAGGACTGTCCATCACATGGGCCATTACTCAATTTAGAGTTTCCAGCCAGCCTGAGCTGGTGCAGATGAATGTTGTGGTGCAACAGAATGAGTTTGCTGTGCAGGAAAAGTCTTGCCAGTGGGGGATCTGGGATTTTTCTAAGTAAGAGGCCGTCAAAGGGCCTCATATCTCACAGAGGGGCCAACATCCTAGCACACAATTCCATTTTTTTGTGTATCAGTCACAGCTTGTTTAATTCATGTAATTAAAATAAACAAATAAATAAACAAGACTTAGACAGTTAAACTACTTCCCAGTCTTACATTTATTTTTTACCATGCATAAAGGCTTCTTAACACACACACAGAGATGTCTTTGGAAGCTGCAGTCTTTTCATAACATTGCTCGCCCTCTTTCAATATTTCTCAATCCCCCTGCAGCTATCTTTGTGGCACCAGGTGTTGTGGATATAACAGTCAAGGTGTTTAAAAGCGAAGAGCCTGAATATAAGATGACCCAGCTTTTTCAGATGTGATCACAGTGAAAAAAAAAAAACCTTGCAGATTGTCTATACTGATATTATCCACATATGCTTCTGATGCAGTACTTATCTCTGTCAACATTAAAATCATGATGCTCTTTTCACCATGGTGATGGCACTAATGGAAACACATTCTCATAACAAAAAAAGGAAAACTACTGCGACTTACTGCAACTTACATGTTAATGTATTTTGCCCTGGGGTGGTCACGGTCATACTTTTGCCTCCTTTAAGAGAGTTGAGAAGCAGCCGCTGACAATTTTTTTTTTCATGGGAGTCTTTTTCTCTATCTTCAGAAAGTCCTCATACTGCCCAGGATGATGGCTGAGTTAAGATGAGTTCTGAATTAGTGGTGCTGACCAATGTTGAGTATTCAATGCAAACAGCAATTTTCCCAACACTTTTAAAATCTCCACAGAGCAGACATCTTTGGTCTGTCCCTCTTTTATGGTCATTAACGTAATGACGTCTCTCTTTTTTTAACCTGTCGAGCTAGTGTGCTCGGTGGAAAACTTAAAATAACAGCATAAGACCATCAGTGTTTTATGCCAATTCTAATATTTCATTTTTTAGTCTTTGTTAACAGACAACTATGTTGTGCTGATATCATCAAACAAACAAACTGCAAGAAAACATGAAATGTAGCATAGAGGTGGATATAAGTTCTGGTTGTGAATGTTTTCCAGCCTCCAAACACCTGATGATGGAGTCTGTGAGCATTGGTTCTCAGAGAGAATTTCACACCTTTAATTAGTTGCATTTTTATAAGGAGTCTGGCTTTTTCTTGCCCAGCAGAGTGGTCTCCTGGTGCTAACACTCTTTTGAAGCTCCAACCCACAGCTTTCAAAAATAGTTTGTGCTTGTGCATGAATCCTACCTGAAGCAGTTGTACTCTTTTAATTCTTTAGATGCAACTTAGATGCAACTTGTGAGGACAGGTATTAACGCTCCCCAAGTTTGTCTTTCATGTCTTCAAAATAACAGTGGTAACAAGCTTTTCTTGCTGCGGCTAAATTATGTGCTGCAGTTGTATAGATTCTACATTTGATGTATTAGTTGTAAACTCAGTGAGCCACATTCACTGAGCATCAAGAATCTAATTTGTCACGCTTTCTGAGTGTGGCATCGTGCATGTTATTAATCAGCCATTGCAGCCTCTCAGCGTACTTCCTGTCATTTGCGGTGCACTTTGCATGTTCAGTGTTCAGACATTTTTTCAATATGTACTATTGATGTTCCATCAAGTGGGCTGGTAGTTGTTGTGTCCCAAATTATCACTGTTAAGCTTTGTTTCCTTAATTTGTATTGAACCAATAATGTAAGAACTTTCAACTGAGTTGGCAGAGTTGTTGTACAACCCCGATTCCAATAAAAGTTGGGACGCTGAGTAAAACTGGAGGTTGTAGATGGAGGAAGTATACCGACCATCCTTCCATTTAAAGCATCATACAAATGGGAAACTCTAGAAGTATTTAACATTTAGAATAAAGTGCTCGTTCCATGCAGAGAAAACCGGACTGTTTCTTTTGTTATTGTTAGCGTGTTAGCCGCTAATTATGAGCCAAAAATAGCACAATACCAGCAGTTTGTTTACTACAGTTCAGAGACCAGAGGCTGTAAAGGTAACAGAAAGACCACAGTTGAGCCTTTGTCTTGTTTCGCTGCAGTGCTTCACTCCTTTTTTGCGGTTTTTAAACATATTTTAAACACAATATTTAGGCTCAGGGGGCTCCGGCTCCAGTTAGCGGATTTTGAGTTTCGTGGAGGGGCACCGGTCCCCATTAACCGCGAAAAATAAGGGATCACGGTAATACAAAAGCACTCTTTATGCTAATATGTTGACATCTCTTTTCATATTAGTCATTTTGAGAAAGCCGCTCCAGCTTTCTTTTCAATTCGGTGAGCAATTTTTGAAATCTGTATTATAACTTCGTGTTATACACTTCCAAGGTGCAACAAATGGAGCCTGATGTGAAGGTGGGTGGAAAAGATGGACAACTTTGCTTTGATCTGGGTGTTTGATTTTACAGAACCTTGAGAATCTGAACTGTTCACTGAATAGAGTTTCAAACATTAGCAGCTGTGAGACAAGGTTGGGTTTCAGATTATTTGATTCTGTTGTCACTTTCAACACCCACATATGTGATCTTAACCACATAAAATATATTAATTTCATAATGTAATTTAAATACATTACAGTCAGGGTAGGGTCATTTTGAATGTAGCAATACATCTTAGCAGAGTCATGTTAAATATTCAAACTTCCTCTTTTTGTTCTGTCATTCTTTATTATATACTTACCTCACTCAGCTTTGGTCTGTTTTGTCTCTTTGTGAACCTGTGATGGACGGCAGACTTGTCCAGAATCTCTCTCTCTTAATTCAGCATTCCTCTGAGACCAAATACAACTGAAGTGTAGTGAAACTAAACAACTTGGTACTTTTAACTTTGTGAATCACAACCATTCAACCCCCTACTTTTGACTCTCCCACACTTTACATTCAGTTATTTTACATTGTGATCTGTTAAACCGTTTTCACATATGCATAGTGCAGCCACAGAATTTTCCAGAGATACAGCGCATTGTGAAAGTATTCGGCTCCCTTGAACTTTTCAAACCTTTTTGCCGCATTTCAGGCTTCAAACATAAAGATATAAAATTTCAATTTTTTTGTCAAGAATCAACAACAGGTGGGAGACAATCGTGAAGTGGAAGTCTTCTCAAGAAGACTTCTGAGTAAGGCAGTGGGAATATATCAGTTGGATATTTACTGGAGTGGGTGGGCATGTTCATAAGAAAACAACTTTACTTCCTTTTGCTATGTTGCTTTCCAGTTACCTGTAAACATTGTAAACCCGCCTTAGTTTATGTGATACAAAACAATGTTAATCAAAGGACTCTCATCAGCCTTTTCGAAACAAAACAGAGCAATTTTACAACACATTTTTTTTTTTTTGCATCATGTCTTGCTTTCTTTGCATTCTTTACACTCCTCAGCTGTGAGAGCACATTCCAAGCACTTAATCAATCGTGGCTCAGAGCGAATGCAGCTGTTAAGAAAAAAGTCGGGAGCAAATTGTCTGCACATCCTTGAGAAAGTCTCTAGTGTTTGTTTGTGTTTAGTGCTTCAAGAGGCTTTCGTTGATGACTCCACTCTGTCTCTATACTTCTCAGTTGCCTTTGTACTCTTGGTTTCAGGTATTTTAGCTGTTTTTTTTTCTACTGTCAGTCCTTGCAAACAACCCTTCCTTGATCTGAGGCTTTGGCTTGTCCGGTCCTTGTTTGCCTGTGATTATTTTGATGTGCACCTGTTTTTTGCCATTTGACTGTCACCTGTTCATCTTATGTTGTTGGTAGCCTTAATGCCATTACACAAATATCTGCAGTCAGAGCCAAAGAAATGAATCTTCCGATGGGTGGCAAAAGTTTTGGTTGACATCTTTAAATAGTGGTTAAAAAAAAGAATGTGAACCGGTTGACGTCAATTGGTTTAGTAACAGCTAAAGCCTTGAAGACATCCCTTAGAACTGGCAAACATCACTATTCATGAGTCTCCCATACTTAAATCTTTGAACAGGCAGCATTCATTGCAGAACACTATTGGGGAAGTTTCTGAAATGTTGCTGTGTCTCTGAGTTTTGCCAAAGATCACCTTTGATAATCACAGTGGTGCTGGGAAAATGTTTTATGCACTGATGAAGTAAAAGCTGAACTGTTCAACTATATATGGAGCAACCAATATCAAAGCATCATCCCAGTAATGAAGTATGGTGGAGGGAATATCATGATTTGTGGCTTGTTTTGCTGCCTCAGTACCTGGTCCAATTACCATTATCAAGAGGAAAATCATTCTCCAAAAATTCCCAAAATATTCAACTGGATAAGATTTCTGTCTTCCAATTGAAGCTTTGTAGAAGTTGAATCATGCAGCAGCACAATGATACACAGCACTGAAGTAAAGCAACCACATAATGGGTTCAAAAAAGAGAAAATCTACTTTTTGAAGTGGCCCAGACCATAACCTTATACAGATGCTGTGAAATGACCTCCAGAGCTGTTTACGTTAGACATCCTCCAAAGGTGTTTGAACAGAAGCATTCCTCCTGACCATTGTACTGGTCTAATTCAGAACTACCACAAACATTGTTTCCAAAGGACCGCTGGCCATCTGTTAACTCCAGGGCTCTACTTACGTTTTCCACCTACACAGCGAGTGTTTAATGAGCTCATTCAGGTAAGAAGTTTTTATTATTTTCATATATACTTTATCAGTTCAAGCTGATTTTTTTTCTCTTAATGTGATGAAGCTGCAATGAGCTTTAATGAGAGACCAAATGTCATTGTATGTGTAACAAGCAATTACTTTCCTATTGTCTTGGTTGACTTTAGTCTTTGATTCTTAACAGCATTAGCCTTCAGTGACCTGCTGACTCGGGTCGAACAGAAGTGCTCTTAAGCACATGAAGTGTGTAAATTAGTACGTCACAAATCCTTGCTTTCAGTGTTCTTAGACATATAATTGAAAAGTAAACTTTCATCACAGGTATAAAGAAATTATGATTTGTTAAATTTAAAAAAAATATTTAATTTCATCAACATTTTAGAATATTTACTAAAAGCATACTTATTCTGTACTTATTGAAAATACTACAACGTAACTTTTGACATTTTGATTAGAATAGCTAACAAAGAAAATGTATTTTTTAAGAATTTTTTTCACATTGTTGGAATAATTCAAGCATATTTTATAAAAATGTATTTGTACCACAATTATGGAAAGTGCTAAGAAATTTCACATATGACAAGTGTATGTTGCATAATTTATAAAGATTTATCATTTTTAAAAGTTTATAGAATGGTATTTCTGCAACATTTTACTTTACTTTTGCAAACATATTTAATTTAATCTTAAAGTCTCATTGAAGTCTCCTTTCCTGATAACATATTCAGAACTCATACTTTGGATTAAACATTTTATTTCATGAACATTATGTTAATTGAACACTTCAAAAGTAATTATCAACATATTAGTATGTACTAAAATGTTAATTACAATTTCAGACTTATGTCAAAAATGTAGAAGACTATTTTACCTGTAAGATTATGGTTTCTGGTGAGGCCGTTTTAAAACAGTTAAATAACAAGATTCGGCTGCGACTGGAGTCCCAGTGAATTTAATTCCATTTGTACAAAGGGAATGGTCATTACTCACACCAGTGAAGCAGTCGATGCAGAATGACAACGAGACACCAAGACACACTGGTTTTTAACAATGTCTGAAATCAAATGAGCCTTGAGATAAAATCCTGATGGAGACGGATCATAACTCCAGACGAGAACGGAGACCACAGTATCAGGAATGGTGACATCCCACATTCCAAAGGAAATATCAGAACAATTGACACTTACAAATTCAGGACATTAAAGCTCTTGTTGACCTCATAGACCCCAAGGTGTCATATTACCATAACATAGATATATACTGCATTATTAGCATTTTTAAAAGAAATCTCCATTAAGAAAAAGTGCTAAATTGGCTAAATTTTGATCCCTGGTAAATGGGGATATATATATTTTTCAAAGATATATGTATTTGTAAAAAGAGACAGTTGATCGCATATAGTCCCATGCAACACCATTTGCCGTGGCAATTACATCACAGTTTGACTCCCAAAACCAGGTGAAGCTACTTCCTGCCCTCATCTTAGTCAGACAACCTTGTATTGCTTACAGCACGCTGTCATACATCAACCATGATGAAAATAGCTCACAGAGCTTCCAGAAGACACTGTGGCAGAGACAAGTTAGATGCTGAGGTAAGCAAAGTCAGAAGAGAACTTGAGAGAGTGACGGACGAAGAGGCCAAACAGAAGTTTAGACAGGTTAGTAAAAGCTCTGATTTAACCTCCACCACCTATAGGGGGAGCCAAAGTGCTAAAAACTGCAAAAGTCCTCTGTGCTGTTCTTAAGGGTGATAGTGATTTAATGTTTAGCTTGTTTACAGCATCTGTAAGAGTCACCAGACGTTTCTTTTAGTTGTAGATATTTTTGGATATGACACAATATCACGTTTCCATTAAACTTAAAAACATCATACACACTGTTTTGTGTGACTGCGTTTTCATCTCTGCACAGATGTGAATAATTCAGTGTTAGCCTGATCTGTGGATAAATAAATTAGGCTGACATAAAAAAAGAATGATCCTTGAAGACCTAATGATGCACACTGTGAGACAGACAGATTACTGGATTCAACAAAACAGCAAAATCAGAGCCTCAAGACATTAATGTGTCTGTTTCTTGTAAGCATTTAAGTGGCTCAACATATTTCTCACTGGCTCTACTGGATAGTGACAGTGAACAAGCTGAAGAAGAAGATGGTTGAAGAAGAGCCTGGCTGGCAGAGGAGATGGTTTCAAAACATTCATGTTGAACTTGAAGAGGACAAACCTTTAAAGATAACTGGAATTACATTCAAATGTGATTTATTTGTAATTTATTAATTATGTCAAGAATCCAGGACAGCTTTTACATGATTTTTATATGTGCACTTATGTGTATTAATTGTTCATGTTTGCTATTTGTGTGTTTGTAGACACTCAACTAAGTTTTTGTATTGTGACACTGAACTTTGACTTAAAAAAAAAATATTGTGTTATATCAAATACAAACAGTACACAACATTACAAAGACAGATATCTTTTAAAGTTTCGGAACTCAGCACACTTCAAACTATGTTGTTTTCTTTCAGAGCATCCTGGGGTTGTTGCCTCACTCAAAGATGTTTTAGAGTCCATGAAAGAAGGCTCGACTCATTTCAGGCCCAGTTTGTTTCTGTTTGCTCAGAAATGGTCAGAGAAGACTGAGTGATAATCAGAATTTACATGTACAACCAGAAATAGCTATTTATATGTCTATGTTGCTCTAATTTAACATAATTAAGTATATCACAGTGTGATGATAGTAACCTTTTTGTTGATTATAACTTGCAAAAGTGTAGTAAATATGCTTAAAGTTGTTCCAAAATAATATATATATAGTATGTATCTAATATAACATGTTTAAAATATGAGAAGCTAATTGAAGAGAATCACAATTTTATTGTATATTTCTTTTTCACCTGTAGCCATTTTCAAGACACAGTACAGGATTCTCAAGTGATTCCCAGGTGGCCAAATCTGACAGGCTCATGTTTATTCTCACAGTAAAAGTGCTAAGAAATGCTATTCTTCTTCTTTTTGGAAACTTCTAATGAGTTCAAGTTGTTGACATTACTTTTTCAAATGTGAAGAGTATCCAAACCAAACATAAACTGTGTTTCTGCTCAGAAACAGGTTTTTTGTGAACAGGATAAAGAGACTCCGAGGGTAGAAGGCTCGTTGCTTATGAAGACAGGAAGAGGGGGCGTATGGGGGCTTCGCTTTTCCTGTTCCTGGCAGCGCTGAGTAGTTATAGGGCCAAAGTAATGTGTTAATACCTTAACAGCAAGGCCTGGACATGAAGAAACGTCCTAAGGCTTTGCAGGGTTAATTACTCTACAACCAGGTGTAAAAGAAAAGTCTATCTGGATCCTCATTGGATTTCAACCTCAAAAACCAGCAAAGGGCTGATAAGCAGCAGCTCAGGCTGGACTATAAATTCTGCAGTCCCCCTTTCTCTCTCTCTTCTCGGCCTCCTGTAACTTGTAAGGACCCCAGCTCTCTGCCTTCTGTAAGCTGATCTGAACTCCCAACACATGGCATACAGTGACCAAACTCATGGCCTTTTGTGATCTGTGAAGGTGCAGCAACTCTGGCACCATCTCTGAGCTGTGGAGGCCTCCACTGTCCCAGCTCCTGCTTAGAGTGACGAGCTAACAGCTAATGGTCTGCGTTTCCACCAAGAACCGTAGCATTTGTCCCCCGTTGCATGGATGAGCCTGGCTCATCAGTGCTCTTCCTGAGGACCACACCTCCCTTCATTGCTGCTTTAGCGATCCACGTAAGAGGCTCATTTCGTTTGGGCAAGAGCTTGTTTTGTACGTTTCTTTTTCTTTTGTGTTGCACGCTTTAAGATCTGGAACATTGTTCCCAATGTAATTCTTGATCACATTAATGTGTTTTCTCACCACAGAAAACAACACATGTCCGTTTCCCAGTTTAGCTATCAGAGCACACATGGTGAAGTTGGCTTCACATTGGTGTATCCGCGTCCAAATGGCAGAGAAGCGTAGTTGCAGATGGTAAGAAACCATTCCAGCTTTGTTTGATTTTAATCTGTTCTTTACTTTCTCTCCTCTATCCTACTAACCACACATACAAACCCTCCATCTTGGCTATGAGGCCTCGGTTGTCTTTCGTTGTTTTTAGGGGGCTCACACACATCTTCTCATCTTCAGCACTTGTGTTAATAAATTCTAATATTTTCTAATGAGAGAAGTCTGTGGTTATTCTGCATGTTGGTAACATTTGCTGGTTAAAAAGGTCATTACTTCTCTGTTGCTCTATAGCGCCACCCTTGGTCACAGGCTGGCACACATAGAACAACAGTCAGTTTCAGACTGTTTTGTTAGAAGGTTCCCCTGTTTTAAATTTATTAATTTTGTTAATAAATGTTGTGGAAGTTCTGCAGTTGTCCCTGATGAGAAGAGAAATGAAGACTCTCAGTGTTGTTTTAGTGTCTTTTATTGTGCTATAGCATGAAACAGGTTCAGCAGAGACTTCACAAACAACATATATGTATAGATGTGACTGACGTGCCATTGTGCAACAACGTTACAGCACAGCTGATAAAACAGTACAAGACTCAACCTTCCATAAAATACATTCCTTTTGTTATTTATAACTGTCTTATGACACTTATTGATAACCCTTTTATTAACTAAATGATCACTTTTATAGCCCCAACATAGTTGTTGCGGGTTAATTTTAGTAGTTATTAGTGTTGTTCTCTATATCTTGTGTATGAAAACTGAGTTTTCCTTTGATAGATGTTTAGGTAAGAGGGTGCATAACATTTAGGATTTAGTTCGCGTATTGTGTTTGTTTAACACAATAACTGCATTCAGTGTATTCCCAATGTCATTCCAGCATTCACAGTAATGTGAACTGCACTATAGTTATGAGCCACTATTCATTTTACTCAGAATGAAGTCAATAGAATTGAGTTTCCTTTAGAAACAAGATTGCATTGTGTCTGGTGGAACTTGTTTCACACAATAGTAAACAAAACACTAAATGAAGAAAAATCTTAATTCAATACGAGCCTTGTTCATCTGTTATTTTCACAAACATTTAGTCAGTTATTTGAAATCTCCATTGATCCCATTGTAAAGAGGCTGCCGTGTCAGAAGTCTTGTTATTGTGGAACTTAATCACAGAGCTTCCCTCCTTTCCTTGTGAGAAGAAAAGCGAAATCTTATGATTGCTGCATGCATTAGCATTGGACAAAGTCACATTTAACTAAAAAGTTAAGAAATGGAACATTTATTTAATTTTTTTTTTTTTTGCACACCTGCCATCCCTTCTACCCCCCCCCCCCACCCCCCCCATCCCCCCAACCCCCCCACCTCCATTTCCCTTCGTCTGAGCTTCTCCTTGCCATTATTATTCATTCATTTAACTTTCTCATTGCGTGTTCATCGGCTATGAGGTGCTGTAATAATATTTTCTGATGGAAGGCATATTTTTCTGTAATCCAACAGAGTATGCCAGGTCTCACTCAGGGTCTTTTCATATGGGGGCTGAAGAGGCTCTGCCTCTGGTGGCTTAGTGTTTTTAATCTGAATAGCTTTTTGCATTTTCTCATTTCCTAACATCACTGCCAACACTACATGCCCTTTTGGCAAAATGCCAAACTAAAGCTGACAGCGTTTGAGCTTCATTCCTGTACTTTTTCAACTCCGCCATTATTAAGAGGTTTTTCTTCCCAAATTATATTGCTGATATTATAATATTTGCTTTACAATCAAATTTTTGCTAAATAATCAATGGTAGTAGTAATTTAGTAAAATAATAATTAGGCTTCCTCAGCACTACTAGAAAAGACTGTGTTTTTCCATCTATAGAACAAATAATGACTCATTGTTTCACAATCTCATTGTTTCACTGAAAGAGAAGATACTTGTTAAAGACAGATGTAACCCAACTGTGATTTCAAGGGCAAATATGTTTTTTGGTTTTTTTTCCTTCCTTCTGAAGTTTCATCAGCCAATTCCTGTTTGGAATAATTCAGTTGTTATTGCAGTCAGTTTCAGCATGCCCAAGCATTTTTTTCTAAATCAACTTTTGATTGTAGGACAAGAGAAGGAGAGAGGACTCAAAATAAAGTGTATTTTGAGTATGTTAACGGCAACTGCAAACCTTTGATGGAATATGAATACTATGAAAAATAGCAGAAACTACATTAGTAGTAGCAGTGTTGCCCGGTAGATGTCCATTTTATGTTTGAGTCACAACTGGCTGCACAAGGAGACCAATGTTTGTCCAGCATAGAGGACAGTTTGTTGAGGTTAAGATTAATTTTCAGCCCTTGTCTACCTGACTGCAGATGGAAAAAGCTAATGTTTATTAAAATATTTTGAATGCAGGTTACAGGACTGACCAGAGTTTGAATCTAGGGAAACTAAAAATGAGAACCTTTTCACTGCTGATCAATGCAAAGTTTTACTTCTTACTCTTTTTTACTTCATAGCCCTCTCTGCCAAAAACAGTCTATATTCAAAAATTCAGACCCAGGTGCATATGCACTAGTTAATAAAACCCTACTCATACAGGATTAGTATTCAGGTAAGTTGTAAAAACAGCCAGTCTGAGTACAGCTCTTTACAGTTACTCTGGTGTGAAAGAACCCGAAGGTGAACAACATGGCAGCTTGTGTTGCTGAGAAAAAAATTTTTCCTCCCTTTCTCTCTCATTTTTGAACATGCGTCCATGTCTGCCAGGTTAAGGATGCATCTGTACAGCTCTTTGTATGGTGGTCCCTTTGTGGGGATTTATGCTAATTAATGAGCTGCGGAAGTGTGCTGCCAAGCTGCCATCAGTTGAACATTCATGAACATGCATGTTCTTGTGACCAAATCAAAGTTTTTGTGTACAAGTCAACTCACAGATTATGAAGATTTTATGAATGGGCCCACTGGGTGTGTGTTGAACGTGTAGCTGTTTGTTCATTTTAGTGGATTGTTAATAGACATTAATTATCTTTAAACATTGCTTGGGTTGGGTTAAATAACCACACAGAGGGAGCATAAACATGGATTTTTCTGAAAAATGCATCTTGAGTATTTGCACAAGTCAGTTCACAGGCTGTTATTTTATCAACCAAGAGTTTTGGTTTTGGAAATTCTGACACAAATGGAAATAAAAATCCCTTTATGTAACCTGCTGCAAGTTAACTTTATGTTGTATCTTTAAATTAGAAAAAAGCTGTTGCTTCATACTAACTCCATATATATGAGAATGTCACTGATGCCAGATGAAGTTTCTCAAACCAGTGATGTTGTATACCTGTAATGTAGCTGTGCTTAAAAGGCTGATACAACACTAAAAACATGGCTGATTGTAGTGTTTTCCTAACTTATTTAATTGAAACATGAAGGTGTCCAGGTGTCACCATGGTTAGCTATTATAGCTAGTTTTCAGTTCAGTTCAATTCAGTATTATTTGTATAGCGTCCAGTACATTGCAAATTGTCTCTAGGTTGTATATCAACAACTTACTCGACTTTCTCCTGTTTAAAAATGTATTTGATAATTTTCAATCAGGCTTCTGGCCCCACCACAGCACTGACACAGCTCTGATCAAGGTGAAAAACAATTCGCACTAACACAGACACAGGCAAATTCTCAGTCTTAGTTCTGTTGGACCAAAGCACTGCCTTTGACACAGTTGACCATGCAATCTAATTACAGAGGTTAGAAGACTGGGTGGGAATCTCTGAAACTGCTTTAAACTGGTTCCAGGTCCTATTTAAGGGACAGGAGATACTTTGTTGAAATTGGTAACTGTGTCTCAGACCAAATGGCCATGACCTGTGGGGTTCCCCAGGGGTCAGTCCTGGGACCCCTATTGTTCAATCTGTACATGCTTCCATTAGGTGAGCTAATACACAGCTATAATGTGTCCTACCACAACTATGCAGATGATACTCAGATCTATGTGCCATTAACAGCACAGGCCTGTAGATTCATTGTGTCACTGCATGAAACAGATCAGTGTGTGAATGCAAAACAACTTTCTCAAGCTAAACTTCAGACAAAACTGAAGTCAAGATAAAGTGTTATCAGTCACATTGAGACTCTCTCTCTAGAACCTAAAAATCAGGTCAGAAATTTAGGGGTAATATTGGATTAAGACTTGAACTTTAACAGCCACATTAAAGCATTAACATCAGCAGCTTTTTACCATCTAAAAAACATTGCCAGAATCAAAGGAATAGTGTCTAAACCAGATTTAGAAAGACTAATTCATGCATTCGTCTCCACCAGGTTAGACTACTGTAACGGCCTGATCACTGGGCTCTCTAAACAAACTGTAAGACAGCTGCAGTACATCCAGAACGCTGCTGCTCGAGTCCTGACTAGAACCAGGAAATACGACCATATTAGTCCAGTCCTGAGGTCTCTGCACTGACTTCCCTCAGAAAATAGACTTTAAAACAGCTCTACTTGTGTTCAAGTCTCTTCAAGGCCCCAAAGTCCATCTCCGACATGTTAGAGCCAGATGAACCAACCTGGACTCTGAGAACCTCAGGTAGTGGTCTCCTGCTGGTGCCCAGAGTCAGGACTAAACAAGGTGAAGCTGCATTTCAGTTTTATGCTCCTAAATTCTAGAACAGTCTTCCAGAAGATGTGAGTCAGGCCTCAACTCTGACAATGTTCAAATCCAGGCTGAAAACAGTTCTGTTTAGATGTGCAGATGACAACCGAAAGGATCTGCACTCTTCATTTTTAATTCATTTTTAATTTAATTCATAATGATTATTTTTCCACATTTTTATGATTTATGGAATGATTCTGTTTGCCTTCTTGTGATTTTTTTGTATCTGTAAAGCACTTTGAATTGCCTTGTGTACAAATTGCTTTACATAGACCCGGAGCATGACCCCGAAGCAAATATCATTAACTAAAATTAAAATATCAAATCCCAATTTAAAAAAAAAAAAAAATGGCAAGAAAAAAAAAACTTTCGTAGCGAGAGAAAAAAGGATACACACACACAGGGTTAAGAATTCCATGCATTTATATTCTGACTGATGTATTGTTAATACATCCTCTACAGAGAGGACTATATCTTTTTTTACTTATTATTTTCAAGTTGTAGTTGTGTGCTACGTTTTCAGACCTCAACACGCCTGCTCCAGCACATGCCACACATCACTTCAGGAATCAGATGAACTGTACCCATTGGAGATTAACCTTCATCCCTGTCCTTTTCTTTTTTTGTAATCCCAGATCATCACTAGGAGTCATGCGCTCACATTCTTGGCACATGGGAACGAAGGCAGACATACATACAGTTACATCTACGCAGTTTTACACACATCCAGACAGACACAATCATGCACACATGGGGAAGTGAAGCTGCTTCATTGACAGGGTCATAGAAAGGTTTAAAATCTTCCTGCCCTCCACTGTCAGACCAGACCTGCTAAGTCTAAAGCTTAATGGACCCGGGTGGACAGAGCTGTTGGAACAGTGGGAGGGAATTTTTGGGATATTCTTTGTGCAAACACTTATTCTCTTTGACATGAATAGCATTTGAAAGTTCTGGCCAAAGAAACTTCTGGATTCAACTTGTCATCAAATAATCTGTACAATTAATTATAGAAAAATAAATAAAAAATACTTTTTACCATCTCCACATGGATCCAAAAAAACAAGCACAGTTTATACAGTTGTCTTATGCTTTTTTTTTTTAACTCACTTAGTACGTACAATCTACTTTTAGATGAGAGGACTTCATGTGAAGTTTCATGCCTTAAGACAATTAAATTAGTCATAGTTTAAGATATACATGTAAAAGTATGATTAATTCCTTTCACTGTGCTATGTAGCAGGGAGTCAAACAGTAAATGTGTCTATTTGTTTTTAATTAACAGGTCTCCTTAATATTTTCCCTAATTAGTACAAGCAAAGACAACACATACAGTTACACCAAACAAAGCAGCAGATGCTGCATCAAAACTGTTGATAAACCAAGACAAAAGGAACACAAAAAACATTTCACACTGCAAGGGTCCATTTGTGGCTTCTTGAATGCAGCCCTTCATCAGGTTTACATACGGCACCTTCTTAGATCACGACGCTGATCACATGACCAAGTCATATGTTCTTCAGTTAGAAAAAAACTGTACATCTGTGTGCAAACTCAAATATCTCTATCACTATAAGTAAACATCCTTTCACAAGTTTAAAGGGGAACATTTTTCTCAATCCATATCACAAAAACTGTTAAACACAGTTCGCTCTAACTGGAGATTTTCCCCAATGATGTCATCAATATTATGTTGTTTAAAATGGCACCGCCGATGGTAACCGTGTTGCAAAAATTGGGTGGATTTAGGTCCCGATCGGGCAGTTTTGAATGTTTAACTTCCAGGAAAAAATAGAACTTGGATGCGCAAATAACAGTTTAGGATGGTTTGGGAACAGTCTAGTGGTTTTTGTAAATAATTAACACGGTTCTGCAACAAAATAAACAAAAATGTTTTCTTTTCTTGAAAGCCTCAAGTCAGGGTCAATTCACAAGACAGTGTTTCCTCCTCCTTTAGATTTAATAAGTTGTTGGTAGTTTTTAAGGTCCCATATTGTGATTTTCCAGACTTTCAAATGGTTCAAAATTGACAGAGACCATCTTTGTATTACAGTTTAACTATTTTAAGAGGTACATGTTTCATTAAGCAGTAAATAAAGATTTTGAAAGAGCAGATATATAATCAAAAACCCATGCATCTGTCCCCCTATGGGATCAGCCCCATCTCCCTTAGAGAGATTCAGATCATTTTTTCCACATATGTTGGTGCGCACCTGTGGTGCAGCTCCAGTGCATATCAGATTACATTTCCTCATTATGCTGTTAGTTTGGTTTGTGCTCATATTACCGTATTTTCTGAACTATAAGTTGCGCTGGAGTATGAGTCGCATCTGTCAAAAAATACAGTTGTGAAGAGGAAAGAAACACATGCAAGTTGCATTGGGCAATAAGACCAGGTGATAATTGCACCGTTGATAAGCCCCTTCCAGGAGCAGCTGTTCAAGGACTTCAAGGACATCTGTGGACATATGGACATATATAATGTATATAAGTCGCTACGAAATATCAGTCCCAGTACCAGCCAAACTACTTTAAAAAAAGCGTGACCTATAGTCCAGAAAAACAGTGTGTTGTTTTCATTTCATCCTAAAAGCTGCACTCCAAATCATGTGACAACAGTCAGCGCTACTATTGGTCAATACTGGTTTTGGTGGAAAGTTCCTGTTTCCATGCCAACTGGCTAAAGGCGAAAGGTTAGGTAAGTTATTCAACAAGTGTCAGTGAGTCTTTAGCTCAAACATGTATTGTACAACCTGTTGCTAGGGTTGGTTGAGGTTTTGTTTATGACGTGTCGCTGTGCCTGTGTCTTCCTTTCACATAAAATTGTCAACCCAAAGCATTTTTTTCCTCTTTGGTGCAAATAATTAATCTGGTTCCCCTGGATTTTTCTTTGGTTTCCGGGGGCAGCCCCAACTGATGTAGAAGATGTTGCCATTGGGCAGGCATCTAGCCAATCAGAGAAACAAAGGCTGAGATGTAGAGTGACAACAGGACTGGTATCGACAAAAGACTGTTGTGGATTTGGCAGTAAATACTTGTTGATCCAAGGTGTAGTTAGTCATTTTGCAATGATCTAAATTGTTTTCAAAAGTGGTTCTTGGATGTTCCTGTATGTGTCATCACATAAAACCCATCCTCACCCTCTTACGACTGGTTCGGTATCTTCTGTACTGGTGGAAATAACTGTAACCCATTTCATAACACACAGTTCCCCATTCACCATGCCCATGAGAAAATTTTCATAACATGAATGTATGGCTAACCAGGCTAAACCAGATATTGTTATAACTTTAAATTTCAATTGAAAACGACATTTGCTTAAATAAACTTTCACCAGTTCATCAAAACAACAACATTGTACTTATAGTGCCTTTTGAGTCTAAGAATCATTCAAGACACTGACAATGCAAAGCAGCTTTCTCTCATTGTTACAAACACAGTCTGACACACACACAAACATATCTATTTGATCAATTTATTCATTAGACAGAAAACACAAAAAGGAACTTCCCTTTAAACAAAAGAAAAAAAACCCCTAGGTGAATTCATTTTAAAAGATACACCGTATCAAGAAGAAAATGTTTCAATTCTTAATTTACGTGATTGTCATTACATCTTACAGTTTCTACTTAAAACTCACTGCCAATAAATATTGTATTAAATCATACTAATCCTCATATTTTGTTTTGTTTTTTCTTTCTAAATGTTTATTTTATGATTATTATTTTAAAGTTATTTTCAGTCAGAGGTTTTGGAGCACTACAATAGTTTGAGGCATAAACTTTTGCAAAATGCATAATGACAAATTACTGTGTGGAAAAAGATATTCACTGTAAGATGTGTCAATCACCTTCACACAACACTCACCTTCAAACACAACAACGGTGATTCTCAGTTGTCTAAATTCAAAGCTGTGAGCTTTACTTTCACATATGGAGCAGTTATTTTTTTTCTAAGAGCCCATGTAAATTTTCATTGTTTGTCAACGCTGCTGACTGGAGATATATGCTGAAAACAACCCTCAAGAACACATGGGATGTGCTACTGAAAATTGAGCAGGCAATACATAAAGAGAAGACATGGAAAACTGGTTAAATCAACTTAATTTTACCCCAAAATGAAGTGATGAAAGATGCTCACCAGATGTCTGCAGGAATTTTTTTTATGCCAGTGATTGCATTTTTAATTCAATTTGGAGAGGAGATGATAGAGAGAGAGAGGAGATGATGACTGTCAATGCATTTTTCAAATTATAATTACTTAAATTCACAACAAATGTAAAGTAGTTCACTTGGACAAATAATAAAAAAAAAAAACTGAAACAAAAAAAGTAACTTAGACTGAAAGGCTGTACAGTGCAACATATATGTCACACCAATTTTGGTACAAATGATTTAAATCTTTTACTACTAGTGCAACGAGAGAGGATTTATGTGTATTAAATAAAATTCAAGATTGATAATTTAATTAATTCCCAGGTCAAGAAATGATACTTCCATAGTTGTGCCAACTATGAGAATTTGTTTTTGTTTGATAAAGCAAAATTGAGAAATATAGGAGACAACCAGAAAGCATTAATAAACCATTAATATAATAGATATTTCTTAGTTATTGTGGTCAAAGCCAGAATGAGTGTTCACCAGGGATGGCCTGTCCAGCCATCATATTTGTTTTCCTCTTCGATACAGAAATTAGTCTGCTTCATCTGGTTTAAATTATTTCCATGGCGGCAGGACCAACAGATGCAGAAGAAACTCTGGAATGCCATCAGAGAGGTGTATACAACCAGAGAAACAAAGCATGTGACAAAGGCAGAATGATGAGACTAGTATCAATAAAATAAACTCAGCGCAAAAGTTTATTTGTATAGCACATTTCGTGTACAAGACAGTTCAAGGTGCTTTACATAAAACATTGGAAGCATTACAAATCATTAAAAAGTACATTAAAACAGGAGGAAATAAAATGAAGAAAAATTAAAATGCAAAAAGTTACTCAACAGTTGTTTTTAATTTAAAAAAAAATAATTTAAAAATGTAGATAAAATGCAAGCAATAAAAGTTAATTGTTTTGATAAAATGTGGCAAATAGAAAGGTTTTTAACTTTGATTTGAAACTGAAGACAAACCGTAGAGATGGCTCTGTGCGAAAATGGCCAGTAGATCATTTAAATCCCCTTTCTTCCCCATTCTGGTGTTCAGTTTGAACTTCACTTTTAACTGTATTTGTTAACATATTTATTATTTTATTATTTTTTTTTTTATAACTATATTGATTGTTTTATATGTATTTTATTGTGATTTATTATTGAACAGGGTCACACTTGAAAATGAGATCTTGATCTCAATGTGTTTTACCTGTATAAATAAAGGTTAAATAAAATAAAATAAAAAAAACTTCAGAAAGTTGTCCTGACATCTACATACCTAAATGCATTGAGTTGCTGTCCGTGTTATTGGCTAATTAGCCATTTGTATTAACACACAATTGAACAGGTGTACTTGAAAAAAGTGGCTGATGAATACTCTTAATATAATATTTGCTTGAATCACAAAGATATTAATAATGATAATAATAATTAATGATCTCAATGACTCTCATTCTGAGTATCTGCTAGCCTAGCTCCACATGATGTTTTAAATATCTTTTACTGATAAAATCTTTGTAAGTGGGACCGATAGTTCAGACCTCTGCTGAGCTCAGACTTTTTTCCAGCAGAAGTGAAACTCCACTGAGTCTTACCTCTGAGATGATGGAAGCTAATTGTTTTCAGCCAGTATTGTGAGCTGTGTTGACCAGCTAGTGGGAGGCAGTGGTGACTGCTCGTCGGTGTCAAGGACTCATTTCACACCCTTTTTATTGTGAAGGAGTCCAGCCGTGCTCATATTTGAGTTTGACACGCAGTTGGAAGTGATTCAGTGTGTACATGCTCACTTTTCTGCTTCTTTTTGTGCCTTTGTGTGTACAGCACATATGTCCTTGTGTATCCCGTTTTTGTGTGTGAATGTGTGTTTCTATTTAGGCTTGTCATCCTGGCACAGTGGCACAATAAAGGCAGCCATGCCTCTCAGCATGATTTGTGTCGCCCAGAAGATTCCACTAAGGGAAAAGCATTTTTCACACACCTGCTTATTTCCACACTCAGTGGGAGAGGGGTTTTGCTAATTCAATTTAGAAGCAGAGAAACAGATTTTTGTCATGTAGTGGGCCTGTGTACATATACTGGTGTCAGCTCTTGTCTGTAGGAAATCTTTGCTTCAAAAGTTTAGAATCAACTTGATTTGATGGTGTTACAAAGTACTGTATTTTTTTTCTGTCTTCCATTGTGTTACATAACAAAGGGACTACTTATGCAATCAATTTTAGTATGATGTCATGGAAAATGTAGCTGTGAAATAAAGAAGTGTGTCACAGATGGGCTGTAAGTCCAAAGGAAATCAGTGTCTACTTTCATCATATTGGCTGACCTGTCACCACATGAAAGATTGCATCATGGGCCTCATCAGGTCATAACAGTTATTGAACATTGTGTATTTCTTCCAACATGCCAGAGGAATACTATCCATGTTGTTTGTGCATTTAGGTGGCTGCATAAAAATTATGGCTATATTAACTTTAAGAATACATAGATACTGTGAGTATGGGAGAAGGTGAAAGTTCTATGTTACTGCATGGCAAAAGTACATTTAACTTTGCATGCGCTCTACTCCTGTGATGGGTCTTCTCCTGCCTTTCACCCAAAGAGAGCAGGGATATGTCATGGTCTGATGGCAGCCATAACAGCCATTTTGGGTTCTTTTGTGTTATGTGTTTAGTTGGTGTCTATCCCTGTCTTTTGTGTTTCCTGTTTTACTTTGAAGGTCTGTCTTGTCTGTGTGGTGTTCAGCTTTGCTTCCTTCCCTTTGTTATCCTGATCGTGCACACCTGCCTCTCGTCTGTTCCCCTGTGTACTTAAGTCTTGTCATCTCTCCTGTCTATGCTGGTCTGTCTTTTCATTTTCCATATTCAGTAGGTCTTCTTTTCATACTCCATAAATTTGTCGTTTCATGCCCTGTCTGTTTTTCTTTTCGTGCTCTTGTAAGTGTTTTTCTGGTTTTTATCCATGGATTCTTGTTTTGATTACTTTGGTGGACTTTTTTGGTTTGTTTTTGACTGTGTGTTTTTTTTCTTGTTTTGATTACTTTTGTGGTTTTTGGATTTAGCCTGGATTTTGTTCTCGTTTTTTTTTTAAATAAATTTCAATTTTTTGCACTGCTGCGTTTGGGTCCTCCATTCCGCCTTGAATCCTGACAGGATAGGCTCCAGCAGATCGCCGTGACACTGCATAGGATTAAGCAGACATAGATAATGGATGGATGGATGAAGGGATGGATGGATGTGCTACTCACTAATCAATAATTGCCAGTCTAATTCCAGGGCATCAGACACATATTTTATCAACACCAGTAGCATGAAATACACACAAAGGGTCTCATTCTTTAAATCTTCATTAATCTGTGACTGCATTTGCAAATAAATCACCATGTAAAACTGTAAGTTATTTGTTTATTCTACTCTTGAATTGCCCAGGGTTAGAGGCAACGGGCTGCAGTGGGCTTATTCACCCCCCCCCCCCCCCCCCCCCCCCCCCCCCCCCCCCCCCCCCCAGCTTGGAGCCAGTACATTAGGGTTTTTTTCCTAGTAGATTTGAGGGTAGCTGCACCTTCGGGTCGGGGGACGGCCTTTGACTGTCAGGCTGTCCAGTCCTTGTACAAACAGAGTGAGAGTTGGGTCTCCTTTGAATTTGTGAAGCAATTTATTTATTTTTTATTGTTTTTTTTTTTTTTTCCACAATGGTGTACATTCTGATTACATAAACAATATATTTAGAGTAGCTGAGAACGAAATGATATGAAATGAGCTTCTCTGAATTTGTCCTCAATAAAATGGTCACACTCTTATAAAATGCTAATACTTAGTTGAATTTCACATGAGAACATCTCTGCTGTTATTAAATAATAACTTTATAATCTCATACCTTTTATTGTAAGAAAGCAGCAGAAGAAGAAGAAGACGAAAGCCTTGCACTTCTTGATTTTGAGATGCTAACTGTTAAGAATTTATCCTCATTAGAAATGACACATTAGTGGGACATTAAAAGAGCCAATCTTTATTCATTCAAATAGAGGTCATCCACATTTGCTGTCTTTCTTTGGTAGATTATAAATTGCACCTCTGTCTCTCTTTCCCAACCTCTATTTCCCCACCCACCATCTCCCAGCGTTTGAGAAAGTCGACGGAATTTAAATGGGATAAATCATAAATCTGATTAAGTGAATATTCTCTGTGATCTGTGGGGCGATATGGAAGAAAGGTGATGAATTGAAAATGATGAGGAGAATTTTTTCATTTTCTTTTTTTTTTTCCTGCTGTCTATCTTCTCATCCACCCGTTAGGAGTAGTTGAATAATTTACCACTGAGGCAATAATGTGTGGCGCTTCATTAGATGGAAAAGTTTCAGATGTCAAAGAAGATGACTCCTAATCGAGAAGCCTTTTATCAATCTCAATCAGAACTGTGACAATTTATGCACTCTCAAGACGTACTGCACTCACCTGAACAGTTGTCAATATGCTGTCATACTTTTGTGCAAACAGACATTAAATTACAGTTTACTATGACTCAAGATGAACTTCCTCAACCTAAAATAAGATGACAGTTTTGGATAGAAAGCTACAATAGCAAAGAGTGGCAACCAGTCCTCCTCTTAAAGGGAATTATAGTTTTGTTAACATGATGATTGTGTTTTGTTGTGCTGAGAATTATCAGTATAGAAACATCTCATACAACATTTGTTTTACATTAGCCTTTGTAACATTATACTGAATTTCATCCACCACTGATGCTATTCCAAAGAATCACCACTACTGGGAGCTCACTGTGGGCAGTTTGGGGGGGGGGGGGGGGGGGGGGGGGGGGGGGGTTATTATATTTATATAATTATATATAATTATATTTAGTACATAAACTGTAATGGCATTTTTCCACACAGCTCCAAATGCTCCGACATTTGAGGATCAACATCTGTTTATCTGTAGATCTGTAGATGTTTTCTTTTCTAAGACTAACATTGGTCAGAAGATGCTTTTCATTAGAGAGTCCACATGGTCAGGAAGCAGTATCAACACTTCAGACAGACTTCAGCACTAGGCCATTATCTGAAATGATTGTTAGTTCAAACTTTTTGGGCTTTATGAAAATTTCTTGCTAATGATAGTTTGGCATAACATTATGAAATGGGTTAAAGGAATGGGTTCTTTGTTATTTCCTTGGCTCATTATATTCTTGCAATAAGTTAGGGTTCAAACGGAGGTTAAATACAAAATTTTTGTATTACAAACCCCTTTATATATGTGTGTGTGTGTGTGTGTGTGTGTGTGTGTTTGAGGAATTGAG
This sequence comes from Hirundichthys speculiger, assembly GCA_018398805.1. NCBI lineage: Eukaryota > Metazoa > Chordata > Actinopteri > Beloniformes > Exocoetidae > Hirundichthys > Hirundichthys speculiger. Next base: position 1,830,799 of record JAGFBZ010000953.1, read on the forward strand.
AATCATTTTGAAGCAGAGCCAAGGACTAAAAAAACATAGTGCTTGACTTAGTTTTCTTAAAGAATGGTGACTGTAGTCAGGCATATTAGTTTTAACTCAGGTTTAGTAAGTATCCAGAGTTCGGAGTGTTTTATAATGCCAGTGTGTGTTGAAGACAAACTTGCAAGTGACTGATGTCCTGCGTTGGTTGCTCAGACGTCTTACTCAGTGTTTGTCAGGTGATCATTGTATTGACCGAAGCCCTACTAGTCTCCAGTCTCCTTTCTGATTTTCTGATTATATCTGACCCTAGACCAGGGGTCTTCAACTCTAGTCCTTGAGCACACCTTCAGCACAACTGATTCAAATGAATGGATCACCATCAGCTTGTCATTCAGGTCAAAATTAGCACAATGTGCAAAAATGGCAGTCTTTCTTGGCAGGACTTAAGTCAACACAGTCACAGGAAAATATGGATGCTGAAAGCCAACTGTTTTACAATTGTGATATGTCTGCTTCTTCAGCTTGTGACTTGCAACTGCCAAGTCACTTTCTATGTGAGAACAAGAAATTATTCCCAGGGCAGACATCAGACGTGGACAGACCTAGGACACGCTGGAGAGATTATACCTCTTTGTTGGCCTGGGAGGAGCTAGTGCCGGTAGCTGAGAGGTAGGTCTGGGCCTCTCTGCTTGGGCTGTGTGGGAATTATAATTGTGCTTGCATATTTGGACACAAATATTAAGAGTTGTTAAAAGGTCTGCCTTTGCAGGTCTGCAGGTCACGGGCTGAGCTAGAGTCATAAAGTTGCAGGCAATAAAAAGACAACTGGGCTGTGTCTGGGTGATAGGTTCGTATTAGAGGAAGGAACTGTTTTGGCACAATGGGGGAGTTTGCTACCATAAAGGTGATTGTATCTAGCCAAATGTTTTACGCCCTGCATGTGTCAATAAAACCAGCATGTGAGCTGCAGAGAGTCAGAATTCAGCTGGACGAGCAGGAGGGCAGACCGCTGGGTCTGTCAGCTGATTTCTCCCTTTGCAAAGGCGAAAATTAAGAGTGTCATGATTAATTTTGAATTCAAATTAATCTCACTTTGAGTCCACAGATCAGCAGTCTGGGGAAGGTCAGGTTGACCACAACAGCTGCCACTCCTACCTGACTTTGGATAAAGTGGAAGATAATGGATGGATGGATAGATGGTTTCTTTGGGCATGGTTGAGAAGTCAAGGTTGGTGGCGGTGGGGGGGCTCGGCTATCCCTGGGCTGCATGGGGTGACGGCTACCGGGGCTGCATTTTCTGCGGTGCTGCTGCTGTGGGCTGGGACCTGGTGGGTGTGGGGTCTGGGGGTGGGCAGACCTCATCGTGGTTTTGGCCTTCTTCTGGCCCTGCCTGACCCCCCTGTCAGTGGATGTATACCTCAGGGATGTTTGCCCCTTGACATGTGAGTGTATATGGGCACGGACACGTTTATGCTTTATACCCCTTCCCCAACACCCCCCCCCCCCCTTCTACTGTCAACACAATCAATCGATCACGTTCTCATCAATTCTCCATATACAGGTCTATAGCTTGGTAGAAGGTGTCCACGCAATTTTCTTGTTAGTAGTTTCTGCGTCACACATTTTATATTTTAAGTTTGTTTGCTACCACAACACAATCCTTTACACAACACCCTCACACTTCACAACCCAGCACACACCACACCCTCACTGTCATGTCTCTTTAATTGTCTTGTCTTTAAATGTTTCACTGCTCAAACAACACTAAACTAAGCTCTGCCCAGACACCAAAACCTCTTAAGTGGATCGCTCCGGAAGCGAATCGATGGCGTTGTGAAGTCCGTGGAACTGGATTGATGATCCAGGATCGGTAGTATAGGGCAGGGTTGAATGTACGCTCCGCTGGTATCCAGGATCGGCTCGCCCCCTCTTTCTCTCTTTGTGGTCAACGGAGAGATGCAGCATTGCGCATCAATGGCATCAATGGTACTTTCGTACTTTGCGGCTCACTCTGTCTGTGCGTCACGATCGGACAAGGCGTGCGATTGTCATTGGACAACCAGAGGGATCCGCGGACAGGTCGCCAGGGAAATGCAGGCCTTTGGCTAATTTACCGTGCTGGAGCAGGCCAGAGAGATGTGCAGCTTGCTTCAGGTAAAGGAGATCCAAGAGAGCCGAGGGAGGAGGGAGCCGGTATTTATGTGAGGGGGACGTGATCCGCCTTTGCCAGGAACCCCTACTGTGAGATGGAGGTCCTCAGCCAGTAAAAGGGCATGATCCCTTCACACCTTGCCATAAAACAATAAAATATTGCAAAGCATGTTGGGGGTTGCAGTCATTTCAGTGGTCCTTTGTCTCTCAAACCATGTGGCCATGTGGCCCAACACAGAAATATCTGTAAATGGACTTTTGTTAACATCTTCACAGAACCCGGTATAGATTAGAATTTGTTCATCGTTGGCAAGAGTGCTGCCAGTTTCCAAATACTGTTTCCAGTTAAAAGTTCTCGATGCTGTGACAAAATATATTGAGCCACAAAAGCTGTCAAAGACACTCCGGAGATCATGTAGATGAATTGATTACAATGTGTGTGTGATCTTTGAGCTGGAGGGCTTTCAGCGGTGGTTTCCAGCCTTGACCTTTACTCAATGAGATTTCATTGGACTCTGTTTTCAAAAACGTATGAAACACAGATGTTTATTTGAACTGACTGATGATTCTCTGGCAGTGCTTGGCACAAAATGATTAACCGCTACTTATCCTTTTTCAGAAAGACAAATCCTTGGGGGACACTATATTTCATACCCTATCTTGACACCTTCACCTGTCAATAATTTATCTACTGATCATACAGTTACTTTTTATATAAACTTTTATGAATTCATTTACCTTGCTCCATTTGTTTTTCCTTTTTTTTAAGCATTTCTGCCATCATAAATTTTCTAAATGCAATACCACACCAAAGGGCTTCAGACATGCAAGGATGGATGCTGCTCAGACAAAGTCACAGTCTTTTGTCCATTCATTTACTTCAACATGTGATCCAACATTTCCACAAGCAAGAAAGACATAAGCTACCCAGTCCTTCACAGTGGACAAATACTGCCTCCACATCTTCGACAGATACAGATACAGTATAGCTCTGCCTGGCACATTTGAGCCTCAAACCCCTCTATTTCCCCATTTGCTCCCTCTCGCTATCCTTCTATCATGAGCTGAGCTCGGAGTCAGAATGTTATCAGGCCCCAGGCAATCAGAGATACAGTCATATGTCACAAATAGGTGTCAGCTCTTATTACAGGGGAGGGGGAGGGGGGTGAAGGCAAGTGAAAACTCACTTATCAGAATGGACATAGGTCTATCTCTCCCCCCCCCCCTCAGATACACACACACACACTTTTTCCCTTCACAGGCCAGCGATATTTGACCAATAACACAAATGTAATACCTCTCCCTTCGTCTCTCTGACACAATCCCAGATGAGTTAATGGACCTGTAAGCTGCTAGTTTAGTTTATTCAATGCTTTCTAAATGGTGGCAGGTGAGCCTGCAGGTATGGCAGGGACGTACAGGAATTCATCTCTACTTCCATGCGCTAGCCTTGACTATCATCAAGTTATTCTCGAAAATTGCTATGATTTACTGCTTGTTGTTACTTTTGGCCCAGTTTCACAAAGTCAGTATGGGAAAAAAGTTTGATATCACTTATCATCTTTACCTTTTTATTGCATTTCCTGTCACCTCCAGGTGTTTTGTGTTTAGATTGTTTCTAAACAAAGTTTTTGGTGGCATGCTTGAACAAGTTATTGTGAAATTGTACCAGATGTTGAAGTTGTTATGATATTTTGATGCTTTGTCTAAAGAGTTGTCTAAAAATGTCATTTTTATGTTTTCTGTGTATTGTGTTTCACAAGGTGGTTTTGCAAGAATATAGAAATTCCACATATACATATAGAACTAATCATAATGAAATATTAAATTAGTCAGTATCCCAAATTTGCTAAAATATTTTTTGTAAAAACTATGGACAAACTGCAGTTTAAAATGTGTAAAACATTACAATGATTTGATCATAGTGGGCCTTAGTATTACACAAATACAGCTTGAGATGAACAACTACCCAAAACTTTCTTCACTATTATCTATTTAACAAAACTGAATGAGGAAAAAAAATCAATTCGAGATATCCCCATGATTCATTAGGTTGTAAATCCACCTTCAGCAGTTTCTCAGTCTTTCACATAATTGTAGAAAAATGTTGGCCCATTCTTATTTATATCATTACTTCAGCTTCTTGGGTATCTGTTTATGGAATTCTCCATGGTCATGCTACAGCATTTCAATGAAGCTGAGGTCTGGACTTTGACTAAGACACATCAAAAGCTTGATTCATCCCATTTCTCCCATCACTTTGCCCGTTAGATTTATCAGAACTCAATATGGATACAACTAAGAATAAACTTCTCCTCACAGCCCCTAAATATCACCAAGATAACTGGAAAAGCAAGGAACGGCATACATTTATGTCTTTGGAAAAACTTGCTATCCAGACCACATTTGTTTAGTTAACCTATCATCTCCTTCCAATAACATTGCTGAACCATAATCCGTCTGGTCAGCTTTGATCCGTTTTTTAACCTAATACCTCTGATTTGAGAGTAATGACAATAACTTTTAGCATATAATTGCAGCCATCTTGGTTTTTACTAATTCTTTCATCATCACTTCATGTCTCTGTGCCAATCATCCACACTGATACCAATATTCACACTTGTACACACACACAAAATACATATTTGTGCTGTAATTAATGACATTGATATTTTTGTGTATTGGTATATCGTTGTTAACCCTGTACTAACTGATTTTCCTTGATACCAACCGTGCAGCATGTTCACTCACCACCCCCAAGTTGGTTACCATAAAGAAATCCCAACCATTAGTAGAATCCCAGTATCTCCATCACCCTGAATGGAATTTGTATTGCCTGCTGACTTTCTTTTAACTCAGCTATGACCCTTATGGACTGTTGGGGGCTGTGTGGCTGGGGTCCAATGGTTTGCCCCTTGGGGGCTTGACCCCTTGGTGAGCTGCGGTTGGGGTGGTTGTCTTGGGGGCCCGGTGGCAGTGTTGTCAGGAGGTGGGCACACCCAGTGCACTCCAGCCTCCAGCTTGGCCATCTGGCCCGCCAAGGTATTTCCCAGCTGGATCCCCATGAAATGTGGTGACCCCCGCAGCTGAGGTGTCTGTGTGGTGCAGCTCAGAGCCCCTCCCTGGGGGTTTGGTGTGTTCTTTCACCTGTGTCCTTTGGGGCTGGAGGGTGAGCACATTCCGCTTTGAGGAGTGGTGATGCAGGTATAGGGGCTAGGAGGACGCCCTCCTGCCATATCTGCTGCACCGCTGGTGTGCTCCTGATGTGCTGGCTGCTGCCTTCTGGGATTTTGGGCTGCTCCTATTATCTGTTGTCTCTGGGTTGTGTGGGACTCATTGCCTTGACTGGAGTTGTTGCTGGTAGATGTCATGATCTCCAGTGGCCCTCCTGACTTTCCCTTCCCTGAGTCTCTTGGCCTGGGCGGAGCCAGGGATCTACACCTCCAGCACACCTGAGGCTCATTCCACTCATCACCACCACTCCTATAAAGCCTTGGACTTCTTGCCCCCAGTTGCTGGATTCGTCTAAGTCTTATACTTAGTGGAATTCTTGCTGAGAGCTGTTCCGATAAGTAGTGATGGTGAGATGAAGCCCCGTGAAGCAGTGTCACACATTGGCCAGATGGTTCGAGAAATGGTACATTTCTTGCTGCTTCATATGCACATGACACCACCTACTGGTCAGGTTTATAATCACAGCCAGCTGAATCTTAAGATGTGATACATTGAATATATGTATCAGTTATGGGCCTTACGAATGACTGTGAATAACAAAATGTGTATGACCAAATAATTGGTCTACATAAATGATCAAGTGCACAATAAAATGTAATCTGAATGTAATCTCTGTGTAATGTTTCCCAAAGTAGTATCATATGACAGCATGTTGTGCAATTTCTTTTTGCCATTTTATGACAATGACCTGAGCTTAGTGGGGCAGAGAACAGTGAAAGTGCTTGTGGAACTAGAGGTGGCACACTGAATATGCTTGTGCAACTTGGCAAATGATGACCATGAAAGGGGTGAATTCATGCATTTTTATTCAAAAACAGTAATGTCTCCACAGTTTTTGGATTTAACTGATTCCTTTTCTTTGACACAACCTCTCCAGCCTTGGAGAACACCCTTTCACACAGCACAGAGGATGCTGGGGTGCACAAGAATTTCTGTGCAATCATGTATAAATGGGGGTACAGTAATTTTTGTTTCTCCCAGTATGTCAATGGGTTCTCCTGCCGGTTTATATTTGGTTCGGTAAGGTAGCGCTGGACCTCCACAGTGGCATCGGCAGTGATGTTTTGAGTCCTCCTTGCCTCCATGACGCTGGCGTCCAAACGATGCCAGAGTCTGTTACCTAAGGGGAAACCACAGATCATGTTAGTAAGTGTTCTAATAGGAACAATTGATCACAAAATTCAAAATTATAGACTACCTCCAGCGACATCATGAGAGGTGGAAGCCTGAGGAGTTTCCTCTCTGCCTTGTGTTGATCTCATGACACTGGCACACTCAAGACGTCAGGCGCCTCACGGCTTCGCTTGCTTTCATTGGGCTGAAAAACCCAATAACCTCATATCTGGGGTCCAGGAGTGTAGCAAGAGACATGATGCTCATTGACTGCAATGTGTGTAGCCTCTCCCTGAGATGCCTGATGAGCTGGTCCCCTATTTCAAATGCTGCTGCTGGTGGTGGTGGTGCTGTCTTGCTCATCTCATCTTGTGTACTGCGTTCAAGCATTGACATGAGAGGTACCACTTTGGATGCAGACACCTTTTCCTCAGAGGAGAGCTCCACAGTGGCATCATAAAATGGAGACAGCATCGACAGGCACCCTCCAACAATGTGAAATTCCTCAGGTGTTAAGAAGGGATGTCATGGTGCAGGCCTGCCAATGCTGCTCCTACTGGCTCCCTCAGCTCAACCAGACGCTGCAGCATCAAATATGTGCTGTTCCATCTAGTTTCCACTTCTTGCACAAGTTTCATATTTGGCATCCCCAGTGATGCTTGCACCTGTGTAAGCTTCTCCTTTAAAGACAAAAGTAACTAAGCCGTTAAATCACTGCAGTAGCAATACAGAAAAACTATGAGCTTCATTATATATTGGAATAAAAGGAAAGAGCATACCTTCGCAGAGGTGCTGCTTCTGAAGAAGCCAACAACCTTCCTTGCCTTTGCCCGGATGCCAGACACCATAGGGTTTTGATCTAGTGCCTTCTTTACAACCAGGTTCAGTGTATGGGCAATGCATATATGGTGCTTGAGCTTTAGGTCCCTCACACAAGCAACCATATTGGCAGCACCATCAGTGACGACACATGTCACTTTATTGGTGATTCCCCATTCCTCCATTACAGAGGCTTTCACACGAGCTAGATTATCAGCTGTGTGTGACTGGGGAAATGCCTGCACTCCCAATAGCACCGAATCCAGCCTGGTGTCTTCGTCCACAAAATGGCAGGTGACTGCCAGGTAGGCATCCATGTTGATGGATGTCCACATGTCAGCTGTCAGGCTGACAGCAGCCACCTTCTCCACTTTAGCCTTGCCCTTCTCCTTAGCAGACTCATACTTGGCCTCCACCATGGCCTTCAGAGCCTAAAGGAAATAATAAACTGTGCTCAATTTTGAGACATGCAAAAACAATTCCACACATTTGTTTCATGTGGGTACCCACGCATACCTGCCTTGTAGGGAGGACATAACTGGGATCCAGTTTGGACACAAATGCCCTGAATCCACTGTCATCCACAATACTGAAGAGGCTGGGTATACTTCACTATCATGGAGACGAGGGCTTCATCCAGCTCTTGTTTTCTGGTGGCTGATTAAAAGAGAATAAATCTGTTACCTATCTTCATTTGCACAATGAACAAATGCCTGCATGAAAAATAATTGTGATGGTGAATTTGTACTATTGAAATGACCTTACTTTGACTGGTTGAAGCTCCAGTTCCCTCCCTATCCTCATGGAAGGCACGGTAATGCCTTATCATAGATGAGGTGTTATTATTATACCCCAACTCCTTGGAGCAATAAACACACCTCACCTTTCAGTACAGGAAGACAGTGAAGATACAGTTATTCACAAGCAAACCTAATGCATCTAAAATAATGGTATGTACAGCTTACCTTATGTGGTCCAATCAAATCATAATGGTCCCACATAGGGGAAATCCTCCTCATCGGAGCTGGCTCCATCCTCCCACTATCCTCTCCTCACTCTCCTTAATCTCCTTTCCTATCCCTTCTATCACCAACACACAGCTAAACTCTCAACAAACTATCACTCACTATACCTACTCTATCCAAAATCCACTATCCAAATTCTATCTAACCTCTCACCTGACCGCAACTCGCCTACAAACACCCACATTTTGAATGGAGCCTGTGGCGTTTATAAAGCCGTCAAACCCCGCGCCAAGAAATGAACCACTTCCCGAAGCAGTCACGTGGTACAGCCAGGCGGTGAAGCTTCGGAAGTCATCACTTTTGGCTCCTCCCCAAATGAAGCGACTCTTGATACGCGCTTCACGGACATGCCCCCTCATTTCTCGATACGCGCTTAGGGGCTTCGCTTCACTCATAACATCACTACCAATAAGTCTCCTCTAGCACTACAAACTTTTTGCCTCTTACCCTGATAACTTGTTTCCTGCCTCTCCAGCTCAGTTTGTGTAGTGACTCAGACTGTCAATACTGGAAAATCAACCTCAATAAACTCTTCTCCTCCCGTTTCTGGGTTCTACATTTGGGTCTTTCCTGCTCTCTACACAACAGTAGAAGGGTTGACTGGATGGTTCCTGTTGGGCCTTGAGGGACATCCAGTGCACTGGTGGAGGTCTGCTGCATGGCTGTGGCCCAACACACTATCACCTACTGTGATCCAGCCTGGATCCAGGGGTTGTGGTCACTGGTTGATGCTGAATAAGCCTTGGAGGTTTACATCACTGCTCTATGTCTGGCTGCTGGACTGCTTTAGCTCTGGTGTGACTAGAGGGTGGCAAACACTATCACAACACAAATCTTCACACATTCATCAATATGCACCACACAAGTGGTTTAGTATCTTTATCTGTCCTGTCCTTTTGTACTCCACTGTCGGTGATTTTAGACCTCTGACAAAATCAAGGTTTTGGGAGTTAAAGACTGTCAAAGAGGGCTGAGGAAGGCCACACTTGTGCAAAAGAAAGCTAATATCTGTCGCAAAATTAAATTGCGTATATATCTAGGTTTTGCCAGATTTTGACACTAACCATAAATATATATGCAGACAGTGGTTAAAAATTGAATAAATAAATAAATAAAGCTTGAGTTTTTCAGCCATTCTGATGTAGATTTTCTGGTGTGCTTCAGGTCATTGTCCCGATACTTGACCCAGTTTTGATAAAGCTTAGTTCCTGGACAGATGGCCTCACATTTCCCTCTAGAATACATTTATAAAATTTGCCTCACATATGCCTGGGAATTGTTGGCTGATTCATTTGTTGCAAGATACCTAGGTCCTGTGGCTGCAAAGCAGCATGAAATAATCACCCCTCCAATGCCGTGCCTGACAGTGGGTATGAGGTGTTGCTGTTGAAATGCTGGGTATAAAGGCCAAATAATTCCATTTTGGTCTTATCTCTACATTTTCAAAAGTCTGTATCTGTCTTCAGATACAGTTTTGTGAACCTCAGTGATACTCCCATGTTCTTTTGAAACAGAAGAGGTTTACAAACAATCACACTCTTTTTCTCACTGTTCTGTCATGAACTTTAACATTTAATATGCTCAGTGAGGTGTTTAGGGTCTGAGATGTAGCTCTGATGTGTTTTTGTATTTCTCTGAGCATTGCATGGTGTGACCTGAGGGGAATTTTACTGGGATGTCCACACTTGGGAGGACTGGCAAATATCTTGAATGTTTTACACTAGTGAACCATATTTTTTACTATGAAATATTGAACTACGTATTTTTTTGGAACCTTTCCAGCTTGGCATGCTTCTCTAAATCCATGGTGCATGTTTTTCCCTCTAGACATCGTGTTAACACTGTCATGGACTTGGTTTGGTTCTTGGTGTTTTCTTGTATTCCTTGTTTCTTGTATTCTTTTTGCCCTGTCGGTTAACTCCCTGTTTTACTTTGGTGGTCTGTCTGTTACCATCTCTCTGTGCTTACTTTTTGGATCATTTGAAAGCTTTGTTTTTGAGTAAAGGACTTTGTTGTCACTTATGAGTACCTGTGCTCTGGCACCTGAGTCCTCCTCCTGAAAACTCTACATTATCAATACCTGTCTACAACTTACCCTCGTAAATCCTATGGAAGAAGGGGGCACTCACTATTACCCCTTTTTGGTTTCATTTTTGTTAAATAAATAATCGCACAGTAAGGAAAAAACTGTTTTTTTTTTAAATAAATGTTTTTTCTACTGTTTGTCTGAGGTTGTATTTGAAGACCTTAGTTCCAATGTGAGCAGATGTTTTTCAGGAAAAAATTAGGATTTAAAGAGGAAGTATTACCTTTTGTACACAGCTGAGTGTTCCTGATTACCTGGCACTTTCTCCTCCATGAACAGCACAATGTACAACAAAATAATATTTACTAAATCAGCAAATCTCTATTCTTGCACATCAATACACTGAAGCAAAATCAAGTGATATGATTACGCTGCTCACAAGTGGAATCTAAATTTCGTTGTGTTTCAAATCCACAATCATTTTCCCCCTCATACATTTGCATCTGTTAAGCAAAGTAATATATTTACATAATTTATCATACATGGTGTATGGTGCATTGGCTTTGCTGATCTGTAGTGCAGCCTTTTGTAGCCAGAGGCCATGGTAAGTTGCCATAATAAACACTGCATTCACAGTGAACAAGAGATTAAGGAGAACAGCATTTACAGTTCTGTAAGTCTATGCTTTACATCCACATCAATACACTGGCTTTGTTGTGTCACTACGCGGTATTTTTCAGCACAGAAACAATTACAAAAGCGGAAAATATGGAAATATGTTGACATTATAATATCATCGTGGGTTTTACGATCCAGAACACATTTTTTTGTGACCTGACAATGTTATTCATATGAATTATTCAGATCCATCACCTGGCCACCGATACCCATTAACCTCACGAAACTTCTCTCTAGTGGATTTAATGCCCCCATTCACAGCTGTTTCCACCGGTACAGAATGTAGTGAAGCAACTGTGACGGGGCGGGGACGGCCTTCATGCAATGACTCAAACAGGAGCATCCAAGAAACACGATTCAGAACACCTAAGATGGATGGAAAACTGCAGATAAGGCGTTGGATCAACAAATTCTAACCGCAGAAGCAACAGCAGTTATTCCACAGCATTTCTAATGCACTGGATGTCATTTTGGATGTATTGAGTTGATACTAGTGCAGTTGTCGCTCTGCCCATGTCACTTAATTTCTCTGGTTGTCTGTCCAACGGTGTCGATCAACAGGTATTTGGGAAATATTTTCAACATTCAAAAATATCCTATGAATCACCTGATTCAAATGATTGGATCACCATGAGCTGCTCATCCAGGTCTGCAGTTAACGACCCATTCATTTGAATCAGGTGTACTTGCAGGACAGCGGCCCTCCAGGACTGGAGTTTGGGATCCCTGCTAAATCATTGAAAAGCAGGACAGTGATGATTTGTGCAATTTGTGTAAAAACATTTATATAAAGAGAATCTGTATCTCTACAGAATATAATAACTCTAAAAATAACATTACTCTGCAAATGAGATTTTAATTTTCTTTCTTTCTTTTTTTTAAAAACTCTCATTGACCAAAATGACATGAGTTATAAGTATCAAATTTTGCTGTTTTTATAACTTTGACAAAAATGGCAAGATTTTTTCTGGGATGTTTGCCAAGAGATAATTATGTTCATATATTTTCAAAGAGATTTGTAAAAAAATGATGTTTCTTTGTAGTTTCATCTATCATACAGTAGAGAAAATAAGAAAAAAATTGGATCTATCTGCACAGCAACACTGTTGAAAACGCCACACGCTACATGGAGGGGAATTCCCCCCCCCACTTTAAGTGACAGTGAAAAATCAATTTGCTTCTGAGCTTTTAAAGGCTATTTTTCTTAAAAGCTGGCAAAAACCTTTCTGGTTAGAGGAAAAGTTTAAATCCAAATCCAGCAGGTACTTGTTATTCCATTCCACTGTGTGTTTGAATTGAGTTATACTTTATTAATCCAAAAGGGAAATTAGATTGTTGCAATGAAGATTTTTGACCAAAAGAAAAAAAAAGTAACAAATGGTCATATCATAGACTCATTGCAAAAAGCTTTTATGGTGGTCAGAAATGACCCCATATTATAGTCCTCACTGCAGGAATTAAATTCATCCATCTATCAATGCCCGGTTAGTCCTATGCAGGGTCACAGGGATCTGCTGGAGCCTATCCCAGCTCTCCTTGGCAGGGGAACACTCTGGACGGGTTGCCAGTCCATCGCACGGCCACATGTAGACGAACAACCACGCACACTCAAAATCACTGCTACGGGCAATTTAGAACCACCAATTAACCTGACATGCATGTCTTTGGACTGTGGGAGGAAGCACCTGGAGGAAACCCACGCAAGCACGGGGAGAACATGCAAACTCCACACAGAAAGGCTCCTGTCCAGGTCCGAACCAGGAACCTTCTTCTATTACAATACAAATTGTCTCTACCTGTTTTTCAGAGAGCTGGAACATGACCCCTGACCAAATATTAATTACTGAAGTGAATATTATTTAATCTTAATTAAAGAAATAATATAGATGTCTCTGGGATGTCAACTTACATGCTGACCTGCAGTCTGACCCAATAACCATCTCAGTGTTTCTGCTCACATTCTGTCCATTTGTCACCTCTGTAGTTCATGTACTAACAATGTACAATGTTTACAGAGACCCCACACCACACAAAATGAAACATGAAGAATACATATTATTAGATCCCCCAGGTGATGGTTTCAGTCTCTGACCAGCAGAGTCTGTCACCGGGACCAGCTCTCCATCCTTCGGGTCTGAAGCTGAGGTCTAGGGGGGTTTACCTCGCTAGAATTCCTCAACTTTGTTTAAGCTGGTGTTGGGGAAGATTTGTCTAGCTCTCTGCCTCATGGTCTTCTCCCAGTTGGACATGCCTGAAACACCTCTCTATGGAGGCGTCCAGGGGAAATCCTAACCAGATGCCTGAACCACCTCAATTGGCTCCTCTCAATGTGGAGAAGCAACGGCTCTACCTTGAGTCTGAACTTCTCACCCTATCTCTAAGGGAGAGTCCAGCCACCCCGCTGAGGAAACTCATTTCAGCCACTAGCAACAGTTCGTGACCATAGGTGAGGGTAGGAACAAAGATCGACCGGTAAAAAGAGAACCTTGCCTTTTGGCTCAACTCTCTCTTCACCACAACACACCGGTACAGAGTCTGCACCACAGCTGGCGCTGTACCAATCCGTCTGTGAATCTCCCGCTCCTTTCTCCAATCACTCGTGAACAAGACCCCAAGATACTTAAACTCCTCCACTTGAGGCAGAACCTCACTCCCAACCTGGAGGAGGCATTCTACCCTTTTCCGACTGAGAACCATGGTCTCAGATTTGGAGGTGCTGATTCTCATCCCTGCTGCGAACTGCTACAGCGAGAGCTGAAGATCTCCTCTCGATGGCGCCAACGGGACCATGTCATCCACAAACAGCAGAGATGAAATCCTGAAACCACCGAACTGGAACCCCTCCGCTCCTTGGCTGCGCCTAGAAATTCTATCCATAAATATTATGAACAGAATCGGTGACAAAGGGCAGCCCTGACGGAGTCCAATTCTCAATGAAAACAAGTCAGACTTAAAACTGGCAATCTGGACCAAACTCCCTCTCCATTCGTACAGGGACTGGACAGCCCATAGCAACGGGCCCAGTACCCCATACTCCTGGAGTACCCCCAACAGGACCCCCCGAGGGACACGGTCAAATGCCTTCTCTAAGTCCACAAAACACATGTGGACTGGTTGGGTAAATTCCCATGTTCTTCCAGGACCCTAGTGCTGGTCCAGTGTTCCACAACTTTATAAGAAATTCAGTAACACATAGTCTAAATTAAGGGTGGAGTTATCTAAATTAAGACTATGCTTCTGGGAATATGATAATTTGTAGAACTGGATGGTGTTGACTCATTTAAACGAACATACTCTTCCTTCTGTAGCCACGTTTCTGATAAACAAAAGACATCACACCAAGTCTCGATAATTAAATGGCTGACTAACAGAGACTTAGAGCCAAGAGATCTTGTATTTAGCAGTCCTCATCTGATTTTTCCATCTTTCAGCTCTAAATGCCTGACAGTATTTATTTTCACGGCTATATTACATTGCGCTTGGTAGACTTTTAGAGGACCGGGAATCGACACCAATTCTATATCTTTGCTCAGCACTATCTTAGCATCACCAGTTCCATAATTAATTCCTATATTTTTACTGGCCGGCGGCAGTCCTCAAGAAGCAGCAGAGGTGTGTGTAAAACTGCAGCTCTGCAACCTGGCTTCTACCCTGAATTTTCAGGGGGAGCATCGAATAAAAGCAGTCACATTTCTAGAAATAAAACCTGCTCCATCCTGGGTGGGATGAATGCCGTCTCTTCTAATCAGACCAGGCTTGCCCCAAAATGACGTTACTGCCTCAACAGAAGCTGTAAATTTAAATGCACTCTCCACAGACTAATAATAATAAATATACTGTAGTGTGTCCTGATAGGTGTTTACTTCCTTACAGAGATGAGCCAATATCTGTCATTCCTTAAAGTTCATGATGTGAGACGTTAAGGCTACTGGTCTGTAATTGTTTAGGGACTGGCAAGGTTAGATGTCCTGAGTATCCAGCAGAAACCTTCTCTATGGGTCCAGGAAGGTCTGTGTGTATCAGGACAAGAGAGAATACTTTAGTTATTTGTGGTCCCAAGAGTTTTTAATAGTGAAATGGGAGGCAGAGCCTCAGTCTCCCTCTTCTGTGGGACCAGCTTCCAGTTGGTGTTTGAGACTCTCACAGCCTTTCATTTTTTTTAAGATTAGGCTTAAAACTTTCCTTGATGATGGAGCTTATAGTTAGGGCTGCCCTAGGTGCCCTAGTTAGGGCCCTAGACTGCTCTGGGACATTTTTTCCTCACTCTATTCTTCTTACATTTCTCATTGGTTATTTTATCATTATTTTTATTAAAATTAACATTGTGTGGGTCACAACATCTTTTGTGTCATCTTTTGACTCATCTCTCTGTGTTTGTCGGTCTCTCGTCTTTGTCATCTTTCAACCCCAACTGGTCGAGGCAGATGGCTGCCCTCTCTATGGTCCTGCTGGAAGTTTTTTTTTTCCCCTGTTTAGTTTTTTTTAATTGTGCTTGCTCAGAATGGCAGATTTCATCCAAAATGAAGATATGATGGTACTGAATTACTTAGCTAAGCTTTTTTCTTTCTTTTTTTTATGAAATGACATGAATTTTGGATCTGTCTGGACTCCGTTAGAATGAATTGGAATTAAATTGGAGAATAATTAGACTTAATTAGTTTGTTTTCTTTTTTAAAGTCCCTTGAAGTGACTTATGTTGAGAACTAGCGCTAAGAAAAAGAAAGGGGGCAAAAAAAGCAATATGTCCACTTGAGTTTAATCAAATGGAAAAACTTGTTCAGCTTATTCAGAATGTCAAACTCAACAGCTGCAAACTCCTGTTTGGAGTTGTTGCATTAAAACAGCTCTGTCAATCTCTGCCTTTTCTGTTACTTTCTTGAGTATCTGAGTGGTCTCTGCCATGATGTCCACTGTAACTCTGTGAGCGAGTTTCATCATTGTTGATGTGTAACAACATACCTGATAGCAGGTGTGTCCCAACATCATCCACTGAGCAGTGTTCTCACCCCTCTTCTCTCTCCTCCTCTCCTCTTCTTCATTCAGCTGTACCCATGGTTAATTAGGAGCACCTCATTAATGTAACTGTCCTTCACTTTTGTGCTGTCCTGCCCCCCCCCTCCCCCCACACACTCACACACACACGCACACACACTAGACTACAAGAGTTAATTGACATTTCCTTGAATTAATCAATTAATACATTCAAAAACATCAAATATCCCTTCAAGATAAATTAAAACTCATAGTTTAACCTGAAAAAAAGTGCCGCATTACAATCTGGAAGAAAAGCTGGGCATAAGGCCATGGAACATAAGGAAAATGTTTTTTAACATGTAAAACTGGCATATGAAATAAATATTGTAAAAGCTTCTCATCTAAGCACCTTAATAGCAATGTTACCTTTATTTTAAAAAAGTTCATTATATTTTTGCCTCTGTTAGTCACTTGAAGTTACTTATCTTTACTGGTAAGACATAAGATCAACTCACTTTGATGGGTCTACAATTCAACAATGCAGTCTTTCATTGATAGACAGACGTGACACAAATCACCATGCGTGGCCAGCAGATGGCCAGAAATAGGAACAATGCAGTTTTCAATATGGAAAAATAAATGTGGCTGTGGCTGAGATGGTGTAGCAGTTGTCTTCCAACTGGGAGGTTGGCGATTTGTTCCCTGGCTTTACCGATTTGAAATGTCGAAGTGTCCTTGCCTCTTGCGAGTTCATCAATATGTGAGAGAGAGACGGAGAAAAAGCAGAGCACAGACTCAAAAAAGGACTCAGAAATGTTGCATGAATGTGTGTGTGATTAGGTGAATGTCACATAATGGTTCTCAGTGTAATGACCTAGCTGTCTGAGGTCAGCTGGGTCACATGTACAATCAGAATTTAGCCAGCTGGATTCAAATTATTGTAGTTCCCATTTCCACGGTTTTTGATGAAACTGATAAAGCTGCCCACCGTTTCCTGGAGGTGGTCAGATTATCTATTGGTTGTGGGATGAGAGGAAAACACAGACAATTCCTGAACCTTAATTTAAACTGTTGGTGTCTTATAGTAGCAGCAGCCAAATTCAATTCATACTACAATATGGTACTATAATATGACACAAGGAGACATGTCAGAACAAAATTATGCCATTTTTGGTCTTGTTTTCTGCTATTTCCTGAACATGTGGCAAAGACCTGTGGGCAGATGCTTGTAATCATCTCTAAGCATTTCCTCTGTGAAAGTCACTTTTTTCCTTTTTTTTTTTTTTTTAAACCTTAGTCAATGAAATGCACTCAGTCGCAATCACCATCTCAATTCTCTCTCGGTGCATGGAAAAGTGGAGACACTTGGACTGGACCTGGATGAAATAAGAATCACAAAACATGGATGGGCCAGCAATCAATCTTCCTTTCTGCCATTCCTCTCTGTCTGTTCTCTATCTCTGCCCGTCTGTCTCCCCAGTTTCCCTGTTTAATCCTATCTCTAGTAAAGGCTGGATACATGTGATGGCTCTTGTTCTCTCTTTGCCATACAGCTTGACCAATACAACCTCTCTTGTCCGCCCTCCTCTTATTACTCCTCTGTCTAGATATGATCTCCAGGAGGCTTCAAGCCATTGTGCTTTTCACACCCTGTGTCCTTCCTTTTGGACCGGATCCGGATGGGAGACGGTTTCAGCCAAAGCCACTGTTGAAATCCTCAACTTATTAGAGGATGACTATCCTAACTTGCCCACATTGGGCCTAATATACTCTCTCTCGTAAGACTTATAGTTGGTTCAACGGTAAGTATATCACCACTTAGGCTGATTTTTAAAAGCTGAGCCAAGATCCATAAAGATAAAATCGTGGATTAGGTATGAACCTTGTTAAACACTCAAAGGTCTCAAAAAGGGAGACTGGGGTTATGGCCTCCCATTCGGTGGCTAATGTCCATGCATGGAGCCTGGGGATCACAGAGGGGTTTTAACCTCCTCTGTCAGTCTAAATTAATGAGGTAATTAAGGACTCAGGTGGAATTAACAGTAGATCTCCACAGTGTTCTCAGGCAGCCAAATAGTAAAGGAACACATAAAGCTCCAGTGTAGCTACAGGGAAGGTGATGATATAAAATGCTGTTGTTAAAAGGAAAGGTCAATAGACGAGTCTTGTTGATTTTATTAAGTTCTTTTAGTGACTCCCTCTGAAGTGTGGTTTGCATCCTTCCACCTTTACTTGATGATGAGGAGAAGATTTTGCCAGAAAAATCACATCAGTTTCAGGAGAACATAAGGAAGGTAAACACAGACAGACGTTCTGTATGTAGGAAGTTTAACATCTTTGTATTATATAAACTGCTGCATTAATCAAATCACCCAATTTAAAATATGCATAAAGTGCACCCCTAAAAAAAAAGTTTCAGATTATCATGCTCTTGACTGGATGTTTTTAGATGAACAGTCAAAGACAATCTTTGGTGTCAAACCTGGATAACATACGGACACTGCTGTTATTGGCCCATGCAGTTTAATGCTGAGATATCCAACCCTTGAGCACTGGTGTATTTCTTCTCAGCATGGATGAACAAATACCATGCCTAAAGCCTAATGCTGGCCTCATGTTTGTGAACAGTTTTCTGCACAACTGCAAGCAATAGTGGGATGATTTCCTCTGGTGTGTAGCCAGTCATCTTCAGCAGTTCTCTATGGCGCTGCATGATCATGTTATTACCTATAATATTCACAAAATCAACTGAATAATTTAGTTACAAAGGCTTTATGTAATTAATAGACATATTAATTAATTAATTGAACAATAAGTTTTAGAGACAAATGTATTTCCTGTGGCTCTGACATGCAATGGTGAGAAAAGTGGTTGGTTCTCTGCCCTTAATTTGCCGTGACATATGATGTGATCTGATCTTAATCTGAGTCACAATAATATACAAACAGTGTGCTTAAGCTGATAACTCACAGTTACAATTTCTCTGTGGAAAAAGTCAGTCAGAGAGTGGTTTTGATTTAATTTGATAGATAAAAGACTGCTGTTCATAAGAAGCATCTGCTGTTTTTCCTTGCTGCTCTTTATGTTTGCCCATGGGCAGCGCAGTGGTGTCGTGGTTGACAGTGTCACCACGCAGCAGGAAGGGTACCATGTCAAGTTTCATTTGGGGGGGCCTTTCTCTGTGGCTTTCTTCCATAGTCCAAAGTCTAAATCCATTTCTCATGAGCATTCTATTTGTGCTTGTGTTCTTGTAAAATGTAATCAGGATACATCCAAAGTACTTTCCAATCCAAAGTCTGCTTCTTGCTCCAACCCATTTTATTAAGCACACATCCAGTGATAACTATTGTAGATTTGAGATGACATTGTATCCCAGAATGCATTTCACATCAACAAGAAGTAGTAATAGCAGAAGGGAAAGCTGACCAGTCTAAGTTACAACTTCAAAAACCTGCTGTTGTTGTTGTGCAAGGAAAGTATTTTTAAAAATGTAGTTCCCAGATAGACTAAGAAAATTTACATTTTTGGAGATGTGTAGGCCCGTTAAGTAGGTCCCAAAATTGAGTCACTCTCCATGTTAAAATGTTCAACTTTGCAGCAGAAATACACATTTACAGCCTCATTCAAAAAATGGTCTTCATAGCTTGATTTCACAATTGTAGCAGGTAAAATTACATAAAGTTATATATAAATGACATAAAGTTGCAAATGTATGCATATGGTGTTAGGGCTGTGGCTTTTTCGAGAAGCCGTCTGTGCTGTTAAACGATTAGCTGTCATTTTAGCTACTTTGCACCTTTAGTGAACTTGACTTCTTAGCTTTGAATAAAGACCTAACAGAGCACAATCCTTCTCATCGTTTAAGATAATATGGATTTTTGTCGTGTTAATTGTACTAAGAGACCTCCCAGATAGATTCTGGGAGGGTCTTGAAGGGTCTGTGAGCAAAGCTTGGCAAAGTAGCCAGAAGCAGCTATCATCCCCCTCGGTTAAACTGGGACTAACTGGAGGAGAGCCAACCATATAGCCTCTGTGTCTTTGCTCCAGCTGCTGTAAAAGATAGAAGCCAGTCAGGTGGTCCTATTGAGCAACCTTTCCCTTAAAGGTTAACTAACTGGATGACTCGTCAGCAGGTAGCCAGTTGCATTCTTCCATGCTTGTCTGGCTGTTTTTCAGTGTCCTAGGTGACTAGACTTGATGGAGCCAAGGGCTAAAAGTTGCCTTGCAGCAGAATCTTCATAAGACCCAACAGAGTTTTGCTAGTCCTTGTTTTGGCTCTGCGTACGCATTTTGGATGCTGTTTCAGTGACATCATTTGAAATGAGGGTGGATAGGGCAGATTTAATCAGAATGAATGTAAGGCAACATTAGTTAGCTTAAACAAACTCATGAAGCTAAGTCTGGATCAATAGGGTGTTGTCCAGAGCCTCGAAAAATTTATGCTTCAGACTAAAGAAAACCCATGAGGTCAGGTCACAGAGGGTTCTTCCATTTCTTTTTTTGCCCGATGACTGCTGGGACTTGAGCTCCAGCACCTCTATACCCCTCAACAATGAAGCAGGAATGGAAAATTGATGAATGGATGTTTAACTGTTTAAAAGGCTTCAATATGAAGCAGAAGTATATACATAATAAGTCTTTAGTCTGGACTGCGTGTACAGATCATCAACTGGGAAGCAGAATTGAATACTTGCTTGATAAATATCAAACTATATTACTTGTCTTTTATTAAGATATGTTCGATATAGTTGTTATACTTATTTTTTTTGTAATTTTATTTAATGGGAGACTATTCCTGAAAAAAAGGGTACTTGTCCAGTTTTGTCTCTAACCTTTTGAACTAACGCTTTATATTGCTGCACCATTTTGGACTATCCTGGGGTTCTCCAGGTGTTGTCAAACCTCTGCATTGTAAGCACTTAGTTGAACTTTAGCAATTTTTGTGATTCTATTTTCCTCTAGATATTGTTTCTTCCCTCAAGTACAAAGGATATAGGAGAAGATGTTATTAAGGTTGTGGCTTTGTCAAAGAGAAAGGGTGTCCTGGGGAGCTGTGTGAGTCCCTCCTGATACTGATCATTTTAGAGATGGCAACGGAGTAGAGATGAGAAGAGCAGTGACTCTACATTAGTGACTGAGATGGAGACACAGGTGGGTTTTTAACCTGTCGTTTTTCTAATTCGAAACACGATGGGGAGCCCCAAGTCGTTTTCCCAGGCAAACATGGAAAGCCTTATTACATTCACAGTGATCATTTTCTGTCCATCGGGCCGAGGTAATTAGGTTCTCTGCTCACACCGTCTCTTCCAGTGTCAATGATATCTTGTCACAAAGAGCACACTATACGTAGACAGTAAAATGAGTGATTATTATGGAGAACATAGCCTGTGGGTGTTCCTGTCAATGACAAGCTCCATCCATGCATTCATGCGTGTGTTCATGAATACGTCCTCAGAGATGCATCCAACGCACACAGATATGAGCATCCTGAAAAAAAATTACATTATAGTCAAGAAATGTTCAAGAAACATGCCTGAAATTGCAGCGTTAAAGCATTTATTGTAATGATATCAGTGAATCTTTTAACACCCGAGATATCCGACGAGTGCAGATACACTCATATGTTACTTTAGGTCTTAATGGGTTAAAAGCCTGCGTTGAAGGGGTTTTACTGTCCAGGGATGGAAGTGACAAGTTCAATAGCTTGAAATGTTCATAAATGGGATGTGAGATGAGGGATGTCACTGTAGCAGGACTAGTGGCAGTTATTATCCTGGTTGATCTATGATCTTACAGCATATGTGAGGATTTCTTTTTGTCACTCTTTTTTTAGTCTCTAAATTGTTCAGAACAGTACATTTAACATGAAAGAGCCAAAATCTGTGATTCCCCAATCATCCTTTTGATGTTGTGGAGACTCAAATAATTTCAGATACCTAACAACTACTCTTAAGAAGTTAGGGAAGTGTTAGATCTCCAGTGAGTAGCAATGCATCTCCTTTCTGCTAGTTGTGCAAGATTACTGTCACGCATTTATTATAATGTGAACTTCTTTCTAGTCTGGTACTGTCAAATTATAAGAGTTGGTGATCTGGCACTAGATGACAATTTTCAAAGCAAGCTTAAAGAGTCACTCAGTCAAAACATACATAGGCCTACATATATACTGCCTGGCTTAAAAAAAAAAGTCGCTAAGGAGTAAAGGTAAGAATTTTATAGTCAGTCAGATTCCAAATATTTTCTGTTTTTGTTTTTGTTTTTACCACTCAAATGAAAGGAAAATCTTTTTCATAAACAGCTCTTACAGTTTCTCCAAAACTGCATCCAAAACTTACATCTTTCCTTTTTGTCTGTGGAAAAGCCAACAACTACTAAGTAGTTTAGTAGAGAGGGTACATCAGTCGATAGAGCAATTTTTTTTTATCTCCAACAAAAAATAAATTACTTATGACCCCCTTGATGCACCAGATCACAGGTTCTTTACCTCTTTTTTTTTTTTTTTTTTTTATTTGTATCACCCGTCTTATATTAATTGAACCTGCTGGCTCTGTTCTTTACCGGCTTTATTTTCAGCCTCCTTATTCTTTGCTAGCTTCATGATATAGAGCATTCAGTGGGGATTTAAAGAAGACATATTATGCCCCTTATTCACAAGTTGGCATAATTTCCTCAGGTCTTAACAAAATACCCGTGACATTCTTTTGTCACAGTGTCATAGCTATACGGCAAAGCAGCTCCCTTCTTCAGCATGAAACCCCAGCTCTGTTTTCTCAGCTCCATCTTCCTCTTTCTTGGGGTGTGCCTCTTTTGAAATCTGTGTTACGTCTTCACAGCGATCATTTCAAGGTGCAACAAATTGAGTATTATATGAATTTGGCTGTGGATAAACACAGGCAAGTTGGGTAGTTCTGCTCTCATCTGAGTCTGTGATGTCACAGTAAATCTAAACAGCTCACTGAAAGGCACCTTTACAGATCAAAACGGCCCTAAAACAAAGAACCAGGATTTTTTTTTTTTTTGACATCAGACAATCATACTCTGAAGCAAATGCTTATTTTTTCCCCCTTTAAGGGTTGGATTTAGTTTGTTTTCCCAAACATACTGTCTGTTGCTCTTCCTGGGCTCAATTTTAAATTACTTCTTGTATAAATGCTATGTACTCATGGTTTGAAATACTTTAGTTTTTTTCTTTCTTAGTACCCTCAAAAAAAAAAAAAGAAAAGATTACACTTACTTTTATTCAGTAGGAGCTGGCTCCTAAACTTGCTGCTGAAGTTCGGACCGTCCTTACAGAGTGTCCTCTGGTGTCAGTCAATAGTTTGTTCCTGCAGGTTTGACTTCTCTCCTCTAACACGTGATGAGGGACCCGCCGTGCACTCTGTTGGCCCATCTCCCTTCTCCTCACCCTCTTCTCTCATCCTGGGGTTATTCATGTATGACACATACCAGAATCTGACATTTCATTCTCACCTGCGGATCCGACCCGTTTCTCCTAACTCACCTTCACACTTTAACCTCGTGTGTGTTGTTAACGCAGCACAGCCCTCACAACGTGGCACAAATATCAGAGCGAGCTATGAAACTAGATCAGTGCGAGAGCTCCTGAGTGCAGAGTCATTTTTATTAGTTTACTGCGAACAAGTGCCAGCCAGCTTAAGACCACTTTTTGTCATCCTGACTCGTCCATGTTCCAGAAACGTCCGACATCGGGCCACGGGGCACAGGTGAATTAGTTGTAACTGACATTTTTTCCACGGCAGAATTCCTCTTCTGCTTCTTCGCCGCCTTCCTCCTCCTCTTCCTCTTTTTTTCAGGCTCAGTGAACTGAGAGAAAATGACATTTAATTACAGGAGAGCAGTCACGCAGTTCGGCTAATTATGATCCCGGGAGTTCAGTCATCATATCTAATTAACTTTCACTTTCATGAAAGCTTAATGCAGCACCATAGTCAGGCGCTGCATGTGCCACACTTCAGGGTTATTGACAAGCCTTTGGATTTTTTTGTTTTTAAACTTTCACCCCTTATTTCCAAAATATATGTATATAAAAAATATTTTGATGCTTAATCTATTCATTGTACCATTGAAGAAATTGATGATTGATATAACCTTTCATTATGCTTGAAAATAAATTAATGTAATCAGTCAGTTGAATGGTGGCGGCAATTTATACTTGTATTGATTGTTAAAAGCACACTGCATAGTCTTCAAATTCATTATGACAGTCAGAGGGCAATCAATTAATTATCAAGCCTGCCCTTGACCACGGTGTTAGTGTGCTTACTGGGGCTTAATCCTGCAGTTGTTGGTGTCATTTTTCATGCACAGAGTTGAAAAGTGACACTTCGTTTTTTTTTTTTTTGATAATATTGAGCCAAAGTTGTAATGTTATCACAAATTTATTTCACTTTCCTATACGAAAAAATCATACCCATTTGTGTTTGTATGTATAAGCAACGTGACCCAGACCTGAGGAGCTCTTTTGTATCTGTTTGTTGCTGACTGAGTCCATATGCCCGTTTCCTGCCTCCTGCTTCATATGCTGATGTTGTTGATGACACGTGCGTCTCTGCGACCTGAGATCCCGCTAGAGCAGAAATGCGAGTGCTAATTGGTGGCTTGAAATCCCCTCAGCGTAGCCTGAGCTCCATAAAGGTCATCTCTACTCATAAAATGAAGTGCTCAGTTGTGTTTCTTTTTTTTTTTTTACTGGGTTGACAGTTTTGACCCAGAAAATCAAGTAAGAAAAACTGTACAGGGGCGTTGCTGCTCATGGCCCTGTTTGAGTCACAAAGGTTAGTTTTTAGTCACCCTCCTTGTGTAATTACCGTCAACAGAAGCTGATTGTTTGTTGTGAACTGTGGAAATGGCTGGCACAGGCTTTTAGGTCATTAAAAAAAGGCCTTTTAGAGAAATATTTTGGCATACACTTAATTGTTCTCTTTTTTATAAGGTTGCATCTCCACAGCATTGCCTTCACTGGGGAATTGTCTTGTATTAGCCATTATCATCTCTGACACTTTGAAGCAGGTTGAAGGTTCTCTTTTTTCTGTAATGAAAGAGGATTTTGAAAATGTTCACACACACTCAGAGGAAGCAGAGGACGAAGTGCTCTGACATACACTAATGTCAATCTTGTACTAATAGATACAGGTCATCCCGAAGCAAAGTTTAAGGTTCAGTGACTGCAAAACAAGTTCAAATCACTACTCCTCTACCACCGTGTTTGATAGATTGTATTTTTAAATCGCGATTAATCGCATGATTTCCCTGATTAATCACGATTAATCGCATTGTATGCGGAAAATAAAATAATGAATTCAAAAGTAGTGTCAAGGTCACTTTTATTTAAATGTTCTGCTGCTATATGAACTAAAGTGCCATAACATTTGTTGTTCAAACACTTTTAACATCAGCACTTGTCAGTAACACATATTTAGTGTAAATCTCATCTTAAAAAAATTAAAATAAAATAAAGCTTATTGCCACTGCCAGGGCATTAATGTCATCCTGTTTTTTTAATGAAAAATAAAAAAAAAGTCTACCAACAAAATCCTGAGCCACAATCAGAACATTAAAACAAGTAATTTCTGAGGTAACAGCAGAAACTTTTAACGGGGAGTTCAACTTGCCAGATGTTACAAATAACCTTGTTTCTGTCAAATCCTCCGTCTGGAAGAACTTTGAAATGAAAATGTCCATGTAAAAGTTCAGTAACTTTATCAATCTGTGTATCATTCGTTCTTTTCATTTTCAATTGTCAATCAGAAATTCAAAAAGTGACATTTTATTTTGTTTTCATTTTTTTAATCTAACACAAAAAAATTAAAAAAAAATGCTTGTTTTTTTTATATTTCAATTTTAGACTTGGATCAAAAATACAAAATGAAAAAACAGGCCACGGGAGTGAATTTGTTTTTAATATTTAATTGTCCAGTTTATGTGACCCTGAAATGGCTTTGTGCACATCAGTTCAGGTACATGGCGCCGCTGGAATCACATACTATAATATTTGCAATATTGTAAAAATCTGAGTGAAAACTCAGCTCATATATAGATGAATCAAAGCCTCTCCAGCTCTGCGTCTGACAGAAGTCTTTTTCTCCTCAGATCATGACGAGCACAGAATCTTCTGATGCTCATTTCCAGCATTGCAGGACACCCAGGACGATATTTTCATCTAGAAGTAATATTCTTAAAAATGGGGGTCGTTTTATAATCAAGGACTAGACTTTCTGTTGTCATTACACATCTGTGCCACTAGATGGAGCCGCGCTGAAGAAACCAGCTAGAGAACAGCAGGACAGTGAACACATGAAGCAGATCTGATGTAAAATGGAGGAATGACGCGATCGCCTTGAACAAATAGATTTAAAAGTTTTGTTGTTGTCCAGAATTTTTTTTTCAGACAGAATTGTTAATATTGCTACCTGAGTTGCTACCCGAACTGTAAAGTACACGGATTTTACCGCTCTCCATGTCCGTTTTAGCTTTTGCGTATATTTAACCGCCAATTCTCTCCCGGCTCCGCAGCAACTAGTAACAGACTTTTCAAAACAAAAGCATGTGAGCAACATACGTTAATGTGTGATAAAATAAATGTTGGCGTTAATAAATTAACGTGTTAACACGATAATAACGCGTTAAGCTATCCAGCCCTACTTTTTTCATTATTAAAGTATGGGGATATTAAATATAGTCATGGAAAAAATTATTAGACCACCCTTGTTTTCTTCAGTTTCCTGTTCATTTTAATGCCTGGTACAACTAAAGGTACATTTGTTTGGACAAACATAACGATAACCACAAAGATTGCTCATAAGAGTTTTATTTAAGAGCTGATATCTTACCATTTTCCATGGTTTTCTTGATTATAACCTAAATCACTTAAGTTTTTACATCAATAGCTATGGCGTTGTACTGCCAAAAACACTGCTTTTATGCATTCAGTGGTTTCTTTTCTGTCTGTTTTAGTCACATGATGACGTTTAGTGGTACCAGATATTAAAATGAACAAGAAAGTGAAAAAAAAAATGGTGGTCTAATAATTTTTTCCATGACTGTACATTCAATGCCATACCTTCAAGTAAAGCTGAATCAAATCTGTTGTCTGTGTTTTATTTGTTCTCTGTGGTTACAGATAAACAAGTAGGTTGGATATTTCGCTAAACTTGTCCCTGATACCTGTTCCTAAACACAGCCCCCACACCCGTGCACCCACAACCTTTGAGGTACTGTATAATAATGATGACACCACACGTCAGCCACATTGTGATTTAGCATTACACTTACTGGTGGGCCGCTAATTCACACACGCACACTGTGAACATGAAAAATGATCATGGCCTGCCATAATGCTGCAAACATCAGCGAACCCCACAAGGAGGATTAATGCCTCCCCTCGCTTTTATTATGCTGTCCTACTGTCCTTTGCGAGATGGCCATTCATTCTTGTGAGACGTCCTGGGATGTTTTCACTCTGGGTACTAGTTTGCTCACGTGCCTTTCTCCTTCTTGTGTGAGATCTCAAAAGTTTATTGTAGAGGGGTTCAATCACTTGTCCAGTCACCAGCTCTCCAGGGCCATGTCTGGCTTGTCTTATCAATCTATCGACATGGTACCTGCGTTGCCGCTTGCGCTTGGAGCGGACGGTCCTGGCCCCACCATGGAGGAATACTAATGGGGATGCAGATAGCTTCTGGTTTGGCCACCTCAGCAGGCATTGATCCCCCTGCGGACTTCTATGGTGGTGACAGATGGACTGTCACCTCTGAATGAGAAGAGATTGGAACGCCCCCCCTCACATCTCCCTCAGCGGGCTTCAGTCGGCGTCTTTGTTCTGTTCTGCTATGTACGTGTCCTTCCGCCTGTTCGTTCTTTCTTTTATATCTCAGCCTGGCTCAATACTCATTCACTCCTTTCTTCTCTCTCATCTGCACAGACTTAACAAGAGAAAGGTTGCAGGTTAAAGCTCCGCAGTCGCCAACTGACACTAAAACCTCTCATCTAGTTGAGCTGCCGCTGAAGTTAACTGTAAATTGTTTTCAGCGAGAAATAATTTTTTGAGTTTACTCACAGCACCTATGCCCTGTCTAATTTAGTATTTTGTGTATAAAAAATAAATAAATAAATAAAACATGTATTTACCCATTATATTGTTCATTGTTATTTCATTCTAATTTGTGCACATAATTCAATGACTTTAACCGTATCAAGATGCACCAATATTCCTAATTTTTATACCACAACCTTAAGGTGAATAGTGGAGAGGTTAAAATCCCTTTTTTTTTTAAAGGCCTTTTACGCTAATGTGCCAAGAAAATGAAACAGTAAAACCCAGCTTTAGTTTATTCATTGATCAGGGGAGGCTGATACTAGAAGCGGAGAACAAACCATAAAACCGTGAACCTGAATGTGCTTAAGGATGTTGAGGTCATGGTCCGCCTGAATAAAATAAAACCATTTCAAGAAAGTCCTTAAATGGAGCTTGATAGCATTAATACTATTGTCATTTATGGACCAAAAATTCACACTTCCACCATTCATCATGTTATCTTTGAATCTATAAATTGAAGTAAATAAATGAATATTTTGTCAAAATAATAATAATAATAATAATAATAATAATAATAATAATAATAATAATAATATATTATTATTATTTACAGTCAATTTAGCTCCATTTCCACTGATTCCATCCATAAACATTATTATATGCACAATAGGATGTTATAAAAGTAATAGATTGAGAGTCGTAGGGGACAATTTTCCTTTCTAGAACATGTAAAGAAGCATTTTTACTTCATTGTTTCAGTGCTTTGGTCTCAGGAAAGTCTCTGAATAGTTCTTCCCTCCCGACAAATTAAGAAGTAAAGTTGTGACACAGAAAACAGAGTTGGTTCCACCAAAGACACGATATACAATGTAATGAATTTGCCCTCAAGCTAAGAAAACAAAATAAAAAAACCTAACACATGATCCTTATAGCCATTAGAGTGTGACAGGATGTGATGATGTGAAGACTTTTCCCACAGGTCTGAATCAACAGCAACTGCACTTCCTCTTTTGGATATTTCACTTTGCATACCTTAATGACAGATAGCTTGAAAGAAGCGTAAAATAAGTAAAATGTTTAATTCAAATACCTTGATTTTTTTTTAATTACAGCTCCATCGTCCTTTAAAAGACAAGCCACCACCAGTACTTAAATAATGGCTAATCTGCATTTAAAAGCAACATTTATGAAAAGGTCTTATTGAAAAAGATTTGTCATAATGAAAGAGCTGGAGTTCAGGTCTATTAGTCTATTAGTTTGTTGTTTTATTTCCTCATCATCTGTCATGTTTTCCCTTAAGATGTAGTATAAGTAAATGCTTAAAATGCCACCATCATTTTCTCCATATATAATTCTGAGTCCTGCCTCAAAGAGACTCATGTGCCACCAGATATGATCTTACTCTCCACTGTCCTCCTCTATAGTAAAAATGACACGGATTAGTTTCTGCCATTTTTAAATCACCTGTTGAACACTTTGAGCTCTAACCCCACCACCTCTCTTTTTCGCTCATTGCTATATTCCACTTATCAGCCAGTGGCTCCTCGATTGTATTTAGAAGAGCTATGCAAATGACTGGAAAGGAAAGGCCAGATCTAATCTTTCGGTTTATTCTAATTAAAAGTGATTTACTTCCCCCGCTGTTTCCTGAGAGGAAAGCTTAATGTCTTGTTCTCAAAGGAGATGGCATCCTTTAACTCAATTAGCTTGAAGAAGATGCACTTTGGTGAAGTTGACTGTGAGTAGAGCAGCTTAGCGTGCAACCTTTAGACTTCTACTAAGGAATGGCAGAGGTACGCCTGAGTTAAGGGGTAACCCTGATCAGTTTCACCTGGCGTTCATGCAGGAAAAACATCTGGAATACTCAACGTGCTCTTGCTCCAAAGCAAAGATAATTTCAGACTTCAGTTGGAATATCCATCCAGGCTTAAGTATGTTTATGTAATGCACTTTAAAAAAGATGTTCCAACTCAAATTGCACTCTGGCTTGACAAAAACAATATCTGAATCTTACCAAGCACAGTTTGGCTTTTTTCTTTTTTAATCTGCCTTCACTTTTTGTTTTGTTGAAGTAATTGCCTTAGCTAGTCTTTTATATTCATTTATAAAATATTGGATTCCATTTTAACTTTCCCTCTCTCCATTTTTTACCTTAAGTGTTCTAAAAAGCTGACTATTATACTACAAACACTCAATCATTACAACGATTCAAACACAAGTTTCAAGTATTATCCAGTCGGGAAAAGAAAAAAGCTAAACTCTCAATTATTATTCCATCTTGTGAAGGACATTTGATTTGACTTTAAGTGATGAATGACCAAGAGAAGATTGGATACTAGGATGCCAATTGTCTAGACCAATGATAAAGATCTGTTGTAAATGTGCATAAAAAGTGCATTTTCCTATACAGGCCCCTCATTGACACGAGCACTATTTATTGCTGTCAAGCCCCTTCACCGCCACCACCACTTAGTGATTAAAGGTCAGGCATTCAGGCATCTGGAAGGACAGCTAATTTGTCATCCCTCGACAAACGTGTAGACGTCCGATCTTGTCCACAGGGCTTGATGCCGCTACGAGGCGTAAAGGTTAAAAGATTCAAAGAACGCTCCCTCCCCTCCCCTCCATGCTCACCCTGTCTCCATCTCAACAAGCAACATGCGACGGAGCAGAAAATTCAATTCTGGATTTGATACTGCGAGGGGTTATATGGTTTCATCACTGTAGCTCTACAGTCTTTAGCCATGTCGCCTGCCAGGCTCAGTTAAACTACACAAAAGCCTCCCAGATCGAAACAATACTTTCTTCTACATTATTGTCTGCCGGTTCACTGTCTCACTGAACTCATCACCGCTTTTTTTCCAACAGCAAAACACCAAATTGGTTTGCTCACTTGAAATTAAGCCACGATCTCAGATTTAGAACTGAAAATGATTTATGCGCATAGTGAATGTGAAAATGGGCCAATATCAGGTTACTTGTAGCGAGAGATTTTTCTTTGAATCGGAAAAATATAACAGATTCAACCACTATTTCTGGATTTGGATTCAAATGCAATGCAGAGACAGCTAAGCAAACTGATTATAGAGGATTCACAATTTGACCCTGTCGTCCCTGAATGCATCCTAATAGCCTGTTTAGCGAGGCTATCTACAGCCTCAGGTGTGAGTCACTTTAGGATTCCCAAGAGTATAGATGACAGAGAGTATGGGGGAGACACATGAATGAGTCACTTTGATCAGGTGAGCTCATCAGGGTGTGTGTGCTTGTGTGTATTTTGTTCAGCAAGGGGATGGTAAAGAGTCTGGGTGACGGCTGCATGCCAGATATATTTAGTGTACCCTGAGAACAGTGTTAGATTAGCTGCACATTAAGTAGTGCTTATAACTTCTTTTTTTGTCTTTGACTGCGCCGTTGTTTTCAAATCCAGATGCTACACAAGGAGCTACTAGTGTGTACTGAGTTTGCCAAAATGCATGGTATGAAGTACAGAAACAATTTCACAATCTTCAGTATTCAAAAATTACTCCAGATGGTGTGTGACTTCCACTAGTCATGTGGCCATCTCCTGGTTAGGGTGTAGCATAATCACTTTTACAGTAGCACACTATGGGCCTGATCTTCCGCCAGATCTCCTAAAGCCGCTATTAAGGGATAGCGGGTAGCGGGAGGGGCGTTCCTCCACAAAGAACGCAAACTTCCACCTTGCTAAACCCGCTATCCCACCTGCGCTACCCACTACATTATGCATGGGAGTGGTTAGGGCGTTCCACCTGTTAAACCAATCAGTGCGTCAGTAGCCATTGCCTTTAAGAGCAGGTTGCGCTACCCACAAACCTCTACCTGCAAACCACTATCCACAAACCGCTATGGAGCGTCTTCTCATCCAGATCAGAGCAGCTCTCAATGGACTCTGCTGTAGAGCTTCCTTCTCTTCCTTCCTCCTCCTCCTCCTCTTCACTGATATATACATAAAAATATTTTCACACAGACAATTCCTATCGGCTACCTGAAAGTCCCAGATAGTTGGTGCGCTCCCAGTAAACACGCTCTGGTCGTCTATGGTTTAACTGGCGAGCAAGCTGTTTAAGACGATCTCTGCCATTTTCTCAGGGGTTGAGGCCAAATCACGCTTTTTATACAAGAAATAATTCGAGAGGTAGAGCTGTTTGTGCACGTCCACATGTGACCAGGTGGACGCACATTGATGCCATTTGGACGCGCTCTTTTACTCTTGTACTCTTGTGCTCTTGTACGCGCCTACATGGGGGACCCTAAACCTGCGATCGCAAGATACCAAATTTGCGGAAAGGGCAAAAGACACGCCCATTGCCAAACCTACAATGTGAGTAAGGTAGTCGGCATAACGGGTAGCGGCTTTAGAGAGCGGAAATTTGCATTAGCAGAGGTTCCTGAACCTGCATTTTGTGGGTAGCAGCTAGCGGGAGGTGTACAATGGGGGCTGTACTCATGAAGATCGCTGGACCAGTATGCAGAACGTCCCCCATCGTGCGTTGTATGTGCAGTATTTAATATGCACTTTTTAAAACAGCCTTTGTCTTTAAAGTAGGGGTGTGCAAAGAAAATCAATTCACATAGGAATCGCGATTCTCGTTGCTACGATTCAGAATCAAAATAAAATGTCTCAAAATCGATAATAACAGTCATTTAAAAAAAAAAATCCATTGGCTGTTTACCTCCATTTTATAACTATGCGGGTTGTCCTGGCGGCATGCATGCACGGAAAGCACCAAAACAAAGAGGAAACAACAAAGACCGGGGAAAAGGAGGTCCAACCAGCCCCGTTTCACCGTTTTTGCTAAAGGCTAGAATTTGGCGTCATTTCTGTTTTTACCAAATGCCTGGAAACACCTAGCTGGACATGACGCACACAGTGTGCTAGCATTGCAAAACTAAGATCAAGCATTTCGGCAACACAACAAATGCGCGGGCTCATATTTTGAGAAATCACACGGAGATCTAAGACACGGAGCAGAGTCAGAGTCAACCGCAGACCAACGCACCACAGTGCTTCACCAAGCTCCGAGGGGGCAAAAAAAAAAAACAAAACTTGGTCTATTGCCTCCTTCATTGCCTACGACCTTACAGTGTGGTGGAGAACAAGGGGTTTATCAGCATGTTTCAGACAGTGGAGCCAAGGTTTGCCATACCGTCCAGTAAGATTTCACTGAGACAGCTGTACCACAGCTTTACCAAGACACTAAAAGAAAGGTCACCAGTGCCCTAACCAAAACGACCAGAGTGGCACTAACATGTGATGCATGGACATCAGGAGCAACCCAGTCTTTTCTGACATTTACCGCTCACTACACAACTGATACGTGGCTGCTTGAATCCCATGTTTTGCAAACTTATTTCATAGGTAGCTACTTAGAGCAGCTACTTAGAGCACACACTGTTTTTGGTAAAGGCACTTTCCTCAGAATTTAAAAGGCAGCATATTAAACTGCACTACTTTTTAATATAGAGGCACTTTTATTTTTGTTACATAAGTATGTGATATTGCTTTTATGTAACAGTTGCAACAATTCCATCTAAGCATGGATAAATGTTTAAAACTTAATGAATGTGAAAAAGACACTTAAATGTCTCAATTTGTCATTTTGTCTTGCAAAGCAGATGAGAGTAGATCATGATCAGAAATTATTATGAATAAAATTGATTTTAAATCGAATCGTGGCCCCAAAAATCGGAATCGAATTGAATCGTGAGATAGTTAAAGATTCACACCCCACCTTTTAAGGCTTATTCATAAAGGATCAACACTGATACTCATTGGATAGATATAACTGTGTACTAATTAAATAATATTGTTCATTTCGTCTTTGATCAGACTTCCCACACATGACACGATTAAACCTCTGTATACTGGAAGCAGCTAAGCTATGTACAAATCTGTTTTTGCACCACTGGCCTCTCTGGGGTCTCTGAAGCAAACCATGATTAAAAACTAACATTTTTTTCATTGAAATGTATTTATCACTGTGAATGTTTGGATCGAAGTTAATTTAATTTAACTTATTGTTAAACCTCAATGTAGCTTGTAAGGAGATGCCAGTTATCAACTAGGACAAGCTTTTTGCACTTTTCTTTCTACAGTTTCTTTAGCTTCTCTTAACTGTTTGTCTGTTTCACTTTCACCTTTCAATTGCGCTTCATGTCTTGCCCATTTCTCCTTCTCACTTTCTTATATTCCAAACCTCGGCTGCTTTATATGTGTCATGCTGTTCCCGCTGTCTCCCTTAGTTTCATATCCTCTCTCTTATAAGCTGGCGTTGACTGAAACAACACAACGCTGTGTGCCGAGTTTGTCTGCTCTGCACCTGTCAAATGTCTATTTGCAAAGGCAATATGAGCAGAAACAAATGGATGCGTCCCTTCTAAAAACAAGCAGACAAATTGTTACTTTGTGTATCTGCTAAAATCTACAGATAACTGATGTAACACCAGGGTGTTGCATGTTAGCGCTGCGAGCTGCAGGCTCTTGTGTAAGCAAAGGAGGCAGAGGGAGGGAGATCGAACAGAGAAAAGAGTGGGAGAGTCGAGAAAGCGAAGACAGGTGGACGCCACGCTGAAAAGGCTTCATATTCATGTGTGAAGCCCAATCAGGCACAATCTGCTTCACCACCAAGCAACGTGCAGACCGTCTGTGTAGTTTGTACTTATCTATAATTAAAGCTGTTGCACGCTCATTGCTGCAATTTCATTACACAGGGCATTAAAGGTATCCAGTGGAGATGATAAAACGGTGCAGAAATGGCTCCTGGATATTTTTTGAATCAGGTGTTCCTTGAAAGTGCCAGCAGGGAAGCGCACACATCAGCAAATCTGCAACATTCTTCCATGTTTTTCATCTTTAATTGGCTTTAAAGTGCAGTAAAGATGTATGGTGCCAGAAAAATATTAATGCACAACATTTAAATTGTTGACCTTGTCAAGATAGACATGACATTGTTGGGAGCAGGAACCAGTTATTATTCACATCAATGATTAATAACGTAACTGACAAATTTCCTTCTGAATAAGTATAAAGTCTGAACAGAGATCTGCAAAAGTTCTTAAAAAATACTTAAATGATTATATTGATTTTAAACATGTCCTTAAAATTAGTTCGACTCCTTGTTTAATCAGTGTGTTTTAGCTAATACAACAATAATAAATCATTGTGAGTCACGATAACACAGAAGTACATTCACAAACATCATTTAAATCTATAATATTTCAAAAGAAGCCCTTATTTTATCTCCATCCAGAGGTGGTGCTGACATCTCTGGGCTCAGATATGTATGAACCATCCAGTAGTGGAAACATGTTTTGTGGTCAAATCAATATTAAGGATTCTTCTTTGGGAAGAAATGTATTTAGATTTTCTGACCAAAGA
The DNA here is from genome assembly GCA_018398805.1 of Hirundichthys speculiger. NCBI lineage: Eukaryota > Metazoa > Chordata > Actinopteri > Beloniformes > Exocoetidae > Hirundichthys > Hirundichthys speculiger. The sequence goes on from JAGFBZ010000953.1 coordinate 1,866,258, forward strand.
CAAAAAGGACCACTCAGATGGTTAACTATTTCCCAAATGAATAGGTTATACATATATCAGTACTTTGTGAGTAATTTCCTTATCAGAATATTTATAGTTGAATTGTCAATCATAATGTTTAATTGGTCAAATATGCAGCAGTAAATGCATGTATGCACTGTAAACTTTCCAGTAGTTAAATTAAATGATATTTCCCTCTGTGCTTCAAGAAAAGAGGGGCAGAAAGTTTTGCTTAGATAGTTCTCAAGATTTGTTCAAAAGGTTTCTGCATTTCTTTTTTTAATTTTCTTTCTCAGTGCTTGTTAAAATATTAGTTTCAATCTCATTTTTAGGAAGCATCGTCTAACTTTCACCGCCTCCAATCCCTGTTATCGACAAAAAACCCGCCAGAGTAGCTTTGGACTCGTATCCTGGTTGTTTCTGGTGACAGTTGTGCACCGCTTAACAGTACTGTGTCACACATCAGCAATAATGCAGCAAGCTAACAGAGCTATTAAAAAATATACTGCCAACTACTGGCCTGGCATACGTACTGCATCATTTACAACCATCTTTGGGTCTTTACTCACTTCATCGTTGCATAAATGCAGAACCCTTTAAAGAACAGAAAGGAGATAATATAAAATATTATCATAGGAAATAATATAAAAAAAGGCTACTTTGTCATAAAACGGTCACCTCTGAAGTGTGACAAAACAAACTAATACATTCAGCTCACTGCTGCCTGAAAGAAATAAACCAACTTCCCCTCACCACCAAAAATACATTTCTTTGGATAAATCTTGGACAAAAAAAGCAAAATGCTCAATAAGTAGTGTTAGTAGATCCACCAGGAGAGCAGACTCAATCCTTGCTGAGGAGTTGTGAATGTAACCTTTTAAAATGACCTTTTCAAGCTTCTAAACTCGAAACTCTCCACCAGTTAGTTTGAACTAACAAAGCTTTCTGGATGGAAGGTGAAACATCTTCCAGAACAAAGAAAAGAAGTCTGGTTGCCTTGATTCGAGCCCGTGAGAATTACTATGACCTGGATGACTGAGAGGCGACACCAGCGTACTTTTCAAATGAGCCCTGAAGCTCTTGTGGAGGAAACGCTCTGAACACCCTGTAACCTGAGTATTTACTGTACAGGAACACTACAACATATGTTTACCTGATTTTATGAGCCTCAAGTAGCATCTAAGATGATAATCATCATTATAACCAGGGCTTGACGCTAACTTTTTTGCTCACCAGCCACTGTGGCTAGTGTTTTGCCTCAGTCATTAGCAATTTAGTCTTTATGCTAGCTACAGTTTTGCTGTCAGTCTTTTCTTCACAATATTCTTGCATTTACATTTTAAATACAAACAATTGGTACAACTATTGTGATGTGTCATATCAAAGAATAAGTTACCAGCCAAAGTTGCTTGTGAGACAGAAAATTGTTGCTAGCCACAGCCAAATTTTACCAGCATTTGGCCGGTTGACCGGTGTCAGTGTCAACGCTATTGATAAGTCATCAAACACAGAAAAGCACAAAACGGTCACCTTAAGCGAACCTGTAACTAAAGAATTTGAGAAAAAGATGAACAAAGGATGAATTCCCGTGCTGTGGTTATCTACTTCTCCAAGAACAATCAATGATCTGAGTTTCTTTGGTGATCCAAAATGACTCGTATAAACCAGCTTCTCTGTCTCATGCCAGTCTGGAATCGATTAGTTTTCTCCCTTCAGCGTGGCCAACCTTTCATAAAGAGCCTTATTTGTGAGTAACTGTGAAACGGCGACTAATTTGGAGTAAAGAAGCATAGCTTTTGATCTTTGCGCTGAATAAAGCTGACTGTGGCTGCCTCAGTGCACCTTAGGCCTCATTGTTACCCTGCCAGAACGTCATCTTTCTCCCATCACTGAATATAAAACTGTGGAATACATCATGCAAATAATCGGGCTGGAAACAAACACAAGCAGTGCTTTTCCCCCCAAAGGAAGAGGCAGCCATCTCTAATGAGCAGGGTAAAATTGGAATATTCATACCTCTTTCTCTCCGCAGAAACGACTGACTGATTCCCTCCTCTCCGCATCACTCTACCCCACTTCTCTCTTCTTCGAGGCTTCGCTCTCCCTATTTTCATTCACTGTTGTATTAGTCCCCTCTCTTCAGTTCCATCTCTGTTCCCACTTCTTTCTCTTTTTTCCTCTCTGTCTTCCTGGAGCATAGCGATAACCAGTAATGTGAATAGGCAGCCAGTGATGCCGACAAAGCCGTCACAGATTGCGCTCCTGGATCAGAGTCACAAATCTGCCAGAGAGGAGACATTTGTTTGTTGGAGCCTAAGTAATGAATGTAGGAAGGAGTGAGAAATAGTTTCTTTTCCCCACCCCAAAAAAATACTTGGATAAACAAGTCTGAGATGTCTCCAAATTTAGACAAAAGACTTACAGGCCTTCCCCCACGTACTGGATTTAGCTGTCAGAAGTGTTGACAGAGTTTGTCACATTGCTCAGAGTATCATCCCACTCAAACAATGGGAGTTATAGTGAATGATATTCAAACAGGCCCACTTTCAAGAAGTTTGAATTAATTTTTTTCTGTATCAGAATCTCAGAGGATATTCGGGCTCGTGGAATAAGCAAAAAAAGCAAGAAAAGTAAACAGTAATTTTTTTCTCTGCCCTTATTAAAACACTAGAGAAACGTTTCTAGTTGTGTCAGTGCCCGTAAACTGACTGTTTGCTCTGTGGACGAGCATCTGTTACTGAAACGATGAAAAATGTGAAGCAGCAGAGGAAGATGAACAGCATGATGTGCCTCAGGCAGGTGACGGATGATATAATAGAAGAGGGATTTAGTTTCTCCCCTGACCAACTTTTGAGAATGACCTAGAACAAGATAAATTATATTTCCTATAGAAAGAAAGTTTCACAACTTCATGCAAAAAATGTTGTTCTTTACAAAGTTATATTTACAGGATTCGGTACAGTTTCAGACAACCCGCTACCCTAAACCCACGATTGCAAGATACGTTTGCCTAAAACGCTCACGTGCAAGTCCAATGCAAAGTTATTAGAACATAAATACAGTGGGACATAAGTGTATTGTCCCGTGCAGGTCGTACCGAACGGTCCTGTATTTTACTGAGTACCGTTGAATCCCTAATATATATACAGTCATGGAAAAAATTATTAGACCACCTTGTTTTCTTCAGTTTCTTGTTCATTTTAATGCCTGGTACAACTAAAGGTACATTTGTTTGGACAAACATAACGATAACCACAAAGATTGCTCATAAGAGTTTTATTTAAGAGCTGATATCTTACCATTTTCCTTGGTTTTCTTGATTATAACCTAAATCACTTAAGTTTTTACATCAATAGCTATGGCGTTGTACTGCCAAAAACACGACTTTTATGCATTCAGTGTTTTCTTTTCTGTCTGTTTTAGTCACATGATGACGTTTAGTGGTACCAGGTATTAAAATGAACAAGAAAGTGAAGAAAAAATGGTGGTCTAATAATTTTTTCCATGACTGTAAGTAGAATATTTCATATGATTGTTGTTGGTTGAAATGAAACAATTTTGCTAGCTCACCTTGTTGTCTGGAAAATTAGATCAGGTATTAGATGTTTTAGATATTTTCTTGTAGCTCAGAAAAAAATTATGAAGACATCTCAAAGCAGATTAATCAAGGACAAAATTGTTAATCATTTCAATTTCAGGGTGTGAAGAATTTAAATAAGAAACCTTCAGACAGCAACCAAGTCAAAATTGTAACATTGCCTATTTTCACACCATTATATTAAAATGAAAACTTGATTTTACTGCATTTTTGCCATATCCAAACTGCACTGCATCAGAAGAAACATAAATCTACCCTCTAAAGTGCATTTAGTTTGATGCGCAGATGTGGAGGAATTTACTGTCATCAAGGCTTTCAAAATCATTTATTAAGATGAAAAATCATGGCAATGCAAAACTTTGGGGAGGACAGTTACATTTTTCTTTTAAAGGTCATTTTATATCACAGTATGTTTTAGATTAATGGTATTGTCAGCTTTGACAGCTATTAAAGATGGTTTAATTTTTTTTGGGGGGGCCCTATGCAAGATTTGGCCTCGGGACCCCAATTTAATACATTCACAGTACACTTGAAGATGCATCCATCAGTGACATTTGAAAGCAGAACTAAGGACTTTTGTTCATATCTGTTTCAGTTCTAGTTGAAGGAGGATTTCCTTACTAGCTGCAAGGATGATCTGTGGCTGGAGTCCCGTCCCTGTCAGACGTCTGGTGCATCACACAGTAACGATGATGAAACCAGCTCACAGAGCTACAGTTGGACATCACAGCAAAATGAGAAAGTATATATATTTGCCTATGAGATTGTTTTGTCACATTTGACGTATTTGTTTCTACACAAAGTAAACATACAAATAACTACATGTAAATGAGAACCTCTTTTGAGTTGTTTGGAAGTTTATTTTGTCACTCGGGCTACGTGGACTAATCCATTTAAAATGAGAATGCTAATCTCGACTAGCGGGGGCTCTGTCAGAGGGGATTATTGGATGCACAGAAAAGAGAAAGTAAGCTAAATGCTAAGCTAATTCCCAGAATTGTTGGTGTATCCCTTGAAGAAAATCCAGCTGTTTTGCTAAGTGGCAGCAGTGATTTAAAAAAAACTCCAAAAATATGATGCAAAAAAAGAAAGAAAGAAAAGAAAAAGACAAAAGAACTCGTCCCTTGTGTTCATCTACTTGTGACCTGTAATGTGTGTCATGACCTAAAAACAGGAGGTGTGAAACAAGCGTTAGTGCTCACTGCTTTTCATTTCAGCAATGACATTAATTTTATTGAATTGCTGCAATGCAGTAATGTGAGAAACGGTGGTGTATTAAAAATATAACACATGAAAAATTAAGGAGGATATAAGGATGACACTTTGACAATCCAATCTTTAGATTGTGAGATATAATAATTTGCCTGTGTTTTTATAATGGATATAAAATCATATCATCCTCTCTCAGCTGTATGTCCAGTATTTAAATCTCAAATCAACTGTCTCTTAGTTTTTAGGACTTTATTAACAGGGGATGTTTAAACATTTAAAAAGCACAATTTCCTCACACAGTACCTTGCTGCATCACCTCTTGCCTCATCTGAAGAGTTCAGTTTTTGCTCCTTTTTCTGATTCTTCGTCACCTGTTTGGAGAGAGCAAGACAGCAGCTCATTATTGTCTGAGATGTGTCAAACTAGGCACTACTCAGGAATCCAGCAAATTTGTTGTGTGGCTGTCAGCGACTAAAGGAAAAGAAAAAAATAACTATTTTTATGCAGTTCAGGGGCAGAGACTTCTGTTGAATAGAAAGAGTATTTTGTAAGGACTCTAGGACGCCATGTAAAGATGCTCAGATATTTTCTATGTAGTGCATTTTAATGATAAAGGGAACAGGTCTATAATGCTGGTACAGATTCTCAGTCATCCAGGTCATGGTAACCTTTAAAAGCTTCAGCAGAAAGCAAATGGACTTATTTTTTTACTTCTTCAGGATGTTTCACCTTTTATATGTTATTTATGTTTTATTGTTGACGTACCCAAATACAGATGACATGAGAGGCAGCAGTAATCAAACACAAGTCATCTATTAAAGGTAAGGAAAGGTCCCAGGAACAAAAACTTTCAGCCAAATCGAAGTGGACTAAAAACAGACACTAATCAGGAGCCGTTTAAAATGGCAGGAGCAAAAAAACAGGACAACCTCCAGAGCTGGCAACAAGAACAGAGAGCAACAAAATAAGACAAAAATCACAAGAAAACAAAATAAGGCACCGACCCAACTGAGATCCCGAACAACCATTCAGACAAGAGGTGAAGCATCTTCAAGACGTCCAGTTGCCTTCTGTTTAAGTATTTTAGTGGTAGGTTTGGGAAGCAATAATATCATCTCTTAAAGGCCTATCATCTGTAACGCCCTGTTTATAGTAGCCATGTGGAAGCTATTCTGGTGCCACTTCCTAGAACTTCACCAACCAAGGTCCACATCTCTGCCTGGACCAGTCACGATTAAACCGAAAACATTTATGGGTCCTCTCGTGTTGAGGGAACACTAAAAACTAAAATCTAATTGTTCAAACTGCTGTCACTTCCTGTGGTGCATTTTTCTTCACCTGCTATTTTAAAATCCACTACATTTTTCCACCATCAATATAATCGAGGACAAATTCATACCAAAATTCTGCTGATAACCAATGCTGATTATATGAGACATTATCGGAAGAATGCAATTAATTATGTATTATATATAGCACATGTCAATAGCACAGTGTAATTTAATGTGCTTTACATAAATAAAAGCAAAATGAAAATACAAGCAGTATTATAATACTTATTGTTGGGGTTCCTTTGAACCTGAAAACATTACAAGAATAACAAAAAAAAAGATCATTTGTTTGCACTGAAATTTGTAATCTTGAAATGGCCCCTTTTTATTTTATTTTTTGTGCGTGTTGGCAAGGGCAGGATTGACTAGTCAGGTGTTCTCCATTTTTGTTGGAAAAGAAAAACTAAATCATCTTCTGTGCTCTTGCCATGCGTCTCCTCCTGGGTTTTTACCGGCTCCGCACATCTTTTAACTCTTCCTATGTAACACCACATTGTTCTAATATAAAGAGAGATACAGAAAGTGACACCTCTTGGTGTGTTATTTCTTATTAATTTCTGGCATGTTACTGCGTTGCCCGATTGTATCTCATTTAAGGATTATTATTCATATTGTTTGTATTATGCATCTGACAGAGTGGCTTGTAGGTTAAACAAACGGCACAAAATAATCTGTTTGACAACTGATCGATGCCAGTTGATGGTCAGTTACATACAGTCAACAACGTCCAGCACAAATGAGCACATTGAAACAAACTGTTAACATCTGCCTGACAAATGTAGTGGCTGATGATACAAATTTCTGTGGAACTGAAAAGGAAATATGACATCTGATAATAATTCCTTGTTTTGTTTTTTTTATTTCTTCTTTTTTTATTCCCACCCCCATCAAAGTTGACACACGCTTTGACGCTCTGATCAAAACACACTAGACAGGCCTTACAATAAGATCCAGGTTTAATTGGTGCTGTCAGACACTTCACCTCACACCACCCCCGTCTTTTCCTCAGGCTGCACCTCTTTCAAAATTATTTGTAAAATGTTGTGCTGCCTGCTTTTGGGAAATGGTGAAATCCAGCGGGATGTGAAGCTGAGTGGAGATAAAGATGAGAGGGCTGGATGATTCCGCTGTGATGTTGGTCTGTGATGTCACAGTTCCCAAATCTGACCGGCTCAGTGAATGTCAGCCCAAAGTGAAAGGGTTGTGTTTTCTTTTTTCTCTTTTTGAATTAAAGTTTGTCAGCCATATTCACAATATTCCCACTTAAGGTTGCCCACTGGTGGGTGAATGTGAGTGTGAATGGGCAACGAATATGCTGAATTATTGTCATCAGTGTTGCATGTGCCCACAGTAGGGATGTAACGATATGGAAAATTTCATATCTCGTTTATAGTGACCAACATATCACGATTTTTTTTCGATATTATCGCAATATTCTTAATTGCTGTACAAATGTCTAAAAGAACACATACATTAAAATAATTTCACAAAATCTTGAGATTTTCTTGTCATACTAAAACATTAGAAAGTCTTACCAAAATGAAACTTTCACATTAAAAGGGGGAACAACTGGCACAGAAAGAGATTTTATTTTAAATGAACAAAATAAATTACAGGAACAAAGCTTGTTTTTCTGCTGCAATTTTAAATGAACACTTTAACTAAAATATGCAAACAATTATCAGGAACAAAAATTATAGTGCAACTTCAAATGAAATCAACTTTGAACTTTGAGCTGACCCTCAAATAAGTATAAATGTGCAAATAAAAAACACTTGTACAAATTACAATAAAATGTAAATAAGTGCTCTGCAGACAGTATAATTGTCCTCCACCAGTTATCCCTCTGCATTCTTAAAAAAACAAAATATGCCCAAACCTCAGATTTGGTGCTTTTAGTGGGTTGGTAAATGTTCTGTGTGCTATCACCACTTACCGCCATATTTACGTTACAATTCCGATGTTACAAGCTACATATTCACGTGAGACACAGTTGCTAGTCGCTCGTGAGACTTGAATGAGGCTGATATTATGTATCTTGGTAATGGACTGCGATAATGAGATTAAGTCAGACATAAACAGTAATCATTATTGTGTAAAATTTCACCGTGCTTTACCGTAATACAGGTAACCGTTCCATCCCTAGCCCACAGTGATGATTATATCTGACATCTACTTCTGAGCATAAAGATCAGAATATATCTGATTGGTAGATGCTGTCGCCAGGCGGTTGGAAGAAAACTAAAAGCTCTACAAAGAGAGATGCTTCTTAACTTTGATCAAATGTTTGCTTGTCTTGCTTTGGCTGTGCATTCAGTGTCACTGCCTGAAGGTTACTTCTGATCAAAATTGTTTTGCATAAATGTGTAACAACAACACTGCATCCTTGATTTCTCAGTATGAATGCTGCCTGTCTCCACTAATAACTCGGCTTCTCTTTTAAATAGTTGCTAATATGTTAAATATGTAAAACAATTCCTCTCCTGTTTTTCATCCCAAGTTGTGTTTGATTAAAATGAGCTAATGGCATTGATTAATAGTTATTTGAGGCCACTCTACATGCACACACATTTGGGTGTGAAGTATTAATTCATACATATATTTAAGGCTGATTAGGACTTGATTAAAACCCAGGAAATCTGAATTAATAAAGTCATGCGCCTCATTTTAGAGTGATGGATGAAACAAAAGGTTCAAAAGATCGTTTCCAAAAATACGGGTGCATAAGTGCAACGAATGGATTAAAATGTCTGTTCTGGTGCAAGCTGGAATCTTACATGTCTGCCTGACTTAAATAGCTAGGATGTGCACACACACACACACACACTGTATACTGCTTTTTACACAGGCTGTTTGTTGATCTTTTAATAGATAAAGCTCACATTGATATTACGTGATCGTGTTATGGTTACAGCATAATTGTTAGTTTCAAAGATGTGTCTCTTGTTTGATGAAAATGTACACAATGTTATTTCTCATTTCAAAGATGCTGACCTAAACACAAAAACTCATGAGCACATATTTATTGAGGACAGTGACTCAGTAACGTATAACTACGAGCAGAAATCACATGTAAACCTTTGTTTTCAGTGTCTGGTCTGACTCTCTTGAGAAGGTATGAACAACTATGATTTAATTTTTCTGGAAACTGATCATCTGTCTTGAAGGAATTTTATTCCATTTCTCGGAACAGAACAGTTTCAACTCTAGGAAATTTATGGTTTACTTATCATAGACTATTTACTTCAGGCCCCTCTGCAACATTTCTCTCTGATTAAGGTCAGAACTTTCACAAAGGCTTTTCCAAGTCATTACTTTTATTACTTTTCCATGATTTTTTGGTAAAATGAATTGTGTGTTCAGGGTTATCATCTTGGTGTATGACATTTGTCTCCTGATATTCAGAACTAAATCATTCAAAATTCCTTGTTTTATAATAACAGCCAAGACAGTCCCAAACAATGATACTACCACCGCCACATTTCACAGTTCAAGTACAGGTTTATATTGGCCTTTCTCCAAACATTACATCTCTTTAAAGCCTTTTTTTTTTCATTTGTGAGAGGATGTTGGCTGTGTTTAGTTGTCCTCGTGACCCTGCAGACTATTAACAACCCTGCTGGTGGACTGATCCATCTTTTGGTCGACCACTCCAGGGTGACAAAGCTTTTGAATCTTCATCTGTATGAAGTCTGTCTGATTTGTGGATCGGTGGAATCAAACGGAGATGGTTTTGTATCCTTTCAAAGTCTTAAGAGCTTGAACAGCTCTTTTACCTTCATATGTATGTCTTTATTGATTTTTCTCAAACAACTCTTTTTTCTGAATTCTTCAGGAAAGTCTTATGATGTCCTAGATGAGGCAAGAAAAAACAGCTCTATTAAATAAAACCGGATGTCTGTTCATACCTCAAATATCTCTCATTCAACTTAGTTCCCACAAAGAATTAAAGATGTGTGTGCAGATGAAAGCTTGTTTCTGCCTGCCTGTATGTTGCTTTTTATTAATTTACTGGCATTAAAAATATAACATAAATAATCCCAATTCCTGCAATTTTCCCAGCGTCCTTTTCACAACAAGGCTTGCTCTTTTCCAGAAGCCACTACAGCAGGATTCATGACATTAAACAAAACCTACGTAATTAAGTACGTTCATTGTGATTGTCTATTTTATTTACAAGCAATTTCAATAAAATCCTTTCAAAACTATGATGCTGGATACACACAGAAATGCAACATAAAACTGGAGAATGTGAAACCAGGTTAAATGGAAGAAAAAAGTTCAGCAGATTTAGCTTCTTCTATGTATGTAGTGGTTGAGAAAGCTTGATGTATAATGGAGAGGAATGAAGGATGCAGGTCATCCTTTTAGAGCTTTATTACAGTACTGGATCAAAGCCGTCTGCGCACGCAGGAGCAGAAATGCTTTGACAGAAGAATAAAAGAACACACCGTGGTATTTATGTTCTCTTTATACTGAGTTATATACGGAACATAAGCAATGTAAGTTACTTGTAACTTTCAGACAATTTGGCCCCACAATGATACTTCAACAGTTCATAGTTCAACATTGATACCAGGAATGATTTTCCTGCTGTAAAACACAATAAAACATTGCTAGAAACACATCCAAGGCCAGAGCTGTATGGCACAAAAAAAAAAAAAAAAAAAAAAACTTTACGACTACTTTCCTGTTATTTTCTCTCCCACCATAACTCCAAAGACTTTGTGAAAGAACCACAGCTAATGCTACTTCTTTAAATGAGAGGATACTATCAACTGTGTATTAATTAGATGTCTGTTTTCTGTGTTGCCTCATTAATGCACCAAACAAACTTTAACAAAATACTGCAGTTTTCAGCCAGAACAAGTCCAGAAATCTGGGCTTACTTGTTTGAGTAAGAACCACAACAACAAAGATTACACAGCAAAATACACATTTTTTTCCAAGACATAGAAACAAAAACAAAACAGCCTGCAGGAAGCAGAAGCTGATCACTCTTTCTTTGGTCCATTTTGCAAAAACATTCACTTTATGGCTATTTTGACATTTCCCAACGGCGGGGCCAGTGACATCATGATGCACAGCTGGAAGTTGTCCTTCCTGTGAATGAGCATTTCCCCTTTAGCCTCTGATAGAATCTGACCATTCAAGCAAATCCCAGCCCTATGATGTCATTAGCTGAAGTCTGCAGAGTTTGCATCACTTGCATACACTGTACATATTTTGCATATTAAAGACTAGACATCTTTGTCTACATCCGTTAAAGTGCTTTACAGTGTATTTCACATACACGTGTAGACACAAACATTCTCACACCTCTTCTTTTATATATAGAACAGTAAATGTAGTCTAAAGTAGAAGCTGAGCAGCTCTACCAACTGATCCACAGCTCCCCAAATATATGCATTTATACGTTAGACACTATTTTAGGCGACTAGACGGCAGTAAAAAACAAGGAAGTTATTTAAATATAGAATTTCCCCAAATAATTTCTGTATGATTTATCTGTTGGAGGATTATCATTGAATATTATACCTAGAGGTAGGCATTTCAGTGATTCACAATGTCATCTCCAAAATTTAGCACATGCAAGAAAATACACCAACTCTGAGGCTGAATGAAATGAACAACTGAGAAAGTTAGTGACACAGGCACACTTGCATCCCTGTTCCCATAGTAACACACAGCAGATGCACATGAAGAGAGGGAGAGATGTGTTGCTTCTTTATCCTGAGCATCATGCGTAGGAATAAATTACAGGATTTGTGAGATTTTCTTGTGCTTTTGCTATGCCATCATGCACCGTCTACCACCATCAGCCTTCTCACATTTCAGTGCAACATTAACAGTGGTCAAATTAATTTTCACTGCATGAAGAAAATACTTATTTCGGCATTACAGTACGAAAGGGTGAAAGTTCCTTGAGTTCCACATTTGTACGTGTGTAGAAACATCTTCTGTCACAAAAGTGACAATCAAAATGACCACTGACTTTCTGCCTGAGTGATTATACATGATAGCTCCTAAAACTAATCATTGTTTGGACTTTATTTATTTCATAGGGAAGCCAGCTTTAAGAAAGAGGTGCAAAGGAAACAAATGGTGCTCTTCCATTACCTACTATGTTATGGTTTGGTTTTCTTCTTTTTTGGTTTTCTCTTGTTTTCGGTACCACTTAACTGCTTCTGATACTTTAAAAATATGTGTCCCTTCTAAATGATTGTAAAGTAAAAGTCAACAACAATAGAAACTTGCATTCCATGTTGTAGATGGTTCAGGAAGTAAGGTGTTTTATCAGGTTTAGGTCAGGACTCTGTGCAGGCCAGTCAAGTTCATCCACACCAGACTCTTCCATCCATGTCTTTATGGACCTTGCTTTGTGCACAGTCATGTTGGAAGAGGAAGGGACCAGCTCCAAACTGTTCCCACAAAGTTTGGGATCATGGAATTGTCCAAAATGTCTTGGTCTGCTGATGCATTCAGAGTTCCTTTCACTGGAACTAAGGGGCCAAGCCCAGCTCCTGAAAAACAACCCCACACCATAATTGGAATATTTAGGAGCGAGGAAATTTCACGACTGGATTTGTTGCACAGGTGTCATCCTATCACAGTTCCACACTGGAATTCACTGAGCTCCTGAGAGAGATCCATTCATTCACAAATGTTTGTAGAAACAGTCTACATTGCCTAGGCGCATAATTTTATACACCTGTGGCCATGAAAGTGACTGGAACACCTGATACCAATAATTTAGATAGGTGAGCAGATACGTTTGGCAATAAAGTATGTGTATATATATATATATATATATATATATATATATATATATATATATATATATATATATATATATATATATATATATATATATATATATATATATATATATATATAATCACGATCCAGTGAGTAAGCACTTTGATTCTTGAACTCAATTAGCCATTGTTGATTACCTTTTCAAGCACAACTGTATAATATTACTTTCTCTTATGGCAAGTTATCGTCTTTTTTTTGTTTGTTTTTGTTTGTTTTTTTTTTTTTTATCAATTTTTGAATTTTTGCATGTGTTTCATGAAACTTCCTCCCACCAGCTTTTTCTGCCTTACAACCTGCTGGGGTCAGAGAGAAAAGAAACACCATCACTACAAGAAACATAGTCAGGACTTAGACCGTTCTTCCTATAAAAATGTTCGAAGCTCTCCTATGTTTAAAGAATAAATGCTGACAACAAAGGTCAAATTGAAAAGAGAATTGTGGAGAAAAAAATAAAGAACAGAGAGAAAGACTGTAGATATAAAAAAAACTGAGCAAAATCTTGATGAGGGCACATGGCTTCCACAGAATACACCAAGGAGGTGAATAAAATTATTAAGTATAGTAGTCTTTTTCTGTAATGGTAAACACGCAGTTTCAGTGAAGTATTTGCTCAGCTCTGTACAGGTCAGGGTTTGCCTGATTCATTCCTTGCAAGTAATCTGTGGAAGTGATTAGTGCCAGATTAAGTTCTTGTCCTTTGGTATGAGGCAGATCCATTAACATGAATCAAAAGAAGGGTAACCACTCTAAGTTCCCATAGACAACTTGCTATAAAGTCATTACTAATCCAAAGACACACATGGGAGAGACTGAGTGGAGAGCTGTAGGTGTGTGGAAGGTTAAAAGGTTGAGACGTTTCAACAGGGTCAAACTTATAAGATGTGAGGGTGGACATCAGAGATCAGCTGGGGTCAACTCTGTAATGGGAGCCATTTTTCATAGGGTGCATTTCTCGCCTCGGTGTACAGGCTAGGTGCAAGAGTGAAGTAGTGAACTTCAGGAAATGGCATTTCAATGTGTGTAACCTCTCGCCTCGCAGCATCCCCTCTTGACGGGGAATGGCAGGTCCTTCTCATCTCTCTCAGGTTGCATCGTATATCACTCACGGCTCTTGCCCACCTCCCAATCCCACGAGATGGAGGTAAGAGTGAGAGGAAAGAGTGCAGGCGATGCGGGTGGACTGCTCTTCAATCTAACAGCTACTCAACAATCAGCAACACATCTATCACTTGCCTTAAAAGTAATTTTGAACCAAGTGACACACATGTGCTTGTAACTCTGGCCTGTGATAGAGATGAATTGTAGATGGCAGCCACTGAGCTGCCTTGAACATTTAAAAAGGCATATCGACTCCCTTTATGGCGAAACCGTCCAGGAGGTAGACCGAGACGGATGAGTAGAAAAGGGAAGACTGCAGAGTACTTATCCTTCTCAAAGGCAGACAATGCAACCACTTGGTGGCACTAGCAGCCAGAATCAGTGGGAAAAAGAGAAAGTACTGTGTCTGGCTCTAACAGAGCTATATACATATTCTATTTCCATAACATGGCTTCAGCCATGAATATGAATATTCTTAACAGCGGGCCCAGGACTATCAAAATAAATCATCTGCTGTAAACATCTTTTTAAAGATGAATATTCCAGTAAAGGCTGCTGTGAAAGCAGGAATGTCTGCCAGCAGCGCTGTGAGTAACTTCATGTGGTGATGGGCAGCATATGCACAAACACATGCACATAAACATGCAGTAAGTGCATTTTTTGCATCTGTTAAAGTGCCCTTTGCAAGTCAGTTGACTACCCCTTTAGCTTTTAGACTCCGGTTACTGCTGAGGTGGCAATTAGTAGTGAAACACTTCTAAGGACAGAGAGAGGAAGCTAGTTTATAATTCAGGTTGTCTTTGAGCCTAAATGTCTTTGGCCAGAGTTAACTGAAGGCATCTTGTCACTGTGGTCCTGTATGGGAGTCATGTGGTCAATGCATGCTGAGCTCAACGCTATTCTGTTGTTTTTACATGAGTCCACCAAAAGATGGAAGATCCTCTTTGCTCACCTGAATTCTTGAAATTCACAGGATTGTTTAATGAAATCACAATGAGCTTTGAAGCAGCAGTAGAGTATCCAGTTTACTCAGGAGTCATTCCAGGCTAACTAAGAACTAAGAAATAAGCTGTTTTCACTCTTCAACACTGGAGAATTAAGTGCTGACTTTGTCCCGCAGTCATGCATTCACACTTGCGTTACAGCAGGGATCTTCAGGACGTATTGTTGGAACTGGAATACTCCTGCAACAGTCATTATTTACAGGGGTTGGACAATGAAACTGAAACACCTGGTTTTAGACCACAATCATTTATTAGTATGGTTTAGGACCTCCTACAGCGTCAATTTGTCTTGAGAATGACATATACAAGTCCTGCACAGTAGTCAGAGGGATTTGAAGGGGATTTGTAGCCAAACAGTAAAGGTGGACTCATCAGAGAACAATACATGTTTCACCTTGTCCATAGACCAAGATTTGAGCTCCTTGCACCATTGAAACCAGCGTTTGGCATTGGAACGGGTGACCAAAGGTTTGGCTATAGCAGCCCGGCCGTGTATATTGACCCTGTGGAGCTCCGGACGGACAGTTCTGGTGGAAACAGGAGTTTAATTCTGCCGTGATTTGGGCAGCTATAGTTTTATGTTTTTTGGATACAATCCAGGTTAGCACTAAACATCCCTTTCAGACAACTTCCTCTTGCGTCCACGGTTTATCCTGTTGGATGTGGTTCCTCCTTCTTGGTGGTATGCTGACATCACCGTGGATACTGTGGCTCTTGATACATCACAAAGACTTGCTGTCTTGGTCACAGATGCACCAACAATTTGTCCTCTTTTGAACTCTGATATGTCACCCATGATGTTGCGTGGATTGCAATACTTTGAGAAAAACTGTGCTCTTACCCTGATAACTGAACCTTTACACTCTGCTCTTACTGGTGCTGTGTGCAGTTAATGAAGATTGGACACCGGGCTGGTCCGATCTAGCCATGAAACCTCCCACACTAAAATGACAGGTGTTTCAGTTTCATTGTCCAACCGCTGTATGTCTCTCTATGATATGATGTTGTTTTCTGCTGATATCCACTCTACATGTATTCAGCCAGATATCTAGACAGATGGATGGACTTTATTGATCCCGAAAAAGTTAAGAATATTAGGAGCAGCAGAGCAGAGAAAACACACATGCATGTGGCGATTAGCACATGAATCAGAAGCTGTTGTCAGCGTCCATGCTGACGTATTCACACAAGGTCTCATTCTACGATTTTCTGCTCTTAGTATCAATTGCTTGCAGAGGGAAGCACTGACCGAGAGACGGGAAGCAGAGCTGGAGGTAGCAGAGACGAAGATGCTTAGATTTTCTTTGGGAGTGACAAGAATGGGTGAGAAGAACATCAGAAGAACAACCAGGGTTAGAAATCTTAGAGTAAAAGAGACTAGATTGACATGGTTTGGAGAAAGAA
The DNA here is from genome assembly GCA_018398805.1 of Hirundichthys speculiger. Taxonomy (NCBI): domain Eukaryota; kingdom Metazoa; phylum Chordata; class Actinopteri; order Beloniformes; family Exocoetidae; genus Hirundichthys; species Hirundichthys speculiger. The sequence goes on from JAGFBZ010000953.1 coordinate 1,882,724, forward strand.
AGAGGAGAGATAGTAAACACATTGGTAGAAGGATGCTGGAGATGGAGCTGCCTGGCAGGAGACAAAAGGGAAAGACCAAAGAGGGAAATTCTGGATGCAGTGAAAGATGATACGCAGTTGGTTTGTGTGGCGCAGGAGGATGCAGAAGACAGAGAAGATGGAAACAGATGATCCTCTGTGGCCACCCTGAAAAGTTAAACCAAAAGAAGAAGAAGTATATAAGAAGTTGTCTATTTACACTCAGAAAAGAAAGTTTGGTGTATCCGATTTTGACTCTTGTGTTTTTCACATGCAGGCCCTCCAGAAAATTTCAGGGCTGCTGTGCATGACTGGAAACGGATTCAATTATAAATGTTTCTTTCCTAGTCTCAGCTATTTTGTTTTAATTTTTTATAAGCTTTACTAGCTACTAGTTTTTATTTGGACAGAGTAAAAAATTGTCTTGCACATAAATGAACCTTAAGAATAATTTAGAACAGTTGTTCCTGCAAATTGCAGGAATCATACAGGAATGAACTATTCTACCGAGGACGGGGGGGGGGGTCTAATTATGTGTGCTATAATTATGTAAAGTAAATATATAATATGTATAAGTCCTGGTTAAAAACCAACTTCCACAAATCTTCTGAAATACAGTAAGCTAAAAAACAAAACAAAAAAAAAAAAACCATTCAATTCCAGTTTTTCCACTTTGGCTGTAAAATTACAGTCGGTGGTTTCACTTCATGGGAAATATGTATTATGACTTTTTTAGTTGGGTTTTTTTTTTTCATCCTAACTGATTGTCACGTTCTTTCTTTCCTAGAGGGGAACAGAAATTCCTAAAGTTTCATCTAAATTTCATTTTAACATGTGTTGCTTGACAAGATCTACTTAACTGTTAAGAAAAAGGTGAATTATTAATTATTAGAAAAGTATAACAGTTGAAGGGAATATGTCCAAGGGATTTCCTTTTCCTTACCTGCGTTTCACGGTCTTTTTTTACTTGTAATGGGCTGGTAAAAGTAGTCACATTTTTAACCAAGGTTGAGTAGAAACCTGGAGTGAAGCCCATTTAACTACAAAAAAAGAATCAAATTGAAAGTTGGTGAAAAGTCAGTTGGTGAAAATGCCAACGACTGGAAAGAAAAGGTTTTTTCTTTCTAATAAATTGTTTCTTTAAAAAAAATAATTAAAAAAACATAGACATATGCCATTTATTTTCCCAAAAGTGGACTCAATTCCTGGGGTATTAATACATTTTTTCTGATATGATTTGATTCAAATTAAGCAGGAATAAAGTATAGCTGCATTCTTCTGAAACATGCCATTATAGCAGTGGGTTTTAGGGGGTGGAGTTACCTGCTTCACTCACACCCCATTCTTCTGCAGGGGGTGCCTCTTTTGGACAGTCGCTTCTCGTTTCCACTCCCATCAGCGTGACGGCGTCCCATCACCACCGACAGCAGTTAGATACAATCAGACCTTCTAGAAACGATGCGTATTCTTTCAATCCTCCTTGTTTTTCTAGTTGAAACATTTCTGAGTGTTCGGATGGTCTCTGCTGGAGCCAGTATACTATTAATTAAGTCCGTCGCTTCGGTCAGACTGCTTTTTTGCTGCTGACATGACATCAAAAATTCCCTGCCGTTACCTGTATTCTGAAGTCGCGCTACTTCTCTAACCAACCAACTTCTGTTTCAACTGAAATTTCCTCTCAGACATACATGTAAAATCTCTTCATACATACAACTGGAAATTTAACATGTATGTGTATAAGATTTCACTTGTATGTGAAGGTTTTCAGTATAGTATGTGAGAGTTCAATTTCATATGTGTGTAAATGCTAATTCAGAATAATGTCCCTCACGCCACCTCATAAATAAACTCTCCTTTCTGTCTTGTTATTGACCTGATTATAGGTAGCAACACAAAAATAAATGATTTTAGTAAATGAGAAAAATGAAATCTAAGAGCACTCTGACTTGTAGCACTGGTGTTTGAAATAACATATTATTTAAATAATAACTTTATATATGTAATCCATGTTAGTACTTTTTTAACAGCATTAGATCAATTTTTTTTTTAATTTCCTCGTAATCTTGCAGCATACAGCTCATTTTATTCAGGTAATTAGTCTAAAGCTGTTACTCTTTATAAATATTCATTTTCTCATCTTCCTTTGCCAAAGCCTGAGGCGTCCGGAGCAGGTGCTTTGTGAGTAACATTGAAGGCGACCAGCTAAGTGCTACAGGAACAGGAAGTTGCTGTAATGACTGCCGTCCCCAGTGCACCCTGGGTAATAATTATCCCTCGTTTGTCATAATAGCAGGTAAATACTCAAGCACAGGCACAGTCTTCCTCGCAGTAGGACACTGGCAGCAGCAGCGGCAGCGCCTTAAAACAATTTGTCACTTATTTTTATTTAGTGAACAGGTATTCTGGCTGCTCTTTGGGGCTTGTTTAGTGCCTAAACACAGAAAATCAGCAGATGAAATGAAAAGGGCGAAGAGCCTTCCGATAAAAGAACGAGTGTAGTCGAGCATCCCATGCCCCTGCAATATTTATAACGTATCCTGCGGTATTATTTACAGTCTTCCTTTCACTGATTGTTGAGAGAAAAAAAAATAAAAAAATCAATGGCGATATATTTAGTGCATCATAACTTAATTACTGAGGAAGCTAGATGTTATTGGTGGGAGAAATCTTTGCTTTGCTTACTGGCTGATAAAATATACATAGCCAAAGCCTGAGGCAAAGTTTCTTTTCTGTGCTTGCCATGTCAGCGAAGAAACTCTGAGATAAGACAAATGTTTAAAATGACCTTTGAAAAGATCACCTTTTCTCTCTTCATCTGAGAGAAGCAAAGGAAGGAAGGCTTCTTTCCAGCCAGGGACAAAAGTGGATCCCCAAACTGTGAGCTCCCCCCCCTCCCAGGGCTTTCTGCTCCATTTACGCAAGAAATTTTATTTATTCTCTGTCAAGGGCTGATCTGTAGCAGCACAAGCAGAAGTGTGAGGGTGAGATAAAGCCCACATTTGTTACTGATTAGTTTAAAACTCATGACTTTCTCTCATTTCACACACCTAATGACGAAAGTGTTGTATAAGTCGCCCCATGCTGGAGAGGATCTCCACCCTGCACAGCTAGCAGCCAGGTAGCCTTTCATGGTGCTCATTACGCTAAAGTCCTGTGAGAGTCTGTGTACCTTGGAAGCTCTCAGTTGCATGCCATCCCCTTGAAGTCATTCATTTGTGTTTGAAATCCCCTCATTGCTCTACAGTGCAAGCAAAGGCATTTTGCAACAAAAAGCATCGTGGCAGACATTAAAAGGCTCTAAACACTATAAAGGTGATGGAAAAATAAAAGGTGGAAGTGTCTGTTTAGATAACAGAGGAGAAAAAGGCTTTTAAGCAGCATCTGTGGTAACCAGTAGATACAAAAACCATTACAGCACCTTTCATGATCATTAAAGAACATCTTTTAAACTTACTGTATGTTCTTTGTTGGAAGTGTTGAAGGTCCGAGACTAGTCCAGAATATTTCCAGGTTAACAGTTGCCTAGCAACGCCACTTGAGGATGTTACCGGCTCCTGGTAAACGTTTCTACCCCAAATGTCAAAAATATTTCTGTTAATGAATACCAGCTAGTGGGAAAATGCTTTGGAGGACTTTTTTCTTTTTTTAATCCAACCTCCTCCCGACCACATTTCAATGTTTTTTAATTTTCATCCCCTAAACCAAATCTAAAATCCCCCTACAAGTGTTGAGTCAGTCGCTTAAAACACAATAACTTTCAAAGTCAGTTTTCTGGTGCACTCACTGCTGAGTAAAGGCATTAGCTAAATGCTTATTTGTGTTAAATGTGGTTCCACAACAGGGTATTTGTTGGCTCACAAATTTGATATGTAAAATGACTTCACATGATGTAACCAATTAAATTTGTCAGTGTGTGTGTGTGTGTGTATGTGTGTGTGTGTGCGTGCGGGGAATACAAGGCAGGAATAGAGTCCAGGCAGCCTCACTTCTTCCCCAATTAACTATGCAGAGCTTTGAATGGGTCTTTAACCTTAGCAGAATTTAATCATGTAATTAACTATAATGGGGAAACTGGCTGTCTAATGTTGCCCTCTTGCAAGAAATATCCTCTGCAAAATGTTGTCTAGACTTCATGTTTTCAGAAACAAAGACATCATATATGACCTTTAAGACAAGGAGAGGGTTTGCCACCTTGGGCATTAGTCTTTCGTTTAGACGTGCGCTGGGTTGAATTAATGTCTTATTGTTATTCGTGCGATGTGCGAGCGTGTTTTGCATGCTGTTGCTCTGTGTGAATCTGAAGCTGTAAACTTCGACAGTATGTGCCGAGGTGTATATTTGCATTTCATCCACAGATATGACTGCCTCTTTATGTCCCTCCTGGTGGCTGATTACCTACTGTTGGCATTTAGGCAGCGGTTGGAGGACTGTGGTTTCTCCCACTTGGGACATGATGCACATCAAGCTAGATGAGTAGTTGTTTACAACAGCCTCTTTTTAATTGCTTGTCAAATTATTGGCTTCATGATAGGACTTGGGAAATTGGAAGAGATGTATGGATTTGGACAGTGACCATCAAAAAGTGGTCCACCACATTGTGGTTTTGCAACTGTGGTGACTATTAGCCAAACAAGCTGAGGCCTGTTGAGAAGTAATAAGCAGAAGCCAAAAAATAAAAAGAAAGACATAATAAGCAGTGGGCATTACTTCCATTCAACCTTCAAGAGTGGCAGGCCTATAATACAGTGCATAGAATTTATTAGATGATGATCTTTGATGGCCTGGGTGTCTGTTGTTTGCTGTAATGTTTTCTATGCTAATGATGCTTCCCCTCTGCCTCAGACCACAAAACTGCCATCTACCTTGTGACTCCATTTCTTTGCTGAAAGTAATTGTTGATGGATCCATTAAGGGGTGAAAAATAAAAAAAATCTCTCCCTGCAATCCCATCCCACCCACTCAGAAATATATATGCACTCATCAACCAATCTTATTTACACCATCTTCTTGTATGCGGGGATGCATCGGCTCTGAGCTTGTCACTTTGATGGCGGTGGGGGGGGGGCTGATGTGAAATGACCTCGCCACAGCTTCTGCACATGGGGGACAAAACATAATGCCATTGTGGGGATCTTACAAGGAATCAAAAGCTGTGGCCTGGAACAGCACACGCTGACTGTGGTCATTACAGCTACCCGATAACTAAGCCGCAGATCTCTCATTCATCAGGGGCGTAAGGCCGTGAAGGCTCTGTCATGTCATGTATTCAATCTGTTCACATGCAGCAGCTGTACTGTACGTAATGCCAGTGGAATTATATCAAGCTGCAAAATCAAAATGCTCATCACTTTCTACATCGCACCTAACAGAGGCTTTGAAGTAACTTCAAACTGAAAAACTCCAACACAATACTGTCACGTTGAGGTGGCCTGGGTCTGAGCATGGATGATTCAGTGCGGGGGCGGTGCGAAATGGCAGAGCCAGATCAGTCGAATTATCCTGCCACACAATCATAATCCCACCCAGCTTCACATCATGCTGCCTTCAATGAGCTTTGGAAGTGCAGTTGCACAAAGCTGCAACACCAATTTTAAAAGAGGCACATCCCAGAGAAAGAGGAGGTGGAGTTGAGTGGATGACTCCACCACTAAAAGCAGATGCTTTGAAGAACATGGCTGAAAGGGTAGTTTGACCCAAACATGATGCAGACATTTCAATAAGACCTAAGAAAATTGTGTCAGCTTTTAGAAAGAGGTCGTGATACGTCTCCTTGCACTTCCACACATGCACTTAAAAAGCACATGACAGCCTAGATGTGGCATCTTGACTCACATTTGCCTTTAGCTTTTATAAGTTTCCCAGCATAGCAGGACTGTGAATTTCAGGACGGCCACAATTTTTGTTCAAAAGTATGCTTCAGAAAAAATAAAAAGTTAAGATGTTATGTGCTCAGGGGGTTTCTTGCAAGGAAACGGGAAACTTACAAGGAAGTTTAACGTACTGAGGCTTCATAATTTTTCCAATTCACAAGATCACAAAGGGAATACATCTTACCAGACTTCAGCTTATTAATTTTGTGATTAAAAACAACAAAGGTTTGGACCAATTCGTGTCAAACACTGACAGCCAGGGTAGGATTCAGGTGTAATAAAGTCCAACAATGGCAGCTTCTGTTCAATGATTAGCTCTGATATTGCTGTTTTCTTATGAAAGACAGATGCTTTATCATCCAGTCACCTGAAAAACATCCTTAATTTGCCCTTTTGAAATACCATCTAGGACCTGTAAAGTAGTTTTGTGTAACACACGACTTGGAAAATCAGGTCAACTTGCTAGCTGCTGATGTGTAAAATATAAGCTGGCAGGAAAGAACAAACTGAAAGGTATGAAGTAAATTAGGACACAATTTAATTTCCCTACATTGTGGTTGCTCCAGTTTCAACAGTAGCCAGTTTTAAATCCAGACTTTGGACACATATATGTGCAACATTTTACTCTTACTTACTTTTTTAAATTTCTTGGACCTAAAGGATTTTTTTTATTTCCTCTGAACTAAAATGGGTTTCTTCCCTTGTCATGGGCTGAAAGAAATCTGTAAATTTCTCACTGAGGTTCAGTAGGAACTTGGAGCAGTCTGACTAGCCCTCTTAAACCAACCACTCTCCCAGTCCCTTCTGACAATCCTAGGTAACGTTCCTGGATTGTCTTGGTCATTTCACTGTTGATAGTTTTTTTTTTTTTTTTTTTTTTTTTTTTGTGCTGTGAGATGTGTTAAGAATGATAGAATAGGGCTGGAAGAATGTTTGAGCCACTAATCACAAATATCCAACATTTTGAATATGTACAATTGGAATGTTCTTATGTGTGTGGAGGACCCCAATGACCCCACAGTCACTGAGGCTTGTTATATGGAGCGTACCAATGTCCTGTCAAAAAGCAAGGTAATGGAAGAATTACCATGAAAAATGATTTAAGCTTGAATAAGTAAAGCAGTCTATGAGAATAATATCTCAGTTTTTTTTTCTTTAAAGAGATCTGTGACACACCAACATTTGCAAAATATGAGATACTTGTGACAAATTTTTTCTCATCTCCAACTTGTGCTGCAAGACTTCATTCAGATATTCTTTGCACTGTTTCCAGTGTTCACATTTTTAAAATAAAAAAAGAGGCATGGCAAGAACTCAAAACTGAGAGACAGTGACAGGTCAACAGTCAGGTCAGGTCCCTCAACCCCACATCAGGCGGCCTAAACCCAACACACTGGAGAAGCAGCACTGGATGCTCTGGGATAACAAGCTGTAGCACAGCGACGTGGACAGCAAGGGTTGCTCCTGCCCACAAGCCATCGTAGGATTCCCAACCCGGTAGCTGGGCGCGCCCTGAGCTAGACGAGGAAAGGAGTAACAAAGTAAGCGACCCCACCTGCTGGAAGGCCACCCCGGGACCACACCATAGGACAAGCCCAGCCCCCATATTTATTATTTGATAATATTTGCTCAGGGGTCAGACAATTTTTATTGTAGAAGATGCTGTACTAATGAAGTTGAATTGAATTGGATTGAATTGAAGGACGTCCCAAACCCTCAGTGGTACAGTGAACAGGAGAGGAGACAAGAGCACCCAGGCCCACCCTACCTCCGCAGCCCCAGGGCCTGCTACCATGTACCCAGAGCGCCCACCAGCACCCCCCCAGGAGGTTCAGGATCCTAATATCCATCCCCCTAAGAGTATAGACCCCAACACACACACACACACACATCTTGTATTTGCCCTCAGGGGGCCCAACAGTTTTTTGCTCATTTATGGGGTCCACCCTTTCCAGTGGTTCTACAATGGTGTAAAAAATCAGGTGGGGTTAAAAAAAAGTCCCAGTCACAAAAATCACTTTAATTTAACAGAATTAGGAAGTTTTGTCTCCATGTCAGTTTTTTGGTCACTTAGGGGCCCGTTTCTAACATAACCTACATGTGAGGTCCAGTGTTTTACACACACACACACACACACACTGAATGTGTTATGCCACATAGCACCCAACAGACCAGGGAGGTCACCCTTTGGGTTTAAAAAGTGAGCAGCTCAACAAACTGTATGCAGGTATTAGGATTCTGATAGTAGTGCGGAGTTCTTCTGGTACCTTTCCTGATACCTGACAGAGGTTTACCTGAGACATGAGAACTTTTTCATTTATACCTGAGAGAGGTTTTCATCAGATAGGATGACTTTTCATCTGATTACTGTGACCTGACTCTGACTGGTGAGGATGTCTTGTATACATAAAGGAATCTGGTTGCAGTTGTGTAAAGAGATCCTGCTTTATAGTTTTCAGATGTGAGAGGGTGTTATATCTTTTTCTTTCTAATTTTTTTTGCAAACTCATACAATGTACTGCATAAATAATTGATTTTTACTTCTTATATACTTCTATATCTATTCTAAACGATTTAATCTGCTCTATTGCAGAGCACTTTGAAACTATGTGATTAAATAAACTTGCCTAGCCCATCTGTGCCCACATAGACTAGCCCAGGCCAACCGTTCTTTTACTCTTTAATCCAAAGAAATTCTCTGGTTTCTTTGGATTCAACTTGGATTTCCAGGGATGGATTTACTAATGGATGCAGAAGAAGCATACAGCGGATCACAAAGCATGTGAGGCTGGCAGGGTAACAACCAGACCAGTGTCATCAAAAGACATCCAGAAAGGCAGGCAATGCACTAGCAATGCTGGTGAATGACTGATTATGATTTTTGCAGATTTTTGTTGATTAGAGGTTTTATTAGCAATTCTGCAGCCATCTGGGTTGTTTTCAGTATTGGGTCTGTATGAGTCTACACACAAATCCTTCCTCCACCCTGTTCATACGTTTATTTATTTTTTTTCTACAGTCGGCAATGGCTGTGAATGGGTGGGGTATCAGGCCCATTTTATGAGAGAATTTTTGGCTATGGATGACCAGGCTACATATATGCACTGATTTTGATACAAATTAATTTTCAATGAATCCATTCTTGTCAGACCAATAAATACTAACCACATGATAACCATGATTTTGATTAAATCTGATTTTATCATAAGCTGATAGCTGTGCTTTAATTTTAGCAAAATCCAAATTTGAAATGAGATCATTTTAATTCTTGTTTGCAGCTCACACAGCTTTACTTAACTATACATTTATTTAGACAGGCGTATGAAATGTGTTATCATATGTAGAACCTAGCATTTAGAAAATACAAGAGAAATAGGTCAAATAAGACATTTTCACTTTCATCTAATCTAATATTTTTTGGCAGGGAAACAAAGAGAAAGTATCAGAGATAATAAATGTAGTGAAAGCCCTGCTATTGAAAGAACAAAATCAGGATTGTGTTCCTAAACCAAAGACATCTCCCTCATCAAGAACATTTCCCCATTTCAAACTTGGTTTTCAGCAGAGTCAAACAACAGATAGAATATGAAATCTGACCTCTGAGGTTTGGATCTTTTGACACCTGTTTTTCACTGTGAGGATCGGGGTGGTAATTGCTTTTGAGGGGTCCCTGATCCATTAACACCGCACACTGCTCTCCAAAGCCGGAAACATGATATGTATTTGACACATGTCCTCTTTTCATCTTTGTGATGTTGTTTATTTGGGGTAGACGTTGCTTTTGAATTGAGTCCTCTGGGAGGGGGATTGATTCAAACGATGGCATTGCTTTTTTTCCTTTATCTGGAGCTTTCATACTTCATCCACACACTTCAACAAACACTTTTTTTTGCCTTGTATATTTCCAATTATTTATGAAACAAAAAAAATATTAAGGTTCTAAAAAAACTTATTTTTTTCTTCTGTGGACTTGCAGAAAGTCTCTTTAAAATTGTTCCACAGAGTCACACAACACACAGTAGATCCACACAACATAAGCACTTGAATTGCAATCCAATATCCTCTCTGTTTTTCTCCACTTTGAATTCAGAATATGTGGGTGTGCATTCCAATTACACTTCATTGAAACATGGACGCCAGAAGCTGAAAAAATATATTCTGAAGGGGAGGTAAAAAAAAAAAAAAAAGAAGAAGTAGAATATGCCTCTTAGGTCCAGGAAATGTATTTAAACTATATATGAGGGAGGAACTGGAGAGCAGAGGATGCAAAGAGACCAATCAAAAGAGCATGCTCTCCTGGGAGAGGGAGTATCATTGACATTCACACAAAAACTGGCCTCTGAAATTTAGCAAACATCTTGTTTTCTCATCCGTTTGTGTTCAAGCTTTCCCTGTGCATTTATCAAGGCATTGAGAGTACTTCTACCTTCTGCTTTTTCCCCTTCTTCAACTTTCATTCCTGCTTTAGATTTGTTGGAATTGATTTGTTTGTATCCTTTTGTAACACCATTTCTTGTAAGTTGTCTTGCAAAGAACAAAAGTCTTTACAGTCTGTGAAACTCATGTGAGATATTTCACAGTCATCACAAAATCCAGTCATTGTCTCAAAATGCTTTGGTGATTGCATATACACATAGAAAAAGGACCTCTAACTTTCTCTTTAATAGAGGTTGATTTATTCTTTCAGAGCGCAAGGACGATAGTCTCCTCAGGCTGTGACTCATTCCTTCCTGCTGACTCTAATCACCAGCTAATTAAGAGTTGATGTCCTAGCTTCCAAAAACACAACTGCTATTAACCTGCACATTCTACTGATTTAGCTTTGCTCCAGGTGCTGTAGAACTTTAGTGGGCCGAGCAGAAGCCCCAAACATCCTAGCCATCAACAGGGCCTTTCTGGATCAACTGACAGCCCCGGTTTGAGTCCCGATCCCGTGTCATATGCTGCCTGATTGCCTTTCTGTATATAGCTTGATTAAAGGGTATGAATGAGAATTGTATTCAGATTGAAAAAAAAAAAGACTGTCAACACAATTTCGGGTTGTTTTAGACAAACTGCTTTGTAACATGTCTGTGTACATTTAATTTCTACGTACACTTCCAATGTAATGTCTGAAATGTATTTAAAATGTCAGGCCTGTTATTATATATATTTATTACTGTACTCTTTTTAGATTTTCTCACCTGGATAAGATATTAGCAAGTAATTTACAAGTCTGAATTGTGCATCTATTTTGTTCTTTACTTGTGGGCAGCCATTATGGTTCCAGCTCTGAGTTTCTCATTAATCCATGCCTGCTTTCTTCCTGCTCTCTTTCTGTGTTTCTGTCTTCTCCTCATCAGGTAATCACTCTCACTTTTTTTGTGGAGTATCAACTGTGATTTTACAGCTCTGTTCATAACTGCTGGATGTAGAGGGCAGACTCAGCCACTCAACTCCACTCCCACCTTCTGTTTACTGTGTGTCCCTCTTTTAAAATCAGCTTTGTAGCTCTGTGCCACCAACTTTGATAGAAACAGCAAATGAAGCATGATGTCAAGTTAGGTGGAGATAAAGATGAAGAATAATTTAACTCTGTAGGTCTGTGATGCTACAAAACCCTCCAGATAAAAACAACAAGCAGAACAATTTGTTTTCCAAAGGTCCACATAGGTATTCATTAAAAAGTTGTGGTTCACTGATGGTGTATGTGTGCTGTAACTGGGAACCCTCCAGTGTTGGGCACACCCTGATGTCTGCCTCCCCACAAATCTTACTACGTGTAATGTGATTGGGTCACTTGGGAGCATTGTTCTTCTTCTTTGTTTTACATCCTATGCCTTTTTCTTTGTTGTTTTCAACCCAGGTAGACAGATAGATTGCCGCAATGTCAGTAAAAGTTACTGATGCTCAACTGTTCCAGTTCCAACTTTTATTTATGCCATGTCTGAACTACATAAAGGAAGTAAACAAAAGGAAACTCAACACTGCAAGCTACAGTACTGCAGAAAAGATCCCGCACCACCAGGTATCCCGTCTCTGCGTATGTCCTATATGCACCCTATGTATGTAGTTTCTACATAGAAGCAGAAACTGGAACTTTAATCAGCTTTAGTCTTGTGTTTATTTGCTTTACAGGCCCTGTTGTTGATTTGAGAATGAAAAATGCTTTCATAAGTAGGCATAAGTAGATATTTGGTAATCCATTCTCTTTCTGAGGCTGAAGACATCAACGAAAAACAGAAAATTGTTCAATGTAGAACCTGGGGGAAAAGCAGTATCTGTCAATTTAATTAATATACAACTCCAATTCCACAAAAATAAATAAAGATAGAATACAATGATTTGCAAATCTCATAAACCCACATTTTATTCCCAATAGACCACAAAGAACATATCAGATGTAGAACTGAGATATTCTACAATCTCGTCTTAAAGGAGCCGTTTGTAAGATTATGGCCAAAACTGGTACTGCAGTCACTTTCAAAATACTGTTGAGCGGCGTGTACCCTCCCCCTCCTCCCCGACCAGAGGTTGCCAGGTCGGCTGCAGAATGCAGCAGGAACGTAGGCTGCCATGGCAAGCGATGAGTCCTACACAGTAAGTTTATTTTCTGTTAATTATATTTATTGCTTTATGAAACATCTTTTGCGAAGTAATAATGTACTGCAAAATTTACTAATGGCGATTAGCCAAATAGAATCGTAAATGTTACCACGTTTCAGTCGGAGCATAAGTTTTCAGTTAGTTACCCTGTTAAAAAAAAATGTCTTTATTAGGCTAGTGTTGCGATGTAAAGCTTTTATGAACGCATTTGAGAAATCCATGCAAATTCTAATTTTGGGCTATGCAGTAATTTATTGTTTGGTTGGAAACACTATAGGCTCATATCGATGGTAACTTTTTGTAACGTCGACAATACCACATGTAAAGTCGAGGGTAATTTTCCTAAAATACATCAGGCTATATGAAAAAATTACATGACGTGTAGAATTTAAATCAAAAACATGTCCAAAAGTTCTATGTATGTGGACCAAATTATGCGCTTTTGGTATTGAGGATGTTGCCGTGGAATTACGCCTGATACTTCCAAACTAACACTAAATTATTGCAAGGCTAGGCTAAAAGATAGAATATGCTTAGAATACACGTTTATGTCAAGGTAGCCCTAGCACTTGTACCAGATGATCTTTGCTTGTACTGCTCTCACTTGTTTCAGCCTGATTTAGACCTCACTTTGAGGGTACACTCTCTTGAGGCTGATGAGAGCTGGGCAGCAGTAAAATTATGACTTGTAATATCATCATCTGTATCTATGTCAGCATCTTATGTAGTTTTAATCAAATGTAAATGCCAAATGCTATTTTGTGGTTTGTTTACTTAGGAACTCATTCAAAACATGAGTGAAAATGGGGCTACGAGCACTAGCAAACCCGGATCTTCTCCCGGAACCCTGGATTGGTTTTGGATGCCCTGCCTCCATTGGATAGCACCACTCTCCCACCTGCAGCTGCTCTTCCATGGTGTACCTGTGGGAACTGCAGGGAGATGGCCACAGATGCAGAAAGGAAATGCTGTGGCCAGGGGCCTGAGCACTGCATAAGCAAATTGCCTCATTTCGAGCTTTACTGCTTGGAAGATGGCTATTTGCGTCTACACAGAGACTACAGGAATGATGTGTTGGTGGTAGAAGTTATAGAGCCAGGTGATGATAATAGGCAGTTTAGATATGCTGCTTATCGCCAGTACACCTTTTGGCAGCATGGATCACTGGGCCAGGGTAACCGTCGTGTTATCCCCAGCTGCTGCATTTGGAGAATAAGGGACAAAAACCCTGACCCTCAAGGCCAGTACACTGGCTTCCTACCCACAATTTGAACAAACTTTACCGACTCCAGTTTACTTGAAGTTACTTGTTGTATATACTTTGTTTTTACAAATTGTTTGTTTTGTTCCAAGTTTGTAAAGAGCCTTCTTCCTTGTTCAATAAAAAAAGTTTATTTATAATAACAATGCTTTCCTATTACGATATAGAGGAACAGTAAAAAAATAAATAAATAAATAAAACGAGGGATAAACAGTATAAATAGTATAAATAACTATTGAACAATTAACTGCTCTGTACTGTGGAAACTTTATGAAATGGTTTAAAAGCAGCTTGTGGCAGAAAATGGAAATGACAAGGGCTGAGAGGCTCTGGAAACGGGTTTCACTGGTCTTCACTCTGGAATGCTGACACTGAGGAGAGCAAAATAAAAACAGAAATTAGATTATTTTAAAATTAAATGTAATATGCATTACATCTAACTTGGTGTGTGGTATGTAGCCGAAGATGCAAAAGAAATAAACTGGTATTCTACCTACCAAGACCTCTCCTGACTTGGGTGCGCAGGAGTTCCTCCTTGGTTGGTGCCGGCACAGGGGGAAGAGGGCCGTACTTTCTGGGGTCATCGGGCCGAAGACTCCTCCACCTGGGCCTTCCCTTGCCAGCGAGCCTCTTTTGCAGAATCTTTGTTTGCAGTTCTGGGATGTAGCCATAGGTCTTCGATGTCTTCTTAGTGTACAGCATATACCTTTGGGCATTTTTCTTGTACAGCCTCCTGTACCTAAAATAAAAGCAGAGAAAATAGATTTGTTTTACAGTACAGTGTTTTATATAGAGTTTCAATGGTGTAATCAGGTAAAATGGTTCCCAACATCCAACATGTAGAAATGAGCATGTCACTTACTGCTTGCTTCCATCAGACTTGCACAACTCTGGGCGGTCCTTGTGGTAGTTGTAATCCATCGCTGCGAGGAGCATCCTGGCCTTAAAGACAGGAGGGCTAAATGCTGAGTGCTTGCTGGCATACATTAAAATATGGTTTTGGAAGGACTCCAGATCAGCAGTGGACCTGTGGGGGTGGGACATAGAGACATTTTTTGATTTTTTTGAAAATCACTTTCTAGGTACAGTATGTGTACACACTCATTAAATTACCTGAAGTTCAGGTATTTGTGAACTTTGTTGAGCCATCTTCTGTTTCGCACAATACTCTTCAGGGCCTCGTGTGCCGTGGAGCCTCGCTCAAGCCACTCTTGAGTTCCCCCCTGATTCCAAGTCTGCATGCTGGCAGCCTCCCTGTACCCACCTGTGTCATTTGTGACATGGTGTAGGAGTCCAAGCCACAGCTCCTACAAAATAATACAGAAATATAATGGACAGACACAAAAAGCATGGCAATTGAACATTATTCACTGCTAATGATGATGATTGTTAGTAATGTAAGTGGGTCATCTGATTGACCACAATGACACCTCTGGATAGGTACTTATGGTAATCAATAAGCTAATATCCAACATCAAGGTAACATCTTGCATGTTAGTTTCATACATTATTGACAACTATTTTTCAAACTATAACAACTTACAAGAAACTCTTGGCAGGAATCAGCTGTTTTGCAGCACCACCAAAATTATTTCTTATATTTAGACAAATTCGAAAGCTTGAGAGTATTTATATACCTCTCCTCTAGAACTTCTGAGGCATCCACAGTGCACTCCTCATCTTCCAATGCTTCCTCTGTAGGTGGCAGGTCTTCTCTATAAATAGTTTAGTTGTTTTTAGACAAAAAATGCTTCCAAATATGAAATGAAAATGAAAACAACGTGGCACTGATCACTGACCGATTTGAAAGCGTTTCAGACGATGCATGTCCAATACTGGAGATGTGATGGTGCAGTCAGGTGGTGGTGCTTCTTCCACTGTCTTTTTACTTTGGGTTGAAGTGCTTGGGCCATAACAGCTGAAGAGACAAGCGTTTTTGTCATCATTATGGAACACTCTACACATTTACCATAATATTGCAACAACCAACACATTTACCACAGACTAGTGTCTAACCAAAGATAATGCGGGGAAAATTACGTCTGCATTCGTCATCAATGGCTAACGTTTTTTATCAGTTCCATCAGAAAAAGACTGACACTAATAACTAACGTTAGCAATGGTCAGATGGGTCAATTTGCAGCACGTGTAATACACAATATATGCAAAGAACGAATAAGAAATGGTTTTACCGTGGTAACGTTAGGCTACTGTCTCAATGAGGTTTCACATTACCATGGCCATGCTAATGTTTTCCACGGCACGATGACTGACGGGCTCCGCTTATTAGCCTAACGTTACATTGCTATTGTTGTTAGCAATATCAGTCACCGTTTTTATATTCTAAATAATAATTATTTACCTTTTCAATTCGATGACCCACCTGCTCCATACCGTTATGCGCTAGCGTTACTGTGCCACGAACATGCATAACTTTGTTTAACTAGTGAATACTCCGACGTAGTGAATACTGAAATTTCTTTGTTACCTTGTTCTGTTACCTTGCCCAAGTAAATTAGCGTTAGCCAAACATTTAGCTATGAATCTTACCTGTCCAGGAGAAAATCAGCAACGTTGGCGTCTGTCTTCAAATTCTTCTCCGCTTTCAGCCGCCTCCATCTATCAAAAGCACCTCCTATACAAATCCTTGTTTCATTTCGGACCTTGTCACGACGTAACTCGGATTCATAACGAGGTCTTTTTTGTTTTGGTAAACTAGCCATTTTCACATCCAACACGTTCGTAGCGGCTGCTGTGCGATAATGAGAGCGGAGCTGGCAACCCGGATGCCGAAACACTACTGACTTCCTGATTGGGAGATAGGTGGAGGGTGGCGCTTCAGGCCAAAACACGAAATGACAACAAAAACAAGACTTGCAGCCCTCAAGTCCTCTTTTTAAAAGGGAATATCCTGGCTTGAGTGCTGTTGTCAGTGACATAAGTATTTGAAATGAACATGATTTTTAAATGTCTTTTGACATATCAGGGTCATTTTATGATTCGTTTTATTAATCTTCTTACATACAGCTCCTTTAAACATAGCCTCATTACAGTGATGCTGTCATAGGCCTATGTTGCAAGGGGACACCAAAATGATCCTCTAAGAAGTGTCCTCACCCCTCTTCTCTCCCCTCCTTTCCTCTTCTTCCTTTCGCTATATCCATAGTTAATTAGGAGCACTTCATAAATGTAACTGCACGTCATTGTTCCTGTAGTTTAATTGTGCTGTCCTGTACCCCCCCCCCCCCCCCTTTTCTTTTCTGTGTATGTTTGCAGGCCAGAGCTTCCAGAGCTACATGCTGACTTAGAGTTCCATCCTCTGACCTTCCAGCATTTACCACCACCTGTCTATATAGATGTCTCTAGGATATCGACTAACAGGCTGACCAGCAATCTGACCCTCTGACCACCTCAGTGTTGCAGCCTTCACCTGCTTTTATAGTCATCTCTGTAGTGCATGTACTAGTCATAATATAAGTATAGGGAATTCTTAGTATAAGGAATTCCTCTCTGTCCTGTCTCCCTTCTCTTTTCTTTCTTTACCCGGCTGGCCTTCAGCCGGAAAGTTCCGCCTGTTGAGCCAGGTCCTGCTCATGGTTTCATCCCTCTTAAAGGGGAGTTTTTTCTTGCCACTTTTTGGCTTAAAGGTTTTTCTCCCACTAGGAGAGTTTTTTTCTACTTGTCATTGTTTCTTTAGTTAAAATTTAATAATATTATCTAGCGTTACTAGTATTTTCACTGGAGACTTTGAAACTCTTGATGTTATTATGTACTGTAGATGGTGGGATCTTCAAAGAATCAGGAGGAGTGTCTCTGTGCACAGGACAAGGCCGAAAGTCAAAAGTGCTTTTGCATGATCTTCAGGCCCTCAGGTTACACAGCATTAAAAACAGGCATGGTTCCCTGCTGGACATCACTGCATGAGCTCAGGAACACTTCAAGAAACCACTGTCTGTCAACACAGATTTCTGCACAATCCACAAATACAAGTTAAAGATGTATCTGCAAAGAGGAAGCCATATGTGACCATGATCCAAAAATGCACCCATCTTCTCTGGTCCAAAGCTCATCTAAAATGGTCTCAGGTAAATGGAAAACTGCTTTGTGGTCAGATTAATCAAAATTTGAAATTCTTTTTAGAAACCATGGACATTGTGTCCTGTGTACTAAAGAGAAGAGAGGAGGGACCATCTCAGACATTTAGGGTGAATTCCAATTCCTCCTTTAACCCTCGATCTCAACCCTCAGTCTCAAAAATGCACGCTCCCGCTAAGTGCAAGTGCTATCCCGATTCTTAGGAAGTCAAGTTGAGGGTGAGTTTGAGGGCTGTATCGCCCTCAAGATTGAGATTTTCCGACACCACCCTTGGAAGTAAGGGCTATCCACAAGGCACTGGGTAACTTAGCCAAGACATCTTCAAAAAGGATGGTGACAAAAAAAAGCTAGCTACAAATGTAAGTATCTTCATATATCTTAAAGATATAAATGTTACGAGACCATCTTATTGTCTTTGTTTGAGACTTTTTTCATGGCTTAACATTGTTGTTGCGTAACATTAATTTTTTTACTTTACGATGTTTGCTGCCGGACCGGCGGTGAAGGTCGGGACCGCCGGCCCGGTCCCGGTCGGCTTCACGTTACTTGTGTACCTTGTTGTGTAGCGACGGAGGACTGAATAATGTATCCTCTATTGTGTTAGAGAATATACAGCGCTCTTTTCAATGTTATCCCTGTGTCACTTCAGGAAATAGAGACAACACGGGCTCTGATACATTTCAGTCTGAAGACGTAATTGCACTCCAGGGGTGTCCCATTTCTGAGTCACAAGATAGCCCTTACACTTACTTTCAAGGGTTAAGATTGAGGGCCAAAAATTGAGGGTTAAGGGCGAGGGTTGAGATTGAGGGTTAAGAGAGGAATTGGAATTCACCCTTACAGACAGTTGTTAAAAGAAGTGAGGTTGCTACACAATGGTAAACTGTTAGGTTTGGGAATTTGGGGGGTTTTCCTGGGTTTTCTTTGTTTCTTGTGTTCTTTGTCTCCTGTTTTGTTACTTCCTGCCTTATTTTGAAAGTCTGTCTTTGTCTTGTTTTACTTCCTGTGTTTATCTCCCTGATTGTTTTCACCTGCTTCTCATTTGTCCCTTGGCTTATTTCAGTCTTGTCTTTTTTTCCAGTTTCTTGCCTGTCTGGCTGTTTTTCATCTCCTTGGTATTAGCTCCTGTTCTGTTCAGTTTAGCCCTGTCATGTCCTGTTTAGGCCCCAGCTCCTATCCATCCCAGCCATGATGGTCATGCTGGAGGATCTAATTAGGCTCGGGGAGGAGCTTGTGGTCATGGAGATGTCACAACCCAGCCAGTCTCCATGGTGGTCCCGGATGCACCTCAACCTGACTCTGTGGTGGTTCCAGATGGTGAAGCACTATATCCTGTCCCAAAGGTGGTCTTGGATGGCGATGCACCTGAGCCTCAGCCTGACTCCGTGGTTGTCAGCAACCCTCAGCAGCAGCAGCCGCCGCCAAGGTCTCAGCAGCCACAGTTGAGGTCTAACAAGGCAGTCCAGACAAGTTCCCCTCATACTGAGGAGGACCTGGACTTGACCTCGGCACCAGTCTAATAGGTTCTTGCTGCTCCGGCTTTGGCTCCTGTCACCCCATTTCTTGCTTCCCCATCCTCCTCGGTTCCTGCTGCCTCGCCTCCTCTTTGCTTCCTGCCACTTCATTGTGCGCTCCAGTCGTCCTGGTCCCTCCTTTCTCTCCAAAGCCTGTACTCTTCCTGCTGTCAGCAAGGCAGTGTCTTGTGTTCTGTTGTTCTGAAAGTATAAGGCTTCTGTTAGATTTCCCTGTTCTCCTGGTCTCCTGGATTTAGGTCTGCCAGCTCCACAAATCGTTACATAAACATTGCCCTGATCCAACTTTTGTGAGATATGATGCTACTATCAAAGTCAAAATGAGCTTATATTTTCCATAAAATAGTAAAATATCTCAGTTTACACAGCAGACATGTTCTATTAAGAATAAAATACATGTTTATAGGGTTTTCAAATCATTGAATTGTGTTTTTTGGATTTTGTTTTTTTAAATATTACGAATTGTAGGTATTCCAACTGCAAATTGTCAATCAACAAATAAACATTTAAGCTCCAGATGGACCAAGGGTGAAACTGTTGGGTGAGACCTGAAAATGTGCTGAAATTATGATGAGTGAAAAGAGTTTAGAATTGTTAGGTTTACAGTAAAAAAAAATAAAATGAGGTTTACATCAGGAATGTAACATATGTTCCAGTTCAAATTAAATATTTAAATATACCATACAGAACTGAAATTACGCTTAATTTTGTGTTTGAAGCACTATTACACAAACAAAACAAGCTCTGTAATTTAGACCTTATTTACATTTTACGGTGTCTGTCGAACTCGTTCTCTCACTGCTAACTTGGCTCTGTTTTTAGAGCTAAATGTTTTTTAAATATCGTCACCCTATCATACTTCTGTAGCAGACAGTTTTTAATGTTGCTAGGGATGAATCTGCCGTTTTGCTTGAACAATCATGATCTCAGATAAATCGGTGCTGCAGCTATTTGACAACCTAATCTAAAGCTTTTTCATCATAAGTCTTTTTTTTCTCTTGCTATGTTTTCCTTGCTGCCTTCTCTCCTCAGTTACATTAATAAATGAGATTTCATAAGATGTCATATTGGTGGCTAAAGTACAAAAACAAGAAAAAAAAAACATCTCCCTGACAATGCATGTTTTACAGGAAAGGCTGTTGAATTAAGCAAGATGCAAACAAGGCAAATTGAATCATTTTGCCTCGTCTAAATGGATGTGATGCGTGGAGCCTGAACGCTCAGATGAATAAGAGAGAATTTCAGAATTTAATGATGTTGTTTTTTTTGTCTGTGCATCTCTTTCCGCCTGCTTGATGAAGGTTCTAGAAGCATACAAGGGGAAGAAAGATATCAGAAAGCAGGGCGTCGTGTGGCAGTGTGCTTCAACTACCAGGCATGACAAGCATAGGGGAGGTGAACAGATCATAAACTGGTTACGATGTGGAAAATAATGAAGGCAAAATGGGTGCTCAGACATAGGGATGTAACGATACGGAAAATTTGATATCTCGATTATAGTGATCACGGTTTACGATATTATCGCGGTATTCTTAATTGCTGTATAAATGCCCAAAAAACAGATACATTAAAATAATTTCACAAAATCTTGTGATTTTCTTTGTCATTCTAAAACATTAGAAGCCAAAATCTTATCAAAATGAAAATTTCACATTAAAAAGGCAAACAACTGGCACACCTTATTTGTCTGGTGTAAGTTTAAATGAACACTTTAACAACCACAGTAGGTCAAAATATGCATTTGAAGTGTTACTGCCATTTGTAGCAACTTTTTTCTAGCATGCTTTGCAGACAGGATCATTGTCCTCCACCAGTTGTCAAACAAAATATGCCCAGACCTCAGATTTCTTCCTTTTAGTGGGTTGGTAAATGTCCTGTGTGCTGTCGTTACGATGCCGATGTTACAAGCTACAGATTCACTTGTCGCTCGCGAGACTTGAACGAGGCTGATATTACATACCACGGTTATCAGCTGCGATAATGAGATTAAGTCAAACATAAACGGCAATCGTTATCGCGTGAATTTTCACCGCCCTTCACCGTAACACCAGTAACCGTTCCGTCCCTACTCAGACATGACTGAATCTCATTACATGCACCCATACTGAGGAACGCCTGCACACGTGTGAACAGGTTTTTGAATATCTTTGTT
Organism: Hirundichthys speculiger; assembly: GCA_018398805.1. Lineage (NCBI taxonomy): Eukaryota > Metazoa > Chordata > Actinopteri > Beloniformes > Exocoetidae > Hirundichthys > Hirundichthys speculiger. The sequence continues at coordinate 1,904,237 of JAGFBZ010000953.1, forward strand.
TGATTCACGTGGCACAAAAATAGAGGTTATAAGATGTGTAAAGAATGTCCCACATGGCCAAACACTAGAGGAGGTTTCTCAGTGACAAGCTTGTCATCATCATTGACGTATTGATCAAGAGTGGCGTTTCCTTTTGTGCAGACGGTCTGCAGCACTTAAAGATTATTGTGGAACACAAGGCTTCCAGACACGTTGACAGGTTTTGATTAAATCAGCGGTGACTGTGTTGTTCACGACAACGATGATAAGACAGAGGGCACTTATCAAAGGAAAGGGCCAGGGTATCACTCTGCTCCTGCATGCAATTTCAAATAGACGTTCATCGATGCTGATGGTGGGAATTAATTTGAACTGAAAAAAACTAAATATTTATCACCAAACTGAGCGGTAACTTCGCGCAGTTGTGCAGAGCTCATGAATAATTGTTTCCAAGTGTTATGCTTTGCCTGTCAGTCAGAAATCCTCTGTGTTGGCTGCAATACATCTGAATTAAGCGCCTGGTGGCACTTTGTCACGTACACCCCGTCGTAAGCCGTTAAATACATAAATCGGGTTTAAATGAACACACACACCACTTGTCTTGCCTGGTTTGGAAGGTAATTCATCTTCCAACGCCATGATTCTGTTATGTAGTCGAATTGACAAGTAATCCATTGCTGGCGTCCTTGTTGTCAACATTAAGGTCATTTCTGATTGTTGCATTGAGTGAACAGCCTTTGGAACACTTCAAGAGGGGTGGAGAGGAAAACTGTGAACATTGTATTAATATACAGTATGAGCGATGGAGAGCTGTGGCATAAAAAAAACCTGCTCCAAACAGGAACAATTCTGAGAAACTGCAAGACCTGTTCATGCCTTCATGTTCATTTGTAACATTTTCCAGGACGTCAGACATTGGAGGAGTTTAAAATCTTTTTGGTATACCTAAGGAAAGGTACAAGCCTGTGCAATTCCTGTCAGGGAATGATACAAATAATGGATGTGCATGCTTCGGCTTTAAATTGATTACTGCTCATTATCCTTAATTACATTTCAGAATAATCCTGGAAATTAAAATAAAACCTGGGTTGCATAGAGAAATAAAAAAAAAAAAAGATTAATTGATTTCTTTTCATTGATACACTTAGGTTTTCATGTGAGATTCTGTAGCACTTTATGTTAAAACAATAAACTGCTACTATCTGGCGCATATTAATATAATTGTAATAATAATATTTGCTCTTTAAATATAAGCAATCTTATACTTTGGAATTTATATGATCATTATTGCATATAATATATTTATTTGGTTTTGCAACATATTTGTCTATATAATTTGTATTAGAATGAGGTTGATGCAAATAGGGTGAATTTCAACAATAGTTTTGAATTCAGCTCTCGTGTGTAAGTCAGCCAGAGACCTGGGAGCCTCACAAAGACTGCAACACAAAAAGGAAGTGAAAGAAAAAAAAGCAGGTACCTGCACAGTAACATCTACTGTGGGTGAACCTAAAAATATCGCTTCTGTTCTCCATGGCTGTCAAAAAAATTCAGATCCAAGAACAAGCACGTAGGCTGGATTAGACACCCAGCAACTTTTGCCAGCAGCAGATGTTTGGTTTTGTCCAGACTTCTATGTGTAGCCCATAAGTGTTCTGCTTACAGTGTGGGTTTGAACAGACCGCCCATGAAAATCACAACAGACCTGCACTTGCATCAAGTGAAGAAAATGTTGTATGTATTCATGTCAGTCTCTTCAGTGAAAGTTTTTAAGCTACATTGCAGTTGTGGTGGAATTTAAGCAATACTTTCATGACTTTACTGTCTAATTTAAAGGTGACATATATGGGACCTCTTGTTTGTTGGATTTTTCTGGGTTTCCACAGGTCTTATAAACCTGGAAGATGTTGTTTCAAGTTGCCTCATATATAGTCTAATTCTGATGACAATTGTACTCCTGGTGTTCTTGGTCTTTCTCCATCGATCTGCTGAGATGTATGAATGACATCTTTGCATACAAATGGATATTAAGTTCACTGAATTCCAGTCATAGCCAAATCTTCTTATTAAAGTTTATCCTCAGTCCTTACTCAGATGTTATAGTCACCAAGTGGTTAAAGATAAATATAGGGATACAGTATATATTATTTTTTCCATGACAGCAGTACACACTGGTAAATGCAGAAAGCATTCTTATTCTTTGTTAATCAAAAAAAAAAAAAAACCTAAAAAGGTTTATATAATATTCAAAAAGACAGATGCCTATGCTTGAAATGTGTTTCCTTACTTTATCATGACTTGCTGTTCATAGCTGCTGCTGTTTCCTTTATTTTTCTTTGTCATGTATTTTTCATGTTTTTTCTCTCTATTCACCAGAAAGCTCAGGTTACTTTATCAAATTTATATTTTACTTATTTTAACTCAAAAATTGTCCTGTTTGGTGGTACAGTTAAAACAATTAAACTATGTTTTTGCTTTGGTCAAGCTACTTTACATTCTGTAGTTGACTTAAGCTAAACTGAAGTGGTTGTCTGTTGGCTTTGACCAGCAATAAGACCCATAATAGGAAAAAAAACGAATTTAATCCAAATGAAAGCAAATCAAAACGTTTAAAGCCTTTGCTTTTTTTCTTTGGAGTTCTGTTTAGCCCATATTCTTATATTACGCCTGCTCACTGTCTTCAGGTCAGATTTAGCACGCTTGGATACAGCGGCAGTGGGCAGGACATACTCATAACTGAGTTTGTAATTTTCTGACCCTCAATACTTGCCCTCTTGGCTACTTAGCAGGAGGCGAGGGACCACCATCTAATTTATGGCCTGTAACACAAGGATTAGTCTGAGTCCAAAATCATTCACTCCTTCACTAATCACTTCTGACTACTGAGGGAGTTGTATGTATAGGATTATACAGTCTGCTCATCACTGCAATGAAAGAACATTTGTGCTCACTGCTTAGATCATTTTCTCTGAACCGTGAACGACTGTCCAACAATTTAACGCACCAGTTATGCTTCAACTTGTCCTCAAATAAATACACTATACATTAAGCCTTTGTGTTGTGATTTGCTGCTCAGATTATATTAATGATATTACGTTCAAGATGTTTGGACACCATAACTAAGTTAATTCTACTGTGACTAGAAATAAGAATTATTTCCTTGAGGGTAAATTCATTATAGGACAAAGCTGGCAAAGTGACCACTGATTCTACACATTTTTTTCCACAGTGCATAAACATTCAGACGGCATTTTATTCGTCCTCATGGTGAAATTCTAAATGTCCAAAAGCAGGGTGTCTGCTATTATCAGTTCAATTCAATTCAATTCAATTTATTTGTATAGCGTCTATTACAATGTCAATTGTCTCTAGGCGCTTTACAGAGACCCAGAACTGACCCCAGAGCAAATATCATTAACTAAAATTATAATATTGAATCCTAAACAAGGATAATGGCAGGTAAAAAAAACCTTTAAGCCAAACAGTGGCAAGAAAAACCTCCACTTTAAGAGGAAGAAACCTTGAGCAGGACCTGGCTCATATGGGGGGACCTTCCTGCGGAAGGCCAGCCGGGTAAAGAAAGAAAAAGAGAGGGAAGGGAAGGGACACCGGTCACCATGCCAGTCGGCACCCCAAACACTTCTATCCAAAATCCAAAATAGTATTCAGTTTGTTCATTGTGACCCAATCCACCACAGATTTTAATGAGTCCAGCCTCCTGCCAAGGACCGAGCTGGGCTTTTTCACCACCTTCTCCAGCCACTTGGTATTCTTTACCTTCAGAGTGGGTCCCCAACACAATGCAGCATTGAAGAGCAGAATTTCATTGAACATGTCAAATGACCTCAGCTTCTGCAAGAATAAGAGGTAACTCCATCCCTTCTTATAAAGGTTGTCTATGTGTGGGAGCCAGTCCAGCTCCAGATCCATCAGGATCCTCAGGTTTTTATAGAGTTGCACTATCTCGATGCCCTGGCTCTGTACGGAGACTTGGCTCTTCTAAAATCCACCAGCATCTCCTTGGTTCTGGCAGAGTTGAGGTGAAGTCAGCTCCTGCTGCTCAACTCCCTGAAAGCCTCTACAATGTCCCTATTCTCCACCTCCCAGGACGTGTTAAACTCCCCTAGAAGGTTCTTAGGAGAATTTTTTTTTTATTATAAACAAATCGATACTAATGTCTGATATTCTTATTGACTGACTTATTGTTAGTGTTCGAATCCAAGATGTCGCCAGATGGTGTGGCCTGCCATCTGTCACTGTCAACATTGTTTGTGTTTCTGCTGTTTTTGACAGTTGTCACCAAAAAAAAACTAAAAAAACAAAACAGATGCTACAAGATCTTCATCTTTTTACAAATGATCCAGTTGAGTTCTTTCAGGATGGACATAAAATGCTGTCAACGTTTCTCGCTGGAATCCCTGCTTACTTTCGCTGCACCCCAGTGGTCCTCCCTTTGAGTAAAAAATGCCATCGTTGCTGTGAGAAAAGACGTTGGAGACTAATGAGGCTGAATGAGGCCCATAAAACTGCTCTGTGTTTGGGACTGCGTGCTCATCGGGCCGCCGAGGTGGAAGGCACTGTTTTCCCTGCAGACTAACGGACCAGTACCAGGACTCTTTTAGCTTGTTTCAACTGCAGATGTCTAAGAGTGGGACGATTCATCATGTTTATTGTGCTTTAATCTGTAGACCACCTGGATCTGCAAGTTTATCAAGCTGGAGTAGGTGATAATTGTTGGAGATTATAACATCCACGTTGATAACACAGCATGTAATTACTTAAGAGTTAATTACTTGAACAGACTCTTAACTTAGTTCAGCATCTTGCGGTCCCACTCACGAGAAAGGCCAGACTTAAGACCTGTTTTTCTGTTCTGGCCTGAGTGTAGACCAGCTTTATTGTGAAGGAAAGCTTTGTGAGTGATCACTACTATATTCTTTTAACTTAGGGTGCTTTCACACCTGTCCCGTTTGGAGCAGTTGTTCCGAAACAGGGAGCGTTTCCCCCTAAAGATCGGTTCGGTCGGTATATGTGAACACAGCAATCGCCCTCGGATGCGGGACAAAACAAGCGAGCCGAGATCGCCTAGGAGAGGTGGTCTCGGCTCGCTTCCATTTGAGACCTGGAGCGGTTCGTTTGCAGTGAGAACATAATCGACATGGCAACCGACACAACTCACTCATAACTATGTGAGTAGTTGTTGTTTTTCCCGGGGTACGGAAGAGGAAACTCCTTCCACGTTCATTTCTGACCAATGAGAGAACAGTTGGTTCGCGCATGGCATTTGTTAACAGATTTGAACCGCTACAGACGGTTGCCTTGTGAACACAAACGCCCCAAACGAATAACGAAACAACTGTATCGATTTAGCCCCTGAATCGGAACAAAACAAACGGGCTACAGGTCTGAAAGCACCCTTAGCTTTTTCTATCAAACACTCCTCATGACACCCAGGTCATTGAGTTGTTTTTAAATGCATTTGATCCTGATTGTCTTTTTTATTGAGGTTAACAATGTTGATGTTTCTGTCCTGTCTTTTAATAATCATTGTCTCTCTATTTTAAACAACATAGCAAACCGCTTAGCAGGTGCAATTTCTCAAAAATTGGCCCACTGCTCGTTTTCTACTTTTTATCAGTCCCAAGGACTTGTTTTAAAACTTGAAAAGATCATGGGTTTCAAACCATTGCCCCTCTTTTATGGAACATTCTCCATCTTTCTTTATGCCCGATCAATAGTGTTGACTCTTAAAAGAAAATCAGCTAAAGAGACGTCTATTTAAACAAGATTTTAGTATTTTAGTTGACTGGGCAACTTTACTTTGTCTTTTAGACTGGTTTTTGAACTATATTTATTTTGTTGTATTTTTACATGCATTTTAATATCTGTGTTTTTTATTATTTTATTTTCATCTTACTCCATATTTTATTCAAAGCACTTATCTTTATCTGTAAAAAATGCTATAGAAATAAAGTTGATTGATTCATTCACATGACTGGCAATTAAAAGAAGATTGGGCTTCAACATTGAGTATTAGGTGTGTTTTCTACTTTGAGGACAAAAATTGACAGATTTCAGATCACCTTAGATACCTAAACTAACAGTGCAAACCAAGTTATTTTTAATCCAATCAAACTGCCTAGATGTGAAATCTGTGATGCACTTTGCACATATTAAATACTGCCATCACCTTATAACTATGGACCAAGGCACCAGTATTGTTAAACTTGTGCAGTTTGCATTCATACATTGTGAACATGTTTGATACAACTGAGTGGTTGGCATGTGGAAAACATATTGGAGAAATATACTAACTGGTGTAGCTTTGGTTTTCTCAGTATTTTGTACCCCTTGAACCCTCAGGGTGGAGTTGGCTCTTTACAAAATTAATCTATGCTGTGTAACTCAATAAGTCCACATTCAGTCCCACAACAACAACCAAAAAAAAAATTGAAAAGGAGGTCTCAAGATGGGAAAGGATTAAAACCAAAACAGCCCTAGTACACAACAGCAAACCCTGAAGTCGGTCTCAGCCCGCAGCCTGGCTCTGTGCTTACTTAACTCTCTCTGACTGTAATGTATCTAGTGAAATATATTCTTCCTGTCAGGATTACTTCACCAAATTCACTCAGGATGTGAGTTTTGTGTTTTCTTTTCTCCACAGCAGGTAAAAGCAAAGCCCCTTTCCAAAAGGAGATTCTCCAATGCCCGTGTGTTGTCACAGCACATTAATGCCTGCTGTTGTGCACTGAAGCATCGCTCTAGCTCTATACCATTTTAACTAGCTTGTTTTAGAAAAAGATGAAGAACAGTATCAGCTGTTCCCAGACATAAATTTAATTTCCTAACAAGTGAGATGACAGTAACTATCCTTTCTGTCACTGTCCCCCTTTAAATACTTTTCTGGGAATTGCCTACCCCCCCTTCCAAAAGAAAGAAAGAAAGAAATGCTTATTATTCATCCTTGCGAAGAAAAACATCTGCTCTTCCATTATCATCCATCTGCCTTTTCCTTTTCTCCCTTTCCTTTCCTTAACTGGCACCATGTAATAACTGTCATCTGCCACGCCAATGAGCCATGTAGTAAAAGTGCTGGTCTTTATATTTATCTAGGCTAATCTACAAGCCATCACAGCAGCCCTTGTAAAGGAAAATGATATTTAATCTTGGCAAAGCTGTGGAGGAGTTACGGGAGGCCAAGTAGGAGGGCTTTGCTAAGGATGTCATTTGGAAAACCCCTCAACCTTCGTGACCTCTAGTCATTGAAGCATAGGTGGTGGGTGGCTGCTGTTGACAAGGTGTGATAAATAAGGGTTGGACAGGAGATATTAATGTTAATCCCTTTCTGTCTCTCAGCTTATAAAGACATAAAGCAATTTTCTTACATGACATTTTAGATTGCGCTGGAAAAGGCCTCCAGTCGTCTTCGTCGTTCCAAGTTCGCCCTCGCACTTTCCAGCTTTGCCATCTTGTTATGGTCTGGATTCTAGGTTCCCTTGGTGACAGCTGATGCCACAGAGTGAGCCGGGAAAGCAATGAGAGACAGAAACACCCTCTTGATACTGCTGTGCAACCACATAGGCACCAATGACCTTTTACAAGTGCACGCAGAATTACAACATAGCAACACTGTAAATGTAGCAAAGCTCGCAAAACATTTTTACGTGGAAGTTGAATAACAGGCACATGCCCCTTTTCTGCATATTAACAATATGCATTAGAGCTGGGCGATACTGGGAATTTTAGTATCGATCCGATACCAAGTAAATACAGGGCCAGTATTGCTGATACCGATACCAATACCGATACTTTTTTAATATTAAGCTTAATCTGTCATGAAACTGCCGACCTTTTGGCGTTTTTGTGATTTTGTCTTTGGATTATTTAGTTAAAACCTAAGATAACATTTCGGCAAACTTTATAGTTGACAATAAAATACTTTATTATCACAATTAACATTTTTGTGTAAATATTGATTGGAGTTGAATTTAATGTTTTTAATGTTTTTCTAAGTGGGCGGGCCTGGGGGGAGGGGCTAGACCGAGTCTACCTGCATTAGGGGTGTGAAAAAAAACGATTTGGCTGATTTTTCAGCTCCTAATATCGATTTTTTTTTTTTTTTTAGGAAATTTTTATTCTATTTATTTTTATTTTATTTAATAAAAAAAAGTGCAAAAACACTAATAATAAACAATAAACAGGTTGTTTTGAAGCATAGTTTTGACTCAGTCTGTCCTCATCATATCATCTGATGAACATGTACAGCAACTTGATTTTTCATCTCTACTTTTAATTTTGATATTAACTGGGTAGAATATCGCAATATATCGTAATATCATGATAGTATCATATCATGACCCAAGTATCATGATACATATTGTATTGTGAGGTCCTTGTCAATACTGACCCCTAACCTGCATGCTTGTTTGGCCGACACCGCTGAGCCAGGTGATGATGCAACGTCAAAAAGACGAGACGAGGGGGGTGTCAGACACAGACTTCAATGAATTCTAAGTGTTGTGGGAGAGAAAAAAAAGCTTGAGTATCGATCTTTTTACACGAGTATCATTCGATATCAATACCTCCATTGGTATTGATATTATCGATATTTGGATCGATCCGCCCACCTCTAATATGCATTGGTTGACATAAATTATTCCCAAGAGATTCTGTGTTGGTGTTTCTTTAAAGACTTACAAAGTTTCTTGCAATTCTAAAAGTAAAAACGTGCCTGCATCTCTTGTGATCTTGTTAGAGTGAGGACACTGTCTAATAGAACAAAGCTATTGATGAGAACTGAATGGACTCAGTGAAGTGATTTAAGCCTAAAATTCAACCTTCCTTTAATGATCCAACACAGAGTCAACAGCAGGCACAGCTGTGAATCCAGCTCTCCCAACATTAATATGTAGCCCACTAATAAAAGTCATTGTTGAGTGGCTTCCTATAAATCAGGGGTCTGCTTTTGTCATGGGTGACAGAGAAATATATAAAGCATCTCTCACAAAGATGGAGAGGCTTTTATTAGCGTGCTGGAGAAGACGGACCTCATCAGGGTTGGGTGTATGAATCTGGCTGAGCATGAAGCTTTAACTCAGTCTCTTTCTGACAGTCTTAACTATTAAGCCAAATAAATACTTCAGACAAAGTAATTATTAAAGTTGAAAACTAATTCAGATGAATAATGATTTCATGTGCTGATATGTTTTAAAAAGTGGCAGTTAACGTTTAACTCAAAGTCCCAGTGGATTGTAACCTGACTTACTACACAATTTGTTACTCCAGCACATCCCGATGAAGTTTTTATTCATGGCAGACACTTCAAAAAATACTTGTCAAAAGCTTACTGGAACCACTTGTCAATCACCACTTAAATCAGCATCTCTATACCACATGATACATGTGGTAAATCTGGCCCTCTTTCTGTAAAGAGATCAGTTACGGTGTTTTCAATATAAAATGGCAAAACATGGTATACACTACCGGTCAAAAGTTTTAGAACACCTCCAGTTTTCCAGTTTCTATAGTATTTTACAGTACATAGCTTAATGTCTCAATGTAATCTGAAATTAATGTATAGAACAAATAAACAATTAGATATTTGAAAAAAGATATCATGAAATCTCTTTTACAAAAATTTAACCACAATCTTTGAGTCATCAAAGTCGCCACTTTTTGCAGATATAACAGACAAACACACTTGTGTTAGTGGCTTTCTTTCTACAATGGAAATCTAATATTGTTGGGAAGGTTCTTCCCAACACTGTCAGAAGTTTCCAGAAATGTGTTGAACTTGCAGGTTGTTTTGCTTTCATCTTTCTCTCCAGTTCATCCCAAACCAGCTCAATGGGGTTCTGGTCTGGACACAGGGCTGCCATTACATCATTTGAAGCCGACCGTCTTGTTTTTTTCTTTTAAGGTCATTCTGACAGAATGGATGTATGTTTTGGATCATTATCTTGCTGTAAGATGAACCCCTAAGCGACTAGGCGTAGACCAGAGAAGGTACTGGATGGCTCTGTAAAATGCCGTTGTAGCCCTTTTGGTCCAGGGTGTCAGTCGCTCTGTACAAGTCACCAACTCTGGATCCAGCAATCTGTTGATTACTTAAGAGCTTTGTAAGAAATCAACAGAGGTTGGGACATCTGTGGGAATTGTTTGCATCAAATTTCAAGACTTAATTTACATCCATTGTTGCTTGATCACTGAAAAAGACCCCTCTTTTTTTTATAACTCTGAAATTTGTTTTGGCAATCTAAACTTTTTTTCCACCTCTGGCAGTTTACTGCTTACCTTTGTACCATTTAAAGTTATTCACTGGACTTGACCCGCTTTAATTTAAATAAAAACAGGAAAAATAGGGGTGTTCTAAAACTTTTGACCAGTAGTGTATATTGATATTGTCTGTGAATATTTAGAATGATAATACCAATAAAGTAGATTAGTTGGAACACCATGATTTTGTATTCAACCAGTGTTGTCAACCAGTGCCAGTGTCATTTCTGCTCTCCTATAATAACAAAACAATCAGAAATAATATGACAAATGCAATATTGATGGAAAACTAATCAGTTTCTGTTAAACTGTACTTACACGTTAAAAATAAAAGATTCTACTAATACTACTAATGATGATAATTTTTTGGAGGCACCTTACAAAAAACTCAAGTTCAACACATCACACACAAAAAAATTGTTAAATATATTTAAATGATCAAGGAACAAAGTTAATGTTTAAATGAGTAAGAAAGAAAAACTGATATAAATTATATTAATTACTATGAGACAGAAGCTGATGGAGTTTTGGTTTTATAGCTAATTGTTCAGACTCACATTTAATTCAATTCAGTTCAATTCAACTTTATTTGTATAGCGTCTAATACAATGCAAATTGCCTCTAGGCGTTTAACAGAGACCCAGAGCGTGACCCCCGATCAAATATCATTAACTAAAATTATAATAGTAAATCCTAATCAAGGATAATGGCAAGTAAAAAGCAAGAAAAACCTTTAAGCCAAACAGTGACAAGGAAAAACTTCAACTTGGCAAGGAGCAATATTTTTGACATAGTTATCTTATAAGAGAGATTTGAGATCTCAGTAGGCTAACACATGCAACAAAGTGTAACATACCTGCATCTTCCCATCTGTACAAATGCATTATGAATTGTTCTACATATTAAAAAAAGAAACAAAAGACTTTATTATTTACAAGATATTTTTATGGAGCGCAAAATATTAAATATAAGTTATTTAGGGTTTAAGTTTATTACAGAATCATATTTCTGTCTGTTTTTATTCATATTTATGTTCCAAAAACATTTGGTTTTAGTGTGTTCATTAAATGTTTATCCTGTTCGGCCCACGACCTGAAGCGTGTTTTGAATTTTGGCCCCCCGTGCAGTTCAGTTTGACACCCCTGATTTAGGCTATAATAAATGTTCACATTATGTCAATGTGGCTTTATGCACAGCAGCACGACTTCCTGAACTTCAGCCAGCTGCTTTGTTTCCTGTGTGCCATTAATTGACAGACTGATTAATCCAGATGTGTCTGACCTCACAGCCATGGTCAGACACACCTGAGGCATCGGACAAAACTTTGAGGTGAACAGGATGGGTGACAAAACAGGAGATGATCACATCTTCAGATAAACTAAAGCGTAAACACAGAGTCTACCCCAGCATAAATCTAATTAGACACTTCACTGGTTACATAACTTTAAAAAATATAGTAAGTTGCTCACTTAAAGTAAGTATTATGGCTTTTTGGGGTGTTTGAAATCACCAACAATTCCAAAATTTCAACATAATCCGACCCTGTCACTTTGCTGTGATTACCTAGATTTGAAAAAGTGCTTGCAACATGAGCTGCTCAGATTTGTTGGGCATTGTGAAATCACAAAATGATTATGGAAGCTGAACTGGGGGTAATTGTGGGATGTCACAAAGAGACACAGTAGTCTATCTAGTAAACCATGGGTTGTTTGAGTCTGTCATTCCAGTCAATTGAAGTATCTTGTCAGGATGCATAAGCTTCAAAATAGCTTAATATCAGATCTTTAAAGAAAATGAGAGAAATTACTTTATATTTAAATCCTCTTATGTCAAGGATTGAGAAACAGCTGAACGGTTGACACTGAAGAAGGCCGACTTGGAAATCTATATTGAATTTTTCTATTGAAGTGGCGTGAATTAAAAGCGCCTGCAAGTTCAATAATCAGAATATATTGTTGCACTGCTGTGATTCCAAATGCATGTTCATTCTCAGGCTGATTGGCATGACAGTGAAATGTAGCGAGATTGACACAGTTAACCAAACTGTATGTACACATAAAAGAAATGTCAGGCTGGGGTCAGGGTGCCAACAGAGGACCATGCGGAGCAGGAAAATGTGGAGTAATCTTTCAGAGCCTGCGCTAATGTAACTTCTCCACGAGAGAGAGGAGACAGAAAGAGATCTACAGTAGCCAGCAGTGAAGAGTAGCTGCTGCCAAATGCACCGAGGGCTAGACGAAGACGAGCCCTTGCCATCTGGGCAGCTCGAGGCGAGGCTGAAAACAACTCCTGCTTCATCACTGGCTCTCCAGTTCGCTTTGTCACATCGTTCTTAATTCCTATCTTTCTTTTTTTCATCTCCCTTGGCCTTTCATCCCATTAAACCATCCCATCTTGATTTCCCCCCTCTCTCTCAAGCTGTCATCCGCATTTGGCATATTCAGATATCCCCTTCTCACCCTCTTCCTTTTCCCTTTTCCTCTAAAGGATTTATCACTCTTAATTATCTTAACTATCCCGCTTCATACTCGGCTTGTATCTAGCATATTTAATCTAGGATTCTGCAGGGTTATTAGTTACACTCAACATGCGTGGGCTAATTGATTTAAGGAAGCAGGATTTGCTTGTTGATGCTCATGGGTTTAACTATAAGCTAATACAGATGGAAGGAGACCAGAGAAGGGTTGAAGAAATGCTCATGTTGGAGCGGGGAAGTTTATACTTCTTGGATCTGATGTCCAAAAAAAGTTTATTTAGACTTCACCCAAGTTCTGGGAGATGCTCTGCACCCCATGGAAAAGAGGGATTCAGAACTTTTTTAATGACTTGCAGTTCTGATTCATCGTTCTCAAGAGATTTCCTTTTCTTTCCCTGATTTACATGGCATAACTGTGTTTAGGATAAATATTTTTGGTTGGTGAGGAAACAGAGCAGCCAAACAGATGTCTGTTTAAATGTCATGTTTGTCACGGAGGCTGGGCTGACATTTTCGTCCCACATTTTCACCTCTCGGATTTGTTAGCTGTGACTCATTACCAGAATCAGGTTGAGTCAGAGCTGTTGTTGTGAATAAATTTCATCTAATTGATAGCTGACCTCTCACATTAACACGCAAATGGAGCTAAAACCAGCCTATGCCAGTAAGATTTAACTATGTTTGTGTATCTGCATGACTGCATCTGGATTTTTTTTCTTCCCCTCCATGGGCCGATGCGTGACTCCTACTGCATATACAGTGCAGTTCGGGCAGCTGGTGGCCATGGATATTGATGATAGCATCGCAGACACTCAACTTCTTGTCTTATTAATCACACCAGCCTGAACAGTGACCTTTCTCCGAGCCCACTGCTCTGGGCTGAGCAAGATCCCCTGCCTCTGCTGCCCCCCCGGGAGCGGCAGGCTAACATCACTCACCCCGTGTCCGCTGATGTCAGCCCCGAGCCTGGCCGCGGCGGCTCAGCAGCCCTGCCTTGCGCCCTGGACGCAGGCCTGGATGACAGAGACATTGATCACTCAGGAAGCTCGTGCTGTCTGGGTGGTGGCGGGAGTGGGGGTGCTTGTGTGTGTGTGCGAATCTGTTTTCATATAAGACCAATTGAGACTGGTGAGTGTAATTAGACTTCACATCTGGGCCTAATGAGCAGATCAAGACCCATCATTGATCAAGGATCAACTGGCCTTGAGCTGTTCTCTGATTGGCTAAGATCTCCAGAAACACTTTGAATTGCAGGATTAATTATTTATTGAGAGAGCTCATCATGAATTACAAGATATCTGGTTACACTCTTATTATCAACAATGCTATTGGTGAAATCAAATTATTGATTGAAAGTAACCTTGTATTTTCTGTTTCCATGATTCCATTTAAAGAATAGGCAAGTTTATTTGAATGGCACATTTTGTGTACAAGACAATTCAAGGTCCTTTACATAGAACAATTAGAAGCATTACAGAAGCATTAAAGAGTTGTTGGGATCATCTCGCTGTATTGAAGGAATATTTTCTCTGAGACTAAGCCATGAAGGAGAGAAAATATCGCATCTGAGTGATTGCAGAATGCAAATTATAATTTGATTATGCTCACAGTGTAGTAGAGTAACAGAAATGTAGTGATTATTGTGATCTAATCAATAACTGTAGGATCAATGTTAATTTTTGTAACTCAGAAAATCAGTAAGAAGTGGTTGTATCTGCATTTTTCGTCAATAGAATCTCAGCTTTGCTCTGTTGTACCTGGAAAAAAAAAACCTGAGAATCCCTGGAGCAAACGTCCTTTGTGTAGACAAGCCCAAAACGGAGATGTTTCATCACACTACACTGTGGAAATGAAACAGAATATCAGCACAAACACCTTTCGCCAACTGTCAAGCACTGTGGCAGAGGAGTGATGATTTGGGCTTGTCAAAGCTAAGAGTGGGCCAAAAACCCTCCACAGTGTCATAAAGAATATGATTCCAAGTAAGTGCTGCTGAAAGTGGTTCCACAAGCTATTAAATCATGGAGTATACTAAGAATTTCACAAACTGCTTCTACAATTTTGGCAGTGTTTTTATTAAGTGATGAGACAGTAAATTTCCATGTGTTCATCTCACTTTAAGGTTGTATTTACTTAATTTTAAAACCTGCTAAAGACCAGTTCATTTAAAAGAAAGAAGATATATAAACTGTATATCCTGATACATAAAACTGCAGAAATGAAAGGGATATGCTTTTTTTTTATCACTATATGCAACAGTGTAATGAGATAAGTGGACGTTTCTAAACTGAGACCTTAAACATGAGCTACTGAACATTCACAAACATCAAAGTTTAACCATTTTACTACTTTCATTGGTGCCAAACGAGACTCCAGGTGTATGATCTATCCACTACTGTGTGACCAAGCAGTGATTCAAAGTGTCACTTTCTAACAAAGATTTCTTTTATTTATTTTACAGTGCTTTTGTGGTTTCAAATCCTCCACCTTGCGAGCTTCATCCAAGTGTATAAACTATGTCAGTATGACAGTGTTAGAGCCATCTGCTTTTTGATTGCTCCTATATTTCTTGGCACTATTACCTTTTCTTTTTTCTCACAGCAGAATCCCGTGTCACTGTCTGGTCAATACATCCTTTTGTAAGTCGGCTTGTTGGCAGCTGTGCCAGACAGCGGGAGACTGAGGCCTAAGGGACTCCCACAGCATTCAGGAACATCCTGTCTAGCTGAGCACCTGTTGTTTGAATGGAAAAGGCATATGTGTAAATGAACAGCGCGTACGCATGGGGATGTAGACTGCAGGATCTAATATCTGGATGCTCTAGGCCACTATTAAACTCAGCTCATTCAGGTTATTTCAGCACCAGCTGTGTACTCCGCCATTGCCATGTGGAGCTTTCCATAACTAGCTGGTAGCAAAGCACCCGTTTACTTCTTTAAGTCCAGCTGTTATATTATTATGTTATTCAACCAAAACGGTTGTGATGGATTGCATGAACTATTTAACAATCCCTATCCCCAGTTTCAGAACAGTGCAAGGATTAAGATGAACATGGTTTTCCATATCGTTTCGGCAATCAACATGCCTCATGAATGTTTTTGTGCTTGTGTTCAGCTGCTGAGAAGATAACAGTGGGTAGTCTTCAGTGATTAAAGGATATTAGACAAAATTATTGATGACAAAACATTAAGAGCTTTATTGACTGCACAGAGAGAAGACATCTCTATTGCTCAGATACCATGAAAGGTATTTAAAAGTTTAATGAAAGTAATTTTAATTTTTCACATCCACAGACCTTGAATGGTTTAATGAAAAAAAATGAATGAATTATTTTTCTTACATAAAACTTTTAAAGCAGATATTACTAAGAGACAATGTAAAAATGCTAAAGTAGTTAATATTACCAAAGTAAAAGGCATATCTTTTCTAAGACAAATGTCTTACTCCTTAGATGGGCTTTGAATGCTTTTGCATTTTATTATGATTGACCAGATTATAGATAAGTAAATATATTAAATGCACATGCAAATAAGATATCCTAAAAGTTTTTAAATGGCCTTCAATCAAATTTGGGAGGGTTGTGAATATTTTGATCCACATCATTCCAAGAATTTGCCTCCATTTTTGCCCCATTTTGACCACATAGAATACAGATTGATATGTCCGCATTTTTAAATCAGTAATTCTTATTTTTCTCCGAGTTCTAATATCTACAGGAAAAAGTAGACCTAACCCCTAAGTTGCCATTAATATTAGGATTTTTGCCCTCCATGGAAGCGACTGACATGTTTTACTTGCTTTACTGCTTAGGATTTTCGTTGAACTTGACATGTGAACTGTGAATATCAGAGCCCATCAGCACATAATCCTTCTTATTTTATAGAAAATATGGGAACAGCAGCTACAGTCCTTGTGCGGCTGGTCGCAGGTTCAACTCATGGCCCGGATGACCCTCTGCTACGTATCTTTCCCATTCTCTCTGCTCTGTTTTCCTGTCTTTCCTTCACCGCCAAATAAAGGCAACTAGTGCCAAAAAAAAAACCCCCCAAAAATAAAAAAAGCTAACTAACGAACTGTCCCACCCGGTTTCTGGGTTGGAAGGATCTCGGCATGAAGCTTAGCTAAGCAGCGAGAAGCACCTGTCTAGCAGCCACAGCTGAAGGCTGCTAGACAGGGTCAACCAGAAGATGGCCGGCTGGTCAGCCTCTAGCTTGTCAGCTCCTATCTCTGGCAGCACCAGGTACATTTGGATCCTTCTGCCAAGCCATCTTCCTGGTTGGCCTGGACCTACCCAGGTTCACCGACGGGTTTGCTCGCTAATACTCAGCCAGCTTCCTTTGTCCAGGGACCATTGCTTCACAGTGGGACTCCAGTTGCATTGGCTTGTCCCAGCAGTAATCGATTCAGCCCAGGCAGTACTTGTCTCAGAGGTTGTTTCAGTAGTGACATCTAAGGATGGGTGGGCAGATCCGTTTAGAATGAATGGAAGATAATGCTAGTTAGTATCACTGATTCACATGAGTTAAGCTAATACAAATGACTTGTGGTGACTCAGGTTACGTTATGTTTCTTCCTTTCCAACCAGTTGCTGGCTTTTATAACCATAGCCTATCTATATTTCCAACCAACAAGCCACATATTAACTAGGTTCCAACCAGGAGGCACTGCTCACAACCCTAAAAACACTATTTAGGACATGTATTGGTACCAGAATAAAGGGTTTACCCTGTTCTTATTATACAGTCTATGGATCAATCCCAACATTCTTGGTTTTAAAGCCAGATGTGATGGGATTTCAAGGCCATTACTACAAAGTTTGGGAACAACCTTTCCACTTCTCACCTGACAACAACAACTCACATTGCAGAGTGTTTCATGCACAGAGAAAAAAATAAGTGCAATTGTGGATAAAGTAATAATTTTGTTTTTACCTTTGTTGCTCCTTTATTTGTGCACTGGTGTCAGAACTGGCAATATTGTCTAGAGGGATCCATTCCAGCAGCTCTGCAAAAAAACAGAAAGAAACCCAACGAAATCCCAGCACATTAAAAGAAGACATCAAAGTGTACGGCAATGAGGGTGCAGCTTCAGAGGAGCACCAACATTAGGCAAAATAATTTAATTCAAATTATTCACACATTAAAGTGTAAGAAGTTTGCAAATCAGCACATATATTTGTGGAGCATGCTGTACTTGGGTGTTCCACAAAACTTTCAATAAACCTTTTTCAAAACAACCTCTTTTGGCAACTTATTCTGGTCTGTTAATGAGGCCGATGGCTTTTATTGTTGATTTAATCCTCGGAGAATAAACAAATCTTGTTTGGCTGTAATGATTACTGAGGTTTCACCCCACTGACTTTGCTTTGTTTTGTTAATAAAATTTTCTTTGTGAATTTATGGCCAATCTTAGCAAACACTGAGCTTTGCACTAAGCTCATCATCAGAGGGCGTCTTGCCATCAGCTGATAATTGATTTCATTACTAAAATGTTTTTTTCTTTAAGTGATATCACAGCCTGTGACCCATCAGATGCATAATAAAATATTTAAAAATATATAATGAAAGAATATTGGGACACATTGCATTGGCTTTTTTTTAAATTGTCTTCCAGCCCTAATATAAGTGCCATATTGTGTCATTTTTGTAAGTGTTTGAGCTTCTTTGCTTGCAGAAAGATTTTGTCAACACAAAAAGAACATACAGTGTGTATGTGGGTGTGTGTGTGTGGTGTGTGTGTCCATGTCTGTGTCTCTTGTGTGGTCTGTTGTCTGCTGGTGACTGTTTAGAGAACAGATTTCTTTGACGTTGACAGGACAAAAGCAATACAGATTTGGCAATTAACCTTGATGTCACTGTAATTACCAAGTCACTTTAGTAAAATGAATTAATTTCCCAAAAGGACTCAGAAATAAAATTACCTCCTCTCTTCCCAAAGAGAGCCAATATGGCGTCCGATAATTAGGGGAGAAAAAGTGAGTCCCTGCCATATTCCTGTCTCTCATTGTGTGTATTCTGTGTAATCTGACACAAGGGGAATGCCACCGATCTGCCTGCTGCTCCCAAAAGTTCCTCTCGGATCATGCTGCTGTGACACTCACTTGTTCATTTTTTAGCTCGTCACATGTCTAGAAATGTGGCACGTTTTCCCTCGTTGTTTCCGTTTTATAGAAAACAATGCTGATATTCCCCTTAACCCATGTATAAGTTGTTTTTTTGGTATTATTAGATTCAGAATCCAATCAGAAAATAAACAAAGCAACATGGTATATTAATATTCATATTTATCTCTTTTAAATCCAAAGCACAGAAATGTGAAAAAAAAAAACAAAAAAAAAATAGCAATGGCCTGTTTATGCTTCTAAATTTTGGATAGACCTGATCACACAACAAGAACAAAGTGCCAACTCCAATTCCAAAAAAAAAAAAAACAACAACAACAAAAGTTGATGTGTTTACATGTAGAGTTTAGTCAGGATACAACTATCGTTCAACTGGGTCATTGAATTGGATTCTTTTCTAATCTACCTTTTGGGTAGCATATGGGGGCTTTTCTGGTAAACCTACTGCAACATCAAAGAAACAGATGAATCTGTAGCTTAGCAGGAGGAAGCTAATCAGAATGGCGGCAAATGGTGAACTGGACAGACTTGCAGTTCGGTACATTTCTCTGTATGGGCTTGACATACTTTGCACTGGATGTCACCTGCACCTCTTTATCATAGGCCACTTAAATACTGTAATCTGTAACCTGCATTTTGTACTGTAAATAACCACTATTTATTATTGAATGCTATGTCCACATGTCACTTTACCTATACTCCCGTAAACTGAAATCTGTATTTTAATATATGTTAATATCAAATATTTGTTACTGAATGCTGCTATTTTCACATGTCACTTTACCTATACCACCAGAGTATCACTATTACTAATCATTTACTCCACCCTGATGCATGTATAATATTCACAATCTTAGTTATCTGAAGGTTTCTGCCTACTGTTTTTTTTTTTATATATATATATATATATTGTGTTTTATCTTGTATTGTGTACATACTTATATATATATATATATTTTTTTTTTGGTACATACTTCATCCTGTGTGCACTCTATGGGGCAGCTTTGAATCTCATGACACTCTGTGTAATGACAATAAAGGCGTTCTATTCTATTCTATTCTATTCTATTTTGTTACTTTCGCATCTAAGCCCGAGGAGGGAAGTATTGGGCATGCGCAGATTGCGTAGACTGGTTTCAGTCATATGCAAGGATTAGCTCGACTTCAACCACATTATTTAAGTGTCTTACAGTCATTGAAAACTATATACAACCAGTTGCATCGCATTGATCCCATTAATCTTCTATGGAAAATAAGGAGGTGTGGTCAATGCCTATGCAAAGGATTTGGAGGAGGAAGGGCATCCAGACAGTGTGTCAAAAATGTTACATTGTCCCAATGTTATGCAGATGAAAGCATCCAACATGAGCATGTAATCCATTGAAAGTAGACATTGTTCTCAACATCATTGTATTCTATAGGAAGTTTCTGCTTGGGCCTGTTACTCTTGTTGTAGTGTTGGAACACGGTATGAGAAAAAAAAATTGTTTTTATTATCCCTCACTACCTGTGTATTGAGGTAGAATGAGGAAGGTGGTTGAGTTTGAGAGCAGAGGCGCTTTCATTTGCTCTGTCTATCTGGCTCAGTCTATATGTATGCATTACAACAAAATAGAAAAGTTGAACTAGACCCGTGAAATTTTGAAGTACACATGTCCAGTGCATGTCTTTATGCAACACATTAAAGTGATGGGAAGTGATGTGACTGCCCTAAAAATTACTTTGTAGTATAATGGACACAGTCTTAGTCCAAGTATGAGAAATTTGGGTTAGATTTGAGTTGGACTAAGGTGCTTATATGAATTTCAAAATTATGATTCCAGTCAGATTAAGGAAAGAAATTCATTTTATTTATTAATGTCATGTTAACACACTGACAGCACTCAAGTCTTATACTGAACTTTTTGGCAATGGCCCCCTGTTTCCCCATTGTGCATAGACCACACACTTTAAAGAAGGAATCATGTTTTTAATATGGAATTGGAAATGGTGATGCTTTCTAATACAAAATTGGCATTTTTACCTTTAAAAAAAAGGAATAACAAGGAACAAACAACACCCAAATCCTGTACTGCACATACCGCAGTTCTTGTTGTCTGTAAGTGCTAGATGAGTGGTGTGGCAAAATAAGTGAAAACCAGTAACCAGTAAGCTGTGAGCTCATGCCACAGCTTGTTCCTGTGGTCTTTACCTGCAGTCCCCCACTAAGGACGGAGGTTTCTGTCAACCTCTTCTCACAACCTCAGTGTGAAAATGATTGTATGTTTTTAGCCTGGTGGGGTTTCTCAGGTGGAGCCAAATAAATGGTCACCTTTAACAGAATACAAATAAATCTACAGTGGAGCACTGCGTCACTTTTATAGACTTTTATAGCTAACATTTTAGACAATTATTGAATCATTTATTACAAAATTTTAATTATTTATATATATATATATATATATATATTTTTTTTTTAAAGACTGGCAAATTGAAGGGAGGTGCTATTCTGTTTTTCATTTCCTAAAAGGAAACTCTGGAATATGATATTTTTGTCATCAAGTCTACTAAAGAAGAGGAAGATTGTATTTGAAAATGCAAATAAACTGTTACAGACAAAGGGAGCATGCAGTGATTCTCACATTAGAATGAAGAATAACACTATTTACTGGACTTCTTCTGTCAGTGTGTCACATTACAGCTTTATTCAGAGCGAATCCATGATTCCTGATTATTTCTGGACCATTTGTCCACCACGGATGGCAGGATGTTGCTGCCCACCATTTCCCCTGTTGATGAAACAGTTACACCACCAAGCCTTGTGGGACATGGTAGAGCTTGACCAGTAACAATTTTAATGAAGTAACCATTGATTTTCATCCTGCGAGCTTGAGTCCTCTGCTGGACACCTGGGAATTCGAGGATGCTTTAGCTTTTCTTTGGACTTCACTCCTCAGGAAACAGCTGACTGCTGGAGTCACTCAACAGTTTGAAGGTCACAGCTCTTGGTGTTTTGATTACTCTTGGGATCACTTTGGACTTCATCTTCCCTCTCTGCTCTACTTGTTCCAAAACCCCCTGATACTTCTCTATCATCTTGTGCTCTTTATTCCAGATATGACTGTCAGTTTGGATTGCTATACCTATCACAACTTTGCTCTTTTTGTCCATGCCAATCACCACTTTGCTGGTTGGTATGTCTTTGACTTTAAATCCCACAGGATGTTAACTCTGATCTTGTCAGTCACTGTTGGTGGTGTGTCCCAGTGGGTTGCCACACATGTACCTAAGCATGTTTGGTTATGTCCCTCAGTGTCTGCTGTTCCAGCTAGCATCTTACACTTCTGCTACTATGTTCTGTTTTCATCTCCTAGGCATTTTTGCACAGCCTATAACTATGGTCTGTCTGCGGTGGTTCAACCTGCCTTTATGGACCTGATGCTCAGGACTCTTTATTGTACTGCTGTGAGCCTCAGTAGTGTACTTTTAACCAGATTTTCTTTCTACTTTGTATGATTTCCTTCTTCCCTCTTTTGGTGATTCATCCCAAGCTTGTTCTTCTTTTATTCATGATTCCTGAGGTATTAATGGATAGTCTTTGGTCGGTTCTGAACAATGGCGATAAACTATCAACTACAATTCCACAAGAATAAAACCAATGGATAATTTATGTTGAAAATGCAAAACTCATGTAGCAACTCTTCTTTATTATACTGAATATGCTAGTGTATATTGGTGAAAAAGTTTAGTCATTAAGATTCTGCATCGCTGGACTACTGTTCAGACTGTTTTACTAAATGCATCATAAAAGATTTATTTTTCATGATAAATCTCAAAAAATGTTTTGTTAAAAAAAAAAAGTATCATAAAATCAGTTTTATAATATTTTGGTTGGCCTTTATCACAACTGCAAGATATAATATAATTTTAATAATTACTAATATATTTTTACTTGGATAACCAGTCTCAAGACAAAATTTTAATATCAGACAAAGATAAGTTGACTAATTACAAAAAGCTGTTTTTTAATTATAATTTATCAATGGCAATAAAAAAAAAACGATTAAAACCAATTTGGCCCAAGTGAAAAAGTCATTGCCCCCGTGTTCATCATGAACTAACTGTGATTAACCACATTTTTTTGGAAAGAGGTTACAAAGCCATTTCTAAGGGTTATTTCTAAGGGTAATTTTGAACTTAGCGAACTACAGAAAGAGCCATTATCCGCAAATGGACAAAACATGGAACAGTGGTGAACCTTCCAAGTAGCGGCCAGCTTCCGTGACTCATCCAGTAGGTCACAAAAGGACCTTGAACAGCATCTGAAGCACTGCAGGCCTCACTTTCCTCAGTTAAGGTCAGTGTTCGTGATTCAACAATATGAAAGAGACTGGATGAAAAGATGGCATCTATGGGAGAGTTCGAAGGCAAAAAGCACTGCTGAACAAAAAGAACAAAAAGGAGCACAAATGCAAGGCAAGTTTATTTGTATAGCACATTTTATACACAAAGGCAACTCCAAGTGCTTTACAAAGACATCAAGTTAAAAAGAATAGAAAGAAAATATATTTCATAAAAGCATCATAATAATGCAAATAAAATGCATAACAACCCCCCCACCCCACCCCAAAAAATATTTAAAAAGGGAATAACCAAACTGAGATTTTAGCATGTTTAATATCAACAGGAATTTGATTCCATCTGTGTACAGAATTGTAGCTAAATGCTAAAGGTCTAAGTCAATTAAAACTCAGAGATCCCTGAGTTTTTGTCTTGAGCCATCTGGAGTCGAGCTGGGCAGCAATTTTTAATCTTTCCATTTTGTTACTAAATATGATTATTTCTGTTGTCATGATTTAATTAAAGTAAGCATGATTGCACCCAGCTATTCACCTGCACCAACTGAGTGAATTTAATGGACCAGTGTAATTTGGTGAAATAATAAAAGTAAATCTGAGTGTCATCTGCATAGCTGTGGTATGCAACATTGTTGTCATGAATGATCTGACCTACTGAAAGCATGTAGAGGTTGAATACCAGTAGTCCAAGATATAATCTTTGAGGGACTCCACAGGTCATAGGAATTGGCCCAAACATATTTTGTGGCAAAACCAATGGATGGAGAAGAAACTGCCTCTGGATGCAATTGGATAGGCATACAACCAATCAGACAAATTAGGCATGTGACATAGGCAGACAAGTATAATCAAAAAACATCCAAAATGAAAAGAAGTAGAAGAAGAAGAGTATAAATGCTAGTTAATGCCAATTTTGCAGTAGTTTGTTGCACTGTTTTGAAAGCAGCTTTCATCTTCCTGCTTGTTTTAAACGTTTGATGATGCAATTGTTTGCGTGACAGAAGCGACAGCCCGTGTTGCCATGTTTGATTGCTTTCTAAAGATACATATCAGGCTCGTTTGTGGCGTATTTTAAATGGGGTTCGCTGGAAACCTGGCACGGTTTTGACCGTGCGTGAACTTTGAAAGATTGTCGTTCACAACTGCCCAAATGAACTCGTTCACACCCGTTCAGTTCACGTTCGCACAAAATATGAACTAGTTTGTGAACTTTTGTTCAATAAATGCGTTCAGGTACAATACTGGTGTAGATGTGTGGCATGCTGACCGGCGATCTAGTCCTCTGACCATCTCACCTCAGTGCTGCTACCTGCATCTGTTTATGTAGTCATTTCATTCAGTCATTTACGTGCTCCTCCTTCTCTTCCTAATCCTCTCTCTGTCCTGTCTCCCCTTCAGCTTTTCTTTCTTTAATCGGCTGGTCTCAGACAGGAAGGTTTCCCCCCATATTTCAATTTCAATCCTGCTCAAAGTTTCTTCCTCTTAAAGTGAAGTTTTTCCTTGCCACTGTTTGGCTTAAAGGTTTTTTTTTTTTCCCGCTGTGGGAGTTTTTTATTTTTTTTTTTTTACTTGTCATTATCCTTGTTTTGGATTTAATATTATAATTTTAGTTAATGATATTTGCTCGGGGGTCAATTGTCTCTGGATCTCTGTAAAGCGGCTAGAGACAACTGGCATTATAACAGACGCTATACAAATAAAACTGAATTGAATTTAATTATACTCTTCTTCATGTTATTTTGCAACCATCTTGGTTGCTTTGAAGCGTGACTCCAGGATGCCCCTGTTATAAGTCATTCCATAAAAGTTGCTCCCACTTCATTCTGTACCGGAGGACATGACTGTGAATGAGAAGGGTACTAGACCCATTTTACAAGAGAGAATTTTTCTAAGGTGGATGGATATGGCTGGGCAGGCTAATCAATGCTTACTCTGTACTACTTTCTTTTTTTAATTAATTTGTTGGTTCAGTTTAAATATGTAATAGCACACTCTATAATGATGTACCTGACCACTTGCCATTAAAGTCAATGTGGTTCACAATGTACCTGCTTGATACCCTAAGAGCAGACTTTTTTTTAGCCGGATCTTATACAAGCTGTTGTGAGGCATTAGTTTAATGGCTTTTTAGTTTCTTTACAAATGTGTCTCTCCAGTGCTTCTTTACAATTTAATGAGAGAAAACAGACAGTAGGGCACAAGTAAAACAAAATGTTTGACTTATCTACATATGCATTACACTTTACATGAAAGGATGGAACAAATGCAGCTGTGGGAAAAATTGAATCAATTAGGCGTGAATACAAACCTTCAGCCTGTACTTTAATAACAGGAGAGAGGGAAAGCGTGTTCAGTGGGACTCAACCAAAGCCACGGGCGACCCTTCCCAGCTCCACATCATTAGTTGGCAGTGTTCCTGCCCTGGTTCTGCTCCTCGCTCAGATATGCAGCCTAACCCTGGTGGCATGGGCGAACTAATTGCTCTTGAAATTGTCCAAAGAAGATGAAGTGTGTGTATGCTTCTGACTCAGTGTGTACATGGGGCAGCGAGTGAAGATGTGTCGTATTGCCTCACAACTGTGACTCAACATGTCCACTGGTTTTCTAATACATTTCATGGCCAGCTATCTGCATGGTGTATTCCCATTTATGTGTCTGTGTGTGAAAACCATCGCCAAAAACTCTGTGATATCTGTGATATCAATGCCGCCTTTTCCCACATGAATCATCCCACCTCACTCTAAAGGTGTGTGTTCATTATCAGAAGCTGTGTCTGTTTGTGTAGTGTCACTTTGGCACACACAGCAGATCTTAATTCTGATCTTTTGCTAAGATCAGGTCTTTGTGTGTGGCTGTTCACATCAGTATCTTTAAATGTGACCTATATCAGACTCCAAGTGCGAACTGGCTACTGCTTTGAAGTCACATGTGCAGAAAGACGTCAAACACAGCATGGGAGCAGCAGGAAGCCTCTGTGATATATTTTTTGAGGTTTTTGCGGAGTGGAGGCTGGCACATTCATAAACAAATACTAATAAGAAGACTGAGGAAAAGGAAAGCAAAAATAGCTCCTGCCAATGTGGAATGGTGATATCAGTAGCGTAACAATGACGTCAAAGACAGATGAAATAATTCACTCTGAAGTCACATTGGAAAAACATCAGATCTGCATCTGATTGGCACCACACATGAAAGTGACCCGGGTTTAATGTGGGAAAAAAACTGACTCACTTTGCCTTCAGAGTGAATGTAGCCTTAGAGGTCGTGGAGAGTTCAGGGGACATCTGTGCTTCTGCTGAACAGAGAAGGAGACACACAGCAGGACAGAGGCCAGCTTCATCTAAAATTGATTTACATGTCACATTTTCCTGTGAAGTTGTTAATGCATGCTTTCACATGCACCTGTGAGCTATGGGATGAGCAATAAGAGCAAGGATGTGTGGCTATCTAAGAAATGCTCGTTCTGCTTTTCTATGGACGAGGTCACACTTCCACATTTATAGAATGCGTTTCTATTTTATTCTCCGCAAAGAGAATCTGCTGTCAGCTCAGTTCAGCAGTGATGCTTTGGAAAATAAAAACCCTGCAAAACTCCACAACTGTGAGGGGAACATAAGTACAGCAAGGTACTTATCTAATGTCATAGAATTTTGGACTGTTCTTGAGAATTCATTGCATCATGGGACATGAGAAGTTGTCCACGGAAAAGAAAACATTATTTGGAAAAGATGAAGCTTCGTAAATGTTTTAGATCCATCTGAGGTCCCAGACGGAGAGTGAATTGTTGATCCCAACCTTCTATCTCAGCTGAGACATCTGTTGTGTTTTGTTCTAGTTTTTCTTAGATAGTGTGAGTGCATATATCGCGAGGCAGTTCAGGTATTACAACTGTACAAATCTCTTGAGGTACATATGCAATTTACAAATGGAAAAATGCTGACTTCACCCCCTAAAACCAGTTGCTATGAACACAGCTGAGAAGACTAGACTGAAAATGGAGCTTCGTATCTCTGTGCTGCTTTTAAGGGTCATGTTAGCTTTTGAAAATGGGGCACAATATGTCTTCTATATGTGATTCAGTCTTACATGAATAGTTTGTAAAATACTTTATTCTTAAATGCAAATAATGCAAAAGCAATATCATCACATAGTGTAAGCCACTTTAAATTGTTGTGCTTTGCTAGAATAATTCTGAAGCTTTTTGAGGTTGGCTTTAAATGAAACATGCTTGTCTATCACCATAGACGAACTGGACAATGAAGAACTGGACAAACCCTCTGTGACATCACCCATAGTTTTTCTGAATAGTGCTTTTGAAACACTCTTTTTCTTTTCCTCATTTTTGTGTAGCATCATGTTGTAAATGGGCAGAACAAGCAGGTCTATGAAGCTGGCTGGAACATACACACCTTATTTCAGTCAGAATTTGCTACTTTAGCTTGAGTGGCATAGCATATACTAACCTATGATGCTAAATATATTACTTTACATTCATTCTGATCAAATCTGTCCAAACATCCTTATTTCAAGTGTCGCTACCAAAACAACATCCACAACGAGTGCTGCCAGAGCTGAAATTAGGACTTATTAAAGCTCTGCTGGGACCTGCCCATTGTCAGCTGGCCACTCCTGGTGTTAAACCCATTACAATTAGAAAAGTCTACAGCAGTCAGCCCGTGATTGGGACTTCTCACTGAATTTAGCTGACGCTTAGTACAAGCAGCCGTTTAGCTGAGCTTTGTCTTTAGACCCTTCCAGGGTCAACCCACAGCCAGTCATAGTTGTCTGTTAATACAATCAACAGCACAACAAAACATGTAAAAAAAAAAAAAAAAACAAAAAAACTGTGACATGTTCTGTTGGATTCTTAATCCACAGTTTATAAATTATGCTCAGAAGTAGAGATTGTGCCAAGCACTAAGTAGCAAAACTGCTGAGAACAGCTAGCCATCAACTATGCTGCTTTTTATTTCAATTGCTTTGTATAATTTATCATCATCAACAATAATCAAGTATCTATATATATCTATCTATCTATCTATCTATCTATCTATCTATCTATCTATCTATCTATCTATCTATCTATCTATCTGTACATATAGACTCTTTTGGAGCCAGCCTAGTGGTCAGCCATGGAACTGCAACAGCAAGTTTAGCATTAGACTTAAACCAGAAGCTGGATAGTTGTAGCTTGTCTGGGGAATTCTGTATAAGTCTGTTTCAAACAAATAACTTCTTACATAAAGATGGGTTCAGTCATGTGAAAGTAGAATCAAAGGTCTCAAGAGAAAATGCATTAAAACCCATTCAATTATTTGAGCCATGTGTGATGTTCGTTGTTCATGAGATTCACTGATTTTCCTCGATTTTTCTCCTTATGTAAAAGAACAAAGCAGAATCAATTAAACAGCAAATTAATTTATCATGTCGTTGTGGTTGTGAAATCATAACTTGCAGACTCTTCACATCTCTCTTTTTCCACTCATCTTTTCACTAAAGTAACATACATTACATGTATCGCTCTTTACATCAGTTTTTTTTCTTAGCCTTACCCATTATCCAAGACACAAGATACTATTAGGAATCCATTATTGTCCTGTAACACCATGTTCCACAGATGGAGTCTACATGTGTTCAAAGATATTAAGTGTTCAAAGACACTGCCAAGTAAAGACGTGTGATCACCACTAAATGGGATTTACATGCTGAAATTTGAATTTTAAAAAATGGTTTTATTGACATAAAATTTGAGTGAAGCTTGGTGAATATTGATTGGACCAATACTGATTAACAAACAGACATAGGGCAGCACTTTGGGTCAGGTACCAGTAAGGTGGAGGAGGGGTGCTGGTATGGCTGTTGTCATTAAAAGGTAAAAATAGAATATGTTGAAAACTTCTTAGAGAAGCAATAATCCAATTTCTTATTTAATATCGAGGCATATTAATGTTCTTATAGCTGAGCACCGTTACTCTGTGTGTCTCATAATATCTGCTCATGCGCTTTGTGTTATGGCAGCCAGTCCTGCCACCTGTACATACGAGTCTCTTGCTGAATAAACCATGTTATTTGGCTAAAAGACCCACCACAAGGAGATGGAGATTGTGAATAGTGTGAACCTTGTCTTTCACACATCCACTTCAACATTCTGGAATATAATTTCATCAAGCAGTGGTTGAATAAGAATCCTGCTGTTCATAGGGCATGAACTTTACACAGAGCCATGTTCCATAACATGCATCAATACACTCCATTGCTTGGGTGGACAGCAAATGGCTCAACGCTGACCAAATAAACGGCCAGACCACTATCCTCAGCTGACAGCTTGCAGGTTCATTTTGAATGTAAGATTTAAAGTGAGAGGAGCCAGAACACTTTTATGGATGCCAATTGGGATTCTGTGATTCTTTTTCAGTGTGACAAATAATCTGTCAAACTCTTAAGGATGGAAAACTTTTACCAATGACTGAAAAAAAAGAGAGGATGTACTAACCTCTCAATATTTTTGAAAACACCATTTGTTATTCAATTGCCTCATAAATCTGTACAACATTTGTTGAATAATGTATTTCCCTTAGAAATGATGACTTTTTATGACTTCTTAAAATCTTAGATTTGTCAAATAGCCATCCTATTGATTGATAGATTGATTGCAGCTGTGGGTAGCTCCTCACCTAACTGGCTTTTATCAGTGTACGTGAACTGCACATAAAAAGGGACAGACACCCCAGAACAAGAGTTTGGGTCAATATGGAAAATGCAAATTGAAAAAAAGGTTATTTTTTCCTTGCAGATGGTATGACACATAAGTCCTGACACATTTCCTAATTTTCTTGTAAGCCTCTTACTATTTGTGAAAGTACATCCAGCATGGCAACATGCCTCAACAGTAAAGCTTTGGGTTAGAAATTATGGAGAATCACTTAACCTGCCTTTAAGGTTGGAACTGATAAGCCCTATCAAGATGTTTTTGTATCGTATGTTTAAATTGTATTTTGCAAGACAGCAAAAGGCCATCCCATTTTTTGATAAATTGGTAACAATGGTCTGAGTCACAAACTCCATAATAGCACATGGAATATTAGTTTAAACTAACAATGAGCCTGCAGGACTTCCACCAGCCTGATAAACAATAAAAAAAAGACTGAATCCAAATGTGTCTTATGTGAACAAAATGGGGCTTAATGTGTTTTTATAGAGGAAGGTCCCTTGTGTAATTTATTGCTGTGAATAAAACCAGTGACTCCAATTACATTTGCTTAAAGACACATCAAATAGAATACTAATTTTGTCGACATTTTATAGGTTGGCTCGAAAAGCAAGCAGAAAAATAAGATGGACAAATAGAAGTTCTGAACACACATCAAAGCTTCCCATTAAATAAGTGAATGTGTTTGTGTTTGTGTGTTTGGTTGGGTGGGTGTGCTTTTGAGGGGGATACATGTGTAAGACCTCCACGGTTCAGCTTTCAGCTTTCTCTCCTCATGGGTGTAGTTTTAGAGCCAGAGCTTGACACAGACACATGATGTTTCATTAATCATATGTAAGGATAAAAGACTGGACATTTTGTTCTCTGCTGTGGTCCTATAATGACTGCTGAGATATAAGTAACGAGCTGCCATCCTGGTCTGATCTTACAGACTTAAAAGAACTGAAATGATTATATGAACTGAACATGTAAACAAGCAAACAGCTAAATCTAACGCATACTTTTCTTATTTTTTTTTTTTGGGTGCTCATTTATTACTCTCATTCAACGCTCACAATTATTTATCTGCATTGGCAGCATTAAAAAACTTTCTGAATGCCGTGTCTTGGCCCACAGATTAACAATTCACCAAGCGCCTTATTAGAGCAATTCATCAAATCAGCGGGCAGCGCTGATTAAATCAACCTGGTAATAAATGGAATGATCTAAAGCCTTCTGACGCCCAGAGTCCTCACAGCACACCTGCCTGATTAGGAAGCAATTTATCCTGTAGCTTTCCACGTACTAACACGCTTTAATTGGGGAAAAATGTGAAAGTCATTCTGTTTTGGCTGGTGAGAGAAACTGAAAGTCTTGATGAAAGTTGGCATCACTTTGGGCCCATGATGAGAAAGAAACCTTTATGTGGCATTGGCAGGTAAATTTTAAGGACTTTAATCTGATAAAATTGGTTTGGATTGGGTAGTATTTGACTGACCAGAGATTATTTAAATAAATTATTTGAAATGGGATGAATGCACTTGGATTGTACAGTAATACTGACCACCCCAACAATAGTATATGAATCTACTAAAAACTCCAATGGTCTGAAGGCTCAGGACCAAAATGCAGGAGAGCAAGTCCTTTATTCACCAACATGCAAGCAAATCTAACTGAGGTAAGTCCACAACGAACGGAGGAAAAGCAGGGCAGCAACAAACGGGAGGAAAAAAAAAAGCCAAGCAAGGAAGAGCGGAAAAGACGAGACTTAACTAGAACAAGGGTAAACGAGACACAGGTGCAGACGATCATTAAGAACTATTAGTCATCGATCTAGACTTTTTAAAAACGTATCCATTAACTTAACACTGAGCTGACCATAAATCAACCACAGCAATTAAACAAAAAAAAACACAATATTAATCAAACCAACATAATAATAAGACAATAACCAAAAAATACCGATATAAACCTTTTCTAATTCAGTTTCAATATTACCAGAAGTTTGAACTTTCCTGATCAGTTTTGCTAAGCAAATAAACTACAGAAATCATCAACTTTTAATCCGAAGATGTATCAAAGAGAAAAAAAAAAGTTATTTTAAATTTGATAGCAGCCATATGGACAAAATGTTTTGCTCCTACTTTCACCAGCAGTTCCTACATGTAGAACTGAGGAGACCAAACTTCTGGAATTCTGGGAGGGAAATGTTAATTTGATCTGCTCAACAGTCCTGCAGCTGATGGAGGCCTGGACTTCTGACAGACCAGGCTGCTCATCTATAAACCGTGCTAGGATCCTTACTAAAGGTTTGTGTGGTCAAAAGCCAAAAATGACGCGCTAAAAAATATTTTGATTAATAAAACTGTGGGTACGCACACCAGGTATTCTCACCCTCTGCACACCCACTTTCTACCAAAAATGGTCAATGGGAAGTGCTTCATGAATGTTTTTTTCCCTGCTGCCAGACATCATGTGTCTGTTTCTACACTGCTCTGCATCAGGATAAATGAGTCATGTGTAGAACCGGACCACTGTGCCACCAAATTTGACAGAACCTTGTTTGAGTCACACATAACTTGTACATTGTTTGTCGGCGCATTTTTATGATTCACATCGACAAATTTATTTTCACTCTGAGCCCTTATGACAGTGCTAGTACAGCCAATTGCGCCGATGACATTTGGGAAACCAGACATTGCTGCAAATTTCCTTTTGATGTCGGCCTGTTCTTCGACACTGTAAGGAAACTTGATGCATCGACTGGTCATGTTAATAATGCCGTCCAAACGGCAGG
The DNA here is from genome assembly GCA_018398805.1 of Hirundichthys speculiger. NCBI lineage: Eukaryota > Metazoa > Chordata > Actinopteri > Beloniformes > Exocoetidae > Hirundichthys > Hirundichthys speculiger. Next base: position 1,936,910 of record JAGFBZ010000953.1, read on the forward strand.
CATTATTGTGCACAGAGATAGCTGTGAAATCTCAGACTTAAGGATAGAATTCAACTGACATCCGACTCAAAAAGGGCTTTAGGCAGACACTTTGTTTGTATGTTGTTTATCATATTAAACATGTCCGTTTAAGCAGCTTACCACCTGAGAAACTGTTCAGCTCTCTGAGTACCACCGTGATGACAAATTTTAAAATATAGCCATATATGCCTTCTCAATTAGCTTTAAACACACAGAGGTGGTTATTTATCGTTGCCTGAATTGTTACTTTACTGAATTTACAACTCTGTCCAACAATTCTCACATACTCATACTCTCATACAAGAGCAAAATAAACACTCAAAAGTTGTTACATCTGCACTGCAACTGAATATGCAACAAATATTTTTTATAAGACAACTTTATTCATCTTAAGCTACAAAAGAACAACTACTACTCATACTACTACTACTACTAAAAGACATTATATGGATGGAAGCATATGTTGCTCTAAAAACTGTACACCGATTCAACTATTGACTTATTCTTTCTAGATGTACAAGCTGCCTGTTTCATAGGAACTAGTTCAACCTCATCATCCTCCAAATAACTTCAACATATGAATATGCATATAGGCTTTCAGATAATTAGAAGCACAGATTTTTACATTGTTGGTTGCTTGTCCTCTTTCGTACAGAGTTATGATGCTTATAAACAGAATTTAAGACTTTGATTTGTCTGATCACAGGATGGCTTTCTACCTCGCTTCAAACTACATTTCAAATTCCACAAAAGGGTAAATATCATCCTGTTCCAACTTTATTTTTTTAGATGTGTTGCTGCCATCAAAGTTAAAATGAGCTAATGTTTTCCATGAAATGATAAAAAAAAAAAAAAAAAAGTAAAATGTCTCACTTTTAGGATCTGATATGTTCTTTATGTTCTACTGGGAATAAAATATGGGTTTATGAGTTTCAGTCCAGAGGCGAATGTGGCATTTCGGGATCAAGTTAACATGTGGCTTCATCGTGGGTGATAAGAATTTAACCTGCTTTTGTGGATGGCACAGTGATCTGTGTCCTCAGACAACGATGTTTGGAAGGTTTCCAGCAGTGATTTCCATCTCAGAATCATGTCTGTTTTTAATGCAGTGATGTCTGGGGGCCCAAAGATCACACTCATCCCATACTGATTTCTAGCCTTGTCTCCTGCTTGCAAAGATTGCTTCAGATTCCAGATTACTTTGAGTATCTCATCATCTGAAGTATGTAATATCATCAAAGTCTTAGCAATTTTACCTGGAAGAACATTATTCTAAAAGTGTATGGCAATTGTAGGTACAGTTTCCCGCAGACTGATAAACCTTTGTCCATCTTTTATTTTCAGAAACTCTGCTTCTTTTAGATGCTCCATTTTCCATTTAGTTTCCACTTCATTTTCCAACATTTTGTAGTCCCAAATTTTTTGAGACTTGTCACAGCCATAAAATTCTGATTGAACATATATTTTTCATGAAATGGTAACATGTCTCACTTTCAACACATGATATATTTTCTATGTTCTACTGTGAATAAATTATGGCTTTAGAAGATTCGGAAATCATAGCACTCTGGTTTGAATTCCAGTTTATGTAGTGTCCCTGGTCTTTTTGGGGCACCGTATATGTCTAATTTGCTCATATCCAGAAGGTGCATTCCAAACATACTGACATCTGGTTTAACAGGAGTTTACTGTGTTTTGATGGGAGATCTGGACTTTGATCTTTTGTCAAAGGTCACACACATACATCTGTCACATTTCCCTGCCTTTATTTTCTTTTCATTTCACTTTATCAACCTCTAAAGTGAATAAATTACTGGCTGCTTTGAATATGAATGTAGATGTCCTCAAAAGTCCAACTCTAATGCTAATACAAGTCGACGTGTTGGTTTCAGCCTTTCTCCTTGTGTGTACAATCATGTATTTGTGCATTAATACCCGTTGTTAGTGCACTTTTCCTTCCTTATCTTTTCGTGCTTGTGTGTCTTTTTTCACGTGGGTGAAAGTGGGGAGTGTTGGCAAAAGCAACTCTGCAAGCATCTTGTGATGAATAGTCAATTAACTATAAACTTGTTCCAGGAATGACCAGTGAACGAGGGAGGAGAGGGTCGCTGCTGGAAAAAAAGGCATCCATTATCTAGCAGCTAATTATCTAGCCAGTGCCATTTCCATCCTCTAGATAGCTGTGTGATTAAAGAGTTTTGGTCAATCAAATAGATAACAAGGATCAGTACTGGGAGGCAGGAGAGAGAGAAAGCTGCAACTGGGCCAGAAAAGGCCGTTGGAGGCTTATTTGTACATTTTTAATTATAAATGTTAAAAATGGACTCTTGCTATTAAAGGAGACATATTATGCCCCTTCTTTTCCGAAGCTGACACCAATTCCTGAGGTGTTAATGAAATGTCCATGACATTTTCTCTCTGTATTTTACAGGCTAAAACACCAGTTCAGCCATGTCTTTAAATCTGTTTATCACACTCAGTTTAGGAGGTGGAGAAGCAGAAGGCAGCTCCTCTTCAGTGGGATGTGCTCAAGGAGCTACATTTGGCTTGCTGGTTTGACACAATGTGGAAGTTTAAAAACTTGCAGTTCTTAAAGCAACCACTGGAGGAACAAGTCCCACTCCATTTATCCCATAGAATGTATAGAACTAAACAAAACCCCAAACGGTTTCACCCGTAGATTTACTATTGCACCTATAGAGTACTTTTGAGGTTTCTTTCTCCCTTATACTGTGCAGTGCGATGTAGCAAATGGCTGGAACAAGATTCACATCATTTCAGTCACCACAAGTTAGCGTTTTTAGCTTGGCTACCTTTGCTTATTCAAGCCTTGGATAGCAATGAACATTATGTCATATTCATTCTGATCAAAGCTGTTCAATCATCAAGAGTTACTTGTGAGTAGGCAGGTCAAGGTAGGTCCGACACTCAGTCAGATGCAGCATGGCTTTTTTCTTGGCAAGACGTTCTCTACGAATCCTTGTCTGGTCCCGGGGCTATCGGAGAACACATCCCGGCTCTGACTCAGGAGCTTCTGGATCTCCTGCACCTGGGACGGACCGAGTTTCCCTCCAACGTCGACTGGCGGCTTCTGGGGAGAGAGGTTATTTAGGAGGGCAACTGGTGGCAAAGGTGAGGGTGCGTGCCAAGGCTTCAGGAGGTTCACATGATAGAGCTGTGACCCCTTCCGTCGGCCTGGTTGTATCACCCGATAGTTCACTGCATTAACCCTCTCCGCAACTTCATATGGTCCCTGCCACTTGGCCAAGAACTTGCACTCCACAGTGGGTATTAGCACCAGGACCAGATCACCCACCTTGAACTCACGTAGTCTGGCGCCTTTGTTGTACGTCCGAGTCTGGGTCACCTGAGCCTTCTCCATGTGCTCTCGGACGAGGGGCCAGACCTTCCTTGCCCTCTCCTGGAGGTGTTCCACATGGTCAATGACAATGTTATTGTCCACGGCCTTGGACAATAACATTCTCCTTATCACTCAGGTTTTCTTCATCACAGCTCTTCTCAGTCAGATGCAGCATGGTTTTTGTCTTGGCAAGACGTTCTCTATGAATCCTTGTCTGCTTCCTGCTAGTAGTCCTTGACTGTATTCTGCAGCTCGGTCTGGCTTTGGAGGAGGGCCGTTAGTGCTGCCTCCATGGGGTTGCCGGTGTGGGTCTCTACCTGCATTCTCCACCACTTGTGAGTAGGCAGGTCAAGGTACGACACTCAGGCAGATAGTTCCGTTTAATCACGCCGAAGCGTGGTGTTTAATTGAAGCGTTCAGTGTAGAAAAACTCAAAAACTCTCCCTTCAGGAGTTCTACTCAGGCTCCTATAATGCCTAGGGGAGGAAAGGAAAAGTCTGATTAGTGTCTCAAAAACTTAAATAATGTTCTTCAAAACATAGTGGAGCAACACTTACTGCCCGACAGAGTAGTTCCTCCTGCAGGAGCCAGCCACACGGTGAGGAGGGGACCCTTGGTCTTTTTAACCAAAGCTGGGGATTGCTGGCCCAGCTGTGCCCTGCACAGGTGGCAGTGCATCCAGCTGGTGGAGCATGTAATTAGGGATGTATTTTCCTTCGACGACCAGACCAAGTGAGGGTCGCTGTTTCTCACTGTGCTGACTGGCCTTCTGCCTACTCTCACCTGGTCGGGGGTGAAGTACTAGACATACTAGAGAAATGACATCTGCAACAAGTGCTGTCAGAGCTGAAAAGACAACTTGCAGAGCTAGTTGCTCGGCCTGCCGGTCACTGGGTCAGACCTGTTGCAGTAATCTGTGGGTCCAGCAAGCCTGCTGGCATTAGCCTGTGAGTTGCAGATTGGTTGACTGCGGGTCCCAGCAGACCTCTGCTTGGAAGAGTCTTGAAATGATCCGCCATGGCTCTTGACTCCTTCAGCCAAGTCTCGCAGGAGGAACTGGGAAGTTGCTACCTGACATCTACAGCTGGACTTCCCATTTCAAATAACTTTTCGACGACCAAACAAGAAATTATTGTTGCATTTAGCTGAAGCACAATTAGCACAAGCTGCCTGCTGCTTAGCCAAGCTTCGGCCTATGAAGCTTCCAGATGAACCCTCAGCACCTAGTGGTCAGTGAAGGAACTGAAACTTTTCTTACTTCCACATTGGACTCAAACTGGAAGACCAAATGTTACTCGTTGATTGAGCCTCATATTAACATGTACAGTTTTACATCAGAAGCAAATATGTTTACAGCCTGGGATAAATATTGTGCTCGCCATAGTTAGATTTCACATTCATGACAACTATATGGAGGGTGAATTTTTATGTACCTCAAGCCACAAATTTATGCACAATTAGGAGAGTGTCTCATTTTTCTGAGACAGCAGGATTGCAATCTGTGGTATTACTAGCTAGTTGTCATCTCCTTAGCTACTTAGTGCTTTGTATTTTAGGTGAATCTGAAATCTTAGCTAAGAGAGCATGATGACTGATATTTTGAACATAATATGACTTGCTGTGCTGTTGATTGTGCTAAAAGGCCACCGTGTACAAACAGAAAGAATACTGAAATTAAAATCAGAATAATAATTTATATGATGAACTAGAAATATAAAAGTATGATTTGCAAATGTTGGGGATTCCATTATTCACAGCCCTATTCTCTCATTTATACATTCATATTTCACTTCCTGCATAGATGCAGACATTATAAATAGACTTCTGGCTAAAGCTTTTGCATTAGATGTTTTTCGTTAATAGCTATAAATGGGAGAAAGAAATCAAGAAAGTATGTAAGAAAGAAAGCCAAATCTCTGGTTCTGACATGAAACAAGACATTTAAATACATTTTCATAATTTGAAACACCTGCTTATCTCTACTCAGTTAATCACTTCAGAAGTATAAAGTAGAATGAATATATTACACATTTATAGGGAAGCCTAAATCTGGTGAATGAACAGGCCTCACATATGTAATTTAAATGTTAATAGATCATTGATCTTATACAATCAAAGCCCATCAATTAGCTGAAAATGTCAAAATGCCATACAGTTGAGCAATAAAAACACTATACAGGCTATTACCATGAAAGATTTAGCTATTTGAAGAATAGAAAGGCTGTTAGAAGAACCAGTTCACAGACATACATTAAACATAAAACAGTTTTGATTCATACACTTTTTGTACAGAATCAGTGTACAGAAACTAAAAACTCGCAACTCTCTTTGCTTATAAAATATGAAGGACAGGGGCTTTGACTGGTCTTTAGGGACCAGGTTGGCTGTCTGTCGCTCCCATCTCTGCTGCTCGTCTCATCCATGTCATCGTGAGTACTGCTGCCGGCATCCGCACTGGTGTCTCCACAGCGGCAGTCAAGTAGCTGAGGCAGCAAAAGAAAAGTTTGTAATTTTGAGGAACTATGATGGACCTGCTTCCAGCGCCTTATATTTATTTATTTTTCTTTCTATTTTTCAACTCTTCATCACATCTATGTTTTAACGCGTGCTTGAACCCATTCTTCTTTAATGTTCTATTCCAAGTTAAGTTCTGTTCTGGAGAACCTGACTGATGGACCGTGTGAAACTATTTGGTAGATCTTAGCCAGATCAGATTTCATGGGGAACTCATTTTCACAACAGTTTCCATATACTGAAGAGAAATCAGGAGCTACACTAGTGCAACATGCTCAAACTCCAAAACAATGTGAGTCAAAAACAAATGTCATATCTAACGTCGAGCCCGAAAATAACTCACAAATCCCCATGTCGAGGTAGAAACCAATCTAAAGAGATTACATTCCTTCTGTGTCTTTTTAACTAAAGATGTGCTATGAGAGTGGAGGAAAAAGTTGAAATTTTCTTGCTCTGAAAAGTCACATGCATGAATGTACTGTATCCACACGAGCATTTCAGTGCAGCTGTTTGGGCTTTGAAGAAAAAAAAAGAGAGAGCGATAATTGGCGGAAAATACAAGGCAGACAACCACAGAGAGCCTTTTTTTTGTTGTGGCTTTATTGTGACACAGCTGAGAATCCAGACACAAGACACTTTCACACAGTGATCAACTATAAAGACTCACTGGTGATCCTCTCTTCATTCAACCTCTAATCTCCAGCTGTGCATTCACTGTGATGCCAGGTAGGCGCAATATCGCCTCCTCAGTGTGTGTTTTCAGAAAGCTTTACGGTGTTCCACGCTCTAAAGTCAGTTCCTTCACTTCTGGTCACTGGCTGTTTTATTCGGTTGGTGCAGAATAAAACACATTGCTGAATAAACACCATTAAAAAATAAAGTTTCTACCTGGTTATTCCAGTGGGACACAAAGCCGTGCTGACCTCACTTTCCCTGCTGCTGATGGAGTTTGGTGTGGAGACTGAAGCTGGTGGCGACTCCTGCAGGTTGCTATACGGCAGCAGGGTTCCCACAAGTGGCAGCTATCCACCTTCCAGGTTGAGTCCAACCAGGAAATAAGAAATCCTCCCTACTGACCACTGGGGCTGCCAACGAAAGCTCCAATGACCCACACGTTTAGATGTTTAACCTAAATAAACATTTTTACAGCCTGTTTCAAACATCAGTTTTGTGCTCAATGGCAAAATTTCACATCCATGCCATCTCTACTAGAAGTGATTTTCTTTTTTTTTTTTTTAAATAAAAGTAAAATTAGATGAGTGGATTTTTGATTGATGATCAGCTTAGCCAATGTCTAGCTTTTATTCTTGACTTGACTTCTGAACAGTAAAATAAAAATTATTTGTGTTAGGCATGGCCAATGACAGGACACCAGCTGGACCGTTTCTAGCTCATCAGTTTCTAACTCTTGCAGCAACAGGACCCTTCCAAGTTGACTAACTGGACTAACTGGACTGATCAACGCCATCTGAAACAAGCGTTGCCAGAGCTGAAACTAGTAGGAGTCCTCTGGGACTTGCAGTCTCTTGTCTCATGACTCGTGGGCTACACCAGTAGGCTTGCCCAACCTGCAGGAAACTGCAAGTGGTCCAGCGTCGAGAGGGCCGGGCCAACTGACAACTGGTTCCAGCTGAGCTCCTTGTTACTTTTCGGTAGTGGCGTTTGAAATGAGGATGTTTGGACAATCACATCAAAGGCTGGTATAATCTGAGCCAGCCTACAAAACTGTGATTGACATAAAGTAGGTGTATAGTGGCAGGCTTTTAGAAACTTGCTTGTTCTGCCCTTTTGCAACAGTGTCAAATTAAAAGAGCCTTCAGAAGCATTTTTCAGAAAAGCTATGGGTGACATCACAAGGGGTTTGTCCAGTTCTTCTTACACATTCTTCGGGTCCACCCAGTATCTCACCAAATTGATGGTCACTGTCTCTCCTTTTTTCTTCTGTTGTGACAAGCCTGCTCTTGTCTTTTAATAGCAAACATTGCACTGTCCCTGCAGATGGTCTGTTTTCATCCTCTGTACGGAGTTTGCAGCTATCTCCATATCTCCATGCCCTTGTTACACCAGCCTGCAACACTTTTTACTCACTCATTTGCCACAACATACGGCTCTGTTACTACTTCTCAAGGTGGTACAGCCGTGGAACAAAATGTCACACCGTTCCAGTTCCAGAGTCATTCACAAAGCACAGCAAGGCAGAATAAAGGTACTCTTCATAAAACAAACTGGCTGGATCAGTGGGGATACAGAGTTTAAGCTTCTTGAGTAGGACCTTTTCCAGTTCTACACTCCATGTTGGACACGAAGAGCATCTTGGCACTTCCTGATGTTTCATTTAGGATTCAGCATCTGCTTGTTGATCTTATTGTGGAGTGAAATGGGCCATTAAGTTTTATTCAGTCAGTCAGCAGTTTGTACAGTGCTGTAGATGCACTCGTTGCCTGTGTTTGCCATTTGTTTTTCACTGTTTTATGCGCTCAGCCCAACACTCTTTAACTTTCCAACATTTTTACCCATGAACCCTGATTTGATGGAAATGTTTGACATCATGACAACATCATATATATATATATATATATATATATATATATATATATATATATATATTATATATATATATATATATATATTGTGAATCAAAATCCAAAATCTGAGAAACAAAGCCCTAAATTAGAGAAGAAACCTGCAACCAAAAAATCAAACTGCCTTAACGAGAGTTATTCTTTTCTGTTCTTGCTTTAATAATCTACAGCCCACCTCTGTGCCTGTAGATTCTCCGGTGCAAATCTGAAACTGGAGGCAAGAAACATCGATAAATCTATGTTGAGAAAACCATTTGAAAGCGGAAATGGTCTCACAACTGTCCCACAGATTGCAGAACCAGACACTATGAATGTCTTTCAAGTCGATCAGAGGTGTCCCATCAGAAGTGCCCTGCAGTGACCTCGAAGCATCACAGTAGCGACCGTCCACTCTGCCCCCCCAGAAATACGAGTTGAGTCTATTTCAGCGCTTGGCCGCTGGTAGACCATGTTAATTTACACACAGCACATCCAGTTGGTCAAAGTCAGACATGAGTATGGCAGAGAGAATTTGCTTACCTTTCAAAATAAAACACCACAAGCAGGCTCCTTCTCTTATATCAACATTGTGTTAACCTGTATTGACTGTATGTAAACGATTCAGAGGGGTTTTACCAGAGATTTAAACAACATGTCAGGCAAAAGTCAGTCTCCAAGTCGAAAACCACACTTTATTTGACAACACTCTTCCTTTTTAAAAGTATAATTCTCTAAAGAACAAGTCGTGGTGAGATATTCATCAATAAACAAGCAGACTTCCACACAACTGTCACGTGATCTCAAAATCTTCGACATGTACACACTAGATGCCCATCAGAGAGATGTCTTATTCATTTTGTAGCAGAAACGTGAACAGTTGAAAAGAGTCTAAATGCAACAAGACTTCAGAACCCGTCAGTAGGTGGCCTGGACCCCTCAGAACCCTGAGAGCCAAATTACTGGTTGTTCTGGGTTTCCATGGATACATTGACATCAATGAGAAAGCATAAACCTTTTTCCAAGATGTTCAGAGTACCTTTTTTTAATATAAATATACCTTGGAGAATTTCTATACTTTTAAAAGCAAATATTGATGACGGTTTTCTACTTTTTGCCAAGGCTTGTATGAAAACAGATAAAACAATTGAAGGCAAAGACAGTTGGGGATATAACTTGTTTTCTTTTAGAGGCTTCTTTTGTCTCTTACTTTCTCCCTCAAAGACATCCAGTCGATCTAAATGACTTGATCACAGTGTTTTCATGGGAACAATGGATCCTCTCTCACCGCTTGACAGCTCATGAGACTCATTTTATCTTTACACAGCAAGGGTTCCCTGATTAGTTAATCTCTTGAGGGTTTCGTCCAATGAAAAGATGAAAAGCCAGGCTTGAAACTTAAATGGTGTGACAACCCAACCAAGGAATCGGTTTCAGGCAAGCATTCATAAAACTGTCTATGTTCATGCAGGGAACCACCCAGAAAGAGAGCATGAAATATTAATGACCAATATCACACTTAACCCACCTACAGACTGTTAAAATGTTGTTTTTTTTTCCTAGCAGTGTGTCAAAGCGGGAAAAAATGCAGTGAGGTGTATGGTAATAATCTGCAGGAGGGAAACACCCCCCACACATAATAATTTTCCTTTCCCCATAGGTGACATTCAAATTCACTATGGGCCTGAGGGTACAATTATGTTTGCAATAACTCATTTACAACTATTTCATGGCAAGAAGAATGAAATGTTGTGATACCTGTTGGAGTAAAGTTACACAGGCTAAAGTCATACACAAGTAGGTCATTTTGGAAAGTCAGTTTTTTAGATGTATGTTTTTAATCATTGCTTTTGGCAGACATACATGTTTATAACTGACTCCAATGTTTTATAAGAAGTGAATTTGCTCTCATTCAAGATGTAGAAAGTGGTTCCCTGGTGGCCAGCCTACTTGATGTATTTCTATCTATGGCATGGACCACATGCAGTCCACCTTTACGTCCACATCTGAGGTCTCATTGCTTCGTGATTTTTGTTCATTACTAATAAAAAAAAAGAAAGTGGCTGTTCAGTAATATGCCACAAAAATGGATTGTATTTTGGAAGACTGGTATTTTTTTTATGTTGGGGAACAGACATGCATCCTTTTTCAGTGAAAAAAAAACACTCGCTAAAGTTTTGGTTATGGTTTGAAAGCATTTTAGCTTTTTAGAATTCATCTGTATTGAAGCTTTGATTGGCACACGGAGAACCAGAGGACCTCTTCTGGACATGTAGATATTGTTTTGTTGCATAGGGATCATGGAAACATTAGCCCCAGATGCTAAGTCAGCAGACCGTAACTGATGGGTTTCCAGACTTATCTCAACATTTGCTTTTATGACTTTTATCAGTTTTTTTTTTTTTTTCTGAAGCTGCAACAATTTTTTTTTCTTTTGCTTTTTTGTCCAGTTGAGGACAGCAGAAACAAGCTGTAGATGTTGTACATGGTAAAGTTTAGAGGCTATGAGCAAACACTGTTTCCATCAGGCTGCAAAACAGAAGTGAAGTTAACCTTTGAAAGGTCACTTTATATAAAGTATGCATCAGTGTTATTTCCATTACCTGTTTAGGAGGAAAAAAAAAACTAGAATAGGTGGTGGTCGACAAAATGTGACAGTGTTAACTGCATAACACATGGCAGCAACAAACAGGCCAGTAGTAGTCAGGTATAATTTTAAGTTTAGCTTTCTCAAGCAACACTTTTGCATTCCTCCTCAACAAAGTTTCAGCCTTCTGTCACAATAACTGGATTATTTTGTAGGGTGCTGACAACACTTTTTGCTGGAGAGTCATCGAGGGCAGAATTTCCCTGCATGGCCATATTTTTTAGGTGTTTCAGTAGTCAGCTGTTAGCTGTTAGCAGTTAGCTGACGTTTATCACTGCGTAGCGAGAACTGTGTGATTTTAATTCCAGTGGATCTGTTAGTACTCCAAGTAAGAATTGTGCTTTTGTTTCCAAAATATCTCCAGTGTTGGACCACACCATGTGTTAATTACAAAGAAAGGCCTAGGATCAATGGTTTAAAACAGAGAAACCTCAGAATGACTCAAATCCCCAGAAGGCTGTGCAGAGCTAAACTACTTTCCAACCAGGTAAAGTGATGTAACTTGGCCCTAATTAGCTTTTAAACCGCAAAAACGAGCAGGGATTCCTGCTGATATGCAACAGCTCAGGCCAGGCTAAAATACTGCAGTCCCTCTATTTCTCTCTCTTTCTGCCTTCTGTAACCTGCATGGACCACAGCGCTCATACCGACTATCTGAACTACAGTGTGTGGCCTACGGTGACCAAGCTCTCTGCCTCCTGGAAGCCCGAATTACCTACAGAGATGATGCCCTCGGCCTTCTGTGAAAATGTGAACGTACATCAACTCTGGCTCTCCACTGTCCCAGCTCCTACTGAGAGCAACAAGCTATCTGCCAAGGGTCTGCATTCCCCAGCACCACGTCTGAAAAAGCCCTTTGGTTGCCAAGAACTGGCTGCCTCATCTTCCGACTGGCTGCAGCTGCAACGGCGTGGCCTGCTGATGTTCTGATACCAAACAAAGCAAACAAATATTTCTCAGTTAAATAAGATTGCTTGTCAATTTACAATTTATAAGATGTATGTAAATGAACTGTCATGTTTTTTAGCATGGTCTTATTGAGCTTATTGGGCTGATATAAGACCTAATTTAATTTATCTGACTCTGATGGTAGCTACAGTTACTCTAGAAACACCAGAAGTTAAAATCTGATGGCTACAAATGAACATAAGGCCACTTTAAAGAATTTGTGGAGCTTAAATGTTGAGCAGATTAGGTGATAATTATTTGGGGCTACATCTCCATCATTTCAAATGATCGTAGCTAAAGTGATGTAAACATACTGGCTCTTCAACCTTAATTTATTTGCCACAACAATTTATCTCCACCCTTAAAACCGATTGTAGTGGCATTTACTCATATTTCCGTTCGATTACAGTTTGCATGTGTGTGCTCCGAGTCTTAATAAAGGCGTGCGTGGTGATCAGTGTTTCCTGGTCACTGGGATGTGAAGGTCAACAGTTGACCACCAGCTGCTGCTGCTCTGTTGTTCATTACTGAAAAGAGGACCAGCATGGAGGCAGAAAACAGGCAGCAGGACATTTTTTCTGCAATTGCAGGGCACATGTTTGAAAAATTAACCAATCCATAATAAGTCTTGTGAAAAAATAGCAAAAAATGAAGACCTGCTGACTCATTTATTGCTTTAATGGTCACTCCCTGTGCCATGGCTGCGGTCACTGAGCATGTTGCACAGCTCACATGAACCATTACTATTAACTGCTATAATTCATAGAAAATACAAATGCCAGTTGGGCATTAAAGACTGCTTTCTTCTATATGTGTGTATATGTGTGACTCAGAGCTCTGGTTGCATATTATCTGTGCCAGTTTATTTCTGGATCAAATTGGTGGAGTCATTGTTTAATAATCAAGGTGCTTTTAATATTTGTTGTCCATCACCTATGAATTCACATCCTGGGGATCTCTAATAAATAAACTCTTCTCTAATATATTTTTAAACTCAGTAATAATATTAATTCCTTTGTTGTACATGTCTAAGTGAATTTATTCAGGCATTGTAAGACATTTATGTCACTTAACTTGTAAATAAAACTAAATGAACAAAGAAGCAGGCAGGGAGAGGACAAATAGAAAAGTAAAGGAAATAGATGGCTGGGTGGAGTAAATTTACCGACTGTACAACCTGATTGGACACTCACTAATTGAGACGAATGAACAACAGGAGAGAGGTGTGTAAGAGGTGACAGTGAATTTATCTAGTCCATCTTTTGCCCTTTTACCTTGCATTTTTTTCCCCTCTCTTTTTAATCCAAATCCTCTTCCTGTTTTACTCATGCATGGCTTTTTTAGTCTGAATAACAAAATGGAGTGCAGCACATTGCGTCTGCCTATTCTCACACATTTGGAATCTATAAATCATGGATGGCAAACCTCATTGTTAAATGAGGTTATACAATGGGAGTCATTGTGAAATTCTGGCTTCTTCCATTTTTTCTGCATGTCACACTCTAATGCTTCTGGGGATTCGTTCCTACAGAGTATTACACACTGCAAATAAAGAGGGATTCTAGCACAAAACGTAGTTAGTGCGTTTTATCAAAATAGTAACCAGTTTGGTCCTTGTAATTTCCAACAGGGTGATCAAATGCAAGATTTAGTTGTGGGTTGTGGGATGATGCAGTAAACGCAGTTTCATAATGAGATATATACTTGATGCAAAAAAAAAAAAAAAAATAGCCTGTTTGCTAAAACGGGTATGTGGAAAAGAGACTACAATTCTTCAAATTCTCGGCAAGCAAGTTCACCCCAAGGTCAGACCATGCAGTGTTCAGAGAAACCGCAGAAAACCCAAGAGCTTCATCTTAGACTCTATAAGCCTCAGTTAGCATGTGACATGCTACAGTTCATGACAGTACAGTAAAAAAAAAGCTGAACATGTACATCTTAGACCTGTCCCACATGAAATGGATGGCAAATGGGACCAACTGCTTGCCACATGTATGACGACATAAGCTGTTAAAGTTGAATTAATAATTAATCAAAAAACTAATGGATCAGTTAAACAGATAAAACAAATCTTCTTTTTCAGGAATATGTGGACCTGATTGTGCAAATTATTATGTTTTTGCTCATGAGAGAATCAATCATAATATTTTGCCTTTTGCTTTTAAACTGTCGTGCACACAATTTTTTGTTCATGCAGGCAGAGCGGCTGCTATGTTCAGACTCTGAAAGTTTGATCCATGATCCTTTACATAAAGATGTATTGATGTGATCTTGCCAGTAGGATTATGCATGTTGGTGCAGAAAAGTAACAAAAAATGAATTCATGTGTATGAGCTTAGAGCCCTGATAGAAGACAGAAGGAGTATCGTGGCTGCAGGAGCATGTTCTGCATTCTACCATTCCTCTCCATGGATTTCAGCAAGTAAAAGTGGATTACAGAGTTCAGACAGGCTGGGAGAAGTGGGGCAGGAGTGCTGCAGCGTTTGTTTACAGCAGATGGTGTTCACCTGGACATGTGACTGTGAAGGACCACCTCAGCACCCCACACATTGTACTGTTGGCTTAAAAAATTTACATCCTTGCTGTCTGCTGAGTGAATTCATCTGTAATTACCTGCCGATGCTGCATGTGGTGCCATTACAACAATTGTTGCCAGTAAATTTCAACCGTACATACTATCCAACAATTTACCAGCATTTCTGTGGGCTTAAGGTTTGGGCCAAGATGCAACATCCTGTTTTTTTTTTTTTTCTCGAAATGAACTGGGAAATGCAGTTCCCTGAATGACCACTAGTGGCTGGCTCCAGAAGTGAGTCCATCTGCACTGACCTCTGTGCAAAAGTGTCCAACTTTGCAGCAGTGATGAATATTGTTTGGTCTCCATCGCCAATTTTGTGAAGCCCAAATCAATGCGTAATTAGGGAGGTGGTCTCCTGAGTGACTGTGTTGTCTTTAGCTAGTTAGCACCTCAACAGAACATAATCATTCTTATTTTAAAGATTAAATGATTAAAGAAAATATGGTTTGTTTCGCTGTTAACTGTACAAATAGTCGACTGCAACTGGTTCTAGGTTGGCCTGGAAGAGTTCAAGGACAAAGCTTAGTAAAGCAGCCTGAAGCTACTACCTTCATCTCTGGTTGAAGGGTGGTAGCCGGGGCTAAGCAGAGGACAGCTAGCTGGAATACCTCAAGCTCATCCACTTTTACTTATTGCAGCAGCCAAAGCAGCTGGATCTTCTGGTTGACCCTTCCAGGCAAGTGAACTGGGGCACTAGCCAGCAGGTAGCTGATCTTGCTTCACTGCACTCAGATATCCAACCACTTAGGGCCTCTATCCAGAGCCCACTTGTGGGCTGGTGCAGAAGTTGTAGAGCCTAAGCCGATTTATGGGCCGTGGCCAAGTCAAAGAATATTTAGAAGACCATTTGAAAAGACTATTCTACCAGACAGCTGGCTTTCCTTGCACTGCCGACACTGAGGCTTCAACCCTCATCAGGCTTGAAGTCTTCAAGCCTGAAACCAGTGGTCATGCTTCTTCCGTTGAAATCATTACATAAATTTGTATAATGCTAATATAACGCTAATAAAGCAGCGCTAGGTTTCGAGTGCTTGAATGTACTCTTGTTGATTGGACATCCACACGCTTTCCCCTGGCTGTTGCTGAAGCTAGTCTTGGTTTAATGCGTGATCTGTTTTTTTGATATGCATTGACAGACAATTATTCTGCACTCTGAAATGAGTGCTGAACTGTGTTGAAGTGGCGTTGTAATTGGGTAATGAGTTGGAAAGGGGAAGCTTCTTGATCTTATTTCCACTGCTTAATTAACCTTGAAGTTGGTGCAGGGGACAGTGCGGGGCTGCCTCATTCTTCCTCTTCGTCTTTGTCTCTGTCTTGCCTCCGCTGTTCCTTTGGGTGTATGACTCTTCCCCACAATGACAAAAGTATGCTTAGCACTCAGTGTGCATCTGTCTGGCGGCAATAACCCTTTATTGACTGATTTATGAGACGAAGTATGCATATATGGATCTTGACATGGCCTGATGCTCAGACATGCACTAAAATCTACTTTATGTATTGTGCTCTCATATATCTCCATTTTCTTTTTGCTCTGTAACAATTTAGTTCAGACTAAAATGACGATATAAATAGCAGCACTGCTCTTCGCTTCGCTCTCTCCCTGGGCCAGCCCAGTTCTGTGGCCCCGAGGGTATGAACCCAGTTCTGACAGAACTGATCTCTGTTTCCTCGTCCTCCTCCTTCTGTCCGTCCGTCTGCACCCCTGGGCCCGCTGAGACCGGTCCGACACCCAGCCTCCCCAGCCGGCCTGCAGCAGGCCAGTATGTCTTTTCTGCCCCCTCTTTGCTGTCCTCTCCTGTCTCTTCTGCCCTACCCCCCCCCCCCCCCCCCCCTCCATTTGGCCTTCTGTGCTTAATGTATCTTGCCACTCTACAATTTTCTGTGCTCTTTCCATGTTTTGTTCTTTTATTTTATCTATATAAATGATTTTAGTGTACTGGGTATCAGATTGTTGGCAGAAAACAAATATCAATTGTCCCTATGAGTTTTCGAGTAATATAAGTTGTTAATATTATAGCATCTTTCTAGAGAATCGAAACAACTGGAGCACCATGGCTGCTGGACTGTGTCATTACATTTTATTCTATAACCTAAACATTTAAACACTTTCATTGTTGCCAGCAATACACCAATAGTAAGTTGATCATTTATGCTTCGTGCTCATCTTATTGTGGCATTAATGCCAAAAACCCTCTACCACAATCACAGTGAAGACCCTCTAAATATTTAACAGGGATGGAGTGTTTGCTAATCTGATCATAAAATGTTACTTTTTTTTATTGCTGAGAGATACTTGATAAAAATAAATAAATTCATACATCATGTACATACATAAACAGACCACTATGCACTGTAAAATGGAAAAAAAAAACCTTTTTTCTTTATCATGGGTTCCTTTAAACTAGCAGAGGGACAAAAAATAGTTTTGTTTTAATGTCAGTGTATGCATTTATATACCTACTAAATGTTCATTAAAAAAAGATGTTTTTACAATATTCATGGAAAAAGTAAAATAGATGTAAGTATGACAATTTAAAATTTTAATATTTTCTGGAGGATTTTTTTTCTTGTTTGCCATGAATTTCCACTTCACCGTCATTTATGCACAACAAACCAGCTCAAATTATTGTTTTTATTTTGTTTAAGAAAACCTTAGATGCTCAAGAACAGCATATGTTGTATCTATACTGTTGGGACTGTAGCTCTATTACCATTAAATGTTCAGTGTTATTTCTGAGAAACTGAAATTAAAATCCAACAAGAGATAAACAAAAAATACATAAAGCAGCTTCCTCTAAGACAGAGCTAAAGAAAAACTAAAGGCATAATACCAGTCATTGTCATCTTATGGAATGATTCTTATTTATTTATTTATGATAATTCACATACACAGTTCTAACCAGATCTGAAGGGTTGTTCATTCATCATTCACAGCCTTAATTCAGATTTTTATTTCTGAACACATTGTAAGAATCCATTGCTTTCTGGTTGTTGGCAGTATTTTTAGATGAATGTAATAATGAAAGGGATGTCTAAAATCTCCATCTGTAAAAATGTAGAACTTTATTATGTCAGTAAAGAGTAACAAGTTCAGGTTTCTTCGGGGGAAATGAGTTATTTTCAAATTGTTTTGATAATGAGTTATTTGCATAATTTATGTAATGCCTCAGTTGATAATTGTCTTAATGTAAGTGAATACTTGTGAAGTTTTCATGGTGCTAATTAGTTTAAATAAGTAGGGTAGCATTTTGAAACATCTTCCTTAACATAAGTAAAATCTTTACAAAAAGAAGTATGAGCATATTTATCCAACTAATACAAGGAAGTTAAGAAAATTGCCTTTCTTTTAAATATTTTTTTTTTATTACTCAATTACAGATAGTTTTTAAAAAGTAAATCAAGAAACTTTTTAATTCGATAATTACATTTTGTCAGTTATATTTTGGACCTGCAGTCTCTCTAGATCAATACAATTATGTTGATTACATTTCAAATATTTGCTGTGAATCTGGATCTCATATTCATAGGAATTAATTCGAGCTCAAACTCCCTCCTCCTTTCATGCATCGGTTATCAAAAGAAAGAAAAAACATTGCAATATTTTTCACACAGACATGCCTTTTTAAACACTCTTGCAAACATCATGCAGTTCTTTCTCAAATTAAGGATGACAAATTTGAGTTCTTTCCCCCCTCAGATACATTTATTATATTATTCTTTAAAGAGTAAAAGAACAGTTCAACAATTCTTTTTATATAATTATAAGAGCTGGCTTCTGTCTTCTTTTCTCCTTTGCTCTTTTGAGCCTCCTTCCTCAGCGAGGTGAGTCTGTGTTTGCACCTGCGACCTTCCTCGGATTAATGCGACTCTGCACCTCTGTTCATCTCTGCCACCGGATGGAAAAGGCATTTTTCTTTGCTTCTTGATTTCTTTTGTCATCAGTAGTATCCCAGCTTTTTTTTCATCCTTCAGCGTACAATTCCCTCTTCTGTTCCCTTGCTCCGTCCTACCCCGTCATACTCACCTTCCTCGCTTTCCTAACCTCGTCGTTCCTGGATCAGGAACGCAGCCATATGGCCCGGTGCAGCCCAGGACTGCCCAGCGCTCAGCCTCGTTTAAATTCACAGCCTGCGGGTCATTCTGGCTCTGCACTGGGACCGCCAGTACTCCTGTGGAGGGAGGGTTGGCCGAAAGTCCCGATGCAAGAAAGAAGGAGGGACGGGCAAATTGTGACTGATAAAATTCACAATTATAGTTAAGAGATTAGTGTGCTGGAACTCTGATGTGACATTATAATGTCTAAATTAAACACACGACTGAAAACAGGTGGTGCTTTGACATTGAAATAATGTGGAGATTAAATTGAAGGTGGATGCATTTGTTTTAATTTGGACGACCCAGGTTCAGTTTTGAAGATGTTAGAAAGTTTGGAAATGTTGAGTGGAATTTTTCTGTGTATATGTGAGTGTGTTTGATCCAATCCAGAACTTCACCTTGAACACAATCGCATTGCACATGATAATGTGGTTCAATTGGACTAAAACCTTTTTTTTTTTGTAAGATAAGAAATCAGAAATGGAGAGAAAAAAAATTAAATAGTATGAGGAAAAGGTATTAGAGCAGAGGGGAATAGTTGAGTGGGAGAAGCTAAAAGAAAGAGTGGAAGTCAGCGGCAGGCCGGAAAGGAAAGGAGTGCACGGAGCAAAACAGCAGCCGTTCAAAAGACAGGAGGTGTGAAAGAGAAACCAATAAATCCAAACAAATTCCTACAGTTCCTACTGTAGCACGTGGCTTTGCTAATGTTCTCTGTTTTAATTCAAGCCAAGCCCGCTGGTGTCTGAATAGACGGCTCGCCAACCGTTCAACCGTTCAATTACTGACATCTGAACCAGAATATCAGCACCACTGAAGTTAAATTGTAACAACGTTCAAAAGAATAAAATATGGCAGTGTATCTGTTATTGCAAACAGTTTTCAAAATACTAAATTTTTCCAAAATTAAAAAAAAAAAGTGCTCAGATGTCCTGAAACAATGGCAGAAGCATTTTAGAGAGTTCAGTAATTTAGCACTACAGCCAGTCATTTACACAGGATATCTCTGGGACTAAATAAACCAAGTAAAAGGGTTTTTTCTACAGGACTCGTTGAAGGGTAATCTTTATCTCTGACTACAGTTTGTGTTTAGGAATATTGAATGATAATTTGGTCCTAATTGAGCTGGCAAGTAGTTAACTTCAGTAGCTGCTGTAGAACTTTGGTTAAGAGCACAGATTGGTATTCTGCTTTGGCTTAAACATTGGAAGCACTGTTTGGACTCACCCCAGCCCTGAAATGAAATGAATAAAACATTTAATTGACAAGACATGAAAAGTCAGGTCCTAAAATGTATATGTCTAACACTTTTAGACACCGGTTGGAGTTTCTGTTCAGTCAAAGCAAAATTATAATGGCAAATACTCTATTTTAGCACTGAGTATTATCTCTTCTTCAGTGCAAAACCTTGATAATTACAAATGAGTTTAAAGGTAGTTTGATCATATGAATAACGGCTGAGTGGGACTTTGTTGTACTGTGATCTCACCATGATGAGCCACCTCTTAGTGGTGGCAGTAAACTCTCATGAATGAATTAAACATTAACAGAAACACAACATAAAATACTGCCGCTGTCTGTTTTGAGTCTTGATCAACGGCTTCTAACATCACATGGCGGCAAAAACTGAACAATGCTGATAAAAAACATAATAGAATGAAAGGAGATCAATCTGCCTCGTGACACGTCGTTTGTCTAATCATAATGTTCTTTGCATATAAAATCAGTTTGTGATTCTGTGTGTATGTGTGTGCTTGTGTAAATTACTCTGAGGACCTATAAAAAACATCCTGCATGACATTCTGTCATTACCAGCTGATGTGCCTTGCTATAAAAAGTATTTCTACATCAAGTTATTCATCTTGCAAGCAATAAAGTCTTCCTTTTCAAAAGTGGTAGGTGATTTAGTACATTCATTGTTTACCATGTGCTATTAGAGTGATAAGTTTGAGGGTGTTTATCATGTCCTGTTTGTTCTTTAGTAAAAATAAATAAATAAATAAATAATAATACTTTGAGGCTGGATTTAAAGCTGTGTGATGCTCTGTGTGGTGTTTGGTATAAATAGCACTCATGAATAATAGAACAACAAAAAAGCATTGCTAAGAATAATGCATTAATGGAGTTTTATATCTTGACAATGCAGAGGATTTATTCTGTGGAACATTGTGAAAGGGAATGCATTTTGAGCTGCATGAAAATGTCATCACTTTGGCAACGTCAATTTTTCGATTTAAACCCTCTCAGATGATGTATGGCTGCAGCGCGGCAACATGGCACACGCTAATTGACTGAGGCATATTGTGTGGATATTTTCTCCACTCATCCACTCAAGATCTTGAATACCAATCTTCCACTCAAAACCCCTGCAACACCCCCCCCACCCCTTCTCCTTGACACCCCCTCTCTGCATAGTGTCAGCAAAGTACAGCGCTAAGATTGTTATAGACTTTAGCTGCGCCAAATATGCCTGTTAATATTCCCCATCTGGAGATCTCTTAAAAAAAAACTGATAAATGATGGCCTGGTCGGCTGCTGACAGTAGGCGCTGGCCAGCATACATCAGAGTCCAGAGCCCCCCTCCAGCTTTATAGACTGCTATTAGGACAAGCTCCCAGGCAACAAACCATACATAGTAAATGGGCCTCTTTAGTAATATGATAATTTATAAAAAGCACTGAGTGAGACGGAGTGAATATTCTGCAAAAATTCCCCCACATACTTTGTACTTAATAGATGGTATGTGTTATGCCCACTCTCCTCAGACTGCTCCCAATGTGGGAACTCCTGGGGATGATGGAATGAAGGCCAACCTTAGCCTGACAGCTTTTAATAACTAATGAAAATACTGGAGGGTGAATTTGCAAAAAAGAGGATTAGGGAGCTTCTCTAGTAATAGAGAAAAAAAAGTAAGGAGGAAAGAATCTGATTGAGAAAGATGCAAAAGAGAGTTTTCTCAGGACCTATTGAACTTTGCTGAAGCAAGGATGTGGCACCACCATGTTCCTAGTATTCGTCCTTCTCGGAGCTTATTGATAAATTCTGTTTGAGTTGAGTCACATCTTCTTCCTTTCATATCAGCAACAATTTTTGTCTCAATCTCTCATCTTCCCTTGCTGTTTCTTTCTCTTGATTTGTTAACACGGGCTCCCTGGTGAGTCTTATATTTGTACAAAGAAAAGTGCACAGACGCCCCCAGGATCAAATACTCGGAAAACATAGATTAGGTTAAAATAGAAGAAAGCTTTGGTAGGACATACCTTCTGTCATCTTTGATGCTCTGCCTCATTCATCAGAGGCTGCTGATAAAGAAAGTCGTGCTGCATGTATGCCCATGAAAGCATGTGCACGTTGCTTTCTGCATAATCCCAAAGGATACAAAGTGAGTATATGCAGTCATATGAAAAGGAAAATAAAGCCTTTTTCATTTCCAAGATTTTGTGTATTAAGACATTATGAAGAAATAATCCGGTCCTTACCAGGTCTTACAATTAGGCCAATATCAGAAATAATACATGACACATTACACTGTGTCATTATTTATTTGACAAAAAAAAAAAAAACAAATGCAGAAGATTTCTGGAAAACAACTAAAAATACCCTTTCTGTTTCCATAGAAATAGAAAGACAATAAGTAGCAGCTTATCACACGCACTTCATTAACTGATCATCCACAAGTGTGAACACGTCTATAAAAGCTGAGGTTCTGGTGTTTTGCTGAGGAGACAACTCATTTACCATGATCTTAGAAAAGCAATGGTTGCTGCCCATCAGTCTGGGAATGTTGAAAAAAAGGGGAATCCATCACTCTACAGTGAAAAAGATGAGTCAGAAGAGAATATTAATAATATATAAAGATTTTTGTTTTGGATAATTGCCCATCTTCTCAGAAGAAGAGATCCCAGCAAGTTCTCTTCAAGGTCAAACTTGAAGATGTTGGTAGAGAAGTACCAGAGAAGGTAAGAGGGGGCTGTATTGTGTAACTTCGAGTGGTACAGGACATGAATGAGAGTTCAGGATGGAGGTGAGACTGCATCAAGGATCAACTCTGAACCCTTTCTTATTTACTGTGATGATGGACAGGCTTCCAGATGCGGCTAGACAGGAATCTCTATGGATTATGATGATTGCCGATCACACTGTGATCTGTAGTGAGAGCAAGGAACAGCTGGAGGAAGATCAAATGAATGGACCACCACCAGCTTGTCATCCAGTTCTGCACAGGTCTATTAAAGACTCGTTCATTTAAATCAGGTGTGCAAGAGCATGGAAACACTGAAGGCATGCAGGACAGCGGCCCTCGAGGACTGGATTTGCCCACCTCTGGTCTGGACTCGTGCCTTGCTGTCCGGATCCGGACCAAGATATCAAGTACAGGACCCTGGACTTGAGAAGTCGAGGTTTAGAGACTGCTGCAGTGAGGACAAGACAGGAAGCAGAGTTGAAAGTAGAAGTTAAAATGTTGAGCTTCTGTTTGGGAGTGACGCAGATGGAACGGATCAGGAATGAGTACATCAGAGGGACAGCGCATGAATAGGACAGAATGTCAGAGAGACCCCACTGAAATAGTGTGGACATGTACAGACGAAGGATAGGAAATATAATGGTAGAAGGATAATGAGGTTGGGTCAACCAGGCAGGAGGTCTAGAAGGCTAAAGTCAAGTTTTTTGGATGGAGTGAAAGAGGATATAAAGTTAGTTGGATGCAGAGGATAGGGATGGATGGAGACAGAAAGGAAAAGAAGGTTTATATAAAGAGCTGTATCAAGCTGTGTAACATCAACAGGACACTAACTGTCTTCATCGATATGTATAAATTAAGCACGAAAAGTAAGGAAATTTGTGTTTGGTAGATTATTTCTTTGTTGTAACAATACACAACAGCCTGGCACTTCCTCTCATTCTGGCAACCAACCTAGTCCCACACTGCCGTGGGATGGCATCCCAGTCTTCAGCCAACATTTATTGCAAGTCAGCCAACATGGTTGTGTTGGTCACTCTGGCACAAACAGCCTCCCCAATTGCTGTGGCAGAATCTGGACTCATCACCCAACATAACGTTCCTCCACATGTTCAGGTTCCAGTACATGTGTTGCCGACACCAGCACAAACGGGCCTGGCGGTGAAGGGCAGTCGTGCTGGGCCTCTTGGCAGCCTTATGAGACCGGACGTTGGCCGAGTGCAGTCTGTTTCTGGACTGTCTGAGCAGAGAGCCATCGGGAGATATTGACCATAAGTGACAATCAGGCGCCAATCAGGCAACTGATTAACAGCTCCTGATCATGGCTGCACGAGAACAGTCCCAAGACCAAGACCAGTGGAGTCTGCGGACAGATTTTGCAAAAAAACAAGCAAGGAATATCGAAAATTCCAGACACAGAGGTGGAGGTGCTGGGAGGGACTGGGGTTGCCCCCCCTTGCACAGTAGTAGCATGGCTGGGGGGGTGGAGACCTCTCTCCCTCTCACCCTTATTTGTGCCCTCGGCACTGCCAGTGTGCCCTGGTGCCCTCTATGGATTCTGGACCTGTTGACCTTTTGTTGGCTCTGGGGTATATGGGTATATGGCTGTGGTCACTGACTGATGCTGTGTCAGTGTTAGAGGTCAACATTACTGTTTTATGTCTGGCTGGTTAGCTACGTATGGTGAGGAGGGGGGGAATGCTTCAAACATCCTAACACTGACCATAATGCATACATCAACCCTAAACCACACCCACCACACCATCACTGTCTCCATCTTTGTCCCTTTGTGCTTCTCTGACGGTGAGTTAGTCCTCTGTCAGAACCAGGATGTCAGCTGTCAATAAAATTTGTTAGATCAGACTGTCAAAGAGGCCTGCTGAGGGACACACCTACACACAGAAAAAATAATATCCGCAGCAATATCAAATGCATATATATCTGACTTAAAGAAAAGGTTATGCCTAAAGTTGGCACTAACCATTAATATATATGCAGATAGTTGTTTGCTTTTCAACTACAGGACCTAAATCCAATTGAAATGCTGCAGCATGAGCTCAATACAGTTGTGCATAAATGAATGCCAAAAACACATTAATGAACTGGGGTAATGCTGTAAAGGTGAATGGAGCAGAATAGCTTCACAATAATGTGAAACACTGATCATACAGCATGGAGATAATGAGGAGGAGGACACTGATGTGCAGATGGAGAATGGTAGACATTGGAAGATTAAATAAGTGATGAGTGAGCCAGCATGCGCTCGGATGAAAGCACAAGATACCATTAGTATTTAGTGATTCAGAATAACCTCTAAATACTTCTTTTTTCTCAAATTAGATTCAGAAAAGTTTTTCTACATCGCCAGCACCTATTGATTAAGATAAAGGTTTTAGATTATATAAATTATTCTGATGTTCATAACACATGCTTTAATAGTATCTGCATATTATAAGAATAACAGTTCATTAAAGGCATTAACATCTCAAATTTTGAACATGACAACCAATATTTATGCACACTCCTCATTTACACGAGCTCTGGAAGGTCTGAGTTGTAATTCTCTTTTTTTCTCATCTTCAACTTTTTTTTTCAATGAGGATCACATAATCTAATCCTGGAAGAGATTTGCTGGGAAATTCACTCTGGCCCAATTGGTAACTGTTTTGAGTGCTTTCCATTTGTGAATAATCTTTCTCACTGCAGAACACTGAAGTCCAAATAGTTTGGAAATGGTTTCAGATTGAGAAAAAAAAAAAGCTCTTCCCCTCTTGGCATAGATACTGAGTGTAACTAACATGGTTTTATTGAGGTTGTTGATGATCAGTTCTTCAAGGGTGATCAGTACCAGCTCCTTGTTGGCACCTTTAAATCCTACGAAAGCATCGCGAGGGTACTTAGTATTGCACATTTGATTTTCTTTTTGTTTTTGTTTAGTTTAGCTAATTTTTTACTTTGAAAAAGGTAATGACTCTGATTATGACAGTAATATGTTGTTCACTTATCCATTATGACAAGATGATTTTTCTGCTTTTGCAGCAAGAAGCCACAGTAATAAAGAAGGTGTACCAACTTTTTATCTGTGGAACCAAATGCATGACATCTTTCCAAAATTCATTCAGTTTGTTTAAATAAAGCTTTTCCTGTTTTTATACAGAGTTAATAAAATGTTTTTTTTTAGGTATTTTGCAGTCGAATATGGGTTCTGATTTATAACTAAATTTCTAAGCAATTTGCTTAGAAGGTTTTCTTGGTCGCCCAGACCTACACTCTTCCCTTTTACTCACAATTTCCTAATGATATTACAAATTCAGTAAACATCTGTCGGCAATTACTTTGACGTCTCCTTGTAACTTGCTCTCTGGTCATCACTTCTTCACTTTCTACTTTGCTGCTGATTGTTAGGACAACACTTGCAGAATATTTCTCACCTTCCCTTTCTTAATGATGACTCCGTACAGGTCAAAGTCTTAACAAGCTGGTTGAAGTCTGAACTGAGACCTGGGTATAAGTTGTTTAAAAGCTGCTTGATCTTGGGGTGCCCACTGTTTTTGAAAGGTGCTTCTTTCATATTTCTTTTTACTATAAAACATAGAAAACAAAATAATTATCTTATTTTGTTCAAATCTTGAAAAAGAATGTGTCAACCCTTCGAGTCATTGTTCACTGTCCTAGATACCTCTCTTACATATCATGTGACAGTGTTTGTCCAAGGGTTCAAGAACTTTAGAACCAATGTGATTCTGTACAATGACAAGTGCTCTGCTTTTGAAACATTCCCGGATAGACCCAAGGATGGAAAACAAAGGAGAAAAAAAAAATTAAAAATGACCCGTTTTATCTATATGAGCCATAGGGCCCGATCTTCCGCCAAATCTCCTAAAGCCGCTATTAAGGGATAGCAGGTAGCAGGAGAGGCGTTCCCCCGCAAAAAACGTAATCTTCCACCTCCCTAAACCTGCTATCTTACCTGCGCTAACCGCTATATTATGCATATATTATGCATATATTATGCATGGGAGTGGTTAGGGCGTTCCACCTGTTAAACCAATCAGTGTGTCAGTAGCCATTGCCTTTAAGAGCAGGTTGTGCTACCCGCTACCCGCAAACCGCTATGGAGCCTCTTTCCATCCAGATCAGAGCAGCTCTCATGCGCAGCTCGTCTGGGACTCTGCTGTAGAGCTTTCTCCTCTTCCTTCCGCCTCCTTCTCTGCACTGATTTATACATAAACATATTTTTACACAAACAATTCCTACTGGCAACCTGAAAGTCCCAGATAGTTGCTGCGCTCCCGGTAAACACGCTCAGGCAGAGCCGCGGGAACATATTCTCAGCAGGGGGTGCTGGGAGTCTGGGACAGCTGTGCGTCTTGACGCAGCTGATGTACTTTTTAAAATACTGCAGAATGAATCACTGGACGAGCAGTTCTGCCCGTCAGGGGTGAAAGAGTTCTGTGACACCACTAAGCCAGAGGAACAGGTATGATGACATCTACTTTCTACCACTGACCGCATCTCGGGTGCTCGGAGCACAAGGAGAGGGCCAGCGCACGAAGGGATACGCGCACAGTAAAAGAAACTCCACAGCAGTATTCTGGAAAACCTTATCTACCAGTTACAGAACCGATTTAAAGATCACAAACAATTAATGATCCTGTCCCTCCTCAACCATCAGCAGTTTCAGACATATCGGAAATAAATTCCCACATCCAACCTTTTCCAGCTTGACACCAGAGCTACGAAGCTCTATTTGATGATCTGACCTGTTTAAAAACAGAAGTGACTGTGATGTAGGCCATGACGGATTTTAAAGGGAAATGTCCCAAAGATCTCTTAGTTTCCTCCACAGCTGACATCTGACATTTTTGCAGAAAAACACTCATAATAATAAGATTATTAAATATTTTCAAACTAGAAAATTAAAATGTTTTTTTTTATTTATCATTGCTACATTATTACTGTATTAATGAGCAAGAATGTCTTTAGAATGTGTTTGGGTAGCACATTTTAGCGTTTATAGTATCATTCATAGGCCTTTTAAAACTCCATCAACAATTCGCAGATTTTTGGGATTCGCGGGGGGAGGAAGGAACGTAACCCCCGCGAATAATAAGGGTATACTGTAGTTCGGGTAATGCACTCTGTGTTTCATAAAACCTGCAGAAACATAGATAAAATCTACACCAAGGCGTTCCCAGGCCAGCAGAGAGATTTATTCCTCCAACGGATCCTGGGTCTGCCCTGAGGCATCCTCCCAGTGGGACGTGCCTGGAGCATCTTTCCAGGTAGATGTCCATCCTCAGCAGGTGACCGGACTACCTCAACCGGCTCTTCCTGATGTGGAGGGACAGTGACTCTACACCAAGTCCCTCCCAGATGACCGAACTCATCCTATCTCTAAAGGAGAATCCAGCCACTCTGCAGAGAAAACTCATTTCAGCTGCTTGTATCCGCAATCTCATCCTTTTGGTCACTACCCATAGATCATGACCATAGGTGAGAGTAGAAACAAAGGTTGACCAGTAAACAGAGAGCCTTGCTTTTTGGCTCAACTCTCTCTTCACCACAACAGACCCGTACAAAGCCTGTATTACTGCAGACACTGCACCATTCTGCTTGTTCATCTCCTGCTCCGTTCTCCTCTCACTCATGAGCAAGACCCCACGTTACTTAAACTCCTCCACTTGAGGCAGAACCTCATTCCCAACCTGGAGAGGGCATTCTAACCTTTTCTGACTTTAAAACATGGTTTTGGAGGTGCTGATTCTCATTCCCTCCCCTTCACACTTGGCTGCTGATGAAGCCAACAGAACCACATCATCTGTAAAAAGCAGAACCTTGCCAGTCCCTGTCATGCCTGTAGTCTACTGAGAACCCAAGATGAGGATGCATCCTTATGTTTAATAATATGTTGGTCCCTGAGTGGAGATTTATGCTTATTAATGAGCAGAGGGAGTGTGCCATCAGCTTGCAGTAATTGCCTTTTATAATCATACACACGTTTTTTGTTGCATTCAGGAATCTGGAGTGGGTTTTTAGTAAGTAGGTGATTTTTGATTTCTCACTGTGCAGAGGATGTGCAGTGTTGTCCTGTAGGTTTTGCAACTTTTGCAACACTGTTTTGTACAATGAGGTTCATGAGCTGAATGAACAAGTAGAAGAAATGCAGGAACTTGCTCATACACTGAAGGTTCCTTCTTGTAGATATCCTTAGTGTTGCATTTCCATTTAAGACTTTTATCCACACGAACACCCAGATTAATAATTTTTTTGTGTGTGTTTGTGTGTGCGTGTGTGTGTGAAACTACCCTCTCAGTCTCACAAACTCTGGTCTGCTCCCATTTGTAAACAGCTCTCCCCTTTGGCATGGTTACTCATTGTAACAGATGTTTTGTAAGTCCCAGATGTATTTTCAGTAATCCTTCAAATCATCCAAATGCCATGAAAAAAAAAATGCCCCAAATCTGTGTTTTCAAGGAAACAACAAGTAAAAATTATTTAATTAGTCCAGTCTGAAAAGTCACTTAATCAATATTAGGTCAAATTCTGATTTACCTTGTTTAATATCACTACATGCCATGCTCCTTGACAAGTTGTGCACCTTCTAGAGTTTTTTTTTTTTACGCACAGTTTATGACCTAAAACAACACTACATTTTTTTTTACACAAGCCATGAAGATTTTGATGGCTTATTAAACTGATTCAATATGTATGTGTGGCAAAAATATATGAATCTCTAAAAAAAAGTTGGATTATGCTCCCCAGAGTATGTTTGTAGATATGCATCGTGTTTAAGAACAGAAGAGATTTCCGAGTTGCTGATGCTCATTAGGCTAAAATAAATAAATAGAGAATCCCAACTAAAACAATCTCCAATCAGACAGATTGTGTATAAGTAGGTGAAATCCAAGTCTATTGTTACCCTCCTAAGGAGCGCTCATAAATAATTAGATTTCTGTCTAATGCTGGATAATGTGAACCCTCAGTCATAGGAACACTGGACGATGTTACTATCTATGATGGGCTGTAAGAAGAAAGCTACTGCTCCCACAAAGAAAAAAAGAAAAACGGTAACAAAACAGTCAGGACATCTATTTGTGGGAAGAGTCACTTTGGGTGTACTGTAATTTTTCTCTTGTTCCTTATTCCATCCAACTCAATAATATACACTCTTGTTGTTAATGTGGGTGGCAAAATGTTTTTTGCATCTTTGAGATTTAAACATATAATTTTTTTTTTCCAGTGCCATCTGAATAACATTTCTTTATGGTCTCATAGTTATGACATCATCACAGAGCATTTGTGGGCTGCAGATATGCGCAGATACGGCCACACATGCAGTTTATCTTGTGTCTACTTTGGTACATGCTTATCAAAAGGTTATGCAAACGTCCCTCATACGCTGCTTGGTTCTTTCTGCGCTGCGCTGCATTGCTCCTGGGGGATGAGACAGACCCAGAAAAGGCATTATCACCTTTCTGCCAAAGCACAGGAATTCAATGAATTATTTACGTTACGGCAGGTGGGCCCCCAGACGGCTGAACAACACACGATTCGGTTAGGGAACCTGGAGACCTGGGACCACCTGAGAAACCATGGGGAATTGGTCGGGATCCCGAGGTAACAAGTGAGGGGAAATTAAATGACAAAAAAATAAAAAATATAATAGAAAGCAGGTCTGGGATCAGGGGAATGGAGGCCACATTCACACGCAGATTTGTTGAATGTGTGTATTTTCATGCAAGCATTTACTGCTGATATCCCACATACAGATTCACACAGAAACAAGCTTTTCATGGTTTATCATTGACTTGTGCATCCTCCCTGTAAACATACATATCTAATACACATTAACTGAGATGGAAAATAAGACGTATCTGGATTTCACACAGTCATGCACACACACACTCCAACTATCATCAATCTCAGGCTTCAGAGCTGTTTCCCCCAAGAGTCCATGGCTCTGTTTTTGGCTCTGTATCTATGCAGGTAGGAGGTCTCCTGATACTCACCACTGGGTTAGCTCACTACACATTAATGCAACATGCTCCTCCATTACCATCCCTATATTTTCCCTTGTTCCTTTTGTTCCTTTCCTTCAATAGGACCGAGTTCTCCTATATGACTAAATTCCAGATCTGCTTGTATGACTACATTATAAAGAATCTCATCCATGGCCAGGGTATGTCTTCTTTTTGCCTTTTGAAAAAGACATCAGATATATTGTTTGTGATGCTACGTTTTTTTTGTTTTTTTGTTTTTTTTTTTTCATACATCTGAAAGCAGGCTGACTCTGAACTCTGTGGAAGCATGTTCCATGTTCCAGTACCACACCTGAAATTCCTGTGGGATTTTTCAAGGGCTTTCTTTTTCCTGCATTTTCTGGCCTGTCTTCAAAGATTTCACAGCCAAAATAAACATCAGCAATTCAAATAGTGGGTGGGAGGAGGATTTGCACCATCAAAACAAACCAGACGAAAGCACATACGAAACTTTTGGGGACACAACCTGTTAATATATATGTATAAATATATATATATATATATATATATATATATATATATATATATATAAACTCTGGGAAAAACAAGGTGACCTACGTTGTTTGCTTTGAATTGTGAAATCAGGCCGTGAAACAGCAGCCAGATATTTGTGAGAGACACACATTGGAGTCTATATCATGCCAAAGTAATTCAAAGTAATTAATGGTACAAAATTTATTTGAGAATTGACCCAATGCCAAGTTCATCAAGCAGCTATAATGAGCGACATTTCTCAAGCAAAGATTCATTATTCAAAAGTCTCAATCTCAAAAGGAAGTAACAGACACAGAGCGATGCTGCAAATGTTTATGTAAATGAAAGCGTGATATTAACACACACACACATGATTCTGTAAATATGACCCTCGGCCAATAAGTGTGTTTACAGTCAACGTGTGGGACAGACATGGCGGCAGAAAAGGGTCTTATGAACGACAAGTTTAGCCTTAAGGTGCTGACAGATGGGTCTGTTGACAAGAAAAAGTTTATTTGTATTTACTGTCGCTGTGATTTAAGTTACCACTGCAGGGCGCGGTAAAGTTAGTTTCACATCTGACATGCACTTGTGTTTTTTTTTCTTTAAACTTTAATAGCATCATGAAAACGGCACCGGTTTCATCCAGATTAGTATCATTTTAAGTATGCCAGACGTTTCACAAGTGTCATCAACCCTCCAAGTTTAGTGAGCGTGGCTAAAACTCTACGAACAGCGCTGATCGCAAGATACCGAGTTTGCGGAAAGGGCAAAACACACGCCCATTGCCACACCTGCAAAGTGAGTAAGGGAGTCGGCATAATGGGAGCGGAGGATTGCATTAGCTGTTAGTGGAGGTTCCTAAACCGGCAATTTGCGGGTAGCGGTTAGTGGGTAGCAGCAAGCGGGAAGTGTACCATCAGGGCCTTAGTGTGGCTCTCTAACTGCAAAAAGCCTGAACAGCAAATGCTCCAGACTGGTGAAAATGACAAGGAGAATCATCAGGACCAGCCTCCTGGAGATTACCACTGTCTATATAAGCCGCTATCTGAGGAGAGTGAATAACATCCTGCGGAACCCAGAACACCCTACATATCACTTGTATCCACCTGTTGCCCTCAGGGAGACGATATGGGTCCATCCAGGCCAGGACCAGCAGACTGAACCACAGCCTGTACCCCCAGGCAGTGAGGTTTCTCTACGAGCACTCTACCCCCCCAGACAACCCCTCTGCGCTACATTTTCCACATAAGTACAATAACTGTCAACTGGACTTCAAATTGTTGCAGAATTTATTCCATGCCTCCCTCTGTAACTCCAGTCCACTCCCCTTCTCTCTTCTCTCTCTCTCCTTAACCTCCCTCCTCCTGTTACATTCATTTTAAATGTAATGTACTATATGGCTAATGCCTGTTTAATATCTTGTTGTTTCTTTAGACAATGACAATAATGTAAAATAAGTAAGGCAGTTCTGAAGCCAAACGGGGGTCCAACCCAGTACTGGAAAGGTGTACCTAATAATAAAGTAGTCAGTGAGTGTATAAGGAATTTAAATCCCAGTTGTTATATTTGAATATGAATGATGTGTTTCTGTATGAGGCCTGGTTCTGATCCTGTGGAATAACACCATCATTTGCTAAGCAGCAAACTTGCTGTTTAGGATTAAGACTGCAGCAAGAACAGCCTACATAAGAGCTTGTGTTAAAGATTATGTCTCTGTGCTTATGACCATGGTGACAAATATGTTGAACATAGTCAAACCTTTGCCTTTATTGTTCACCACTTTGCAAGGCAAACAAATGCCAATGATTTAAAAGGTTGATATTAGAAAACCACATGATTCTGAACTACTGCAGCTAACTCAAAGTCAGACAAAGACAAAGTGAAACCAAACTTTGAGCCTATAAATTACCTCATACACCCTTGTATCTTGTTAAAAAGTGACTTATCTCCAGAGAGCCCCAGACAAAATACCAGGATTGTTTTTCTTTTTTTACTTTTTCTTTTTTATAGGACTGTTCTGGCTGCAGACACTCAAATATACATTCATCAAAGAGCGGATAAATGTTTCTCAGTGTCTCTCTTACATAATCACGTTCAACTATCTTAATTAAACAGCTATGGTTAATGATATATAACATAATAATAGTTTTTATTATGGAAGATTTCTTTGGACTGTAGTTGCAAAAAAACAAAAAAAACAGCCAACATGAACACCTGAATCCAAACACTTGAGCCAAAGCCTGCTTTCTTACTCCCTGCACAACTGTGTCCATTTCTCCCTCGTACCTTCAGAATAATACAGCGTCCAGACGAAATGGGGCCGGTGAGTCGTAAAGGGTGTAGTACAAGCTTAGCACTTTGTTCTTCACAGCTGAGGCTTCGTCCTGCTTTCAGCAGACTATTCCCAGATCAGATTTGCCATTCTTGCTGCACTATACTGCACATCTAAAAGCAGTAAGAAAGTTTCTCTCGGGATAACTTTCCTTCTGTCTAAAATTGTATCATATTTAAGATTAAAAAAAAATACTTAAAATTTGGCTTTCATGTTCAAGTATGAATGTGAAATTCTGAATAGTTATTATTCATTTTGTCATGTGTCACTTGTTTGCAACTGATATCAGTATCTATTTCCCATAAGGAGAGTTTTATTTACTATTTACTCACAGGTTAGAACAGTTATAATCTGTGCTGCATCATGTCAGGAGCAATCTGTTTGATCAGAAGGGAAATTCAAGCAAAAAAACATCAGATTTTTTTTTTCGGTACAGAAATTTTGGACAAACATCTCTTTCCTTTTTCCTCATTCCAAGATCCTTTTTTTTTCAAATCAGTGCATGTACTTGAAGATGGAAAGATGACAAGTCTTCCGTGGTGGTTTGGTGTGCTGTCTTATGAATTTGCTTCTTGACGTTTAGGTGTGAGGTGCTAGAAATTTGCCCAAAGCAGCACTTGTTTATAAATTGGCATGTTGTCTTTGTAGGTTTCACATTTTCAATCCTTGATTGCAAAAATTCAGTGAAATGACTCTGCTCACTGTTTTGCCAGCTATGCTAGTAAGTAACAAGTAGTCAGTAATATTTACTGTTGGACTTCTTACTCAAAAAGAAAAAAACAACAACAACTAACTGCTCATTACAATTTGCAAAAATGGTCTTATTCTTTTGCTTTGCCAAATGGTAATTTGTCATGTTACTCATATATTCCTTCCTGCTGTGTCACATATAATTAGTAACTGTCCCCTTTCTCTTCAGAATTCATTCAGTGTGCCTGTCAAAGCACAGCTAAAGCCTTATTTGCATATTATGAGAACAGCTTTTTAGTTATTTAGTATTATTTGAATGGCCTTTTCTACAGGTAATGTTGGTTGTGGGTGAATAGAACTGCAGGGATGAAGCTACACAGTCTATTCTGGTAGGCCTGAATCTGTATCCATTTTCAGAAGCGGGAGCCATTCTTTGTTTTTCTTGCAGACTAAATTTAACATACTTTGCTTCGTGTTTGTTGTCAAAATGCCGACGTAGATTAAACGCTTTCACGACTGACACCGCCTCATAATACAAAAGAAATACTGTTTTTTCACCTTGAGGTACAAACTTGTATTCGTTTTCCTGTCGTTCATGAAACTGTCTTCCTTGTGCATCAATTTCTCTTTTCTTGGACATGTTGAGGTTAGTTTGTAGAGGTTTTTCTGAAGTCCATCAGTTCTGAAAATCGTCTTGATGTCTTGCCTAATGGTGAGATACTGTTATCGTTGTGGGTGATGACGAAATGCATTGTAGGAGATGTAGTTTAATGACCAATATGCGTTTTAAAGCGGTGTAAGCTTATTTAAAGTCTTAAAATATCGTTTTAAAATTTAAGCGTATAATGCACAAGCTCTCGAAGGCCACATAAAAGGACGTGGCGGGCCACATTTGGCCCGCGGGCCTTGTGTTTGACACATGTGGATTAGACAGTCTTTTTGGATCAATTAAGTTTGAAAAAAAAAAAGAGGAGGCAAATATAATTTTGCTTCTCATTTTCCACTGATAAGTCAAAGCAAAGCAAGGAACTGCATTGGACTTATCAAATGTTTAAATTCTTAAAATGCAAAAGAGTGTCGGGGATAAAACCTGCTTGAATTCTCAAACTTTCACAACAAAAATTTTGTCTCATTTTAAATTAAAACATTAAATCAAGAAGCAAACATCAAAACTCAAAAAACAAAAATGTTTCAAAGCAGTGTTGACAACTAAGCGAGTATGAGGCGAGTATTACATTTAATATAGTATTACATTTATATAGTATTCAGTATTCAGACCCCTCGAGCAACTCTTTTACGAAAAAGCGTCTTGTGAAACTACAAGCAACCTTTTCTGGTGTTGCTCCCATGACATTGCTCCTGTCTCCTACAGCATCTATTACAATTACATGCACATGATCAGTTATGCAAATTAGATGATGAAGTCTTCTAGTAACTTCTAGTGACTTTTAACACAGCCAGTAGCTACTTTCCTTATTCAGGAGTTGGCAAAACTGCTTGAAAGAATGATACCTGCTTTTCTTGACACTAGACCTACCTAATAAACGTTAAAGCAGCACAGAGGAAGTTTTGCAATTTTTAACACTTTGTCTTCCTCTAGTCGCTGGAGGTAAAGTCACTTTTATCTCTCCAACACTGCAACACAGCTCCCAATGTTTATGAAGGAACTGATGAAAAATTCACAAAAAAACTGATTTCATTTAAACATTATAGTTAACAAAGTCAACACTGAACATTAACGGTCCATTTCTCTTTATGTTTTCAAACACTGTGATAAGCCTGTCTTTGAATTATCATCCGTGTGTGAGTGTGTATTATTAGATTTAACTTATTATGTTTTATTAGCCAGTCTGTTTGGACAATAATATGAAATGGCACACGGAAGGAGTTAGTTTTGATTTTTTTTTTTTTTTTTTTTATTTCCCTTTTGAAAATCCTGTTTGACAGATATTTTTATTAGATATGGGATGATTTGGTGAATTTCACATGTTCGGCTCTCAAAGCCCATAACATCTAGTGGGAATGTGATTTTAAACTACATCAAATTGTAGATCTGGAATGAAGAGCCCTCAGAAGAATATTATCATTTATTTATTTACAACGGTCTGGGCTTTTAAAAGTGGAAGTGTGGGGGTGGGGGTGGGGGGGTTATTATCACTTTATTACCAGTTTAACATTCCTTACTGAATTAATGTAACCCGATAGAAAGGATATTATAAAAATTTGTGGTTCAGAGTTGGTTTCCAAACCAAGACCTTTCCATGAAACACTGGCTACAGGCTTTGTTGAACATTCTGTAGTTTAAATTGTTCTCGAACAGATTTGCACTCTGCCCACATAGCAGCATTGAGCCAGTGCTTGATGGTGGGTGTTTCTGACATGCCTTCATCATTCTGATAAATAACCAATCATTTTTTTCCCCCATTCGGTACACAAGTGAGCCACATTCTTTAAATCAGTATGTGTCATTGGGTAACAGGGGCTGTGTAGCCACACTTTGGCTGATGCTTGCATTGATGCATGAAAAGTTGAACTTTCTTCAACTCTTGCAACACTTCCACCACATTACAATAGACCCACAATTCAGTTCAGCAAATAACATCGCTCCATTCAAAGTGGGCAGTAACGCTGTTTACACTGCCAGTGTGTGTGTGAGACAGGGGTTTGTCATGTAAGCTCCTCCATTGTTCAAATCGTAATAAAAAGAAATGAAGAGGTTAAATGCCTTATGTTTTTTTTTTTTTTTTATTTTAACATCATGTCTTCATTTTTTTTTTCTTTTATATGTTATCTGTCTTATATATCCAGTCCTGCTGATTAACTGAGTGCTGGAAGGGTGGGTTCTGGTAGGGTTGTGTTCGGTGTTCTTGATGAAAAATTTTTACCTTTGTTCAAAATGTACAGTCATAGAAAAAAAATGTTAGACCACCCTTGTTTTCTTCAGTTTCTTGTTCATTTTAATGCCTGGTACAACTAAAGGTACATTTGTTTGGACAAACATAACGATAACCACAACGATTTCTCATAAGAGTTTCATTTAAGAGCTGATATCTTACCATTTTCCATGGTTTTCTTGATTATAACCTAAATCACTTAAGTTTTTACATCAATAGCTATGGCGTGTTGTACTGCCAAAAACACTGCTTTTATGCATTCAGTGTTTTAGTCACATGATGATGTTTAGTGGTACCAGGTATTAAAATGAACAAGAAACTGGTGGTCTAATAATTTTTTCCATGACTGTATAAACAATATATCATAAGTAACATGCTGTTTTGTCTGTGTTACATGTACAGTGCAAAGTAGCATTGGTAAATGTGTTTCTGTCAGTGCGAGCACAGAGTATGAGTGAGTGACTGCTTTCTACTTAAATTATGTGAATACCATGGAAAATAAAACATTTAACATTCATACAAATATAACTTTTTTATAATATTTTTAGATTTACAGTTCTGTAAGTTTGCCTTAAAATCAATTACTGCCCTGTAAAACTGGGACTGGTGAGGAGGGAGCCGGTGCAAGTAGTACAAGCTCGGCACTTTGCTCATCCAGCTGAGACTCCGTCCTGCTTTCAGGCTATTCCCAGGCCAGGCCTGCCTACTGTGCTCCGCTCCCTCGCCTGCCTGTGATTTGTAGAGCCCACTGGGGGAGAAACTAGCTTTCCCATAGGTTAAAATCTGCAAACAATGAGTCCTGTGTCCATGACGGATGGCCTACATCCCTCCCCATTTGTCTGTGCTTTATCCTCATCTCAGAATCAATTGTTGAGCCTCAAAGTTTGCTTAACATGCACTCCCTGAAGTGGATGGGGGGGGTTTGCAGAAATAGAGGTGAGTTAGAAAGAGATCAAAGTTCCGCCGGAGTAGAAGAGTGGATGAGAGGGACTTTCAGTTTGACTTTCAGGGTCCTAATTAGGGACAGGACAGCAAGCTACCTCTCTCTGTGACATTTAGCCGGACATACTTGATAAATGTCACACTGCTGGAAACAGCCACGACAAATGGATGCATCAACAACGGCTTAATAACCTTTACTGATAGTCCTGCCAGGAATTCAAATTCTTTATCTGCTCCTTGTTGCATTCCCAAAACACTGGGCCCTAATAATCAACACTGTGTGTTGAATACTGCAAGTGTGTATTTGCCGGCCAAATTAAATATACCAGGAGGCTGAAGACATGTACTGCCACTCTGCATGCGTGTGCATGGCATCATGCCTGTGTCTAGCTCAGTAAATTATCTTGGCCACGTATCTTGGCCAGGATAGCGGTTGCGAGAGGGAGACCTTTGTAACTAATCAGAGAAAATGGAGAACCGTGGACCTCCCTTGTATCTTTCTAAGCTTGTGTCTCTGCTTGACGTGAAGAAGCCAACTGAATTAATCAGCTCCCTAGACGGTAACAATGGGAGCAGAACAACTAGAAGATTGGACCATTTCTGAGTAATAAGATGTTTGAGGAAATAATCGTAATGTGAAGGTGAAAATTAAAATTGTTCAATACAAATACTGAAACAGTAAAGTCATTTAGGCCAAACAGGATCTAAAGATTCCAAATCCTCAGAGGTGCTTAAAGACTAATTACAAATGAGCCTGTCAGAGTTTACTGCATTTTTAATGAAGAACACGGTCAAACTCCAGTTCTGGCATGTTGGACGATACTGGATCTGTTTTGGTCCCATTTGGATATCATAACTGATTAGAAGTGACATCCCAGCAAGTGGCTTTGAGATTTAAAAAGCTCTAACTATTTGTGGAGAACCCATTCCAACTGCGACTTGAATGACATAAACATGAAAGATATGGGGCAAAGCATAAATAAGATGGCACTTATTCTTTGGTCTGTTGTCTCAGAGAACAACTTCCTATCAGGATAAGCTGGCAGCCGTTTATAAGCTGGCAAGCACTTTATTTTGCCGTTTTCTTACTTTATGTGATTCTTTTGCTTAGGTCGGTGATTATTTTTAAAAGAACAAACCCCAAATGGACATTGTTTCCTTTGAAGTCTGCCTTTGATATGAATAAGTACACAGATTTAAATTCATGATTTCCTGTGCACATTTAAAAAAAATAAAAATAAAACTGATTAAACTAGCTATCTAATTATATACTTCTGTTTTTTGTTTTTAGAGATTCTTTTATCTGTGAAGTGCACTGTACTCTCCGTGGACCTGGTTTCCTGACTGATTAGGCCTGGTGTGTGTATGAGTGTGTTCCCCACCTTGAAACACCTGCAGACCCGTACTGTACGGGCATTCGCTCATACTGCAGCGTTTGTCTTTGGCTGTGCATGCATACATGTGTGCAGCATGTTTCAAATCATGCAGCCGTGGCTGCTGCGTGGTGGCTAATTGCCTCTCCTGAGGAATAATTAGGTGACAAAAGCAAACGTGTTGCAGCTTCGACTGCAGGGAAAGATCTATGTTGTGTCCTGTGTGTGATTCAGCGCGTTGGTACCATTTGTTTTGGCGGTGGTAAAGGATCGGAGCAGAGGACGTAGCAGAGGCTGTACATTTTTGGAGGCCAAAACCTGGAGAAGCAAAGATGGAGCAACAATTAATTACGACTAATTAGATGCATCCGTTATATTTACTGGGCCAACAATAAATCAAATAGTCAAGCTATTTTTGTTCTAAAAGACTTGTAACTAACGGCCAGACAGCATGTGCGGATGTGTGTGTGTGTGTGAATATATGCTGATGAGGGTGTGTTTGTATTTATGCAACTATTTTTGTTCTGTAGTGTGTGTGTGTGTTTGCTGGTGGGTGTAAACTGCTATTTACTGTTTGGTGTCCAGGTGTTCGGAGCTGGGTCGCCACAGGCTCCCTCATTTTAGATTAATAATCCATTAGTAATCCATTTTGCTAATGAGCACTCATAGGAGAGTCAGGACCAAGGGGGGGCACAGAGATGGTCAAGGGAAACCAAGTGCATAATTAATGTCCCAACCAATCAGATGTGCTATTACAGCCACTTCCACGTGGAATAAGTTATCACCCTTTCAGTAAATAGTGTTTGCAAACATTTACACCATCAGGTATCCTGGTTAGATTAGAGGAGAGATTAGAGTGATCATATGATGCTTTTTCATGTTTTCTGATGTATCTACAGAGTTTAAAGTATAATTTTAGATATGAGACACCACCACCGAAAAATGAGAAAAAAAAAGTGTTTTTTTTTGGTGTTTTTGTCAGTTTGTTTGTCGTTGTACGAGATGAGGATTAGTGAGTCACGGGAGAGAAGTTATGTGAAACCGTTGTGAGACTCGGTACTTCTACCGAGCCCGAATGTGTGTCGGCCTGGCGGGACAGGAATGTTCTGCCTGCAGGCGCTGCATTTGTGAGCGGCTCGTAAATCTCTTGTCTGTTGTGTGTTGCTGCGTTCTATGTGATTTTAAAGAAAAGAAAAAGAAAACGTGTGGTAAGAAAAAAAGAAAATTATGGAAAATATTTTAAAAAAGGACGACGAGGAGTCAAGTGTCTGTGTGACTGCGCAGTTAGTTTGGTGCTGTTTGAATGTGACTGGGATTAGTTAGGTGTGTGTGTGTGTGGATTGGAAATGGGAGTCCATAGTCATTTCACTGACACGTTTAAATATTAACTAGATTTTGAGAAGATGGATAACAAATTGAGGGACCCCAAGATCAAAGATGTTAGTCTATTGATCATATCAGAGCTAGTTAAAACATTTATAGTTTTGAAAATAAATTAAAGATGATCCTACATTAATAAGAAGACATAATGATTTAAAACATTTATTTGGGCATATTGATGCTGTGAAAAAGGAATCAGTTATAAATGCTTCCACTATCATCACCGAAAACCAATATCTGTTGGTTTGGAAGTGCAATAAACAGCTAAATCGAAATATCCTAGACTAGAATGGGACATTATCTGTGTAGCTCTCCAGATGATCGGTTTAGAGGGAGTCTATCAAGATGAACTAGAATAAATTACCTGCTATAGATGCGGATTTAATGGTTCAGGTTAAGACACAGTTTACTAATTATTAAATTTTAGGAAGGTGATATCAGGATCCTGCCCAAGAGAATTCAAAGTACTTTACAGATACAGAAAATCACAAGAAGCCAAATAAAATAATTAAAAAAATCATAAAAACATGAAAATAATCATGAATTAATGAATTCAAAAATGAAGAGTGCAGATGCTTTCAGTTGTCATATGCACATCTAAACAGAACTGTTTTCAGCCTGGATTTGAACATTGTCAGAGTTGAGGGTTAGGCTCATATTTCTAACTTGTATCATTTAACAATATATTTTTATGGAGAGCAAAATATTTAATATAAGTTATTTAGGGTTTAAGTTTATTACCGAATAATATTTCTGTCTTTTTTATTCATATTTATGTTCCAAAAACTTTTCGTTTTAGTGTGTT
Source organism: Hirundichthys speculiger (assembly GCA_018398805.1). Classification (NCBI taxonomy): domain Eukaryota; kingdom Metazoa; phylum Chordata; class Actinopteri; order Beloniformes; family Exocoetidae; genus Hirundichthys; species Hirundichthys speculiger. Next base: position 1,978,525 of record JAGFBZ010000953.1, read on the forward strand.
CAATAAATGTTTACCCTGTTCGGCCCACGACCTGAAGCATGTTTTGAATTTTGGCCCCCGGTGCAATTGAGTTTGACACCCCTGACTTACAATATAATTTAACAAATGTTTTAAAATTACTCTTACACCTTAAACCAAAAGTCAATCAATTGCACCCCCACCCACATCTAGCCAATGGCCTGTCCCGGAACCTTTAAATAGCCTCCTGGTTTCTGGGGAGGTATTTGCCCGAACACCCCTGGAGAGGACACTTGCTAGGTGAGTCCTCATGCTTCCCTTATTCACATCAAACCATTAACTTCCATGCTTCTCCTTTACAGGATCTGAAAGACAAAACTTACATTATAAAATGGTTAAAACAAAGGTAATTTATGTGCAATGTTTAAAGTGCAAAGTGTGATATAAAATACAATTGTGCTAAACCCCTGATTTAAAGTGCTGTGCAGTTATTTACACCACGTAATGAAGTGCTTCATTACATGGTTACAGTAATTTTATAAACGTTTGATGAATTTTACTGTAAGTTAGATTGTCTGTCTGTGTGTAAATATATGTAGGTTTATTAAGATTTTAGGATTTATTTTAGTATTGAGATGAGAGGTACCTTTGGTCTTGGGAGTGATTCAGGCAAATCAGGAATAGAGAATATAAATGAGGCCAAATGGCTCATTTAGGTGAAAGCTGAGCTGTTTTATGCATGAGAGAATAAAAGATTTTTGTTTTGGATTCTCCCTGGTTGCGTCACTGTTTACGGCCGCTCACAGCAGCCATTGTCCACAATCCCCAAAGGTCAATTTGCTTTATTGCATATGTCAGTAAACAAATGTGAACAAATAAATACAACAGTAACTATCAAATCAAATACATTAACTATTAAAGTGAGTTATTCACTAGGCCAATGGCAACAGGAAGGGATAAGGATTTGAACTTTTTTGCTCTGCAATTTTTTTAGTTTTGCAGAAACTGACCCCTTGCTGGCAGATAAATTAAAAAGTAAGAACACATTAGATAAAACAATGGTAAAACATTCTCATAAAAGTGCCATTGACATTAAAACTGTGAAGTTTATGATAGAATTGCAAAGGCTGGTGTGTCTTTCTGCACACCATGTCCACCTGGGACTCAAAACACAGTGTACAGTACCAATATATTTGTGCTGCTGCATCACTTCCACAGCCTGACCCATCAACATGAGAGGCGAGATGAGTCTGAAATCTTTTAAAATCAATACACATCTCTTTAGTTTTTTTTGTTCACACTGATTTTTAAAAAAGGATGATTGGCAACAGTCCATAAAATCATTCAGAACTTGACCTTTGTTCAAAGTCTTTACTGCTGTGGAGTAGAGATGCACGGATGACGTATATTTTAACCCGCAACCGCGTCTTAAAATCTCTATCCGCCCGCTATCCATTTGCAGGAACGTTTTTTCACCAATTTTCAAAACCGAACCGACCCGCCATCCTTTTTAATAATATGTAAAATATTTTTTCTTATTATTATTATTATTTGAGTGCTTCAACCGCAACCCGCCCGAATTTAATTAAAGTATTATTTTTTGACGAGTCATCCGCCCGATATGCGGATTATCCGCTCCGCCCGCGGGTGCGCGGTTCAACCGCGCATCTCTACTGTGGAGGGACACAACAGAATCATCAGCAAATTTGACGACGTAACGCCTGTCATGATAGCGTATTTAAAGCAAATAAAAGATGAGAGAGGCGCCATACCTAGTGTTACGTCACTCTGTCTTACAGGTTATTTTCATGAAATGATAAAAAACAGTGTAATGAGGACCCGAATGCAATAGACTCAGAGGCAGTAATCGTCCAACAAAATCCCTTAATTAAATCAAGAACACTGCCAAGAAGTATCCAAAACCAACTGGGAACTGGTATTGGAACAAAATGGAAACAAAAAATTACAAGCAGATGATCCAAACACAAGAGGCAGGGTAGTAAAACGGAATGACTGGCAGAGAAGAGGAGAAAGACAAAATACATACTGACAGGGGCTGATGAGACACTGGCATGAATGATCAGGAGAGATGGGACCAAGGGAAGTAAAGAAATAATCAGTATACAAAGAAATGGGCTTTAAAAGTAAAACGGGAAGTAACAAAACAAGGAAAAGGTATACAAGAAAACAACAAAAACAAAGAAAAAAAAAGCTCAAAACCAAACCAAGATTATAACACATGTTGATATGTTGAAAATGTGTGTCTCACAGGACTTGTGCATATCCATGAGCCATTTGTTCATCAGCAAGTCTCCAGGAATCAAACCAATTTAGAAGCACTTGGGACAAATCAGCACTTTTCTTTTTCTTCTTGTGATTCTTTAACTCTTTAATTGATTAAAATAAATTTTAAATAATTATAGCTAAGCTTGGTGCAAGCTACTGTAGAATGCCAGATGAAATGGCTGAAAATGAGTTTAATAAGGCCACTATAACATAGTTGAAGAAGTTGAAGAAGTGCTGGTTGAAGAGGTCTGTGCTCGGACTCACACCTTCTGTGTTGCTCTATAGCGCCACACCTGGTCACAGGCTGGCACGGCATAGAACAACAGCCATTCTGAGACTGATTGTGCCGTTTAGTCCATTTTTTCCTGATTTATCAGGTGGTGCCCTGTTTCAAATTATTAACTTTGTTAATACCCTTCTGGTTATTAGCAGCTGTCCCTCAAGACAGTTGGTAATAACCCCCTTTATGACTAAACAAGCACCTTATATGACCTTATTGCACAACATTTCAGACACCCAAATATGTGCTTTCAAGCAAGGCCTTGCTAACTTCAGCAAAACAATATAAAAACCACATTTTGTATACATTACAGCACCATATCTCTGAAGTAAGAGTCCTGATTTAGGCCTACCTGCCGCCTGCAGTCAGGACCTGTCACCCTCTTAGAATATCATGATCATAATGAAACAGAAAACACATCATAACATACCCTTAACTTTCACCATGAAAAACTAAATGAATTTAGTTAGAGGGTGGGGTTAGGGGTTGACGGGTGGTGGTTATTTTTTTTTTTATTAAAAAAAGGAAAATAAATGTTGAACTGAAACAGAACAGCCAAACTCAGTTTTTGACATGATATGACAATAGTTTTACAATGCCTCAGGTGTTTCAGTTATCCTCTACTTTCCATCAGATTTCCATTACCTGCATCTTACTTGTCCCTCTTGGCTCTCCCTGCTGCACTACTGTGCTGTCATCCTGAATGTAGTGACAAACAAGCTAATGAGCACAGCGTTGCCTTGAATATTAACTGTTGAGGTTTTATGACGCATTACAAGGTTACCGTACTATTTCAAGTGGAGTGCATATTAAACTATTGCTGTTATAGAAAGGATCTTACTTTAAACAGTAAGAACGGACCTTAGGCTTCAGCCCTTTTAGTTTTTCTCAACTTCCTAGCTGCATATCTCTCAAGTCCCTGGACTCTCCCTGCTGCTCTGTTGTTCTGAATACTGAAATAAAAGAATGATTCCTTCATTGCGAACTACTGAGGCATTATAATGCAGCTATACCTGCAGCCAGAATATCATCTGAACATAACTACAGGGGCAGGGGTAGGTATGGACGGTAGAGACATGTCTCTACCAATTAGTTTGGATTGGCAAGACTAAATTACCAGAACTGAGACCAAACTGATACCCTTGCAAAAATGCCAATGGAATATAATAGCACCAACATATTATTAAACTCTGTTCCTTCTGTATTTATAAAGTCAATTCATAACTTATGCACATGGGACTAGTATTATCTATGGTAATCTGTAATAATTTTGAAGGGTGTCTATGATACCATTCGGATGTGAGTGAATCATGCCTGTTATTTTCAAAGTTAAAAAAAATCCACTTGAAGTTACCCACCATATTTTAAACAATCATGTACAAATGCACAGCCCAGCCATCAGAAGAGAGACGATGAGATGGATGACATGTATAGCAGCACTCTGTATGGAATATTTTGCTTAATATGATTAGACTCGAAACAGATGCTAGTCAAACAACCCAAAGCCTCTTACTACAATGAAAGGAACATGGCCTTGACAACAAATTTGGTGATTCACGTCAGTATATTCTTGTAAAAGAGACTAAGGCCATTTTTAAAACAGCCTACAAAAACTGCATTCAGATTTTTGCCAAAATGTAATGTGCAGTATGCAAGGAATTACTTCGATAAAATGAGCACCATCTGCAGACGTTGTAATCTGCAGGAGGCTCAAAAAACAAACAGTTTTGAAACAGAAAAACATTGGTCCTTATAGCTAGATCTCAAATCTGTCTGGTAAGCTTTTGCATCATATTTACACATCAAATTTATATATTAGGTGTGTGGTCTGCCAATTGACAGATTGCATAACCAATTGCTATCTGTTGTCACTTTAGCTACTAAGCACGGTTTTGACTTATGAATTGCGTCTATAGACCTAACATAGTAATTCATATTCGAAAGATATGGCTTGTTATGTTGTTAACTGTACTGTGAGATTGCTGCAACCAGTTCTGGGTTGGCCTGGAAGGGAATGGTAGCAAAGCAGCCTGAAGTGGTGAACTTTATAACCAGAGGACACCAGCTGGACTGCCTCTAGCTCATCGCTTTCTACCTCTTGCAGCAGCTGGGTGCTCCAGTCAAGCTACTTTTACCTCAGTTCATTTCAGGACCCTTCCAACTCGCCTAACCGAATCACTAGCCAACAACATCCAAAATTAGCACTGAAACAAGAACTAGCAGGAGGTCCACTGGGACCTATAGTCACTTGGCCTGTGGGACTATGCTGGTAGGCTTTCCCTCCCTGCATTGTGAGGGCTGTTGCTAATTAACTAAAAAAATGCAGAGACAGGCAGAAATAACTGAGTTTTTAAAAACTGTTGTTATTGACAGGCAAAAAGATAATGAAGGAAGATGATGCAGGAGGCCGGAACCGAAATTGAGGTCAGAACAGATTGGGATCTGAAAAGAGAAATAGTAATTAATAGCAAGTTGAAGAAACTGGAAAAACAGAAGTGAACTTTCACAGGGTAGAACATGGAGTGAGGAGCACAGGGATAATAAGGTGGACAGTCACACCAGAAGCCAGGGGCAAAGATAAGGAGAGGTAGTTGACAATGTCATGGAAGGAGGCAGAAGTAGCAGCAGAGGATGTCGTCCTGAAGGTGAGCAATCCAATGGAGATGAGGAGCATACAGACAATCAGGTAATAATTATTATAATAATGATGTTAATTTGTCAGAGTTACACAAATAATTGTCAAAGCTATCCAATTCTAGAACAAGTCCGAAATCCAAAAATCCAGCACCAAGAATCCAGATTAGATAGAAGAACAAGATACAGTTCCAGACCAATAAGGGATCAGGTGAGAGGCAGGTCATAATCCGTAAACAGAGGTCCAAGTAATCAGGTCCAGTCCAGTCTGGTCTGGTTCAAAAAGCACAGAGCAGAATCAGGGTAGTAGCTGGCACAATCCAACAGGAAAGTGTTGGCAGGAGACCTACTAAATAGTCCATAGAACCGGTGAGAAGGATTTGGTGATTAGGAGGAGAGAGGCACAGACAGTGGGTAGGAAAAAAGTTAGCATGGATTATTCAGGAACAACATACAGTAAGAGTAAAAAGATGCTTCAAATAAACTCTTCAGGAAACCAATGGGTGATGGCAGAGGACGTTCTTAAGTTCTTTAAGAGTCTACAAGTGGAAGTCAGTGACCATGGTCATCAGATTATCTTTGAGTTGTGCCATAGCATACTTATTTTACAGTGGCTACTATGGTCTACCAGTTTCTGCTGGGCCAGTGTGTACTACAAATTGTATACTAGATTTGATGCAGAGTATGTACTGTAATAATTAAGTAAGTAAATTTTGTTTCTATTGCACCTTTCTCAGACAAGAGTCCCAAGTGTTTCACAAGGCAGGTACAAACAAAACTAAAAATACAAAGAAGGTACAATTAAAAGCACAGATTAAAAACAACAAACAGTAAACCAGTAAAAGCTCTTGAGAGCTAAAAGCCTGTTTAGTATTCTGTGTATCCAATGTGTGCACAACATGCAGTTTGTTTGTATGTCTTAAAAAATGATCTTAATTTCTTTCAATGCACTAAATGCACTGTGCAAAACTTAGATATTGTCTTTTAATTTTAAAATGACTGCAGGTATTAAGGTGATAGTGGTCTCTCACGAATAGGTATTAGAAAACAAAGATTAAGAAAGGGGTCTGCTCTGAGGTATTTTGCTTGAATTTTGATTATATTTTTGAGAAGGAGCAGCTGTCACGCTCGCTTTTCTTGAGTAGGGAGATTTGAAAGATTTAAAGGAGAAACATTTGATTACACTTTTCAATTCAACTTTATTTATATAGCATCTATTACAATACAAATTGTCTGTAGGTGTTTTTAAGAGACCCAGAGCATCACCCCCAAACAAATGTTATTAACAGGAGCTAATATTATCAAATCTTAATTAAAGAAACAATGGCAAGTACAAAACACCCCCAGCGGAAGGAAAAACCTTTAAGCCAAATAATGGAAAGGAAAAACTCCCTTTAAGACGGGAGAAACCTTTAGCAAAACCTAAGGCTCATAAGGGGGGTCCTTCCTGCTCAACTTTCGATCATATTGGTGTTCTCCAGCAGTGTAGACTGATAGCCTCATCATAGCTATACTGCTATGTTTAAAATGAGCCTGTTCTAGTCTTATATGCCTTATAGGCCTTATACGCGAGTAACAGAATTTTTAAGTTTATTCAAAAATTTTACAGGAAGCCAATACAGGGAAGCTAACAAGGGAGCCATATGATCCCTCTTTCTGATTATTGTCAGCACTCACGCTGCCAGATTTTGGATCAGTTGAAGGCTATTCAGCGAATTACTTGCACATCCCACTATTAATGCACTACAATAATCTAATCTAGAAGTGATAAACACATGGATTAGTTTTTCAGCTATCACCCTAGGAAAGAATGCCCATAATCCTGGTGATATCAAATCAAATCAAATCAAATCAAATCAAATCAAATATACTTTATTGATCCCCCAAGGGGGAAATTCAAGAAATTATGGAGGTATTATGGAGGTTAAAAAAAAAAGGATGTCTTACAAACCTGAATAGTATGTTGTTTAAATGTTTTATCAGAAATTAAAAGCAAAACATTTGTAGACATCTAGGTCTTAATTTCCTTAAGACATGCCTTAAGACAGGGGTGGGCAACTCCAGTCCTCAAGGGCCGGTGTCCTGCAAGTGTTAGATGTTTCCCTGCTTCAGCACACCTGATTCACATGAATGGCTCATTAACAGTCTTGTGCAGACCTGGATGACAAGCTGATGGTGATCCATTCATTTGAATAAGGTGTGTTGTGGCAGGAAATCATCTAAGACATGCAGGACAGCGGCCCTCGAGGACTGGAGTTGCCCACCCCTGCCTTAAGACAAGATATTTCCCAAGGGCAGCATATATAGAATGAAGAGGATAAGCTCTAGCACTGAATCCTGTGGGATGCCATAGCAGACATGTGTCTGTGCGGAAGAAACTTCATTATTGGAACCTGTCAAAAAGATATGATTTAAATCAGCCTCATGCTGTCCCTTAAATCCCAATAACGTGCTCTAATCTGTGTAGTAAAATGCTGTGATCGATGGTATCAAAGGCAGGACTGAGGTCCAGCAGAACTTGTATGGACATTAATCCATTGTCCGAGGCCATGAGGAGGTCATTAGTAACTCTAACTAGCGCCGTTTCTGCGCTATGATGTATTCTGAACCCTAACTGAAAAACTTAAAATCAAGCATTTCTATTCAAGTGGTCCGGAATTTTCAATATATATGGGAGGTTGGATATTGGTCTATAATTCAATAAAATGTCAAAAAAACATCTCTGTCAAGAGATGTTTTTTAAAAAAAAAAGCAAAGGTTTAATTACTGCAACTAAAAAACCTGTGGTACATATCCTGAATTCAGCAATAGCTTAATCTGATCTAATATTGATGTACCAATTAATGGATTGCACTTATATAGCACTTTTCAGACACCATCATGGTGTCCCCAAAGTGCTTTACAATGGCCTCTCATTCGCCCACAGGCAGCTGCTGCGATGCCCACTGGGAGCAAATTAGGGTTCAGCATCTTACCCAAGGACACTTTGACATGTGGGCAGTCGGAGCCGGGTTCGACCCGCCAACCTTTTGATAACTTGATGACTCGTTCCACCAACTGAACTACAGCCACCTGAGAGAGAGAAACATTTTTGAGTGTTTGAGTTGGGATGGGACCTAATAGACATGTGGATGGTTTAGCTTTATTCACAGATGTTGTCAGCTCAGAGAGGTGTATCGAGGAAAAACAGTCTAGAGTCAGATCAGGACCAAATAAAGCAATACAACTTAGCATATTATGCTAAGTTGTCATCCCTGCAGGCCTGGACAGTCTGCAATTTGCCTACAGGGAGAACCGTTCTATGGAGGATGCTGTCTCGCTAGCACTTCACACAGCCCTGACCCACCTGCAGCATCCCAACACCTATGTCAGGATGCTGTTTGTGGACTTCAGCTCAGCCTTTAATACTGTTCTCCCGGACGTGTTGGCCCTGAAGCTCCACAACCTGGGTTTATCACCATCACTCTGTTCCTGGATCAGTGACTTCCTCACCAACAGGCCCCAGGTGGTGAGGATAGGGAAGTACACTTCTGCTCCACTGATCCTCAACACCGGGACACCGCAGGGTTGTGTGCTCAGCCCTGCACTCTTCACCCTCTTCACACAGGACTGCTCTGCCATCCACTCCACAAACATGGTTGTGAAGTTCGCGGATGACACCACCGTGGTGGGTCTCATATCCAACAACGACGACACCCACTACAGAGAGGAGGTCCAGAGGCTCACACAGTGGTGTGGCAGGAATAACCTCATCCTGAACACCAGCAAGACCAGGGAGGTCATCGTGGATTACAGGAGGTCCAGGAAGACTGAACACGCTCCTCTCTGCATACATGGAGAGGCAGTGGAGCGTGTAGACAGCATCAAGTTCCTGGGCATCCATATTTCCTCTGACCAGACGCATGGCAGCCGATCCCACCCACCCGGGCAATGCACTGTTTGTGCCGCTTCCATCAGGGAAGCGGTACAGAAACATCAAAGCCACAACAAAAAGACTCAGGGACAGCTTCTTCCCCAGAGCTGTGAAAGCCATAGCCCCCCTGCAGTGAACCACCATACTCCCACCCCCCCCCACAGAACTCTAAACATGGTCCCTCCCCCCACAGCCACACAATCACCCCCTCAAACACACACACCTACCTCCATCACAGATTCACACCTCTGTGTCACAATCAGGACTTGCACCAAGTTGCACCTTATCTCCCCATTTTCATTCCCACCCACCTCTCCCACCAACCCCTGCACAGCCAGTTCTCTGTAAATAAACGTGTACAATCTGTAAATACCATCTACAAAGAATGTTGTTTTTTATCTTGCATATGTATATATTTTCCTTTATTTATCTGAGTGATTTATTTATGCATGTATTTTATGTGTATATTTATGTGTGTGCCTGCCGGGAGTCGTGCAAAATTTCGTTATGCCTGCATAATGACAATAAAGAGACTTGAATTTAATGTTGCCAAAGATTTTTAACACTCTAATATATATATTATTAGTATTATAATATGTAGTATTATAATATACTACATCTATGCTGATAACTTTTTCACCAGCCTGGAGCTAGTCCGGTACCTCCGAGACCACAACTGTAGGTACACAGGGACAGCCAGGGACAACAGAATTGGAGAGCCTCCACTCAGGACAATCAAGGAGATGGAGAAAAAGGCTTTCCCTCATGGTACCTGTGACTACGTCACCAGTGATGATGGGAATATTGGCTGTCAGGTGGAAGGACAACAAAATGGTCACTCTTCTGTCAACCGACATGGGGGTGGGACCAATGTCCACAGTCATCAGGTACTGCAGTGAGACTAAGAAGAGGGAGCCTGTGAGCTGTCCAGCTGTCATCAGGAGTTATAATGCCAACATGAGGGGCATTGATAAGAGTGACATGCTGGTACACCTCTACCACACCCCCGTGAAGTCAATGAGGTGGTACCTGCGACTGTTTGCGTACATCATTGATGTCAGCCTCACAAATGCCTGGTAGGTGTACAAGCGGGACTGCAAGGCCCTTGGTGTGAAATGCCAGTCTCTGAAAGATTTCAGACTCCAAGTGTTCAGGGATGCCAGCAACCAGAGCCAGCCACGCCTAGCTCCAGAAGAAGCTCATCTTTCTCTGTTGAAAGCCTGACCTTCAGTACTGATGTCCTTAAGCCTGTCCGGGGACACCGCAGCCACACCCCAAATGTGGCTGTGTGGTTTGATATGTCCCTCTTCCATGCCCCTGTACATGGCGAACGCCAGACCTGCAAGCACTGCAGCATGAAAGGCAACATTATGAGGTCAAATGTGGTCTGCAGGGTCTGCAAGGTGCACCTCTGCATGAACAACTGCTTTGTCAAGTACCATGAAGAAGTGGCCGAATGTCTAATGGTTGGATGGACAGACAGGCAGCTACAGACAGAGACAAACGGACACTTGTGTTACTCAAGGCCTTACACACTTGTGTGTGAGGGTCTATTCAGCACTTTTGTTATCAGCACTTTTTGTTATCAGCACTTTAATGTTCTAAAAGTGATGTTCAAATGTTAAAATACATTATTTGTTTTTCTTAATATATATATATATATATATATATATATATATATATATATATATATATATATATCACACACACACACTTATTGGAATTTGTTTTCCCACTTAGAGGCAAGTAACCAAATATAACTTCATTGGCCTTGATATTTTTACCACTCACAGGCCAGTAATCAAATATGGTAACTTCATTGGCCTTGATTTTCTACATGAAAATAAAAGAATTTAAAAAATGTAACAAATGTAATAAAGTCTTGTTATGTTCTCCAATAACACTCTAAGGTTGAATTTTTGAATTTTTAAGTATGTCATTGAGAGCCCTATTCACCTGATTGTGAAAACTGCAATCAGGTAATCAAACTTAAATAATGGGGTTACAATTTCTCCACTTGGTGATCTGACACAAATGCCTCCGTCACAACTTTTTTAAACATGTTGCTGGCATATATATATGTATTTTTTTTGCATCGTTCTAAATTTCTGCTTTTAATATGTTATATTTAAATTGTGATTATTTTTATCTTTTGAATACAAAGTTTTTGAGATTCCATCCACCCATCCATTTTCTATACCCGTTTTATCCTTGAAGGGTCACGGGGGTTTTTGAGATTGTCATCTGAAAATAAAAATCACTGATTTCAAATAAATTTCAGTATTAGATGATAGTGTCAGAGGCAGATAACAGAATTTAGAAGTTGCTTTTGAACAATTCTTAGCATCAGCTCCCCCACTTAAGGTATTCAGGCTTGATAAGTATGTGGCTGTCAGGCTGTGATGAGCTAAGCGCTGTTGTGTGCTTTTTAATATTGCTCCTGTGGGCTTTCTGTCTCCTAAAAGCTGTTACAAGGCTTGGCACATCAAAATAAGCTGGTAAACATACAAAATTCCTCACAGCCACTGCCAATTCAGCACGACTACACCAATCTAGTGCCTGTGTTTCAAGCCTCAACAGAAAATTTCCCCAGTGCTCCACCTGGATTCCCCACGGTTCATCTGTCTCCCGTTTAGCAGTCACAACATGATGGAGCATGGCAAAAGAGGCTGTTAAAAATTGAACGCTGTAAGTGGGAAAACGTGGTAGGTGGGCCTGTTCTTACCTTCACCTACATGCCTGGGTAAAATGTGCCACCCTTTTCTCCTCTCACTCCCTCTGCAGATCCTCTCTCCTGTTTTCCTTGCGTTCCCTTGGGGAAGCCTTGTATCCCATCCGTTCGATTGCCTTGTGTGATGGATGTGCAGTGTGAGGAATGGGCTGTCCCGGGAGCCATGGCGTCGTTTCTGGGTTAAACAGCATCCTATATCAAACCCATCTATACCTTCACAACCAGGAAGCCTGTTTACTGGGGTGGGAAAGCACCGCAATCCATTTCTTGTCAAGGTGTCTTGCCGATGCAACAAAAAACTTGGACAGGCTTAGCTTTGGGGGGTGTTGGAGGACGGAGGTGGTGATAAATATGTACTGTGGTTCAGAGAGCCTTGAAGCTTGGAAGCAGTTTTACTCCACTTCTGGTGAGGTCAATGTCCAATCAGTCACCAGGTGTTCAAGATCATATTTTGCAGATTAGCCATTTGAGGACAATATCAGGCTCTTTCCAAGTTTTAGCTTCTTTATTGCAAGAATTCCAGTTCTACTATATGTGGCTTTTCCATGTTTTAAAGAATATACATACATTTTTCTTTGGTTCCAGTGGCCTTTATTGAAAGTGAAGACAGATAGGAAAAGGAGCAGAGAGAGAATGGGGTAAACATGCAGCAAAGGGTTTGCACGGGTTGGGAGTCGAACCCAAAGCTGCAGCGCCAAGAGCCGTATAGTGTATAGTGATGTTTTCAAAACTAGACACAGTTTCCTTAGATGCTGATAAAAATCCTGTGACATGCTACGGTCAAAATGCCACAGAAATACAGTGGAAATAAAGATACTGAGCAAAACTCAATTTTCCAGTATGTCTTTACACCTCCATTCATAATAGCTGTCTGGGGGGTGGAGTCAGCCAATTAAGCCCCACCCCCTTCTTGCTTTTGTTTTTGTAAGCGATGTAAAAGCTTTGTACTGCCCATTACAAAGGTGCAGGAAATGCACCAATACGTGAAGTTGGGCAGAGAGAAAGATGTGAAAGCTTGATAATTCCACTCAGATCTCCCTCAATCACATATTGTCAGAGATGGTCAAAAACAAGGTAACAAGGTTGTCTTAGTCTTATTTCAAAGTTTTGGAGTAGGTCGTTACTTCAGATGCTGTTACGCCAGACAGGGGTTAAATGGTTGGAAAACCATCACCCCTGCATCAAATAGGAAAAGATATGTGTTACATCAGTAGTATCCTCTTTTTGTCATGATAATTTTCAAAAGCACTTTTACTAAGTAATGGAGACTGAATTAGGAAAATGTATATAACTATACTTGCAGATGTTTTTGATTTGTTAGCCTAAAAACTCATTCACACAGGGATGAGGGAGGCAACTCATCCAAAAACATTTTTTTTTTTTTGAATAAAAATGCACTCAGGACAGATAACATAAATATATTCATAGAGTCACATGGTCACTCGCCATTATTTACCACCTCCTGGTGTGCAGGAGAACTTATCAAAAAGGTGCTACTCAGACCACATATTGCTACGGAAATTGCCCATTTATTTCTAGTTTTCATAAATTTGAAATGCATTCATAAAATCATCAGGTACTAACGCCTTTGGAAAAGATGATAGCAAACAGAAGCTTCAGTATTAAACCAAACAATGTTAAAATACTTTCACACAAGAGGAAAATATTTTCAGATAACCATTGGTTTCAATTAATTATCTTCCAGCTTTGTAAAAGAATGGTAGAAAACCAATTTGAGATAAGAATCTTTTTAAATCACTGTGCACTTGTTTAACACAAACACCAGTGCTCTTGTAACTGTGTTACAGGCAATAACAATCACCGGCCTCTTTATTAGGTACACCTCTTTAACTGCGTTTTATTGCAAAATAAAGCCAATCACCTGCCTTTTGCTTGAGGAGAACTGGGGAAGGTTCCAGCAGACTCTCAAGACCCTGAATAAGAAGAAGATGGTATAGATAATGGATAGATGGATAATCAGCCAGTCACATTGCAACAGCTCAATGCATTTTTAAGATGTAATATTGTCAAGACGACCTGCTGCACTTAAAACTTTAAAATGAGGAAGAAAGGTATATAAAAAGGAAGTTTCCAGAGTTGAAAAACCCCAGTTCTACAATGAGATGGTAATTAATGCGTATGATACTTGCCAAATTTGTCATAAATATCTAGCAATGCAAAAGTAAGACAAACACATAGATACCAACAAAATATGTATTTAGTAACGAAAACTGTGTGAGGTGTGCGTAAGTCTGCGTCTAGGTTGGGGGGTGAGGTGGATCAAGTGATGGATAAACGTTAATAGATATTAAAAAATTGACATATATATATATATATACCTGTTTATGTCATATATATGGTTATAAATGTACCTTTGTGATTGACATACATATGGGCGTGCACATACAATATGAACATGCATACATGCACACAGCACACACACATAACTGCACTCCCATTTATGCATATGCATGCAGATGGATAGAATTTAGGGCTGCACAAAACACAAAGAAAAATAAAAAAAACAACACAAAACAAAACTGAATAAGCGAGTAAAGACTGGCCTCTGGTTGTGATTGCTATATTGTTAATGTAACCGATTGATTACAGGTAGACTGCCATTTTCTGCTCATATATATTCTGTTCTTAGTCAAAACTGACTCTGTTTATGTTGTTTTGGTCCGTGATGAAAGCTTGCACATGCCACCTGATAGATGTGGGGGTGTTTTCACTCCAGAGTTTAAGTGACTTTGAACATGGCATGGTTCAAAGTTGACCAGTACAACTACAACAGTCCATTAAAACAGAGATTTAAAGAGTCCTAGAAAGAGAAAATATCAACTTTTTGAGCTGAGCGTTGGCTGGTAATCCCACATGGCACCACTACACATTCAAACTCACTTGTAGGTTCCATATTATGTAATTTTGATGATGATACAGTTGTTTTACTTTCATTGTGACATGGTGTTACACTGCTTTTTGCTCACTTTTCTGTTATTGGCTATCTTCCTAAACAAATCAGACACATGGAGGATGTTTCTTTTTGAACTGAATATTGGGGGAAAGGCTGACTCCATGTCAACAAGCAGTTGAACAGGTGGCTCGTGGGTGTGTATAATCAGTGATAGAAGTATACTGAGCAGTCAGTTCTGTGGATAGTAAAACCCAATACGACCACACTCGTTGAATTTTTTTGATTTCTTTATTGTTCCACACTAAGTGGAAACCAGCGACAGAGACAGCTTGCAAAGTGGGGTTGTGGTTTCTTCACTGTATAAAACTTCTAAGTAAGCCAGCATTGTTTGTAGCTGGTGATGCCTTTCAAGAAGTTTTTCCTGGGAAAAATTTCAGAGGTCTAATTAGATGTTTTTCTTCAAATACAAAGACCTGTATTTATAGATCCACAGCTGATTCTAAATCCAGATTTTAAAAGATTAAAAGGGTTAAATTATACTGTATTCTTCTCCACTATTACATTGGGGATCGATAAAGCAGTAGCTAATATTTGATTTAGTAATTCTTGCATGCTCTAATTGATAGGCCATCTGTAATTCCTCCAGGTGCCTTGTCATTTAAAAACAATACCAATTGTTTAATGAGATGACTGTTGGTGCTTCTCTCTATTGAAGCTTCACTAATTAAATGAGAGAGGAATACAGTCCCTGCCTCGATACCCAGCGGCTTTACGCTATGAACTTCCCCTCCGCTGCTAACACATTTTTCAATAACTTATGTAAACTGAAATGGAAATCATGTCATGCCTTGTTATGCAAGTATATATTATTTTTAAAGATCTTTTCAAATACTTTGATTTCCTGCAGCAGCATGGGAAATAAACTTTAGAATCACTTCTTTCAGGAACCTCTCAACAATGGCAGCCCAGGGATTTCATTTGTATTAAAAAAAAGGTTGCATATAACATTATTTGAATACTTGAGATGATTCAGTTCACGCAGTGAGTGTGGCATCCGCCCTTCTTTGAATATCTCAGCCGCTGAGTGAGTACACTCACCGTTTCCTCTGTATTTGTGAATCCTGGCGGACCCATGTGCATGCACTGGCGTGTGTGCTCATGTGTTTATGTGACTCACTGTGGCATGTTTCCTTGAGATAAGACGGCACTGCTTGGCCCCGTACAGCACTCTCCGCAGGCAAACAGTAATTAGAGAAATTTCTCATTCTCTGCAGGGCACCCCTCTGCAGTCACAGTCAGCAGTGTGACACCCTTAATGTTCACACCGAAGTACAAAAGACCTAAGGTTCCTGATTTTATCGAGCTTTTAAAGTATAACATTAAGACACTCCTTTGCTGTTAGAAAAGTATCATAAGCATAAAACTTTGTGTCTGTGGGCTTATGGAAATGAAGAATGATGCTCATAATGTGTGCAGGTTAACTTCATAAATATCCTCCATGCAAGCTGTCTTTGGAGTCCTCTAAATCTACTCTGGGCCTGCTCCTCTTTCCCCACCAATGGAGGGGGGGACCTGAGAGGTTAGCATGAAATTCCACTCCACATCACACATTATATCCAAGATAATGCGGTGAGGGCTCACCTGCCTGCTGTGGGAAGATCAGGAGTCAATTAGTGGGATTGGTGGGTAGCTTCAGCCAAGCAGTCTGAGGCGGTGACAGTCTGTGGTGGGCCACCACACCGCGGGGAGCCACACGAGGAGTGGGGGAGCCTAAATGAAATGCTAATATGGGCCACAAAAGTCAGGGCTCTCTAATTGGAACACAGCTGCTGCAGGGACTGAGTATCCCATGAAGTGCTGCAGAGGCCGACGAACCAGTGGGTCACTATGATCGGGTCAGGCTCTGTGTGTGTGTGCAGCTCAAAAATACATGGCCTAAAATGGCTGGTAGAAAACTGAAGAAGGATGAAACTGAACAAAGAGCTTAGTCTTCATAGTCACAGTAACGTGAATAAGCATTATTAACTAGATTTAAAGCACTTAAAAATCTAGATTTACTCGGTGTTTCACTTGACATTAAAGGGACCACATTAAAGTTTTTTAATCAAAGGTTGACACAAAATCCTGAAGTGTTGATTAAATTTCAGTGACCTGCTTTTGAGAAATTACCACAGGGATCCAGTACAAAAGCTGTATTTTCAACCATGGCTCTATACAGTTGTGTTCATATCAGCCAGTTTTAAGCACTGGACTCATGCATCCTCGTGCACCAATTTTGAAACTGGTGTTAAAGGTTTGAGCTTGCCACTTCAGAAATGCATGAGATGCAGCATGTTGTTAAAATGGGTAAAGATAAAAATAGAGAAGCTGGATAATTATCCTATTAAATAAGTTTATGATGTCACAGGACCTTGTATATCCTTACCGCTCATATCATGACAGTTTCAGACAGCAGTGAACTTTACAACTTTACAAAATGTGAAATTGAGACACTCATGAGTAACTCCTGAAGAATAAATCAGTTTTATTTGGGAGCCTCAGTTCTGAAATCACTTAATAAAACAAATCAGACAAAGAAAAAAAATAGAGGCAATCTAATTTCTGGGACCATCCAGCAGTTAAAAAGAAACAAACAAACAAACAAAAAAAAAAAAAAACCAAGTGCAGAAATGGGTGGCCAAAATGCACATCAGCTTACAATGAAACACAAAGTCAGGGTTATGAAAATAGGAGCATCAACCATCTGCAGTAGATGAAAGCATTGTTTTTTCTTTGCATGAGGATGATGACAAGGAAGATACATATGTACAAATGGAGCACAGCAAATAGGCTATTTTCCTTAAACAGCCTTTAGAAGTGTAAATCAATGCCTGAAATATCATCTGGTTACAGAAAACTTCAAAAATCTCTAAACAATCATACTTCTCCTTATAACTGCAATTAGTAAGGACTTCTAACACGACCATGACAGCCGTCCTTCAACATAAAGATTATGCATGACAACAATTATTTAGAAAAGCATATTTAAATAAGAGTACAAGAAAAAAAAGACAAAAAAAAAAACCATGTGGTGGTCATTGGGGTTCAACCAACTTTACAACAATACCAACACAGTTAAATGCTTCGCCAGTTCGCCCAGTGGATGGAAATTTAACTAAATCTATATCTATATCTGGCTATAGAACTTTTAATGGTCAAGCCTTCAGTTGCCACGAGTTCATAACTTTTCACAATCCTAACATAAATTGTCAATTACTGTTACGTAGATGAAGATCACATCCCATTTTATGGCAAATTGATAGACAATTAATGAATTCCAAGGGCTTCACATACTTAATTCTTTCCACTCCAGTTATTTCCCAGCAATTACTTTACAGATTTTTTTCTGTGCCAGTTTGATATTTTTAAATCTAAATGTGTACCATATTTTCATTTAAAATTGTGAAAAGCAGACACACAGCAGACTTTTTGTTCAACAGCTGACACATTTTTGTGACATGCTTATTGTAAATGCCACTGGGGCACAGCAACAGTCTCAGCCAGGTCTCGACAGGCTGCCACTGATTAATTTTTTGTTTTGTGTGTGATTTGATTGATTGGCCAAACATTCAGTAACATTTTTACTGACATTTTAAAGAGAGAGCCAATGTTTCTGGAATAATTGCAACTCATAGCAGACAATTTATGATTCAGTTTGTCAAAGAACTCAAAAAGAAGAAGCCTTCCTGTGTGGAGTTTGCATGTTCTCCCCGGGTTTGCGTGGGTTTCCTCCGGATACTCCGGATATTCCTCCCACAGTCCAAAGACATGCATGTTAGATTGATTGATGGTTCTGAATTGCCTGTAGGAGTGATTGCACGTGTGTGTGGTTGTTCATCTGCGATGGACTGGCAACCTGTCCAGGGTGTACCCCTGCCTTTCACCTGAGGAGAGCTGTGATAGGCTCCTGTAGAGGACTCAACAGGTATGGGTAATAATTGGGTGGATGGATTAACTCAAAAATGATAACGTTTATTAGTAAGAATTTAGAAAGTCTGCATCAGAAGCAGTATTATGCCATAGAGGGGCTTTAAAATATTTTGCCCTGCAAAAAAAAGAAAAAAAAAGTACAATTTCTTGTTTGTTAGGTTGTATAACTAAACCTTTCTTCGATTTTAAACTGTAATTCCCTTGCATTTTTCTTTGTCATTTCAGCACAATTTGAAAGTAGGAAAGTAAACTTTACTTTTATAGCACTTTTCACAGATAAAATTACAAACTGCTTTACAAATTGCAGTGATATTGATAAAAATAAATAGAGATTAACACATGATTTTGCTAAATGTAAAATTGAGAGGAGTGAATAAAAAGACAGTATGTGGGAAATAAGGATTATTCAAAAGGCAAAGTAAAGTTGAAAATGTTTTATCCCTCATTTCTTGCCACGTTTAAGGCCCACCAGACTGCCAATAAACTGTTTTCTTTATCATTGAAGGTTTCCTACCCTCTCTTGAAATAGAAAAGGAATTTGCCTCAGAATAATGCATGAGCTCACACGGGGCGATAGACAGAAGGCTCCTGCTTCAGAAGTCTGCCTGCCTTCTCAACGGAAACAAGGCTGACACAAACCACCCAAGACTGAATCTCAGGTGGTGAGGCAATAGGGGAGCCTTTAAAGCCATCCCCGGGGATAATGAGGCCATGCCCTACAGTCACATTAGCTTAGCCAAGGCCACAGACAAACAGACTTTCTATCTTTGCCTCTTTCTTTCCCCCCATTTTTGAAGATGTTTACGGGTATATATGCTTAAAGCACTCTTGGTTTTTATTACACGTGATTCATGCCTGCTCTTCCTCAAAGACATCACATCAGCCACACGAAGCCCAGACTGTGACATATGTAGAAGCATGAGCACGCCTGCAGGTCTGACAAGTTGTGTTCTGCCTTCAGCTATTTCCACTGATTCAAATTCAAAGGCACCTGAAGGAAGCCTGTTGAGATTTACAGAAATCACCCCTGGAATTCTAACACACAACAATGCCCCCTTTAAATTGCAAAGAAATAGTAAAATCATTGAGAAAAAACTGAAGATGATGTCAAGAGTGACTGTACCATGTTTCAAGGAAGAGCTGTCACTCCTCTTCCTCATGCTCTCACTTATATTTACTGCATGAGCTGTCCGATAAAAACCATCCCGCACCGTCATTTCTTTGCCTCAACGCAATAATTTCTGTGTCTTCCCTGCTGTCAGCATTTATCAACCACTTACAGGCCCTCCATGTACCCAGAATGGACACCTCTGGACGTGGGACACGAAAACATGCGGAAGGGCTGACAGATAGAAAACTGATTCTTTACAAGTGAGGTCAGAAGACTGTATCCAAACCGTCAGAGAGAGAACACTAATATCCCCATGCTGAGCAGCTTGGTGCTATTGAGTGCGACCATGCGCATCGGTCTCACTCCGCTGCACCCAATGAGCCAAACCCGTGGAATTGATGGGGAAGGGGAGGGAGAAAGGGGGAGAAAGGGAGGAAAATATGTGCTACTCTCGGTAAAGCATATTATTCTATCACATGAATATCAAGATTCTTTGAAATGGAAGTGGCTTGTTGGCCATTTCATATCTAGGGTGGGAAATTTAAAAATAAAAATGGTGCTGAGTTACCTCAACTTTTTGGAGCTAATTCAATACAGAATTATCCATTATCTATGCTGCCTCAATCCTCTGCAGGGTCACGGGGATCTGCTGAAGTCTATCCCAGCTCTCTTTGGGCGAAAGGCAGGGGTACACCCTGGACAGGTTGCCAGTCCATCGCACAGCCACATGTATGCAAACAACCACGCACACACACAATCACTCCTACGGGCAATTTAGAACCACCAATTAACCTGAAATGCATGTCTTTGGACTGTGGGAGGAAGCCGGAGTACCCGGAGGAAGCCGGAGTACCCGGAGTACCCGGAGGAAGCCCACGCAAGCATGGGGAAAACACTGTGGTAACCACCAACCCACTCTGCTGCCCCTTTTTTGAGTTCAATCAATTAAAAAATTTAAAACTGAATATTTATTGAAAGCATTTGTTTGACAAACTGAATCATAAATTGTCTGCTATGAGTTGTCATTATTCCAAAAACTGTTGACTGTTGTCATAACCTGAATTTTACTATGCTCGTCTCCCCGGCCACACAAGTCTCCTCCTTGTTCAAAATGTGTTGTTGGCTCCATCTTCTAGCTTTAAAAGTCTTACAAGTCTGGTGTCTTATATCATCAGTCACCGTTGAAATTTGAGAGTTCCTTAGAGTGTCTGAAGAGAGAAACTAGCAAGAACTGCAGAGAGACGTCAGTCTACTCTCACTTCTTTCAATATTACTTGTTACTTTGACTTAACATGAGGTAAAAATGCAGTGTTACAGCTTACATTAGTGCATAGAGCAAACATTATAGCTCAATGCAGAGCTATGAATAATGCAAGGTTTATGCACTGTGGTGCAGAGTGAAACCCCCACCCCAATTTTCTCTAATATGAGGAACACACCCGCAGGGGATTCCTCTAGCAAACGCACATTGAATGCACAAGTGTTTTGAATTAGCCAAACAGTCTGCCGTACAAATGTGCTCGTAGTCACATATTAGCTCTGAGACGAACAATCAGTCGCTGACTCACTCTTAAAGGCTTCTTCCTGCCATTGCAACAACTACTCAGTCATAATTTATCTCTTGCAATACTTTTTACAGAATCTAATTACGCTGACCTTCACTCTCTCTGACTGATCTATTTAAACTAATTTAGGTAGTTTAGTTTTTTCTTGCTCAATTTGTTTCATCTAAAATTCTCCTCAGTTGTTGAATATATTTAAATAGACAGGATGAAAAAATTAAGATAGATATATAGATAACTTTGTGTTTTACATATATATATATATATATATATATATGACAGCCAAAATTGTATAAAGTAAGATTTAACAAAGAGCAAAGAGAAGAAGAACAGATAAATAATATTTTCTTCCTATTTGAGACTGATCAGCAAACATGTGGACATCTTTTCCTGCACACAGCTGATATTTTTAAAGGAAGAATGGTGAAAATGTGCTTTCATATTATTGTGGGTGCTATAAATAGATGCCGCTATGGTCTTGTGCAAGGATATCTCCTCTGATGTTGTTGGATGACCTTGCTAATGTGACTTTAAAGCAACACCAAGGCACTATTTCACACATCAACAGTGATGAAACTAGTTCACAGGCTACAGTGGATATCATGGGAGATGCAACTCAGAGACTCTTGAAAGTAATGAAGGAATGGAAAACGAGTGACCGAGCATGAGACCACATCTCGGCCAGTGTCGCAAAAGTTATTTTGTGCTCATTTAAGATGAGATTAAATATTGACAGATCTATATGATTTTCTGGCACCAGATGATAGTGGGCTCATGGGCCATTTTAGGATTCCAAGGTGTTTAATTCACCGTCAACCTGCTCTGTCTGTCTTCTTCCTGATCTTCTGCATGCAAAGCGAAGCGGTTCATCCATTGCAGATAAAGTTGGAGATGTTGTTCCTCCTTGCACTGAATTGGCCTCTTGTCTGTAATCTGACCATGTTCTATTTTACCTCTATTTTCTCTGAAGATCACCGCTCCTGATACTTTTACTGCAGTTCATTTTGTGTTTGTGATTCCAGAACTGTGTCACCAAATTAAAACCAATTCTCCGTTCACGATTTCACCAATGATTGTCTCAGCTTCACATTTGGTCAAATTGCACTAAATTGTTTTTTTTTTTCCATCCCTGCATTCAGTTTTTTTATTTTCTATATTTTTCTTTAACAGATTATATGCTAAATTGGAAACCAAATCAGTTCATTCATGATTTTTTATATCCTGTTTCAGACCCTTTAGAGCTAATAGAGTCCCCAGGGGTCCAGACACAGTTGACATAGATGTTGAAAAGGAATCTTCTGTTCAGATCAGTTTCATGGATGGATGAGCACTTGATGTTTAGTAATCTCTCCAGGGTGGATCCAAACAGGATCTAAACAGTTCATTTGCTTACAATTTATTATGAAAGAAAAAGTTTTAAAAAATGTCCTTTAAAAGCTTATTGCAGTTATCAGAATAGTTTAGCATAAATTATGTGTGTGTGTGTGTGTGTGTGTGTGTATACTCCAAAATGAATCTCAGCATTATTAGAGCAAGAAAACATGGAGCCTTCGCTCTCAGTTCAAAGTCAGATGCTCTTGATTAGACAAAAATGTACTCTGATCAACCATACATAAACATAGCTTCATAAGTTTGACAAAAAAAAAAGTGCATGCACACAATTTAGCCTTTGTGTATTCACACAGTTTCAGCCATGAATTAATATCAGATTTTATTAATCCGTCCCAAAGTATTATTTTTCAGGCACGTACTTTTTTTTTCTTAGACTGTAACTAAAGCCTAGAGTCGGCTTTCAAACATTTTCCAACTGCTGTCAAGTTAATAGAGTTTAAAGGGAGACAACAGATGGTGGACATGCTTGAACCAACAATAAATACTAAGAGTAAAATCTCAAAATAAAATCATGACAACAGCTGCAAGTGTTTGGAGATGCAAATTGAAAACATTAGATGAAGGAAGAGATGCTTTAGAATTGCTTTTGTGCCATAGTTCAGTGCTATAAAGAGGAATGTGGGGACAGGGGGTTCATATGTTCTTACAAATACTGGAGCTCTATAAACATATTACATTTTATGGTAAATCTGGGTTGAGTATGTTCAATATGCATAGAGACTCTGGTGATTACAGTTTAGCTCAGACCTTCTCTTCCTGGTGCATAATTACTGCAGAAGATGGTATTGTGGGGCAGGTGTTCTTGCACAATCTGTCTCCTGGGTCATTGATGGAGAATATGCAGGAGGTCAAGATATGTAGGGGAGGTTGATGAGAAGAGAGCTTGAGCATAGCTTGAAGCATGGAATGGGCTTTAATGAAGTTCTGTCTTCGGTCCACACAGTTTTCTGCCATCTACAAGCAGTGAAAAAGAACAAAGCCCCAATGTAATACAGAAAAACTGAAAATTTCATTCTAAAAATGATGACCACCTATTTTAGCTTTTATTGATCCCATGGCTACACACAGATGCAAGCAGTTAGCAGTCCCCATGGCAACTTCATCTCACCACGCAGCCTTTGCTGTCATTTTTAAAGTTAAAGACTGAACACTTCTCAGTAAACATGGCCAGAAATATTTTGTATTTCTTGCTCTTGGCACCATATATTTGGATTTGTCACTATGAACCACCAACTATGACATAACATGACCATATCACTTTATCTAAGGTCCCCTGGGTCAAAAAAGCATTCAATAAGAATTTCATATTAGGGGGGTATTATAAGATTACAGACACAGATCAGAATAGATATTTTCATCTTTTTATCCTAGAATTTCACATTCTGCTGAATTTGCTGTACCACTGTTACATCAGTTTCAAAAATTGCATTTTTGTTTGTGGAATAGACAGCACTTTGGAGGAGAAAATTGTTTCCAGCAAATTCCAAAATGTTTTCTGTACTGTCATAGGAGAAACCATAAGTACGTACTGCTAAAAGACATAAGGAGAAGATTGCACATAAAAAGAAGTAGAAACTCTAAGATGCCTATATAGCTTCCCTGCTTTGCGCCAATAAATCACAGTTTTTTTCAGTGTCAAACCTATATTTCCTTTTCCCTAAAATTACAGGTGGTACTGCAGTGATCCTCACGATGTTGTTCTTATGGGAGGCATGTGGAGAGGAACTGCTGTACAGTAACCGAATGGCATCTTTCACTCTGAAACTCCTAAAATGCACTTTTCAGGTGTAGGCATAAGTTGTGACTTGAAACCAGAGTCTTTGGTTCTGGATTGGTTGCAAATGTAACACAAACTGTGAAAGATAATACATTAAACACATCCATTTTTTTTTTTTTTTTTTGCCCGCTTATCTTCTGCACCAGTCATTGGTTAGGATTGGTATTACTAGCTATGCCACGACCTGGAATAGGAAATTAATTTCCTTGGTAACACCTTAATAAGACTGCTGTAGAATAATGTCTTATTTAGAATAAGTACAATAATTTAATTATTGCTATGTAAACATGGTCTGCCTAGTTAGCCCAGAGGCTTCAAGTTGTGCAAATATCATCCTTATCTTCTGGAAACACTGGTACTAGCCATTAAAAGAAACAAATTAAGACATATTTTTAAATGTTTATACATATTGTTTACAATGTTTATACATGTTTTTACACGTTCCTGAAGTCTCAATTGTGACATGCTATTGTCAATATACCACAGAAATACAGTATAACTGCTCAATTTCCAATGTTCTTACTGCTTTGTTCATAGCAGGTGTTTTTGGGAGGTGGGCTCAGACACCTGAAACCCCTATTTTTTGAAAATAATCTTTGTGCTACAACATAGAAGGTGCAGCAAATGCAGCTAGATGGAAAGCTGAGTGGACTCAAAAATGAAAAAGTTGGAAAATTCTTCTGGAATTAGAAATTGTTAGACCTGGGCTGACATGGTTTAGTTGTATAAATAGTATTCACTGACGTCACAGATCCGGGTACCGTGACCCAATGTCGCCATTTTTGTAGGTCGAGCTTCCTGGCACTATGCTGGTTCTTTATTTATTCTAGTGCAGTTATGTGTGTTCAAAAGTTACCAACATTAGTCGTCAGAAATGGACGAAAATCAGAGAATTACATCCAAAACGCAGAAAAAAAGCAAAAAGAAAAAAGCAGAAATATGTGGAAACACTTGATGCCCAATCGAAATCTCCTTATGCAATGAAATAACAGCAATGGTGGAGTCGACTAGTACAGATGGCTGAAAAGGATTCTATATCTGAAGGACTTGTTATACACCGACATCTTCAATTATATTTTTAGGACAAAAGTGACTACAGTTTGGAGGAGCTGAAGATACGTTTCTCTGGAGGCTTACGATAAGTTTGTGTGCAGCTAGGTGAAGGATGTGGCTACAGCAGGACATGTCATGGCTGTGGGAAAGTTTTATTGAAATGAATTTCACAATCTGAGCATCCCAATTGTTTCTAAATTCACCCAAAATGTTTCCTCAATAGATTTTGCCAAGACCTACATATTTTACGGAGTTTAAGGTTACTGTCATCCATGTATCAGGAGAAATGAGTGATGTCCAACTATTTACTATTTTCTAGTCATAGTAATCTTACCAATCTCTATCTTCCAGTTCTCAAATAGGATCCTTTTCTTTTCGAATGTTAGTCACCTCCTTTAATAGAAAAAAAAAAAAAAACCCAACTATGATCAGTTCTGAATTTTTACTGAATAAAATGAAATTAAAAGTAGTTAGGTAGGTACCTACTCTACTCTGTGACAAAGACCACTAGGAACTGCCTCAAAAAACAAGTCAATTATCAATGACCCCCATGATAAAATATTCAACACTGCAGCAGAAATAATCATGTTTACAACCTGGTTAAAAATATGGGTTTTGATCTCCATAGTTAGATTTCCCATCCATGTCAACTGTGTCTGGACCCCTGGGGACTCTATTAGCTCTAAAAGGTCCAGAACAGTCCCCAGAATTGAGCCAGCCTTCTTTATGAGTTTTTTGTTGTTGTTGTTGTTTATTTTTAATGTCATTGGCTCTGATACTGTTACCCTAACAGATGACTGCAAATTATATTTTTTCTCCTCTCCTCAACAAACTTATAGAAGATATGTAACATTTTCCTGCAAACAAAAGGGGTGTCTTTAATATTTGTACATTTTTAGTGCCATTAAAAACAAAAAAGAATTTTGAGAACAATGAAGAAAATGATAAATAAAACATATACTGTGAAGGTAACACAGGAGTTTTTCCAAGATAAAAAAGGTAAGTTTTTCATGGACTAAGCCAGTTTAATGTATAATTCTTTTTAAATAAATTTTTTATTTAATTTTCCTGCTGGAAACAGCTACCAGAGGATGAGTGCACTGGAGTCAAAAAGGGATGGACATGGTCAGCAACAATACACAGGTAGGCTGTGGTATTTAAACAATGCTCAATTGGTACTAACGGGCCCAAAGTGTGCCAGGAGAATATCCCCCACACCATTACACCACCAGCACCAGCCTGAAGTGTTGATAAGAGGCAGGATGGATCCATGCTTTCATGTTGTTGACGCCAAATTCTGAACCTGCCATCTAAATGTTGCAGCTGAAATCGAGACTCATCAGACCAGGCAACATTTTTACAATCTTCTGTTCTCCAATTTTTCACAAACCTGTGCGAATTGTCGCCTCAGTTTCCTGTTCTTAGTTTACAGGAGTTGCACTCTGTGTGGTGTTCTGCTGCTGTTACTCATCTGCTTCAAGATTCAGCATGTTGTGTGTTCAGAGACTGTATTCTGAATACCTTGGTTGTAATGTGTAGTTATTTGAGTTACTGTTACTGCCTTTATTGCTGTCCATTCTCCTCCGACCTCTGACATAAACAAGATATTTTTGTCTACACAACTGCTGCTTCATGGATATTTTCTCTGTAAACCCTAGAGAAGATGTGTGAAAATGCCTTTAGATCAGCAGTTTCTATAATACTCAGACCAGACCCATCTGGCACCAAAAACTATGCCACATTCAAAGTCACTTAAATCCCTTTTCCTTCCCATTGTGATGCTTGGATTTTACTTAAATGCCTAAATGCATTGAATTACTGTCATGTGATTGACTGATGAGCTGTTTGTGTTAACAAGTAATTGAGCATACACACCGAATAGAATGACGAGTGTAAATACTACATGGATGACTGAGGAGGTGGGCTGTAATCCACCCACCCAATCAGAAGTTCAGTATGCAAAATAAGTCAACTACTGATTGAACAAAATTTAGTTAACCAGTCAGAGCAAGAGTAATAAACTTCTGATTGACTGGGCAAGACACAGATTTACCCCTCCTGCTGCTGGCCCCCGTTTCAAGTGTTGTTTCGGTGTTGAGATCAGAAGTGAGGATGGACAGATTTGATCAGATTGAATGTAAGGTAACTTAAGTTAGCATCATATGTTAGCATGGGGTAAACCAAGCTAATTGGTGGTAAGCAACCACGGGTGGGCATGTTCCAGCTGACTTCCAGGCCTGTTTGTTTTACTCATTTGCAACATGGCACCATGCAACATGAGAGGTGAAAGATAACTCTTCAGAAAAACTATCGGTGATGTCACATAGGATTTGTTTTTTTTTTTATGTGGCCCAATGTGAGATATGTGAGATTGATGCCACCTGAGTATCACAAAATGGTGCTATTTTTATTCACTAGCTAGCAGTAACACAGTGGATTTGGGACTTTTTGCGGACATGACTGCTTCTGGTAAAGAAAGCAACAAGCCAAAACAATACATGTAGATTATTCCTTTTATGTTATGCAGAGACTGTGGAATGCACATCACATAGCTTCAAAGCAAAGAAGCTGCACATCTATCTCTTCATGGCTGGTGTAAATGTAGGTAAAGTGCCTTCCATCTTCTTTTTCTCTGTGCAGAGAAGAAGGAAGGGAATGATTCGGCACAAAAGGAATAACAAAACAGGGAGGAATACTGATGTGCTGAACCTCACCAGAAATTCCAGGCTATGTTTCTGTCATTTTGACAAGGAAAGGCTCAGTACTGATGGCGATGCAAGTGATGATCATTACTACTTTGCCTGGAATAACTGGAGGAAGTCACTAGCACACGGAAGACTTGAAAGACAGAGATCATGAGTGGTGCCCCCTTGCACATTGTGTTCCATGGTACTCGGACAGTCTCTATTGAACTGAGAAATGGGACCCCCAATGGGATTGTCACCTTGTTCCATACCTGGCCCTACATGAATTGGCCACTTGGGTCCACTTATGTCGTTCACCCAAGTATGACCCAAAAAAGACACCCATTTTGGGTTTATTCCCATTTAACACCTATGTACCTGAGCATACAAATTGCAAGCAATTTACAAAATGGAATCTATGGATCTCCAGCCCCCCATAATATGTTCCCTTGTAATGTGCGACTGGCTACTTTCTCATTTTCAGCAAATTTCAGTTTTATACCTGCAGTTTTGAGATGCTATGAAAAATAAAGAGAATTGAGGTCCCAGTCAAGACAGACTAACAGACCAGTACCCCTTCTCTCTCTGTTCCACTGACCTCTGAGCTTTTGGCTGACTGGCTCATGTTTTAGTCCGCAATCAATTCCTTTAAATTACGATGGGCAGTGCGGGGAGTGGACTGCAAATTGATTGACAGGTATTTGCATATACAGTAGGCAACAAAATGTCACGACTGGCCTTGGTAGTGACCTGTGTGGGCTGCTGGTAAAACAAACTGATGAGGGTAATTTATCATGGAGCTTGTGCTCTATTGAGTAGCCGCACCCACCATTGTTAGCGTCGTCACTCACTTGTCACACTGCGGTGGGCACGAGCGGACGAAAGATGAGCCAGAAGAGGAGGAGCCAGATATGGAGACACAAAGACAGAGATGGGAGAGATGATGCACTGAGGTGTGAGGCAGATGTTCCCATACACAAATCTGATATATGGCCATATATTTAAATAACATATATAATATCGGTGTCCATATATGTCTTTCACCCAATATATGTGAACATATATTGGTACATATTTGGAACATATATTTTAAAATATTACAAAAATGGCCCCTTTTATATATGGAAAATATATGTGGCACATATATGTATGGCATATTCAGCACATATATTTTTCAAACATATATGTCACATATATTAGTATAGCATCAATGTTGGTATATGAAATAGCAATATATTGCTCATTATATGTATTTGACTTGTATATAAAAATAAGCCATTTCCATACATAAGTAATATATGTCATATCTTTATATTGCAAAGATGGCTACTGTCATATATGATATATTCAAATATGACCCATATATTTCTCCGAGATGTCTGTGCATATATGATACTGACATCAAATTAGATATTACTCTCAAAATAAGACCAGTTATACATGTCAGTTTAAAAGGATTATTTATTTGTTTTTGGTTTTTTTCAACCTACACCCTATTTTTCCATCTACTTTTATCTAAATGAGTGGTGGGATTTGCAATATTTGCAATTGCTCCTGTACAAAAGGAGGAGCAATTGCAAATATTGCAAATCCCACCACTCGTTTAGATAAAAGTAGATGGAAAAATAGGGTGTAGGTTGAAAACAAAAAAACAAAGAATCTCTTTAAATTTTAAGGACATTTAAAACCATAAAGATACACTGTAGAAATGCATAGCTTTCTTAAAACTTTTATTTTTTTTGTTACAACACAACATCACATCCCTGAGTGCAGCAATGATTGAATCTTGAACTATCAAATATTTGAATGAGTGAACATTTGAAAGAACTCTGAGCTTGATTTGAACTTGAACTGAATTTCAATTATCAAAATGTTTCAAGCGCACTCCTCGCTCCTCCTCCTCTTTGCCAAATATGCCCTTATCTCAGCCAATTTACAATTCACTGCTGTTCCAATGGCTCCCCAAGTGGTTGCTGGATGCCGGTCCATCACTGCATCTGATGAAATGCAGAGGAAGTATGTCATACACTAAAAGGGTTAAGTTTAAAGCTTCACAACAAAGAACACAAAACCAGGGCTTAAAAGTGGGAAAATTCCTGTGCCTGAAACCTTTTAGAGGCTGACAGCAGGTATGGGGGACAGTGGGGTGCACTTTGAGAGTATCAATCTAGTATCAAATCAAGAAGCTAGTGACCAGGGCCAGCCTAATATCTTTGGGGTCCCTAAACTTGAAGTCTAAGCCTATATGGCTGCAACTGAATATCCTCGCGCCTGAATTCAGGGACTATGCCTGAGAACTTTAAGCTTCAGTTACTCAGGCTAGGGACATTTTTATCCAAGATATTGCCTCCTACTGACAATGACCTCTAGATGGCACTGTTTGCACCTAACTTACTGCATGAGAAGTGTGCGAAAGACTTTAGAAATAGGACTGTGCTGTATGGGCAAAACAATAGCCATGCTCACCAAAGATTGCCTTCATTTTGACATCATCTAAGGCCTGGCGTGCCTCTCCTTTCCCACCGACCTTGGCTTCGCCACCTGAGGGAATGTAAGGAGAGTTGTGAAAGGAGAATTTGCCGTCTTCTATTCCAAATCCATTACCACCATAAATACATAGTAACGTCTCATCAGAAATAATCATGTTTACATTGAAAGTAGACCCACTCGCACCTCACGGGAGTAATACTATCACTCACTTGCAGCAGATCACTGAATAAAACCACGTGTTCTTTACTTCCTCCATTGAGGAACTAGGTTTTATTACACAGTTCGCAGTTTTCGAGTTATTAGTCAAACACCGTCTGTTACCAAGGAAACAGATATAACGCTAGCTAAAAGTTTCTTATTTTGAGAGTGTATCGCTTCACAATATGAATATATTGTGATTAAATCTTTTATTTTGTTGGTAATCTGTTGAATAATCACAATATTACATGAGAGGGTGTACTTTAACATGATGTGAGCACTTCAGTGATGCCAACGGACCACATCACTGTCATGCTCAAATCATGTTAAGGCACACCCTCTTGTGTAATATTGCTTAAGTGACCTGCTGCAGGCAAGTCATATTACTTAACCCGACAGAACCACACAGACGTTGTGTGTTGAATCTGATGCCAGATATATGCTGTAACTCTTACTAACCTCTTAAATTGCTTGTGGCGAGTATTTCTATGTCAAACACTCCAAGCAGGAGAATCCTGGCCATCGCTGTACCTGTGTTTGCCTGCATGGCCGAGCGGTAAACATTTTTGGGGGCCCTAACCCCAGACCCCGGATAAATTTCAACCTGCAAAGGATCAGAGAAAAAACAGATTTCAAAGCACAACAGTTTAGGACAGGTAAGTCTCAATACTTGCAGGGATACTTTGTTTTTTTTTTCCAACCTGGACCCTATTTTCCCATCTACTTCTATCTAAATGAGTGGTGAGATTTTCAATTGCTCCTCGCTTCATACAGGAGCAATTGCAAATATTGCAATCTCACCATTCATTGAGATAAAAGTAGATGGAAAAAACAAAGTATCCGTTTAAACTGACATGTGTAATAACTGGTCTTATTTTGAGAGTATAATATCTAATTTGATGTCAGTATCATATATGCCCAGGTATCTCGGATCAAATTTGAAAATATCATATACAGGCTAAGGGAGTAATGGACTACATGTAATGAGATTATGTAATCAGGATACAAAAAAAAAGATAATTGTATTCCATTACATCACAGAGGAAAAATATGTAATCTGATTACAGATAAATTTAGCAAAAATGGGGATTACTCTGCAGGATTACAATTTATAATACATTTGGAAAATAAAGAACGATATACAACCTAAACTGACAAACGTATACTATTATGTCAGTTTATTTGAAGTTTGAGTGTGAAGTGTGAATAACATGATGTTGCATAACAAAGTACATTTAAATGTACATGACTACTGATATTAATCTAAATGTACATTTGTACAAAAAAGGAAGAAATAGTGAACAAATAATTAATAAATCTAAAACCATCATAAAACATCATATTAGGCAAAAATTTCACCATATTTGGTACTAAAGTAATATTGTAGTAACTGGATTAATTACTGATTACATTTTTAAACAGGTAATCAGTAACTGTATCAGAATATATTTTTAAAGTAACCCTAAATGACCCTATGAACCCTAAATGAGTGTTGAGATTTTCAATATTGTAGCGTCTCGACAATGACGAAACCAAGTTGGAGGCACTTATTCTTTATTACTGGCTGTTGTAGGCCACAGCCACGCCATACAGCATCTCTCCAAGAACCCCCCAGTTCCTCTTCCTCCACGCGCCAGCCTCTCTACGCCCCTCCCCCCAAAACCTCTAACACCCGAAGAACACATTGCAACCTGCCACAATAAAAGAACCAGCAGAACACATGCAACAACACACTCCTAAAACAAAACAATTAACCAAACACGCTACATTACCCCCCCCTTACTAAAGTCCTCGTCCCCGAGGACGAAGTCTTTAAACCTGCTCGGGGGGCGTCTTCTTCTCCGCGCTCGCCCCGTAGCACTCGAGGACCCCCCCAAGTGTCCTGATGGAGACAGTGCTGAACCTCCAGGGGGAGGACTTGGAGAAGCAGGCGCGGTCGCACTCGGGCAGCTGTCCTGTCCGACCGCAGCCTGCTCCGCCCCGCCCGCTGTCGCACCCAACCTGTCAAGTGTTTCTCCTCCTCTCCCTGCAGCCTGGGGAGATGCAGAGCCCCTGTAAGGTGCCAGCCGGTCTCGATGCAGCGCCACGCTGCGCCACCTCCCCGGTAGCTGCACGCGATACACCACCTCTCCCAGTCGCTGCTCGACCAGACACGGTCCCACCCAATGGCTGTCCAGCTTAGGGCACCGGCCCTTCTTCCTCTGAGGAGCGAAGGTCCAGACCAGCTCCCCAGCCTCGAAGTGCCGCCCCCTGGCACGGACATCATAATTCCTCTTTTGCCGCACGCCCGCGCTCCGCATTTGTCTCCGTGCGTAAGCGTGCGCGGAGTCCAGGCGGTCTTGGAGCTGTCGGGCGTAACCCGGCCCTGCCGGAGCCGACGGTGCGTCAGGCGGCCGACCGAAGGCCAGCTCTGCTGGGGTTCTCAGCTCTCTGCCCAGCATGAGGAGAGCTGGCGTGCACGAAGTGGAGTCCTGAACCGCTGAGCGACACGCCATCAGGACCAGAGGCAGGTGCGTGTCCCAGTCTCGCTGATGGGTGGAAGTCAGGATGGACAGCTGCTCCGCCAGAGTGCGGTTGAACCTCTCCACTAGTCCATCACTCTGCGGATGGAGCGGTGTCGTGCGGGTTTTCGCGATCCCCAGACGTGCACACATCGTCGCGAAAACCTGCGACTCAAAGTTCCGACCCTGGTCGCTGTGTATGGACTCTGGGACCCCCAGCCTGCTGATCACACCCTCCAGTAACGCGTCGACAACAGTCCCCGCCTCCTGGTCTTTCAAAGCGTACGCCTCAGGCCACTTTGTAAAGTAATCCATCGCCGCTAGTATGTAGCGATTTCCTCGCTCCGTGAGAGGGAAAGGCCCCATAATGTCCACCCCCAAGCGCTGCATCGGCTCCCCGACAGGAAACTGCTGGAGGTGAGCCCTCGATTTACCTGGCGGGCCTTTACGCGCCGTGCAGGCGTCACAGGACCTGCAGAAATCCTCCACGTCCCTTCTCAGCCGCCCCCAGTAAAAGGCCTGCCTCGTACGCCGGAGTGTTTTGGTCACGCCGAAGTGACCGGAGCCTGCCGAGCCGTGCATGGCGCCGAGCACCGCCTGCTGCATCCCTCTTGGCACCACCACCTGCCACTGCTTTTCGCCCGTTGCCGGCTCCACCCACGCTCGCTGGAGAACTCCATCTAGCAGCCGCAAAGAGTTAAACTTACTCCACAGTCCCTTCGTACCAGGGGAGAGAGCCGCCACCTCCTCCCACGGTGGCCTTTGCTGCGTCTCCACCCACAGCATCACTGGCTGCAGGTCCGCGTCCCGGCCTTGCTCCGCCGCCCATCTCGCGCTGTCCACTGTCTGGAGCTCTCTGCACTCGACCACAGCCTCCTCGCACGCCTCTCCGTCCCGCACGACCGCCTCTGGAGCGAGCTGCTGTTCCCTGGTCTCTCTACGGTCGCAGTACCGGCAGCCGTCCACAATGCATGGTCGGCGGGACAGCGCGTCAGCGTTGCCGTGCCGTTCCCCTGCTCGGTGGCTCACGCTGAACTCATAGCCCTGCAGCTCCTCGAGCCAGCGAGCTAGCTGCCCCTCTGGCTCCCGGAATGTCATTAGCCACTGCAGCGACGCATGGTCAGTGCGCACGGTGAAAGGGCGGCCGCAGAGGTAATATTTAAAATGTCTGACAGCGAAGACCACAGCTAGCAGCTCTCTGCGCGTGACACAGTACCTGCGCTCTGCTTTGCTCAGGGACTTGCTGTAGTACGCTACCACCCTCTCCCCTTCAGGCCACACTTGCGACAAGACAGCTCCCACCCCTTCCCCGCTCGCATCAGTGTCCAGCACGAACCGTAACTCCGGGTCGGGGGGTGCCAAAATGGGTGCGCTCGTCAGGGCTTGTCGTAAGGTGTGAAACGCAACATCACAGCCTTTAGACCAGATAAAGGGCTGGTCCTTCTGCAGCAGTTTATAAAGAGGGGCGGCGATACCTGAAAACCCCCGCACAAATTTTCTATAATAAGAGGCTAAGCCCAGGAAGCTCTTTAATTCCCTCTGCTCTGCCGGTGTGGGCCAGTCTTGGATGGCGCGGATCTTCTCTTCCGCTGTGCCAATCCCTTCCCCCCCTATTTTGTGCCCAAGAAAAGTCAGCTCTCTACACAGTAGCCTGCATTTATCGGGGTGCAACTTAAGTCCGGCTGCTCTGATCCTTCCCAGCACTGTGCGTAACGCTGCCATGGCAACCTCGAACGAGCTGCCATGCGCGAGAATGTCATCTAGAAACACTAAGCACTCTGTGTGTGGGACCCCCGCCAACACCCTCTCCATTAAGCGCTCGAATGTGGCGGGGGCGTTACATAGTCCGAAGGAGAGCACCTTGAATTGCCAAAGTCCTTTTCCGGTGCAGAACGCAGTCTTGGGCCGGGCTTCTTCCGCCAGCGGGACCTGCCAGTAGCCGCTCCTCAGGTCCAGGGAAGAGAACCAAGAGGAACCGGCCACCAGGTCCAAACATTCATCCACACGTGGAAGGGGATATGAGTCTTTTGTTGTGACGTCATTCAGCCTCCGATAGTCCACGCAGAAGCGCCACTCACCCCCTTTTTTAGGTACCATCACGACTGGAGAAGCCCAGGGACTCTCTGAGGGCTCGATTATACCAGCTCTCTGCATCTTCTCCAGCGCCTGCTCCGCTGCTTCTTGCCTCCCCAGCGGAAGCCGGCGTGGACGTTGGCGAATGGGCCTGGCGTCACCAGTGTCGATCGCGTGCTGCACGAGGGAGGTCTGCCCCAGCTCCTGCTCGTCGCATGAAAAACAGTCACTGAACTCTATCAGCAGCTGCCACAGTTGCTCCCGCTGCTGCTGATTCAGTTCCCCAGCGCTCCTCTGCCAAACCTCGCGCAGCACCGCCATCCTCTCTTCCCTTACAGTTTTTTGCAGCTGCGATTCGGGTGGGTCTGCACCTGTTGTGCTTATGTGACTCCCCTGTGCGATCTCCCCCCCACAGTTCTGTCCGGCCTCGGTTACGCGCGCCGCTGCGCCCCGAGAGTGTGAGGGTCTCATATGCACCACCTGTCCATCGGTAAAGCACAGCGTAGCTCTACCCAAATCCAGCTGGCAGCCCTGTTCCCTCAAAAAGTCCAACCCCAATATGCACGCATCCTGTACCTCTGCCACCCATACAGTGTGTGTTACGTCCCGCCCCCCCACAGTCAACTTCAGCAGCCCCCTGCCCGTCATCGGTGCTAGCTCACCGGTTACGGTGCGGAGCTGAACTGCTGTACTCTGCAGCCGTGTGCCCGCTGGCACCACCTCTGGTCGGACGACTGTCACCGTGGACCCTGTGTCCACTAAGGCGGTACATGGGACCCCCTCAACACATATGGGGATGTGGCAAAAGTCCGCTATCGACGTCCTCCCCACCACGATAACATTCTGCGGCGAAGAGCGGGACCGTGATGAAGGGGTGCGCAGCGTCCCGTCTACTGCGCCCCCGTGACGTTTCCCGGTCCCCTGGCCAGGGCAGGACAACTCTTCACCAGGTGCCCCGGCTGACCGCACCCCCAGCAAAGGCGCGGCTGAGTCGGCGGGCGTGACCGCTGCCGTGCCTGCTGGTGCTGGTTAGGTGGAAGAGCCAATCCCCGGATCATCTGGGTCACCTCATCCACCCACGGCGGCCGCTGTGCAGTTGGCTGGCACTCCTCCGCCGCTCTGACCACCGGAGATGCGTCGTGCTGGGCAGCTCCCACGATCATCTCCCTCTCCATAGCATACTCCAAAGCATCTGTCAGCGTCCGCGGACGAGCCAGCTGAGTGTGCACTCGCAGATCAGATGGGGAGAGTGCCCGGATGAATTGGTCGCGGGCCAGCTCCGTCTGGACGGGGATGGGCATGTGTGCGTACGCCCTCCTCGCCAGCGCCTCGATGTCGTTGGCCAGCGCCCGCAGTGGTTCCCCCGCACGTCTCAGGCGTGCGTGCAACTCAGAGCGGAGGAGTTCAGAGCGGAAACATTGTCCATAGCGGCGCTCCAGCGCCCCGACTAGCGCTTTATAATTCGCCCTCTCACTGGGGTCCAAAAGCAGCAGGCATGACAATGCATCATCAGTCAAACACAGGGCAAGCTGGAGGGCCTTCTGCTCGTCCGACCAGCCGCATGCCAGTGCCAACAACTCAAACTGAGCACGAAATGCGTCCCAGTCGGACTTTCCCGCATACTTGGGTGTCTTTGCGCCCACCGGTGCTGTCAGTCCATAGGCGCCGCCATCACGGTCGGGAAAAGCGCGCGAAGCCAGGTTGCCAGCTCCGGCGCCCCCAGCCATCTCCACACATGGCTCCTCCAGGGATGTTGGCTCCCTCTTTCCTGCTGCCTCTGAGCGGATGCCCACCGCGACACGTTGGCCCTCAATTATCTGCATTGGGCGGGTGTATGCATACTCGCCCTCCATGTCCACGCACACGGAGCGGTATGTCTCCCCCTGCGGCAACATGAATCAGCTTCACGAACCTTTCTCTCGTCGCTTTCACTCCTGACACCAGTTGTAGCGTCTCGACAATGACGAAACCAAGTTGGAGGCACTTATTCTTTATTACTGGCTGTTGTAGGCCACAGCCACGCCATACAGCATCTCTCCAAGAACCCCCCAGTTCCTCTTCCTCCACGCGCCAGCCTCTCTACGCCCCTCCCCCCAAAACCTCTAACACCCGAAGAACACATTGCAACCTGCCACAATAAAAGAACCAGCAGAACACATGCAACAACACACTCCTAAAACAAAACAATTAACCAAACACGCTACAATATTTTCAATCGCTTCGGTGTGAAGTGAGGGACTGCAGCTCTAAAATTGTTTCAATGTATTACAATGTTGCCCCATTTAATTACATTGAAACAAGCTTTGGATCTGCATTGGTGATTTCAAGCAAAACAGAAACTCACACATTGAGGTGATAGTGGGGTCTCACTGGCTGGTGCCGGTGCTGGTCTTGCAGTCATCTGTTGGACCTGCTGGCTTATCTTTGGAAGCTCTGAATCAAGGGGGAAACAAACAAAAAGGTAAGATGAAAGAAAATTTTGTCTGATCAAATTTCATCATATTGACCTTATAGTCATGGGTTTCAAATGTAGTCCTAGACCTGCTATGTTGGGTACCACCAACACGGGAGTTTAATTCTGTTTGATTCACACCTGTGTTGCTACCCAACATGGCAAGTGTATGACTACATTGCCAGCTGCAAAGCATGAATTGTTATGATCATACCACTGAAAACAAAATTCTTGAGCTCCTGCAGCTCATGCCGAAGAAGCTGTAGCTCTTCTGTAGTCCTATCTTTCTCTGACCCCTGACGCTGGGATAGGGAGGCCGCGATCTGCTGGTTTTGGAGTTGTTTTGCTGCAGCTTTATCCTAATGATGTATGATGAAAGACAATCACCCACTCAAGGTCTATCAACCTTTATCCTACACTCATTCACAGCCTAACAACATGCTAGCAATTGTCCGCATAAAGTTACTCAGGTTTTGGATCAACATAAGAAAAAATGTTGACCTGAGGGAGGGTGGGGTTGTCAAC
This sequence comes from Hirundichthys speculiger, assembly GCA_018398805.1. Lineage (NCBI taxonomy): Eukaryota > Metazoa > Chordata > Actinopteri > Beloniformes > Exocoetidae > Hirundichthys > Hirundichthys speculiger. The sequence goes on from JAGFBZ010000953.1 coordinate 2,017,028, forward strand.
ACACACAGCCCTAAACATCTCATTAATTTATGAATTTTCAGTGCACCCAGCCTCCTCTCACCACATTACTTACACACACATACAGAATAACAACAGTCTGTGGGAAATAAGATCCAGGTAGAAAAAAAAAAAAGAATATTAGCCTTACATTTGCTTCATTTTAGCTCACCTTGTTGCGGGTAACCAGTGCAACCTTGGTTGGTGCATCTTTGGTTGGATGGTCATCTAAAAACGTCTTGGGGATGCTCTGGCGTTTTGAAGGACGATCGTCTTCCTCGTTGTCCTCACTGATGAATTCATCAGAGTCTTCCATAACGGATGGATTATACGCACTCAGCGTTGATTCCTTGTCTGCAGTTTAAAACAAAATTAAGTTAATCGTGACCAATGGAGTAACATTATCCTAGGTACATTAATTTTGGCTAGCTAGCTAACATTAGGCATTTAGTCCAGTTTGACGTAAGTTAGCTAGCTGCGTTAGTTAGCTAGTTAACGTTAGCTAAGGCGAACAGAAAGCTGTCCGAAAAATGGTCTTGTCTACGTTATGTTACGCATGTATTTTTCATTGTGAACTGGGGACACGACTGAAGTACTAGCTACCGTTAAGTAACATTAGCTACGTTATATTCTAGCTAACATTAACGTCACCCACCTGCAATTTTTAGTACTTTCGCCATGTAAGTAGGAAAGCCGCCTTTTGGTGCCCTTCCCGTGCCCCATTCCACAGCGAACTCATCCCCGCGGGTGATTTCTCCATCTAGGAATTTGGTTTCATCAAAATTACGAATCTTCTTTGTGTTAACAACACTTCGTTTACCGTTATCACTACCGCCAGACCATATCTAAACTACATGTTTGCACATTTATTCTAGCATATATGCGATGAAAAATATCTAGTCAACAAATTTTAACAATTATTTTGGAATATATGTCATAAACAAATATCTAGACTGAATGTTTGAGCATTTATTCTGAAATATATGTTCTAAACAAATATCTAGACTACATATTTGCACATTTATTCTGACATATATGTAAAGAACAAATATCTAAACTACATATTCCAACAATTATTTTGGAATATATGTCAAATACAAATATCTAGACCACTTACTTTACCATATATTTTAAAATATATTTCAAAAGCAAATACCTGTTCTACATGTTTGCACATGTATTTTAGAATATAAGTTTAAATCAAATATTGCAATTACATATATGTACATATATCATAAAGTATTTTGGCAAATATGTCACCTATATGTACATATATGGCCATATATCAGATTTGTGTATGGGTTGCTGTATGCGATATGTCAGACACCGGCTCCCACTGCTGATCAGTAAATATACCATAACAATCTGTTGCTCCGAGTCTTCTTCAGCTATTTTTCTTAATTAAGACTGGAAGAAGAGTAATCATTGGATTGTTGTTCCACTGAGAAATGAGATCAGGGTTTTCTTCCTTGATTGTAAGAGACATGTTCTATTATAGTAAGAGAGCAAGTGATACATTCATTTAAAAACAATATCAAGACAATACATAATCATAAAAAAATGTAAAGTGATGGTTTTGTACATCCATGTAATTTAAAGAAAAACAAATAAATGAACATCAAACTAACCACTTTTCCCTTAATTTTTACGGTTGAAAACCAATAACCATATTTTTGCTTATGTTTTCCCAATAGTCCTGTCCCAAGTTCATTTGAAAAGGGCACTTCATAAGCACAATATAAACTAAAATAAGGTACGCTACACTCTTAATTTCAGTTATAATTGATTGCATTCTGCTGTGCTTTGAACCATTTCAAGCATTCATCAGTCATTTGAGTTAAAAAGTAAAAGATGGATAAAACTCAGAACATGCTTTCAGTTTGGATTTCAAATATCAAATGTCTGTGAGAAATGACTACGTCTGTTGAACATAATGAAATACATTTTTTTAAGCTTGCTTTTAATTATGGTTTTTTTTTCTTTTTTTATGGTTAGCGTTATGTTTCTGTATTGTTTTGAAAATGGTTTCCCTGGTGTGTGACTTCCTCTGGTTGCCAGTGTTGTAATTGTCTACATCGGTGTCTTGTTTTCCTTGAGTGTTTGTTAGTGTCCATATGTCGTCTTGTCCCTGTCCTCCTCCCTGTGTGGCTTCCTTTGTATTGATAATTTGGTCAGTTCTCTGGACTTTTGGTTTTGGTTATTCCTGTACTTGCTGCATCTTTTAATTATTATTAAAGAGCCCCCCCCAACACACACACACACACACTTTTTTTTTCCAGCCTCTGTGATCTCCTGCATTTGGGGCCTATTCCCCTGAAACCTGACAGAGAAAAAGGCTTCAAGCAAGATTTCAGAGTTAAAACAACCCTCATTCTATTATTAGATGCTAAGGAGTGTAAACTTTTGTTAGGGATCAAAATGACATGAACTGAGGTGGTTTTGAGTTAGAACAAGATATGTGTTTGCAGCAAAATGGGAAATAAGGTTAACACAGAGGGGAAAAGGAGCTATGTACGGAGCCCCTCTGGTGACATTTGATGAAAAGAAATAATAATGTATGGCCACGAGATAATAATGCGTGGCCACGAGATAGTTCATATTTTGAGCAGCCAAATTAAGTGTCTCTTGCTAAGCAATACTCCATGCTTAACCATAAGTGCATTAAGAATGTCATTGTAATTCATTCCTATATTGAAATAAAATGAAATTAAGTCAAAAGTGTCCACGATTGTTGGTTAAAGTACGAATCAAGCAAGCAACAATCAATCTGTGCTTGGAAATGGCTACTAAAATTATCTCGTGGGCACACATTAATTATCTCGTGGCCACGCGTTATTATACCATGACCACACATTCTTTTTTTTTTTTTAATCAAATGTCACCAGAGGGGCTCCGTAGCTATGTCCAAAAAAAATTAAAAAATCTTTCCACTTATAGATAGGGTTTCTACAGACAAACCAAGGTAATTTCAACTTTATAATGTACGCAAAACATTTACAAAAAAGGACTGTTGGCACAGGTATCTCCATCCAGTGGAATGCTACTTTGTCCTCAGTCCATGCATACCTACACTACTATCAACAGACGCAAAAGGAGGAGTTCATGGCTCCTGCACAGAACTAGATAGATTATCTTCAACATGCCATGAAAAACATGATCTAAGAATACTGAAGCAATAAAAATAGCAAAATCAGTGTTGTTATCACCATTAAAACGTTTGGCCATGACTGCACTTCTAACAATTCATATTCAGAGACCAATTTAAATGTATCCATTCATCTTTCATATCTGTTAATCTTAACAGTGCTTGTGAATGCTATTATCAAGATGTACCTCCATTCTTTTTGAGACAGAATGTGTTATTTATGTGTAGCTAATAAAAGCTCAATCAAATCTACCATCCAGATCAAGTTTTGTTGGGTAAAAGAAAAGCTTAGGACTGTTTAAGTAAATGATGACATTTTAATCACTAAATCACAAAAACTATTTTTATGGAGAAGGCAGAAAGGAAGTGAATTAATATCTATTTTATTTTAATTTTCCTTTTCACTGACAGGAGTGTGGTGGTTGTCAGGGCTGTTGCTTCTGTATTTGTCATGATCTGCAATTTACTTCCGCTTCAGGCTCTTATTTTGGTTAACTTACTTCCTGTTTTCCCTTTCTTGTTCTCTCATGTTCATTAATCAAGATCAATCAGTTTCACCTGTGCTCCCCCTCAGTGCTTTAACCTGGTTTGTGAGTTCATTCATGCCCGCCCTTTAAACCTGTTTTCATTAATTAAACGTTTGCCACGTTTTCAAGCCTCGTCTCAGTTTTACTATTGTTATTTATTGTACCCAGGACTCCATGTTAAGTGAAACAGGATTCATAACCAGGCTTAAGTTTCCCATGTGCTCACGTCTACTATGCCGTGATTGTTTCATACCTTGCGGTTACCCTTCAGTGTTGCCAGATGGGAATTTTGAAGTATCATATCAGCAGCTTAAAGTTATTGTATTTTGAGGGAAATTATTATCTGTGCTTAATTTACATTCTGACAGGGTTCAGGACCATTTGCATCAATAACATATCATCATAGACTTCACATAATATAGCCTACGTGGTTGTTTTACTATTTAAAAGGAAGAAAATCTAACGAACGAACTCTCATGAGAGTTTACTTTAGATGTCAGATGACAATTTATTACAGATCCACTCTTTTTTCTTTTTTTAACTGGCAAGACAATGTAAATCTTCAGTGATCATTTTGGCTGAATTTGATTCACTGAGATAATAGTGAATCATAGTGGTGAAGAAACCCTGCATCAGTCACTCAGGAATTGAGAGCAATTGTGAAATTATTGTACATTTGGGGGTTTATTTTTACTTATGCCAGTAATTGATTGTACAATTATGTCAAAATTATGGTACAAGTATGATAATTATCGTACATCTGGCAACACTGATCCCTTGTCCATGCCCGTCTTCTGTGTGGACACTGTTTTACACAGTTATTGGTGTCATGTTTCTTGTCACAGATTATGGCACGTTTGTTCAGAAGGAGTCTCTGCTACAATTTGGTTATTGAAGATTGTTTCAGTTGGATTACTGGGTTATTCACTGGAGTTTATTGTTACAGGATCCACTGTACCCCAGGAGTGTGTCCGTTAACCTTGCCCCTGCCCCTCAGGATTTATGTTCAGTTTCTCACTTCGGTCCATGTGTACTCAGGACTACTCAGCATTATTGACCTGGACTTCCAGATTAACCACATTGCCCACAGCCAAACCATATTCTGGATCACCACTCTCTCCCACCACAGATCTCTGCTACTACCAGTCTTTGCCAAGATTAATACCCTCTCTCTCCCTCAGAAGACTCAATTTCCCATCATCCTCTCAAGTTGACTCTGCCCCCCAAATCCTCAAGGTAAATGCCTAGTCACAAGCCAAGTTTCCTGCTATCGTTGCCACCCACTTACCTTTGACTTCTCTTTTGACTGAGCTTACCACCTCTTGAAGTCCAAGAGGAACTACACCTGCCACCGTGGCGTCCTAATTGTGCACTTCTATAACTATTTTTCCTGAAAGATTTGTGTCTGGCATTTTCCTGGGTCTTGCCAAATTCATTACAGTATTTGACAATAGGTCGGCAAGGGAGCTTTGTCTCTGTAAAACTGCTGTTCTCAGAAGGTGATCATTCACTTCAGGCACCCCCTCCAACTCCTTTCAATCTGAAATACGTATATAATCTGGGAAATTCTAAATGTCCAGTGTACAGACTGCAATTGGTAGAATTTGTAGTTGGCTGCTATTTACACCTTTAGGTGTCAAGGGAATACTTCCGATTTAAACTTGAGTTAGATGGGCTACAAAAAACAAAGGTTATTAAAATTTGGTTTACTGCACCTTCAACGTGATACTGCTGTATCATGTTGCGATTTACTACAGTAGCGACGCTGCCGTAAAGGAGACCATGATAAATGAACTTATCAGCAAGCCCTTCCTCCCTTTTAGCCCGTCCAAACAGTTACTATCACCTTTGTTTTTACAATGACATAAATGTCATAAACAGAAGGGAGTCTAATGTTTTTCTATGGAGCTGAAAGCTAAAGATGTCAGAGTTCTGGTCCCTCTGCAGCCGATAGTGAACAACCATCGGTTCATCTGCGTTCATCTGGGGTCTTAGCAACAGGTCAGCTGCTCGTTCACCCTACTTTCACACATTAGTTCATTTGCTCTGGTCCAAATAACTTTTTTCCCTCCTTCTTTTCACAAAGGGAAAACAAATCAGAACGTATCCAAGTGTGTCCAATCAAACCACGTAAAATAATCCTCAATAACTTTTAGTCAGCTCCAGAACAGCAAAAAAAAAAGTTATTTGTATCAGAGTAAATGAACTAATGTGAATGTTGAATTTGTTTATGTTGCTTTTGTTTGTCACGTTTTGCCATATATTGTACTAAATAACGAAAATGAATGTTTTGACATACGAGAATCCAAAAAGATGCACAGAAAAAAACAACCCCATTTCCAAAAAAGTTGGGATACTGTGAAGAATGAAAATGAAGTGTCATAAACCCAAACTGAACTGGCCTGCTTCACCAATGCAAGACAAGAATGGGGCAAACACCAAAAACTCCAGCAACTGGTCTCCTCACTTCCTAAATGTTTGCAGACATTTGTTCCAGCTCCAGCTTTTCTGAGATGTGTTGCTGCCATCAAAGTCAAAATGAGTTCATATTTTCCATTAAATAGTAAAATGCTTTCAGTTTCAGCATATGTTCATGTTCCACTGGGAATGCAGATGATGCAGATGTATAAACAACAGCAGCACAGGCTGCTGCTGATCTGTCGACACATATGGTCGATGTCCAAGAATGGCTCACTCAAAATCATCTACAGCTGAACCTTTAAAAGGACAGTCTCCCTTTTGTTTTTTCAGTTAAGAAATCCAACCATCAACAGTTTAGTTAATATACATAATCAATAAATCAGCACAGTGACAGACTTCAAATACCTGGGAATTGTATTGGATCCTCAACTCAAATTTAATTACCATATAAAGAAGATTTCAAAAACAATCTGAACTGCCTCAAATGAACCAGAAACTTCATACCAAACCAAGCGGCCCTGCTCTACATACATGCCATATTTTCCCACATTTCATGCTGACAGTTTGGGCCCAAGCAGCTCCTTCTACAATAAAACATATCGGTTCACTATACAATCAAGCTCTGAATATTATGGATAGAAAGCCAATTCACTGGCTTCACTGTCAAAATATGCGAAAATATAACCTTTTGAGTATTAAAAAGTTTCATTGATCTCTGTTTTCTAATGCAATTTTTGAATGAGTCAATAAATCTTTCAGAGCCACTTTGTTAATTCTGTCCAAAGAGTCACCAGGACCTCAACAAACAATAACTGTAAAATGTCTCACCACAGAACCACATTTGGACAGTCATCTTTCTCCATTAAAGGAAGTCTCATCTGGAACACTATGCCAAATGAAATAAAAACTGACAACAGACCTCAACGTTTTCACAGCAAAGGTCAAGAACTGGCTGAAAACAAAACAAGAGTGTTCCCACTTTTATTACACATAATTTTAAAAGGGTCAGACTGGGTTGATAAGTGTGTATGTGTTTTCATATTGTACAAGGTAGATGTTAAGTGGGTCTTCCATATTAAGTTTAACTTTATTATATCTTGTTATTGTACCTTTTTATTCTTTTATCTTTGAAGAGCCCAACCAGGGAGGGGAAGTTCCAAATTAGTAAATTGCTATATACACTTTATGCTGCATATCAGATCCGTTTTAAGTCATCTGTTTCACTGCATTGTCCCTGATAAATAAACTAAAAGTTCAGACTTGTGCCACATTGAAAGTAGGTCCTTCCTGGTCATATTAGCATTTCAAAATGTTAAATTAATCCAGGATCTTTCAAATATAATAAGCAGGATAGTACAGGCCAGTGACACTTAGCCTGCATGTCAAATATTAGCCGTATGTTTGCTAGTATCATTGTATGCTCTTTACTAACTGTTAAATATGCATTTACCCACCAAAAATCTGAAGCCACTGGACTTGTTTGATGATCTACTGTATTTCTAAAATTAACAAGCCATAAAAATGCTAATTTAAAACCATCAAGTTAATGAACAAGTATATTTGAAAAATGATTTATCCTCAGAAACAACAACTGAATCTGACGCAGCTTGAGTTCACTGGTAAATGACCTTCCCAGCCTGTCTCCTCTATAGCTTGTCAATTACATTGGAGTTTGCATATCAATCCAACCAGTTAAACCCACAAATGTACATCTCTTAGAGACCTAGTATCTAGAAAGATGAAAGTCAAAACACTGGATTTAGCAAATGATATGATAATGATTTGTGGGAAAACTTTATTGTATTGTAATTCATTGTAAATTTCACTGCCAAAACCTCAGAAAAAATCTCCTAAATGGCATCCAATGGAGCAGACACAGCAGTTTGTGTATTTTAGTGCAATGATGACTGAGATGAATTTGATCATTCCTCACTTTTTGTGTCAGAGAAAGTAAGCTTGATGTTTGTAGTTTGTGGACTACTTATTTATTTATTTTTTCAATAATAAAATATTGCAACTCAACCAAGGAGACAAAAATAAGTTTTTAGTTTGGAATTTATTTAAGAATATTCTAAAATATTAGTGTCTTTAAATGTCAAATGTATCTGAGCATTACATGATTGTTTTTGAAGGTGAGTTAAGTACAACCCCAAATTGGGGAAGGGGGGGGGGGAAACAACAAAAGAAAAAGAATACATTAGCAGTACTAAAAATTCAAATGAAAATAAATGCAGTGAAGACCCAAGATGTTTTACGGTTTTTCTCTTGTCAACTTAATTATTTAACATACATCCAATCCATTTTTGCATTTCAGGCCAGTAGCATATTCTAAAAATGACTTGGACACCAATCGTCCAAATCATACACTTCCCGCTAGCCGCTACCCGCAAGTTGCAGGTATAGCAACCTCCGCTAACCACTAATGCAATCTTCCGCTCCCTAAAGCCGCTACCCATTATACCAACTCCCTTACTCAGTTTGTAGGTTTGGCAATGGGTGTGTCTTTTACCCTTTCCACAAACTCGGGATCTTGCGATCGCAGGTTTAAGGTTGCAGGTAGCGGGTGGTCTGACCACCTGCTATCTGCAACCCGCATGTCGCCGCGTACAAGAGCGCATCCAAATGGCATCAATGTGGTCACATGTGGACGTCCACAAACGACTCTTTCTCTCTAATTAACTCTTGTATAAAAAGCGTGATTTAGCCTCAGTTGAACCCCTGAGAAAATGGCAGAGATCGTCTTAAAAGGCTTGCTTGCCAGTTAAACGATAGACAACCAGAGCATGTTTACCGGTAGTGCACCAACTATCTTGGACTTTCAGGTAGCCGATAGGAATTGTCTGTGTAAAAATATTTATGTGGATGAAAAGACGCTCCATAGCGGTTTGCCAGGAAAATGCAGTTCCTTCACTTCCGAGTCCAAAGATGTTGACATTGCCTCTGAAGAAGGTACTTCTTTTTTATGTTTTAATTGGCATTTGTGATTGTGAATCCATGTCACAGTGCTTGAGAAAGGTTTCTCAAATGTATCTCTTGCCCTGTTTATCATCCACTTAAGGCTTGTGCACTTCATTGTGTCCAGACTGTCCTGCACTGAAATTCCCCCAGAATAAGAACAACAATGTTACCAAGAAAAAAAATATAAAATAAAAATTTTTTTTTTTTCAGCATTTGTTGACAAAGTGGAGCTTCTCCTCCAGTTTGGCCCCATAAAACCTAGCTTTTTATGGATAATGTTTTTATACTAAATCATCATTACAATCACCTGTTAATATCACCAATTTGAAATTATGTGATTTCATATTTTTCTTTCACCTTTTTATTTTCTAAATTGTCCTCTTGTCCATTTTTGTTTCATTTTAAAGTATTAGTGGCACAAGAGGAACCTGCAGTCTTATAAAGGTGGTTTCAGTCTTTGAACTGATCATTGTAAATCTATGTATTTAATAAACATGACCTAATAATGCAGACTTAATAGTGCAGAAATAAAATCATATTATCATTTTAGAAAATAAATTTTCTTGTATTCGCATAAAAACACAAGTTTCAAAGTACACATTGCATTTGTTTATTGCAATGCAAAACCTCCCATTAACGGCTGAAAATGATTTTGAGAATATGAGTGGATGTGCTTACTCTAAATATAATTAAATTCTTTGAAAGCTTTCTGAGCAAAATGCTTGTTACAGACATAAATCTGAAATCACTGCGGAGGTAGGCAAAATGAAACTGATCCTGGAGCAATAAAGCGACAAGAAATGATTTCTCTGTTATGTGCATTTTCTCCCACACTTCATGACTATTATACCAATGAAGAGGCTCATCAAACTCACGCATTTTTTAAAGGAGTCAAATATTCTTTCTGGCTTTGTGATTGTTGCTATCAGTTTGAAAGAGTGTCTCATGTAGAACATATGGGTCACATGTAGCCAATAAAAGAAGCCTGGGATCTACATTAAGCTATAATGTCGAAGAGGAAATCTGAAACCCTTTCACTGGAGGAAAATATATGCAACATCAAACAGATGATTAATATCTGAAACAACAGCTCATTATCAGACTCCTACTTAAAAAAATAGCATGAGAGCTCTTTCTGTAAAGAGAGTTCTCATTTTGAATGGGGTGCATTTTTAGACCAGAGGTGAATTCATCCATCCATCCATCCATCCACCCATCCATTCATCCATCCATACCCATTTAGTCCTAAACGGGTCTGTTGGAGCCTATCCCATCTCTCTTCGGGAGAAAGTCAGGGGTACACCCTGGACAGTTCGCCAGTCCATCGCAGGGCTGAATTAATCCCAATCCATATTAATTTATTTGCTATCAAAGTAAAGAGAGCCCCCCCTATAGATGTGGAGGTATAGTTGCTGGTATACTTTCATAGGTCCACCCAAACACAGTAGCTGCTGCGGACTCAATATTAAACTGATGTTACTGCGGGGTCTAATTTCGTTTCTAAGTTACCGAACAAATGAGGTCAAAGTCTTCCATATATTGTATTCTCTGTAAATCTGCTTGTCTCTGGTGGAGATGAACGACTTCAGCCAGGGATGATCCTTCAGGCTTTCCAGGATAAGGTGAAGGGTCCTCAGACAGACCTCCCCTTAAAAAGTAATTGCAAATTTGTCAGAGTCATTGCAACATATTCATGAGGTTACCTACTTTTTTCATGATTTAAAGATGATTTTTAAATGTTCACCCACCTGGGTTCAACATGTAGATGAAACTGACAGAGCTGAGGCTTTGATTTGCTTTAACACGCCACATCTTGCTTTTTTTTTTTTTTTTTTAAATGTTACTGTTCTGAAAGGAAAAGGAAAGTAATAAGAAAAGACCATCCTTGGTTTTGAACACCTTTATGCCAGCAGGTGTGTGGATCTTTTAAAGGCCTGCTTTGAAATAACAGAACAGCTGAAGTTGTGTTTCTGCATCATTACTCTCCCTGTTATTATGACTGCAGGAATCCTCATGTGTACGTGCTCAGATTATAAGGTAAACATTTGGTCATCACTGTAATTATGCCCAAATACATATCCCACAGCACAGCTTGAGCAAAAATATAGTTAGGAGGCTAAAGGGAGTTAATGTAACTCATTAATAGTGTGCCAGACTCACCATGATAACATTGAATCCAATTCCTGAGAGATGTTTTATTTTTTTTGACCAATTAGCTGCCTGGACAACCTATTGGCCATGTAGTGATCTCTGCAGGGACTTTATCAGACCATGCTCTATTAAATCAGCTCTCTGGCTGAGCAGTTATGTACCATCACAGTGCTTAGAATTGCCGGCCCTGATTGATGTCACTGCCAAATGCCAAGTAATAATGGCTGTTGTTGTACATTTCCATGTGGCAGTTTCCTTATGGATACATTTATTGCTTTGTGGATGTATGTGCCCTTTTAGCAGTAGATATAATGGGTGGGTTTTTTTGTGCATGTGTATTTGAAAGACACTTTTGAGTGAAATGGCTAGTTTGGAAGATTATCATAAATTTCAAGAGTGGAAGCTGTTCTGAATATGAAATAGAGTGTTAAAGTATTTTCAGTATGTCTTCAGTTGGGTCACAGGGCCAGGCAGTTGGTGCTGTATAATATAAGGTGTGTGGGAAGTAATTGGAATGACTGTAAACTCAGCATGAATACATTTGCCATCGGAGTCAATTCAGGTTTAAGGAATTATTTTATGAGGCATAATTACTGGTGAGAATGTTTGACTGCTGTAGATTAAATTGTAGATTTAATTTTCATGTAATTCTAATTCTTTAAGTCTTTGGGCAGTTGAATCACGAACGTGTGGTCAGATTGGAAATATCAGTGCAGTGGAGAAAAAGAAAAAAAACTGCTCAATGAATTGTTTGGCTGACTTTTACAGGTCACACAGAGATAATAAAATAAGGTTGAGAAAAGTCAGTTTGACAAAATTTTTTAATTTAAATGCTGATTAGATGTCCAAAAATAGCACATAGGTTTGACCCAAAAGTTTTAACAGTTTTCTGTGTCATTACCTGGAGTCTCTGAGTCCTGGATAATATACGGACCTGTGACTTGATAACACTTGAGCAGTATTGACTTGGACCTGGACCTGTGCATTACCTGCATTCAGGAAAAGAAATTTCAGATTTTCATATCATTTTATTTTATGTAATGACTTGGTATGAGACAATATGCACATTAAGTTTATCATTAATTTAATGCAAGATGCACATTCCCATGAAGCATCAGTTCATGTCATACATGTATCATGTTTAAAACAAACCTATGGTGCTAAAATGCCAGAAGAAGATGCTGCTAGTAGTAATTTTCAGCCTGCTGCTACCATGCAGAGCTGCAGCTCTGAAATAAGACAGCAAAAGTGAACTTTAACTCTAGTTCATTTGCGTTTAAAAAGCTGACGGCTGTGCAGTTTGAATTGGACTTGACTTGCATCTTAACCCTTTCATGCATAGAGGTCACTACAGTGGACAGCTATTCAAAAGCCATTTTCTTGCATATGCATGGGTTTTGATAGCATAGATTTACATCAGCCACTACAGTGGGCTCTATTGCATCATCTTACACACTGACAACTAGTGGACAGCCATTGTATATGCTACATTTTTCCCTCCAAAACAAAATGGCCGACGGTCAGCCAGAAATGCCAAGTTCCTCCGGAATATCCGTCCAATCCTTCTATTCTAGGAGAACCTTGCAGGTAAAAAAATTGTTGCAACATCAAGTAACATCTAAGGAGTCGTGTCATTGTTAAATTTTCCAAGAATTGATTGTGAGAAAATTCCAATTAATCATCTGTCCACTCAAGTGGACATCATGCATCACTAGCTATATTTTGACTACAATTCATACTTGAATACTGTGACTGTTGTTCTTGAAAATACTTCATTTGCAGTAACTTTTTTGGGTGTAAATAAATGTATTTATGTTATTAGAATGCAATTAGCTGTTTTTTGTATATCATTTTGTAGTGGTCAAGAGCAGAGCAGGATAGGAAGACCTACAATATAGTGGAGCACATACCATCTGAGTCAAGTGAGGATGATGCTAGTGGCAGTGAGGATGAATGGCTGCCAGGAAAAGAAGGAGTGGCTAGTGCAAGCATGAGTGACAGTGGAGCTGAGGATGATGAGGGAGCCAAGCATGCAGATGATGAAGGAGCTGAGGATGAAGTAGTTGAAGAGAATGTGTCAATCAACAGAGGTCGAGGGAAAAAGGCAGAAAACCAAAGCAGACAGACATGGAAAATCAAAGACAACCAGTTTGAGGGAGACTTGCCTACATTTTTAGGAGAGTGGAAAGTGAATGTTGAGGGAGAAGAACCAATAGATTTCTTTATGCACCTGTTTCCCGAAGATCTCATAGATGACATAGTGCGGAATACAAACATGTATGCACTCCAAAAAGGAAAAGAAAATCTGGCTTTGACAAATGCTGAAATGAAAACATTTCTAGGAATAAATATGGTCATGTCATACCTCAGATACCCACGATCTAGAATGTACTGGTCATCAGAGGAAGGTCTTCGTCTATATTTGATAGCAAATGCCATGCCAGCGAACAGATTTGAGGAGATTCTGAGGTACATTCACTTTGTTGATAATTATTCACAAGAGGCCATAAATGCTGATAAGCTCTTCAAAATCAGACCAGTGTTGGATGTACTTGAGAAAACCTTCCATTCAGCAGTCGATCCTGAAGAGTTCCAATCGATAGATGAGCAAATCATTCCCTTCAAGGGCCGCCTGTCTCTCAAGCAGTACATCCCCAAGAAACCCAAACCCTGGGGTGTGAAAGTGTGGGTGAGAGCTGGATCCTCAGGGTACATGTACAGATTTGAAGTCTATCAGGGTTCAGGTGGGCATGGCCGGATCAGTCAACTAGGAATGGCTGGAGACGTAGTTATGCGCCTCTGAGATGACATACAGCAAAAGAACCACAAGGTGTTTTTTGACAATTTCTTTTGCACCATTCCTCTCATTGTGGCATTGCAACAGCAGGGCATCTATAGCACTGGCACAATCAGGATCAACAGGCTCCATGGAGCACAAGCGAAACTGAAGAGTGAAAAGCAACTCAAGACAGAAGGTAGAGGAGCCTGCTCTGCTGTCAGCAATGGTCAAAACATCACCATCACACGTTGGCTAGATAGCTCAGTCATCCACATGGCCTCATCCTGCGCTGGCCAGTCCCCAACAGATGTAGCCCAGAGATGGAGCAAAAAAGAAAAGAAGATGCTGAGCATCAAAAGGCCATATTCTGTAATGCTGTATAATCAGCACATGGGCGGCGTGGATCTCATGGATCAGTGTGTGGCAATGTACCCCCACAGACGCAAGAACAAACGATGGTACATCCGACTGTTCTTCCACTTCTTGGATGTGGCCACCGTCAATGCCTGGCACCTCTACAGAATGTCCGGATTGGAGAAGAAGGACCTTCTGCACTTCAAAGCATCGGTAGCTCGTGCACTACTGAACGCAGTATCCACCAAGATCCGTGCCAGAGGAAGACCCAGTGCCACCCCACCACCAGTGAAGCGCAGAGCAGTGTCCAAGGCACCCCCAGAGATCCGGTTTGGCCCTGGGAACCACTGGCCCCAACTCATCGATGCCAAGAATGCAAACAGGTGCCATGATGCTGCATGCACCAGAAAAACAAAGTACATCTGCATGCAGTGTCTTGTGGCTTTGTGCCCTGGGTGCTTCTCCAGTTTTCATACAAAATAGTCTTCCCTTTTGAAGTGTCTCTGCAAAGAGCAACGATGAGATAAGCATGCCATGACAGTCAACAGGCTTGCTAGGGATTCATTACACAGACATTCCATAAATTGAGTTGAAATTAAGAAGTTCATTCACGGATAGGTGCAAACACACTGAGGCACAGTAAATGTTTCCTTCATATTGCACACCACTAAACCTCGAGTCTGGACATGATAGGATCCTGTTACAGTGTTACCCTACCCTCAGTTCAGAGGCTCTAATGGACAGACCAACTTTATGCCAATGTGTTCTTTTTCCATATATTGATGTTATGGCAAGTTTTCCAGTATTTGTAGCAAAGCTAACAGTAAAAACATTAATTGCAGAATATTCCTTAATTGCGGTTGCAATAGTTGAAGTTGTATAATTTTTTTGTATGTATTTGGTAGTTTTCACATCATTTTATATTATTGTATTCATTGGCTTGTCAAATACACATAGTATTACTATGTTATTATGGTATTATTATTAATACAGAATATTTTCGGTTGAAATCAAAAATGCATGTTGTCCACTCAAGTGGACATATGAAAATATCATTGGAAAATCTGGATAAAACAAAAAAAAGTTCAAATCTTGTTTTTTCATGCCCTATGAGCAATAAAAACATATACGATAAAAATCCTGACTGAGGTTGTCATAATTCATGGATGAAAGGGTTAAATGGTGTTCTCATGCTTTTTTTAAATTTTAATTGAACTTGGAATTAAAGTTTGGTAACTCTGTCATTGCCATTACTATATCTTTAACTTTACGTCATGAATGTCACGATAAATCTCAAGCTCTGTTTCACTTCCAAATTATTACATACTGAAGCTTTGTCAGAAGGCCTTTATGTCATGCTCTGTAAAACTGGGGATTCTTTTGGAGTCATCGATCAACATGCAGGGTTAATGAAAGAACATATTTTTTTTAGCGAAGTTCTAATCTTTTCTTAATCCTAAAAAAGGAGCTCTTAAACCTAAACCAAACCGAATGAACAAGTTATGGTCTTATGTGGTCATTTGACACCTCAGAAGCAGAAGCATTTTTGAACACATCCTGGTTAGTAAGCCAGTAAGCCAAGATTTCTTCAATTGACAACCCTCATACCTAAACACACATGCACACATACACACACATGCACAAACAAACAATAATAATTGCATCATGATTGTGGCTGGGGGTATACAGAGTAAAATAAATCTATGTTTTTAAAAGGAAAATAGAATTGGATTTCTGGCTGTGGATTAAAAAGATGCTATCTGTCCCTGCCAGATTGATATATGGATTGAATATTGCAAATTTATTTAGTACTGAGGGTTTCTGGAGGCCTCATTAAAGTTTTTAAAAGAAGCTTAATGCAGCATTGATGTCACAGTAGCGATTTTTTTTTTCATATTAAAATATCAGTTTTAATTTAATTTGAAGGAATATTGAATTAATTTTAGGAAGTCTTGTCAAGCTCTTGTGGTCCTTTGTCCCTACTATCAGCAAAAACAATCCAAAGTAACTTTGGATTCCTGTCCCTGTTGCCTCCAAGTACAACTGTGTATGGCTTTATATCAGTATATCACACATACGTAACGATAAAACTAGCTCATAGAGGTATACGACTCATTATGGCACAACTAGTAAGAGAATCAAGAAAGTAATGATAAAAAAGAACTGAATGTCCAAACAAGAGACTGAACAAAATAGTAAATTATAGGCAGTGTAATAACAGCAATTTAACCACACCTACAGGGGTACCCTCTGAGCTAAAAATGACAAATGTTCCTTTGTACTTCTTTCAGTGCCACCTCACATAATGATGAAGAACACAATGAAGGCAATGAATATCATGTCTACAACAAAAAAGATGATAAAGAGATGATGAAGCAGACGACAATGATGAAGATGACAAGAGAAGAGGACACCATGAAAGAGGATAACTGACAAAGAAGAAGGTTGCTTTTGATATTGCATATTATCTACTGCATACAATACAGCATGCAGCATGTACAACCGACTGGTGCAGTGGTCAACATTAATTCATAATATGCTTCTGTAAAAGTGACTATTGTAGTGGAAGCCATCAACATGACCAGTTTTCACTTTAAGGGTCGATTGGATGATACGATACAGTTTACAAAGTAGACTGGTTAGTTGTATTTAGGAATTTTTTTTCTGAAAGTAATACAATAACCAAACATTATTTCCCATTGTCAAGATTGTGCAACTGTTTGAATTTTGCATACTGCATATCACAATTTGACAAGAACAGAATGTACTGGTAGAGAACTATGTGGTTTTGAAACAGCTGGAGACTCCATTGACAATGAAATAGAGGAAGATGAAATTTGTTAGGCTTGCCGACAGTCAAAGCAGAAGCTTAACTCTAAAGACAGAGGGAATACCATTAAGAGATGGATATATTAAAAAATAACTGGCGGGAAAAAAAACTTTCAATTTGTAAAATACAAAATATTTAAAGAGCTTTCTGATTCTTTTGCGATGGTAAGCAATGGTCTTGGAGGTTCTGTTCAAGCTTACTGTCTTTTACTGTCAAATTGTCATTTCCTGCATCGCTTGCTGAGGTGCAGATCTGACCCTTTTGCATGAAAATGGAGAATAAATTCAGTAAAAATCCAGCCATGGCTAAGTCTTGTTATTTAAGGTTAATTGTTGATCTTACTCAGAACCCTTAGTGTTTTAGAGGCTAAAACAGAGACAATAATTTTTCCAACACTTTATCTTAAACAGCATCCTTGGGTGCTTCATTCACTACTTCTGTTACGGTTAACTACGATCTTATCCAGGCCAAGAAGAGTTATTTAAATGCGTTGAATCTAAACCTAATATAATGATGTAATAACTGAATGCAACCTCCTAATTATAAATATACTTATTCCACAACATTAATGGTGCTGTGTCTTTGAAAACTGATCTACCAGAATTAGTTTTTTTGTGTTTTTGCAGCAAAGCTATTGCCAGTCTGAATGTACACCATAACACCACGAAAGCACAAAGAATAAGACAGGTGTAGGATGGTGTAAACATTTTAACCATGAGACACAAATCAAACTTAGGAGAGCAGTGGTCCTATAACACAACTCAAATCTCATCTACATTTTTATAACCCTCACTTTCTGTGTAGTGTGTGTCATGAATAAAGTTGGACTATTTTGCTTCTGTAAGGGCAAGTAGCTCTACACTGCTATCACTTAGTAGCGTGAAGACACACTGATCCCTCTGAGAGGATGATAAAAATCTGTCACAGTTCCTTGCATGGAGGACCCCATTGTTTTGAGGATTAAGGAGGATTAGGAGCATATGCCGGTGACTGAGAGGCTTGAGCTATGTGACCCTTTCGCTAATCATTATGAGTTGGATACAGAGTACTCAAACTCTAAAAGCTCAAGATCGCATTGGATTATCAATTATTAATGGCTGACAGAAGCAGACTGAGTATGAAAGATATGTAGATTGTATGGGTATATGGAAAAAAATCTATACCAAAATTTTATGAATGACTTAAGACTCAATTTTTATTTCTGGCGGTGAAGCGGGCAGGCGCTTCTGGGCGCTGCAGACAGGTTCTGGTGCAACCACTTTCAGTGACTTGAATGGTGGTGATTCAAGAGCAGCGCTTCTGTTCCACTTCAGTTCCACATTCTGTGGGACTTAAGTTTAAGCTGGAGTACCACAGAAGGCATAAAGTGCCATGTTCTGGTTTTGGAGCAGTTTTGCTCTGACCTCAAGTCCTAAAGGCAGTGATTCAGAGCAGAGCACCGGCCAGAGCCGCCGACTCAGGTGCATTTATGAGAGACAAACTCACCTGAACGTTCCAAGATCACATGAAAGTTGTGTGGGAGTCTGCATATTCAAAGACGTGTATCACGGCATGTCTTCTTCTTTCGAGAATTATACGTTTAAAAATACTGAGTGCTGTCACAAGCACAAAACAATCACAAAGGTCCAAACAATCAGGGTAATACACGGGGGAAGTAAAAAGTACACAGCATGGAGACGAGTAAGACTTTCAAAGTAAAACAGGAAACATGGTAGACTAAGGACAGGGGAGACGAGAACACCAACACAGAAGAAAACAAAGAAGAAAAACCAGAAATACTTGCGATGGCCGACATGACCATGACCATGACATACGTGGGTTCACATAATGTCAATGTGCAAGTCGGAGCCTGCTGGTGGTGCTTTATTTTGAAATTTCGTTGCATTCTCTCTGCCTTCTATGTCTCTGATGTCTTGCCAACTTGATGTGCTCTGGGTATTTTGATGCGGTCTCCCAGCGGCCAAGTGCCAAAATAGACTTGATGCATATCTCTGGTGGAGCAGCGCAGATGGCCACTTCTGGGTCGCTGCAGGGTGTTTCTGGTAATACTACTCTCATTGACTTGATTGACTGCAATTCAAAGCAATTGGACCGCTGCTGCCATTCCACTTGTGTTCTGTGGCTGCTCCGCATCCTGTGGGATTTGGGCTTTAAACTTGGCTCTTACTTTCCTCATGTTAGCACCCAGTGCATGTCATCATTAACCTTTTAGCTCATTTTTTTTGTAACTGTATTTACAAATCAGTAGTACACCCACAGCAGGCTAACTAGCATGTATGCTAGCAAATTCCTAATGAAGTTCTTGAAACTTTTATCAGCTGAAAACCAAAATGTTTTCCTGCTTTTATTGAGATGACATACATGGAACACTATATTAATTATTAAAGTCTGTTCTAGTAAGTGTTTCTTAATGTTTGAGTGGTAACAAAAATGATGTTGGGCAATAACAGTGTAGAATCAAGCTAATTTTATTGCCCTCCCCAAGAGAGAAATATAGCAAAAAAAAAGTCTGCTATATTTCTTTTGTTCTTATGACCAATATATTTGGCACTTATGCTGAATATAGTTTTTTTTTTTTTTTGATGATAAATAAAGGTCATGGTCTCCACACTCTTGCCTTCAAAACCCAGTAATACAGTTCCTCCCTCTCTCAGGGAATGTTAATTAATTCATATAAAACAAAGGAGGAAAACACCATAAATTCAATCAATTTGAAAACATGACGTGTATGCCATAGCTGAGAGAAATTTTGTTTTCATTATTGTGGTATGAGGATGATGTTGATTAATAATGATTACAAAACATAATGGACTTACATTTGTGCACACAGCTTTATTTGCTCCTCTTTCCACAAGTATGAATAAGTGTCAAAATGTCTCTTTTATGGGTGCATGCTACATTCTCCTCCACTGTCAGTATTGCTTTCATTTCTGTCCTAAAGGCACTGCAGGCAAATGACAGCATAGAGAAAGACTGATGGCTAGCATGGCACATTAACAGCTAGCCAACAGTGTCTCTGGAGGGCTGTTTCAGAGGGAAGCAGACTTTGAGTTTTAGTAAAGTCTTTACTTTGTTACAAGTCAGTGGGGTGTCATAGCATAGCAGACACTTGCCTAATCAAAAGTTACATCCAGCTGTTTCAGTCCAAGTCTGTTTAGTGACTGCAAGGTACAGTACAGTGCTCAACACTGTTAGCGCTACTGGAGCTCATTGCTCATTTCCGTGAGGAGTGTTTTAGTAGAGTTTCAATAAAATATTGAACTACCATTTTATCTCAAAAGCTAAATTAACTTAGAAAGCTTTTTTATTCATGTATTTATTTTTTAATAAAGGAGATGCTGAGAGGTTTTCTCCAAGTGTTGTGTAATGGGTGTGTACTCTCTCTTGCACTGAGTTAAAAATTCAGGTGGATGCTTCTCTCTCTCTTTGGCTCCATTTTTAATTTATCTGTAGATCTGGTCAGTGAGAAGAGTGTACCACAGACAGGTTATCATGATAAATGTCTCTGATTAAAATACTAAAACACACAAAGGAACAATTGGCTGACAGTTAGTAAAAGCAGAATTATAGAACAGACATTTTCAACTAGTGTGCTGACTGTGCTAACAGCCAAGCTTAAAAAAAAATCAATACAATTCCTCTGTTTGTGTATCTACTAGGAACAAAGCTGTCATAAACTGAATACACTAGATAAACAGCCAAAAAGTGATCGGAAGAGGCCAGGTTTGAGCTACCTGTTGCTCAAATATCACCCTCAGAAGTAAAATTTACCCGCTGGGCTCTGTAATTTTTGGCTCGTGACTTGTGTAACGATGGGTTTTGCTCTGTACAACTGACAGCTATAAAGCCAGTTCACATGTGAACTAGCTTGAAATGACGTGAAATGAATGTTGCTGCAAATCTGTAGGACTGAATAACATATTTTAAGATAGCCTTAGGACAAGGGACAAGATTGGGTTATGTCAGTGTCTTTTCAGTTGGTAGCCACATCCCAAATATGTGTGTTCAAGCATGGAAAAGGGGGACACAAACTACTTAACACATCTCATTAAAGTTCAATGAGTTCCCATCCTGACTTGCAAACTCCAATTTCTGTCAAGAAGGACTAAAGTAAGAGAGCAACATCCTTAAAGTGGATATCAGATGGCCATTTCCAGCCATTTTTATTTTGTCCAGGGTCCTTCTTCTTTAGCTTTGCACCAATCATATCTCCTAACAGTTTATTAACTTTAGATGCTAAGGAAAAATATGAGTGAAAAAAGAAGATGTCGTCTTAAGTGTTTTCTCATTGGATCAGTCTCTGCAGGCTTCTGATTGGTGGATATTTTGCCATGTTACCATGACGAGCATGGGTCTCTCATAATTGCGCACATTAGCATTGGCTTTCAGCCTTAAGGCCTTGTTATACTTCTCCGACTCCATACTATGTAACTCATGCAGTCGTATTGATGAAGATGGAAACTTTTCTGAGTTCTCTGTTGCTTGGTGAGGGTTGCAAAGCAATTCACCAACAGAACAATGGGAGGAGTGATGTCTTTTTGCAGCATTATCTTCTTCTATACTACACCATGATGTAAGGTCATGGATTGGTTATCTACATCTCATCTGCCACACAAAGACACATGCAGTGAAAAATGGTGACTGGCAGAGAGAGACTTCTGATGGGGCTGAAACTGATCAGTTTTGAGAAGAAATTACTTTTGTTACAAAGGATGAGACAAAATCGAAAGAGGAGGCGAGTGCAGAGGTGAGATGTACGTTCACTGAGTGAGTCAAGGCAGAGGACGGGTGAATATTCAGCTCTTGTTTGAGCTCTGAGGGAAATGGAAGAAGAGATGCACTTCAGATATTAAATATTAAATATGGTGGTGATGTTGTTACATTGGGAAATTGGAATAGTGATTCCGGAAATGATGTAGCTAGCTGACCAATCAGAGGCTGGCGCTATCCATAGGGTCTCCATCTTTTTCAGATCATAGCTAAAAAATTGGGGAGGTCTCCATCATCCGTTATAGAACTGATCAGAGGGGGCTTGCAACATCAGAGTGTGTACATGTTGACGAATATAAGTATAAATCAGCCTTTAGTCTACTTAAAAACCCAGTGCCATATTGAGCCTTGTTCAGAAAACAATCACCTATGAAGTATTGCTGGTAAAGAAATACGATTGAGCTACTCTTTTGCCCCCCAAAAACTACATCCACTCACCCTTTGTTTCTTGGTCTTTGGGGAACTGAAAAATATTTGTTACACCCTCACGATTAAATGCAAATTTTTTCCAAGACATTATGAAACCAAAAACATAACACTTTGTACAAAGTAATTACTCTGTCCCTGGTGTGCTGTCAAAAACGTTGTTTTTTAAAATGAACATGCCCATGTGTATATCTTACTGCTATACCAGCTATACTGCCATAGCACTGGCTGGGCCAGTGGCATTATGACACATACCCAGAAGCTGTCCTTGTCATGAACATTGTCAATGGTATAATCTGACCTATCAAGGCAATCTACACTTTGTGACATAGTCATTTTAAATCCTGAAATGAAGTCTTGTACTGAGGAGTTGGTGAGACTTTGAAACACAATGTTCCTTTTGCTTATAAATACAACAACACCTAATACATCTCTCTTTTTCGAGCTTTTAATAGATGTCAAAGCTAAGAATCCATTGTTGTGACTCATCACATAAGCCAGAAAACATGAAAAAGCATCCCATGCCCATTTTAATCTGACTGTGACATTTAGATTTTAAGTATCAATTTTGCAAATACAATGGACTATCAAACTATATTTCAAAGAAAAGTCATTGTAGGTAAAATGTATTAAAGGTGACATCAGTATTCATCAATATTAACTTAGGTAAAAAGAGGCAATCAAAGTAAACATTGTACCTTCTACTTCTAAATTACAGCAGAACTGACAGCAAAGTAATAGCAAACATGACTGGAATTAAAATGAGACATCACCAGAATTTATGGTGCTATAAATATTTGTGTCCTGCTACCTCCAACCCCCCCTTTGTCTTTGTGTATGTGCACACACACACACACACAAACACACACACACACACATTTTTATATAAAGAGTATAAAAGTGACTATGTCATAAACTGATGATACTGACAGTCGTAGTTGTATGTACATTTTCATGTATAGTGTTCATGTAGGTCTTAGAACATATGGATGCAGGAACTGTATTGTTTGAAATAAATGACAATTATTCTTACAGGAAAAGATTCTAGATGCACCTTCACCTCTAGTTTGAGGGTGCAAAGTCCTTCAAGAAGTGTCAGAGGGCCTGGCATCAGCAGCAGTCGTGCTGCAAATTGTATTGTCTGTAGGTCACGTCCTGCTTTTCATCTCCCAGTGTCCTCCCAAAGAGAATTCTTGTTTGAAGCCGTTAGTGTGCTAATCACCTCTGCCACACTCCATTATCAAGGTGGAGAGTGCCTTTTCGAAGTGCAATCCCTCACTTCTCACCTATTCTTTTGGGGACAGTTTGAATAAGTAGATGATGACTGTTGGAAAGTATAAAAGAGTTGCGGCCCCCATAACACACGGACACCAAGTTGCTGAATCATCCCTGTTGCGCATTTAGATTGCAAGAGCCTACCAACTATTCTGATAAGAATAACCATTTTTACTTACTCTCAGTGGACTAAATATATATATATATATATATATTTTGGATGTTAAAGAAAAGTTTCACATTTTTGTCTTTTTTTTCTCACTTTTGAGAGTAATAATAATGCTTAAATAAATATAAATGATGAGTTGAAGGGTGACACTTTGTGAAAACAACATTCCCAAGTTCATGTCACAATGTAAATTTCCTTCTCACTCAGCAACCCACCAGCTGAGAAATGGCCACTGTATTTTGAGATATACCATATTGCCAAAAGTATTCGCTCACCTGCCTGGACTTACATATGAGATTTAATGACACCCCAATCCTAAACAATATGACGTGGGTCCACCCTTTGAAATGAGAACAGCTTCAACTCTCCTGGGAAGGCTGTCCGCAAGGTTTAGGAGTGTGTTTATGGGGATTGTTGACCATTCTTCCAGAAGCTCATTTGTGAGGTCAAACACTGATGTTGGCTGAGAAGGCCTGGCTCTCAGTCTCTGCTCTAATTCCCATCCCAAAGGTGTTCTATCAGGTTTAGGCCAGGACTCAAGTTCAGTCAAGTTCATCCACACCAGATTCTTCCATCCATGTCTTTATGGACCTTGCTTTGTACACTGGTGCGCAGTCATGTTGGAAGAGGAAGGGACCAGCTCCAAACTGTTCCCACAAAGTTGGGAGGATGGAATTGTCCACAATGTCTAGGTTTGCTGAAGCATTCAGAGTTCCTTTCACTGGAACTAAGGGGCCAATCCCAAGTCCTGAAAAACAACCCCACACCATAATACCCCCCTCCACCAAACTTTACACTTGGCACAATGCAGTCAGACCAAGTACCGTTCACCTGGCAACCACCAAATCCAGACTCTTCCATCAGATTGTCAGATGGAGAACCGTGATTCTTCCCTCCAGAGAACGTTCCTCCACTGCTCTACAGTCCAGTGGTGGCTGCTTTACACCACTGCAACCAACGCTTTGCATTGCTCTTGGTGATGTCTGGATCCGATGCAGCTGCTCCACCATGGAAACCCATTCATGAAGCTCTCTGCTCTGTTGTTGAGCTAATCTGAAGGACACATGAAGTTTGGAGGTCTGTAGTGATTGACGCTGCAGGAAGTTGGCGACCTCTTTGTACTATGCTTCTTCAGCATCCGCTGACCCCGCTCCGTCAGTTTACATGGTCAAGCACTTCATGGCTGAGTTGCTGTCATTCCCAAACACTTTAATTTCCTTATAATAAATCTGACAATTGACTGTGGAATATTTAGGAGTGAGGACATTTTACAACTGGATTTGTTGCACAGGTGGTTTCTTATCACAGTTCCACGCTGGAATTCACTGAGCTCCTGAGAGCGACCCATTCTTTCACAAATGTTTGTAGAAACAGTCTGAATGCTGAGGTGCTTAATTTTATACACCTGTGGCCATGGAAGTGATTGGAACAACTGATTCCGATAATTTTGATGGATGAGAAAATACTTTTGGCAATATAGTTGAAAAGATATTTGTCCTATTTTATCTGGTGCCAAGAAGAGACCAAAGACAAATACAATACAAGCTTTATCATGCCATGCAGAATATTTTTGGCTGAGTTAGTACACCCTCTTAACGTCACAGAGACATAAAGAGAGAGCACACTGAGTCATGAATCATCTTCCTTTTATAAGAAGAAGAAGGCGGGTGTACGTCCGCCTGCATATTCTCTCTTCTTGTCTGTTAAGTCCAGATGGTAGATCTGATAACTCTCCCACATCACAATTCCAGATATATGTGCATTGATTGTCTTGGTCCAGAAATAGGTATCATAAACAAAATGTGTTTATCTGTGCAAGCTACAAAACTTTAGGAAGGTGGAGTCCCAGTCGTAAACACCAAATTGTACCTTTTAAGTCATAAAAACCTAAGACAGCAAGAATTTAAAGATAAGAAAACTAGGGACTCAGTTGTAAAATCTGAAGACAGCCAACATCCCTAAAAACAATAAAATTTCTTTCCTGATATTTAAATAACTAAATGTGCACTAAGATCTTTAAGATAACTCAAATCCTAACATAGTGTATGTGAAGCTGATTTCAGTGACCATAGTTAGGTGTATTCCAGGGCAAGAGCAGGCTAATAAGTAGGGCCTTATGAAATCCGTTTTTTTTTTTCTCAAATTCCATTTTAATTTTTTTCATTTTCTGTGTTTCGGTTTTTAATTTTTGAGAATTCCATTTTAAGCATTTTATGCAAATTTAACCCAAAGACAGTATATAAGGTAATGAAATATAGACAATTTATGCAATTATAACAGTAAAATTTAATGTTTTTATACTTTAAACACATTGTGTCCAACAAAACAATTGTTTTGTTGACAAACAAAAATTCAAAAGTTCTTTTTATGTAATAAATAACTAGAGGAAAAAAAATCTAAAAGGTAAAATCTATTTAAAGTGCAAAAAAGAAAGAAATTGCAACAGCAGTAAACTAATTGTTTTTGGCCTGTTTAATTTCTTCTGTTATCAGAAACATAGTTTGTCATGACGTACCTGACATTTTTCAGGTATGTGTTTAGGTGTTACAACTATTACAGACATCGCCGTTTAAATACATAATTGTTAGCCTCTTTGTGTTTAGCTCAGTGAGTAACTCTCGCCTTTTTACGTTTGTGCTTTTCACTTATTAAGTGGTCTTCGCTCGAAGACCACGGGGCAGACCCGGGACACACGGAGAGATTAAGGCCCGATCTTCAGCCAGATCTCCTAAAGCTGCTATTTAAGGATAGCGGGTAGTAGGAGGGCAATGGTACAGGTGGCTCACGGTACGTACCGCGGTTTTTGTGTCACGGTTTCGGTACAGATTCGGTACAGTTTTAGACCACCCACTACCCTAAACCCGCGATCGCAAGATACAGAGTTTGCGGAAAGCGCAACTCGCATGTCAACGCGTAAAAGAGCGCATCCAAATGGAATAAATGTACAGCTGTGGCATGATCTCATTCAGATGTCTCCTGTGGAGGAAACAAAGGGGAATCTCTGTGTCTGGTGTCAAGCTGGAAAAGGTTGGATGCGGGAATTTATTTCCGATATGTCTGAAACTGTTGGTGGTCGAAGAGGGACAGGAACATTAATTGTTCCTGATCTTTAAATGTAAATCCAGCGATTCGTTCTGCAGTATTTTAAAAAGCAAATCAACTGGTAACAACTGGATCTTATGCAGGTAAGATCCGGGTTTAGGGAGGTGGAAGGTTGCGTTCTGTTAACTGTTAACTGTTTTCACTCCCTCGCCGGTGTATTCAACAGCAAAACCAAAATGCTCCCACACCGGTGATTAAAAAAAGTTTTTCCCAATTTCTCCGCTACTGCTAGCCATGCCTGCTTGTTTTTTTTTCTTTTTCTGCGTCTATGAGCTGCAGCCAACAGGCCAAAGTGTGATCGGCTGGTCACTGTAAGTGAGCGGAGGTGAGTGGACATTGACATGCAGTGGCGGGCCTGTTGCCTAAAAGGCACGCACGCTCACGTGCAAGTCCAATGAAAAGTTATTGGAACATAAATACTGCGGGACATAAAAGCGTCTCCCGTCTCCCGTGCAGGTCGTACTGAACTCTACCGTATTTTATCGAGTACCGTTGCATCCCTAGCAGGTAGCAACTTTAGGGAGCGGAAGATTACATTAGTGGTTAGCAGGAGTTCCCTAAGTCGCAATTCGTGGGTTGTGGCTAGTGGGCTAGTGGGTAGCGGCTAGCGACAAGTGTACGATCGGGACCTATATCTCTCCAGCGTGTCCTGGGGATTTCTCAGAGGAGCTGGTGGAAGCGGCCAGCGGGAGGGAGGTCTGGGTGTTGAAGACCCCCTTTTTTTGCAGTGTTCTCGCAGAAAAGTACCTCTCTTCTACTGCACCTGCAATCACTGCCCAGTAGTCTTTCCGTTTTGTTTATTTTTTTTTTGTTTGCTGTGGCACCGAAGTTGTTGGACCAACCGGGCGGCATAACTGTGGATTAGAGCGACTACCTCCCAAGACTTGCCCTCCACTACCAACCCTCCACCCTTCAGAGGGCCTGCACTGCAAAAAAAGGTGGTCTTCAAACAAGATAAAAACACTACAACTAAGGAAAAAGGTACTCAAAACAAGTGAAAAAATCTGTCAGTGAGTCAACGCAAAGGTCCTTAGATTTTTAGATTTTATTCAGCCACTTTACGTAAAAAAGGCCAATTTGAATCCCTTTCCCTTCTTTTGATTAGGTATGTGAAAATACCAATAATAAGATTTAAAGAACAGGCAGAACTAGTGCAACTCCACCTTATAATTTTACCTAAAATGGATTTGTGGTCATCAAGAGCAGAGAGCAATGACAAGTGAAAGTGACAAAAAAATGATATCCTGGACAGATAAGAAAATCATTTTACATATAGGCCTATGCTTGAGCAGCTGCTAGTCTCCAGGAGAGCAAGATGTAATGATGATAATAATGTTATCGGATGTCCTTTCTCTGTTATTTTGCTAAATGAACACCCAAAACACTGTTTTTTATTCCCTTTCACATCAAGCGGAAAAAACGTTTGATACCAAACATCCTAACACCTCATGACCTCAATTATATTGGGTAAATTAAAATGTGATACTAAATTTACAGCTTTAAGAATAAGACAAAGTAAAATATATAGAATTAATAAGATTACTGAGGTGAAGAGGAGAATGCAAAGTCCTCTAAGTCTGGCATGAAACTGAAAACAAGAATTAAAGTTGGGACGCTCGGGTTGTTTTTATAAGCCATGAAAGACGATATGCAGAGATGCACTTCATTGCTGCAACGTAACAATTTGCTGTGGAAATTATGTGAGGACATGCTTCAGAATGATTGTGGTGTTGAAATAGAGTTGTCAAGCTCCTGACCCCATTACCGATATTTCATAAGCAACTTTAATCCTTTTAAAACACTGAAGAATGACAATGTGATTCAAACTGCCTTGCCCTTGCTCAGGGGGGCTGTTCACAGTCACGGGAGGATTTATAGATTTACACTGTAGCTCCAGGTCTGCTTCCACTGAGCTCCGTTTTCCAGTTCCACATTTATATTAAAGTAACATTTGATCATGAGAAAATGTGTGCATGTGCAGGCAAACACATACTTGTGCAACCTTGTATCTAATCCCCTGTGTGTCTTTACCTGCCAGCATGTGCAGTTTTGTCAGTCAGGAGCAGCAACAAAACATATGCTGCAATTGTTTCAAAGAAACAACAACACAGAGCGTTAGCTAATCAAATTCAGTTTGAACAATGCTTAATCAGGTCACACTTGGCGGTATGAAGGATAGAAGCAATGAGTAATGGTCTCAGGGCAGAAATTTATTGATCTGAGTTGGCTTTCCTTTGCTGGTAATATTTTTTGACATCAGTGTATTTGACACCAGAACTGACTTTGTGAACATTTTAAAATTAGTATGTGCCCCCAAGTGCAGGATGACTCATCAACATATTTCATCGTTTTCCAGGAAACGATAAGCTGAAATATCATGAACATGCTTTCAGTTTTTTCACTCTGTAGCAACACTCTCACACTGTATAGAAAAGAACTGGCCAAAATTCCCCTGTGACTTCACCATTGCCTTTCTGGAGAGGATTTTTAAAGCCTCCTCCCCCTCACACTGCATTGTCAATTTAGCTATTTTAGTTTCTCTAGCTTCTTTTAACCACTGATGCTAATTAATATTAGTTTGCATTCATTATAATCAAATCTGGAAGCCATTAGTAGTCAGTGGAGGGACTGCAACCTAAACCCACTTCTTGGTTGTGAGTATCTGATTAGCCATGCCTGACCCACCCCACTCCACCCCACTGTCTCTGATTGGCTTCCTATGTAGCACTATGTGCTCTACGTCACAGAAACAGTTATAAGTGCCAAATCTTGTACAAATAAGGTCGAATTGAATTTCATTCATTATGTTTATAAGAGGAACTAAATAGTAAGAAGCTGTTAATATACTGTGATAAACAGTTTGTTAATTTACATTGACATCAAGTATTGACATCAGTTAAATTAAGCAATTTAAGGTTAAAACATGCAGTTCTGAGTTGGTCTGTTGAACAAAGTAAGTAAAATACCATATTTTCTGGATTATAAGCTGCACCTGAATATAAGCCGCACCCATTAAAATATAAACAAAATATATATTTTGTCACATATAAGCCGCACCGGACTATAAGCCGCCGGTATCCAGGCTGAGAAATAAGATATTTACATGGAAAGATTTTGTACCATAAGTGTTTATTCATATACCTGAACTGATTTTTCCTCCTCCTGTGTACTGAAACCCCCCCACACAGCAAAGACATCCGGATCAGACCCGCGAAATGGACCCGTATCGGAGTCCACTTGCACTCAGTGCCGGATCCGCTTTGGAGCCAGATCACGGACCTGCTGGCTCCACGCTACGTCCGGTCCGCATCTGCGATTAAAACCTTACCTCTGCGACAGGTCCGCTCAGAACCCTGAAATCCACTGGGGAACCAACAAACTGACTGGACAAACTGATAAATCCAGGTGTGTCTGAGTAGCTACAATGGTCAGAGACACCTGGATTAATCAGTGTGTCCAATAATAACAGGTATTGATGCTCATAAAATGAATGTAGAGTAGCATAGCCAACATAGGCTACTTAACAAAAATAGAATAGCCTTTAACTACTTGGTTTTTTTTTGGGGTTTTGCACTTCCTGCTAGAGCGCCCCCTGGGGGCTGAAGAAAAATTCATAGAAAAGCTGCATCTCTGTATAAGCCTCATGGTTTAAAGCGTGGGACAAAAGTACCGACTTATAGTCCAGAAAATACGGTAGGTACAATCCCAATTCCAAAAAAGTTGGGCCACTGTGTAAAATATAAATAAAAATAGAATGTAAACTTATATTTTATCCCCAAAGAATGAAGAACAAAGCACATTACCATTCATAGAAAATATTAGCTCATTTTGACTTTGATGACAGCAACACATCTCAAAGAAGTTGGAACAGTGACAACAAAAGGCTGGAAAAAGGTATTGGTGCAAATCCAAAAACAAATTGAGAAATATTTGACAACTAATTAGGCTTCTTGGCAACAGGTCAGTAACTGGTTAATGACGGGGTATAAAAGAAGTATTTCAGATGTAAAGATGAGCAGAGATTCACCAATCGAGAGCAAACTGTATGATTAAAATTAGAGAGCAGTTTCAGAAAATTGTTTCTCAATGTAAAATTGCAAAACTTTGAAGATCAAACCATCTACAGTACATAATATTGTCAAAAGATTTAGAGATTCAGGAGTGTCTGTGCTCTATGGACAAGGCCAAAGGTGTAAAAACTGGATGCACCATAATCTCCGGACAATCAGACAGCACTGCATTAAAAAAAGGCATGGTTCTCTACCGGCCATGACTATAATGGCTCAGGAACACTTCCAAAAATCACTGTCTGTGAACACGTTTTGCTGTGCAATCCACAACTGCAATTCAAATTTGTATAACAGTATAAAAAGAACACCTGAACCTCAGGCTCCAAGATGCTCTAGGATGTATTGGCTTTAGCCTCCAACTTCATTCATGAAATTGATAATTAATATCATCTTCCTGCCATTAGTGTTGTCATTTTTAGGACTGTGACATGCATTAATTAATGTGTTCTCTGTGCCAAGATGCTTTATAGCTGGATTTATGATGAATTAATAAGATGATTAACTTATTAACGTTCATTATGTATGCATGCTTGAGCCCCTTTGAATAGACGGAGTACCTGTGAAATCCAGGACAATACAGGTGTACAGTAATGAAGCAACAAAAAAACAGGTCAGTAATGGTGTCGCTGTTTAAGTTGGAGGCAGCAAGTCTGTTCCGTTTAATGTAATCTTGTGTGCAATGATGGCATCTTTTTCAGAGTTGATTTCTGGAGCTCATTAGCAAGCTAATCAGTTTTGTCACGAAATTGTAAATTACACGTGCAGTATCTCCACTGACATAATTAGCCTTGTTTGATAACAGAGCCGATTGATTATGTCACTCTTAATTACAAAGTTCATTCATACTATCAATATTTTCAGAAGGATCACAGCCACAGGCTGGTGAGTGAGCCAAGTAATTCAGTAAAGCACTCATGTACTTTTCTTCCCGTGAATACTACAATTTACGACTACTTGTTCTCAACAAACGTTGTAACCAAGACAGATTTACACACTTTTTTTCAAGTAGTTATAACTTTGAAGATGTGTTGTAAGTATTCCTTTACACAATATATCTGTAATATAATCTAAAGCATGGCACTGTGTTTTGTTTGTTTGTTTTTTTCACCTAGAATTTTTATTATGCAAACACAGCTTTTGGTCAGTGGAAGTTAAAGGAAAATTAATTTCAGAAGGAAGATATTTAGTTTCTTTTTTTATCACATAGATAGGGAGAACTGAGTGTTGGGCATGGCAATTTAAATTGAAATTAAACCTAATCCAGAGCATGACAGTTTTTTTTTTCCAGCATAGGTTGTTATGGTGATAAGTGAACCACAGTAAGAAGTAGGGATCTATGGAATCCACGATCACGGAATTGCGGACGGAATCGCGGACTTGGAGATTAAAAACGGAATTCACTTTAAATTTATTTGAATTTTTTTTTTTCTTATTTATTACATAGAAAAAAATAGATTTTTTTTGTAAAAAAAAACAATGTTTTGTTGGACACTATATGTTTAAAAGTATAAAATCATTAAAGTTTAGAGTTATAATTGCATAAATTGTCTATATTTCATTACTTGATATACTGTTTTGGGGTTAAATTTGCATAAAATGCTTAAAACAGAATTCTCAAAA
Organism: Hirundichthys speculiger; assembly: GCA_018398805.1. Taxonomy (NCBI): domain Eukaryota; kingdom Metazoa; phylum Chordata; class Actinopteri; order Beloniformes; family Exocoetidae; genus Hirundichthys; species Hirundichthys speculiger. Next base: position 2,049,622 of record JAGFBZ010000953.1, read on the forward strand.
ATTTACTGAAAAACGCCAAAAATTTAAAAAATTAAAATGAAATTTGAGAAAAAATAAAACAGATTTTATAGGGCCCTAAAGAAGTGAACCAGCTTTCAGTCCTGGCCATGCCTGCCATGGCCTGGGTCGGCCATGACAGCCCTGTGTGTGTCTGTCAAGTTGGCGTCACTCCCTGTCTCTCGTCTGCTCTGTTTCCTGTTTTACTTTGAAGGTCTGTCTTGTCTCTGTCGTTTTCTGCTTTGCTTCCTTCCCCTCGATACCTTGATCCCCTCCACCTGCCTCTCGTTTGCTGACCTGTGTATTTAAGTCTTGTCATCTCCCCTGTTTGTGGTCTTCCGTTTTGCGTCTGATGTCAGTAGATCTTTGTTCCGTACTCTGTAAGTCATATCTTGTGAAGGTTTTTTTCAGCCTGGGTTTTTGTTTTAATTACTTTGGTAGATTTTTGGTTTGTTTTGGACTTTGTTTCTTTTTTTCCCTTCTTGATTACTTTTTGGGGATTTTGGCCTGGTGGAAAATCGAATACACTGGTTGAGGTCTGCTGCATGACACTGACCCAGCACACCACCACCACCAACTGTGGTTCAGCCTGTCATACCAATTGAGGTCAAGGCCAAATGTTTTTTTCTACCTTTCTGCCATTAGCAAATCTCACACATCAATCTGGTTACAACTGAAAGACCAATAAAGAAAACCACAATCATCCAGAAGCACTGTGTATATTGAAAATCTGTAGGTGATCTTACTCATTTTAAAATAGTGATAAATCCTGTCCTGGTGCCACTGATAATGTTGTCTTGATCTTATTAAATGATCGAAATTTGATTATATCCCTGACTTTGAGTAATAAAGCTCCATATTGGTAAGAATTTTGTAGAAATCAGTAAAACAACCTGAGAATTTTAGAGAAAATAATTTTCTGAACAGACCTGTTCTCCATTGATGAGGAGTGGGGCACCATGACATTATTTGCTGTGGCAATGTAGGGCTATGCTATACTAGATGTTTTAAGTAAGCAGACAGCTGAATGACTCTAATAACCAAATAAAAAGCAGACTGTTATCTTGAGTTATGTTGAGGGATGGACCTCATGCACCTCCACTATTACGCCTGGGCGTCATGTCATCAATCCTGCCTATAGCACTAAATCCTGGCCAGGATCTATGAACCTCTATTGGTATTGGATTTCAGGACAGCTATGAAACCCTCAGTCAAAGCTTTAAAACATCATCTTTGTCTTAATCCACTGATCGATAGCTCTGACAGATTGAAATAACACAATAAACTTGATTTACGGGTCTGGCAATGTGGGGACATTTCATATTTAAGATTAAAAGTTGGGGCATTGTACTCTGAAAGGAGAGGAGTAACAATATCTCTGCTTCTGATGACATCCTGAAGAAGTGCACGCTTTCGTCACAAGATGACGAACAAGGCACTCAGGGTTTTTGGCAGATAAAATTAATGGGAAACAATCTGATCATTTAGGCCACATTCAGAGGAGATCTGCCAAGGTTGATGCCATACCCTTACAGAGTAAATATAACAGTAAAACACTATGACTCGTCTGTGACTGGTTTCACAGTAAATAGGTGTTTTGATTTGTTTTTGTTTGTTTTTTTTGTATTTTTATCTTTCTCATCTTCATATTTGGGGATATAGTACTTCCTCTTTACAACTGCTTTCAGTGCGATGATGTGGTGGAAATAAAGTTTTTAAAGGTAAATCATTGGACTGTCTCTTTCCAAAGAGAGACGTTATTAAACAAAATATGTATGTGTGTGTGTGTGTGTGTGTGTGTGTGTGTGTGTGTACATACCTTTCTGAATATGGTAGTAAATGTGGCTTTGGCATGTGTGAGATGGTCCGCACATAATTTTATATTATTCCAAAAGGGGCACTCCTGGTACAAGTAACTAATGACACTAATTTTATTCAAGCCATTTTTAATCACATAAAGCATGATGTACTATGCAAACGCAGCACTGCAGAACAGGGAAAGCACAGGGTCAATTTCTCTCTCTCTCCAAAAAGAATTAAATTAAATGTGGATATATATATATATATATATATATATATATATATATATATGTCATAGAAAAAAATTATTAGACCACCATTTTTTCTCTACTTTCTTGTTCATTTTAATACCTAGTACCACTAAACGCCATCATGTGACTAAAACAGACAGAAAAGAAAACACTGAATGCATAAAAGCAGTGTTTTTGGCAGTACAACGCCATAGCTATTGATGTAAAAACTTAAGTGATTTAGGTTATAATCAAGAAAATAATGGAAAATGGTAAGATACCAGCTCTTAAATAAAACTCTTATGAGCAATCTTTGTGGTTATCGTCATATTTGTCCAAACAAATGTACCTTTAGTTGTACAAGGCATTAAAATGAACAAGAAACTGAAGAAAACAAGGGTGGTCTAATAATTTTTTCCATGACTGTATATATACACACACACATATATGTATTCATGTAACAAACATGTTAACAAAGTATACAAATCTAATGCAAATATAAGATGATTTGGAATGTTTAATACAGTAATCCCTCACACTTCACGGTCTCAGCAATCGCGGCTGCAGTACATCGCGGAGGTTTCAAAAATATTCCATCGATCCATCATCTATGCCTGTTTAATACTCTGCAGGGTCACAGGGATCTGCTGGAGCCTATCACAGCTCTCTTGGGGCAAAAGGCAGGGGTCCAATCTGGACAGGTCACCAGCAGGGCCACTTGTAGATGAACAACCACACACACAATCTAGAATCACCAGCTAACACCTAACATACATGTATTTTGGAGGAAGTGAAGTACCCAGAGAAAACCCACACAAGCACAGGAGAACATGCAAACTCCACACAGAAAGGCCCCTGGTGAGGTTTGAACCAGGAACCATCTTGCTGTGAGGCAACAGTTTCGACCACTGAGCCACTCTGCTGTCCTGGATTTAAGATATATTTTTCTTAATTAAGTCACAATTAAAAGCAAAGCATACTGTGTATCAAAATGATGATGATGATGATCACATGAATTAGTAGAGATCTGAGTAATGTTAAAGAAGAACATCATTCTGTGAAAGTTTTGGGATGAAGTACTTTCACCCCATGGTTACATCCAGAAAGGCACTTTCGGGGATCAAAGCAAAAAATTGTGCCTAGCATAAAGGCATTTGGACCACTCAAGTGTCAATCTTGTGTGAGACTGAAAAATCAAGTACAGAAGTGCTCCATTGAGGCGCAGCTGTATTCTTAAAAAGCCCAGTTTGGTACGCACAGTGAAAAGCAGCGACTGCTCTTAGCTATTCTGTTCGGGGAGTTCAGAGATATAAAAGAAGCCCAGGGCTTCACTACTTATCCATAAAGATGGTGAGAGGTTCATAATGCCAGCATGACCAAGCATCAGACTGGCAAAGCCAGCATTGCAATACACCCTGCATTTCATACTACATAAAGGTTGATGACTACTGAAGATTTTAGCTCCCTTTTCAACCATGTCTTTCAAACCTCTGCTTATAGCAGCCAGTTTAATGGGGCGGAGTCAACCACCTGACTCATATCCAACAGTTCACCAAAATTAGATATTTTAAACAAATATCTTTAGCTAACTTCTTCAAAGTCCAACTAATTGATTGACCTCATTTTATGTTCCTTCAAAATATAGTTTTCTGAAATTCTGTGCCAGTATTTAGAGTTGATAAACTTATTAAAAATCTGCATAAACAGGCTGAATTATCAAGTATTATACGATACAAATAAAGTTGAATTGAATTGAATTGATTTTAAAAGTTATTCCAGCATATTGGAAAAACAAGACTGACAATTCTGACATTTGGAGGTGTATTAAACCAAATACTAATATCACCATGCTAACAGACTCATAAGGGTAAGGCTGATGTTGAGCAGATATAATGCTATAATATGATTTTTTTTTTTCAATGATGATATAAATCAAAAGCTCAAATGATCAAATACAAAAAATATTTTAATTTTTTTGTGTGCCTTACACCATTGGCAGTTTTCATGGGCGGTGCTAAGAGCAGGATGCAACAGTGCTCCCACTAAAAAATAAGCATGGGAAGGGATCTTATTTTGGTGGAGCCTGGGGGCAAACATGAAAAACAGCATGGCAGCAAATGTTGTAAATATATCCTTTGTAGATCTTTACAACCACTCACTGAGAGAATCAAGCAGGCCTGGCTCATTGCATGATCTAAAGCTTTATCAACACAGACCATTTTAGATGTGTGGGTTGTTTGGTTACACATTGTTCTTTCCCTGTAGCAAAGTGGATTTTGGAAATAGTAGATTGTGGATGAGCAGGACAATGTCACATGAAGGAAGGGGCCCATTTGGCTGATTCTCTGGACGTTGACTTTTGACTTAAGCTTGCCAAACATTCAAAATATATTCTGAATATTGCCAGATTTCTATTTAAATCTGAATATAATCATAGCTGTGACATTTTCTAGTCCTAATTTTGTGTCTCAGGAAAAAAAGTCAGAAGACATCATCCTCAAAGGAGGATAAATGTCTGTAAAACTCAACCGTTTATTTGTACACTGGTCATTTTGGGGAGTTTTTAACTTGCCACTGTTTGTTACCATCAATTTTTGTTTGAGGGGTCACACTCTGAGTCTTTGAAAAGCGCCTAGAGACACTATACAAATAAAGTTGAACTGAACTCAATTGAAAAACATAACTTAAAAAAAAAAAACATCTGATTGTGGTGGGTCAGGCAAAGACATAATCTTTCTCACTAAGCCACTATTTATTTAACAAAGCTGAAAACAAACTGGAACAAGCAAGTAAATAAATAAAGTACTGTGTAAATGTTTCCATGGGATTTTAGAGGGTAAGTTGCAGTCAGCTGCTAAGAACTGATCATCAGCAAGTGCTCAAGACCTTTTATAAAAGCAGAGGCTCTGGGAGCATTCAGCTGTGCATTAACACAATGCCATTTGGGAAAGTCACAAGCAGTGGCCTTAGAAAGGCAATTGTTGCTGCACATGAATCTAAAAATAAAGATTAAAAGATAAGTGGAAAGCATTCAAGAACTTAGCCAATTTTTCCAATAATGGATGTTTAGTCTTTCCAGGTAGTGCTCACAATAATGCAACCCCCCCCGAAAAAAAAGATCAACAGTTATATTTCAAACTCTACAGTTCTCACCGAACATTTTTTATTTTGAAGAAAATTCAAATTCAAAAATACTTTATGAATTTCCCCCTTGGGGGATTAATAAAGTTTCAGTACACCAGTCTGGTGTACTAGAGGAGCTGCCAGTGTCCAGCGCTCCTTTTCATGCCAGGTCCCGTGGTCCGAGTGCTAACTCCAGTTAACAGCCGTTAAAACAGTTAACAGCCGTTAGAACCAGTATATCTCCATAACGATGACAAGTGAGAATCTCCAGGTCAGAGGAGGAAACACTGATGAACCGTCTCCTCTGAGAAGACTGAGCTCCTTCAGTCCGGCAAGCGACGGAGCCGACTATCCCAGAGCCCGGTTCATCATGCGGACCAGACCAGGCTGTTGTCGTCGTCGTCGTCGTCGTCGTCGTCGTCTCCCCCGGCGTTACTGGGCCCCACCAGGTCACCAGACGGCCCCTGCCAGGTCAGCTGACCCATGCCGCCACTGCTACATCGGGGGCTCCCGTCCCAGCTCCGTGACGCTGCAGCCTGGATCCAGTGGCGGTGGTTGCCGCGGGTAGCAGTTCAGGACTACTTAGCTTAGCTTTCCCGAACCGGCCTCCAGCGACACCGTCCATGTCCGCGGCGGCAGGTCTCCACCAGCCGCAAGAGGACCGATCCGCCCCCTGCAGACAGTATGTCGACATCCGACCGCAGATCACCACAAACCGGGCACAAACTGGAGGATCCAGCGTCCAGCGTCGCAGGGATAAGTCCCCGGAGCAGCAGCTCCGAGTAGCCTCCATGCCAGGCGTCGTCCGGGCAACGACAAATGACAGGAAATTTAGAAGAAGACTGAACAACTGTGGTCTGTTTTCAAGGGTTGCTAGAAGAAAGCTTCTCCTGTCAAAAGAGAACATGGACGCATGACTGAGGTGCACAAAAAAACCACAAAACCTCTGCACCAATGTCGCATGGACAAGTGAGACCAGAATGGAATTGTTTGGCTTAATGCCCAGCACCATGTTAGTCAAATACCAAACTCAGCCTTTCAGTGGAAAAACCTCGTATCCACGATCAGGCACAGTGGTGGAGGGGTTATGATTTTGGGTTGTCAGTGCTAGTGGATGCTGAAAATGTACAAAGCAAATAAACAATGACTCAACACAGAGAAGATCTTTCTTTTGACATTTAACAGTGCAGTGACAGACTGAGAGTTTCCTTTAAGTGGCGATGGGACTCTAACCTGCAGAGCTGTCATGTTACTGACCTGTTGGCGGTGCCCCTTTTGGAATTTGAGACGGTAAAGCAGTTGTGTTTGGGCTAAAATGTAAATATGTAAGCACACTTTTTCCCTCTTTTAAATGTGTTTTAAAATTGATATACACATGCCTGACTAAGGCCCACTACAATCCATGTTTTTACTTAAAAAGGGCTAAATGGCAGGTTCCTATGTGTATTTGATCCAGCAACCTATGCTGAAGTAGAAGCGCTAACTTTAAAGGGTTGCATGCAAGCCAGTGTTTCAGAATACTATTCTATTATATGTTTTGCTCTCGACAACATTGAAGTGAAAAAAGAGCCTCAGGCTTGACCATGTCACTTAATAGCTAAGTGATAATCTTGTTTACTGGATTGGTACATCATCTTTGGTAAACATATGAAACACTGACAGTCTGAGTCCTTTATCCTGGGTGGTGTTAACAGCTAATTTCACTTATGATATGCCCTCTAGAATAAAAAAGGAATTATATTAACAGGGTTTAAACTTTATGTGCACTGGAGGGGCTCTTTAAGTCTCTGTATTATGTGTCAAAGCAACCTTTTATTTGCAGTTATAAGACTTCCAGCCACATTGTTACTTAAACCTCCTTGAGGCACATGGGATTTGAGCTGTGACACTACAGAAGCCACTTTAATCCTAAAAAATCCCACAAACAATATTCCTGAGCATCATTCTTGACAAAGCTTTTCCTCCGTGCCAGAAGAGCCAAGGGATTATCTAAAAAGGGAGTGTGCTGCTGTTAGTCACATGTTGTCTGTCATCTGTGTTTGCCTGATCAGTTTAACTCACATATTCCAGGCAACATTAGCTTGACGCATTAAGTCACATAGATGCGCTGCCCAGAGAGACCAATTCAGACTGGAAGCCAACACTTCACACTCCATTGCAAACTGCCACTACTGATAAAGGCCCATTTAAATGTATAAAGGGACATCACATAAAAAATTTGTCGCCAGGAGGTTAGGAAACTTAGTATATCACGAGGGTTCCCCCGGGGGCAATAAGAAGCTGAACCACAGAGTGCTCGCCCCATGAGGCCTATTGTTAGTCTAATGAACAGACAGAATTTGATTAAAACATTTCAAACATCATTTGGCCCGCAACGCGGTGCCGAGAAACTTCCCTGCCGAGCACACTTAACACCCCGATGATCTGAGGCGGGAGGCTTCTTACCCTCACTCAAAGGTGAGCCCACAAATCACTGTAATGCATTCAGCGGGGGTCTCCCTCGCTATCTCCGTTTCCTGCTCTCCTCCGTTGTCACTCCCAACGCTCGTCGTTAAAAATTCATTAGATGCTGTTTGTATCGCCTCCTCGAGGATGTCACCCTTGATGGCTGACTGTGTAAGAAAAGGGCCGGAGGGGATTGATGGAGCTCCTCGTGTGCGCTGAGGTGCTGTCCATGGCTTTGCTGCTTGCAGTGTTACCGACATGCCAAGAGTCACAATGAGAGTTGTAAATGTTTTAGAGTATGAGCTCCGTGGGTTTAACCGCTGGATTCACTCGTAGAGCTGTTGTTTTTGAAAATACTTACTTGCTGCCGCTGTTGGGGCATGTTGTATGTAATGTTAACATGTGCATGAGACAAATTATTAATAGCGCTATAAAGATAATGGCGTGAAAAGGGTGAAATGATGCTGAATTTGTGTAGCTGTAGAGAAACTCAATAAAAGCTGTAGTAAATATAACATGTGAATAATAGAGTTGATTATCATGAGTCAGAAGAAAAAACATGCAGCAGTTTGATAAAACCTGAACACTGTTGGTGACTTTTATAGACGTTATTTCTCGGTTCTGGTTCGATGGTGTCAGGATTTCGTATATGCTTTTTTCAGATCATGTGGTTATACTAGGGACGTACTGAAAAGGTTTGAAGCCAGGTGTGAAGCGATGGAAAAGGGTGGAATTAGTGCTGGGCAATATGACGATATATATATCGTGGGGACGATATAAAAGTGTGTATCGTGCCATTTCTCTTCTATTGTTTCTAACCTAATTTTATCATTTATTACAGAAAATATGTAATTAAATAACCTGCAATGATAAATTTGATAGAATCATATCTACTTCTACAAAGTAGCCTTTTATGTTTGCACTTTTATTCATGGTTAATGCCTTTAAACAGAGTTCTCTTTAACCCTGATGTTTACTTTAGACACTTTATATTGGTTTGCAAACTTTGCACTACAAGGTTACAGATTTCAGAAAGTTGAAAAATAATTTGTGTTTATTTTTTATAGCTGAACTTCAGTGCAAAAATGTGTTTTTCCTCTCAGAAACTGTTGTGCACTTAAAAAAAAATGTGAAAGCTACTGTACCTCTGTAACTACCTGTTTTTGCTGCACTAAAATGTATGTTTGTGACAGTTCAGCTAAATGTCCTTTCAAAACAAAGTTGAAAAGTAAGCAACGAAACTTTTGTCAAACTTTTCCGAGAATAACTGAAAAGATACTTTATTATGGTATATCGTGATATATATTGTTATCGTGATATAAAATAGTCCATATCGTGATATATGATTTTTTCCATATCGCCCAGCACTAGGTGGAATACCCTCTCCAAGTTGGAAGTGAGATACTGCCTCAAGAGGAGGATTTTAAATATGTCAGGGTCTTGTTCGCACGTGGGGGAAGAGTGGAACAGAAGATGGACAGACAGATTGGTTAAGCTTCTGCAGTACTTCTGCTTCGTGGAAGTGAATGGATAGATGGATGATCAGCTTTCAATAACCAGATAAAATCACATGTTTAAGTATGAACTGTAGTTAAACACTCTGTATGAATTTTGATATTGCAAAAAAAACCCCTCATTTTTTTAAGGCTCCTAACTATTTCACATCTGTGACCTTCAACCTCAGATGGTCCAGAATGCTGTGCCATCATTGCACCTGAGAACAAAAGTGAGTTTTCAGGCGCTCTGATAATAACTTACCCTTTGGCAAAAGCGTGTGCGGCAAAGGTAGTGTGGAAATGGATGCATGTGTGCGTTTAGGGAGGTAGAAAAGAAGCAGAATAGCCAAAAAGCTTGACACGGGAGAATCAGCTGTCCACTGGACCGGTGAGGCGGGTCAGGCTGGTAGGAGCTTGGCCAGCATGGTCAGTGCACTCAGGCTCAGTCCTGTCCTGCAGCTCCGGAGCATGTCTCCGGCTATAATGGAATCTGACAGGATGTAAATGAGTTTTTAAAAGAGCTGGTGAAAGCTGGTCATTTTTCTCATTTAGTGGTCTAGTGTGCTGGCTAAGTCCCCAGCTGTCACCCTGCATCCCCGCCTTCCCGTGGAGATGGAGGTGCTCTCAGCGTATACGAGCAGACCTTGTTTACTAATGCCATGTAGGTTAGAAGAAGCCTTTCACGCTCTTTGTATCTTTTTCTTCACTTAGTCATTCATTATTTTCTTGATCTGTGTAGAAAGTTTCACAGAGCTGTTGTTTTCAACTATATTTGTAAGTTACAGTCATGGAAAAAAATTATTAGACCTCCATTTTTTCTTCAGTTTCTTGTTCATTTTAATACCTGGTACCACTAAACGTCATCATGTGACTAAAACAGACAGAAAAGAAAACACTGAATGCATAAAAGCAGTGTTTTTGGCAGTACAACGCCATAGCTATTGATGTAAAAACTTAAGTGATTTAGGTCATAATCAAGAAAACCATGGAAAATGGTAAGATATCAGCTCTTAAATAAAACTCTTATGAGCAATCTTTGTGGTTATCGTTATGTTTGTCCAAACAAATGTACTTTTAGTTGTACCAGGCATTAAAATGAACAAGAAAGTGAAGAAAACAAGGGTGGTCTAATAATTTTTTCCATGACTGTATATTAAAAACCCCTTTCATTCAAATATTACCTTACCGATCTTTGGATATATACTTATATATAGATAATTGGTACTGGTACTGCTAAGAGGGATCACATCTCCCCTGTTTTAGCTTCTCTGTCTTGGTTACCTCATCAGTTTAGAAATAAATTCAAAATTCTTAAAGCCCTAAATGGCCTGGTCCCATCTTATCTGAAACACCTCGTCATTGCATATCAAGCTAGTTTACTCCCAGTCTCCATGTCCAGAATGGGAGGGAAAAATATGAACCACGCTGGCCCCGTCATGGCTTTTAAGTCTAAACTGAAGACCTTTCTTTTTGAAAGAGGCTATGGTTGATTTTCAGATTTTTTTTTTAATTTCATAATGTCATTGTCTTTTTTAATTTTCCTATGTAACATGATGAGGATATTAATTTTTTTTTCTTTTTCGATTGAACAGCAACTTTAAATGACAGTTTCTATTGTTTCTGCAGAAGCAAATATCTCCTTCTTGCATTTTGTTGCGTGTCTTCAAAGATTTGATCACTAATTTAGCCAAAAATAAACATTAGCTCTTAAGATGATTACAGGTGTCTGCATTTTAACGAGGGTTTATCCGTCCAAATAAACTCATGTTTATGCTGTTAATTATTTGACAATAAAAGTATGCATCCATTTTCTGTGCCTGCTTCATCCTGTTAAGGGTTGTGGGTTGGGAGGCTCGATCCGGTCCCAGGGAGACGCCAGTACACCCTGAACAGGCCGCCAATAAACCATCAAAAGCAAATACAGGAGTTCACAATGGTCTTTACGGTCATGTATGCTGCAGAGTCCTCACCCAGATGCTTCCGGGGCTGTTCAGCAGCACCACTGCAGCATTAATGAGCAGCGATAATGACTAAAGGCAGTTAGTTAGAGTTAAATGGAGCTTGAACACCCAGCTGACAATGACCCATCTACCACAGAGAGGTTGATCAGGAGGAGTCAAGGCAGTGCTCAGGACCTAAGCTCTGGAGCTTAACCTCACACTTCATATGTCAGACTGCCCACAGAGACAGTGAGGTCAGTGCAGGAAAAGGTGAGGACACCACCGCTTATGAATATGTTTATTACTGACTGATGTGTCATCTGTTGTTTATGTGGTCTTGTCAATAAGCCAGCTAATACTTTTATGTCATTTTATTGTTTTAAACAAAACAAATTTATCTATAATTTCATGAGATTATGAAACCATTTCTTTGAGCTTCTGGTTAATGTTGACATGATTAAACCACTTAATTTCTCTGCTCAGTTGCACATTCGTGGCGTGCATCTCCTTTCAGTTTCCCCCTGCAGCCGGCCACAAGCAACAACTGTCTGTAATTATTGGAAGTTGATCAGAGCTTCTCCGCTGACAACAGCTGCTCTCTGTGTCAGCATATAGAGCTTGTGGTGACAAAAAAAATAATAATTTTCTTGCTTTGGAACCATAACAAATTAATAACATAAAGAGGCTGAAAGAATGAAGAGATAAGAGGGAAACATAATCATCCGTCATTCACATTGGGAGTAATTCTTCTGCAGTGGACCTGAAGGACAGAACAAACAGTGTTTCCCACGGAGGGAAATCACTATTACTGGACCTAAATATTTGAATATTTGTTTGTTAGGTGAATATCCAATTTTAAACTTTTTGTCCTTATTCTTTCCTTTTGCAAACATCTAAAGTGCAAAACACATTTTTTTTCAGCATATTATAATTATGGCTGAACTACTAAACAGTGGCCACAAACAGACAACACCCTCACTGATTAGAAGCCGTCAGTGTCACCTGCAATAATTCATTTTGGCTGTTTTTAAAGGAATAAAACACACTTATGATTCCAGCTGTGTGTTGAAACGCTTTTAGTTGACGAGACAAAGCCATCCTGCTATATAACTGGTGGAAATCTGGCCGACCACAGTGGCACAACAGACATGGAAAATCACCTAAGTGCTTTTAGGCACTAGTAGCATATTGGTTCAAAACAGTCATATCACATGGGTATGATGTCGCACTGTATCTTCGGATATTTGACCAGCAAACATGGCAGATGAAACGCAAGCTAGGGCTCACTGTTCCCATCCACTGTCCTGACCCGAACTGAGCTGTACTGCTGGCATTAATGAGATATCCGTGCACTCTGGCTGGCTGGCTGGGCCTGGGGGGGAGCAGGGGATGTTATTTATTGTCTGTGCATATGTAACGGTGCTGCTGCAGTGTAATGCAGGTGGGCTTGTTATGCTGTAGGGACCTGGACAATTGAAATGAAAGTAGACTTTGACTTGACTAAGACTGAAAGATCTGGAGATCTTGCAGCAGGGAACAGTGCATTCACTGCACCACATAGTTATGCAGCTGGTCAGGATGCTATAAGTGGTGCCCCTGGAGAAGGTGGTCATGATAGGGGCAGGGCCAGAGGAAGTAGCTGACTCTGCAATTGCTGTAACACATACGTATTCACACACATATATAAGAGGGTGTTGCAGAAAGATGAGGTTAAGTGCGTTCATCAAACCCTGTTAAAAGCACTGGAATCGCTCTTCCAGGTGGCAATTCCACTTTCCTTCCCAGCCGTACAACTGATAAGTAGCTCAATGATGAGTCAGCATTCAAACCTCGCCAGCCAATGAGCTGGCTCAGGTGAGGTCTCCACCGTTGGGGTCAAATGCAGTGTCTATCTTCTTTACACTGTGGCACTAGCTGCCAACGATTTTGGGTGCATCTTCAGGCTCACAGTGATATATACATATATATATATATATATATATATATATATATATATATATATATATATATATATATATATATATCTATATATATTATATTAATAATGAAGAATGGGTTTTATTGTGAACTGAGTTATTTTCTCAGAACAGCAAACCACACCCACCCATCAATGCATTTTTTTTTTTTTTATAATTTACTATTGTGCCCAAATTCACCTTTTCCATTTAAGTCGGATTCCCAGTTAAAGTAGCTTATTGTTTGTGGGGGTTTTACTGTGTTTTTTTTCCTTAATTCATCTTCTTAGTTTTGCATGAATTCGTCCATTTATATTACAATTCATTGCAATTCCCAAGGTGGTGTTGTTGAACCTCATTCAATACAATACAAACACACACAGAAAAAAAAAAAAAAAAAAAAAAAAAAAAAAAAAAATATATATATATATATATATATATATATATATATATATATATATATATATATATATATATATATATATATATATATATATATATATAAAACAGATGCTCAAAATATTTGTTGTATTCTTCTCCTGAGACTATTCAGGCCAGTACTGCTCAAAACACAATCAAGACAACAGCTTTTTTAAAAACTGGAAGCTCACACACACAGTCCTTGTCTTTTCTGAAAGGTTTTTATGTTTTCTTAAAGACTTTGTTGTTTTCAGAAATGCAGTTTTATGTTGTCATATTTTCACCTCCAGTCCTTTGCATTTCTCACAGCATTTGGTTATTTATTCTTCTGAACATAATTGTTTTACTACAGCTGCTTAAAATCATAAACTGTTATTCCGGATTAGCGTTAATTTTTAATCAGTAAATCAAGTGATGGAACCTGTATAAACGGGCCATTAAGGAAAATAAATAACAGATACAATCATGACTCATGACTTTGAATGCATCTTTTTTTTTCTTTAAATTGCAAACATGTCACTGACTGATGTAATGTTTTGTCTCGGTTTGACTTCACCTTTATAGATTATTGGCTGCACTGAGAGAATCCGAACTGTTTTAAAGGGTTTGAAACATTGGCAGGGGAAGGCATCCTTGTGAGGTAAGCAGCTGTGTTGGCCATATTGGGTATCGATCCACCTTGTGCTGTGATGGCGGCAATTAATTAGATTTATATTATAAACAAAGACTCACAGTATGAAATGAGAATTAGCACGTAAATGTTATCCAGCGAGGAAAATGCTAATATTTTGAGCAGTGTTATGCAGTATTGGTTTTCTCCTAAGATTTATCTGAGCTGTAAATGGAGGGAGAATCTTTTACCCCTTTTACTGCAGGATGGAGGGAATCATGCAGCCTCTTTTTCTCTTCTCTGCATCCGTTTTTCTCACTACAAATAACTGACAAATAAACTTAGAGGGTCAGGAGTTCTAATGTTGTGTGCCTTCTGATCATTCCCTAGAAAAGAGAAAAAAAACAGTTCTTTGAAGACAAAAAAGAAGGGTGACTTCAAGCTCTGCAGGGCTTCTTTGTGACCGTACCTGCATGCTGTTGAGGTTCCAGGAGAGCTGACGCTGTCCTTTCCTAATCAGATAAAAACGCATGAAGCACAACACAAACTGCTGTAGGAAAGACCAAAAGGGTGTGGAGCAGATTATCCAGCAAGAAATGAATGATGAAGAATAATAAAAAATAAAGGGGGGGTGGGGCAGATGATTCAGCCAGATTACTGTGCAAACTCTATGAGTAAAAATGAAGTAGTTCAAACTGGAGCTTGAGAAGAAATCTGGGGTTTAGACCTTCATTTCTCTCTTTACCTTTGAATCAAAAGACTTTTTGTATCATATATCAAACCTGAATGGATGAGGATAGATTTATGCTTCTTGTATTCTTGTATTGAGAGGTTTACATATATTCCCAATGGTGTTGGATGCAACAGATGTAAGGAACAAATATTTCTGTGCATCTGCCAGAGCCCGTAGTACCTTTTCCTCCCCAGAGTGTAAACTTCCATCTGTAGACCTGTGCTTATTATACAGTATATCTGAAGATTCACTAATGTGTGTATTGCTTGTACACTTTCAAAATAGAGGAATGTGTTTGTGATCTCTTACAACTCAAAGACAGCAAACACATAACTTTAAAATAGTTGTTTCTTGCAGACTTGTAGAAAGCAGTGAACCATGGAATTAAAACCAGGTCCTGGCTGCTGAAAATACCAATAAGATATTATATATATTGTAATAGAATTGCATATTTATTGTTTCCATCCATAATCTATACCCGCTTAATCCTCTGCAGGGTCACACGGATCTGCTGGAGCCTATCCCAGCTCTCTTGTCAGGTCACCAGTCCATCGCAGGGCCACATGGAGACAAACAACCACACACACTCACAATCACTCCTACGGGCAATTTAGAACCACCAATCAATCTAACATGCATGTCGTTGGACTGTGGGAGGAAGCCGGAGTACCCGGAGTACCCGGAGGAAACCCGGGTGCTAACAGTGCTACAACACAACAGTGCTAACCACCAAGCCACCGTGCTGCCTATTTATTGTTTCCTTTTATAAAAATGTTTCATTCAGTGAAACATTTCTTTTAACTATACATTTACATTGTCGAATTACTGTTAGTATAATCCACTTTCGGTGTATAGGAAGTGCATTACTGGAGCATTTTAGACTATGATTGGCCTTACAATTTCACACGAGTGCAGATTGAACTTCACTCTATTTAGCACTTAAATTACAATTTCTTTGCATGCATTATTATTCGTTTTAATGCGACAGAGTGACTTAATTTTACTTGGATTGTGAAAATTTTAGGGAAAATAAATGTCTCAAAGGGCCTTATTTGGTTGTAATAAATCATTCCTTACATTTCTCTATTTTAAGTATTCACAAGACAGCAACATCTAACTGATTTATTCTTTAACTGGAGCGCATGTAGAAACAGTCTGGACCTTGGAGGTTTATATCTGACAAAAGTGCTGCAGTGATCACGCACTGGACAAAAGTACAGTTTGAAAAAAAAAAGAATATAAATTGTACTGCATTGCAGCTAAAACTGCCATTTGTCAGCGACACTGAAAACAAAGTTATAATGAGCCTTATATAACTATCAAGCCTGGCGATACAGTCATTACTACTGTCTCATCCTGTGAAGTCAACCCAGTAACTCTTGAATACCGCATTGTGCTGGAGAACCGTGTGACAGCATTCATCACGGTACAAAAGATTTTGTTGGAGTAATGCCTCCAACTGCAGAGACGTTCTATTATTATAATGATTTATGATTGCATGGAACGCCTCTCTGAGTTTTTCAGTCATGATCAGAGCTCTGTTCAATGTGTAAACCATCCATCCATCCATTATCTATACCCGCTTGATCCTCCGCAGGGTCACGGGGGTGTGCTGGGGTCTATCCAGCTCTCTTCAGGTGAAAGGCCAATGTGTAAACCCTTTTATATAATTTTTTTTTTTTAATCCACAATTAGTAGTTTTTTTCTAACTATTTGTAGCAAATAATTTTATTACAATATTTTAGGATTACAGTAATAATTGTATAAGAATTTAATCTATCTTTCTATCTATCTATATATATTGATATGAACCCATACATCCCATAGATCAGGATTTTGATGGGTTTCAGGCAAACACAACCTCAGAAAAACAATAACATGAACATGTTCACTCTGCTATTATCTTATTAACAGAGATGAAGCCAGAAAAAACAAAAAAAACAAAAAAAAACAAGTCATGTGAGCAATACCAAGTACCCCCGTGATATTTCTTTTTTTTATTTTTCCAATACTAGTTCAATTTACAACTGTCAGGGCTTTTCCCTGAATAACTGTGCATTGATTTTTTGATTCTTAAAATGAAAATGTGTAAAAAATGTTAAATTCATGGCAGCAGTTGGTGGTCAGCACTGTTGCTTTAATTGTCTTACAGTTAAAAAGCCTCCGTTTAAATCTTGGCTGGGGCCTTCTCCATGTCAGGATTGGTTATCTCTGAGTACTGAATCTTCCTCCTACTGTCCAAAAACATGCACGTTAGGCTGATTGGTGACTTTAATTTGACCGTGGGGGGGGGTGGGGGGGGGGTGATTGATCATCTCTGTGTGGCCCCCTGATGGACAAGTGACCTGTCAAGTGTGTAACACATCGACTCCAGCAGACTCTCATGACCCTGACCAGGACTGAGGCGGGTTTAGAATATTGATGGATTGAAGTAAAATATCAAAGCTGTGCAGCATCTAAAAATATGTATTTACTTCAGTATTTGTTTCATTGTCTTTCTTGCTTGCTTATTTATTTAAATGTAATTCCATTAAGTGGAATGCCTCATATGCATTATTCGATCTAACTCTCGAAAATAATATTTCTTCAAATACAAATTGTCCTAAAAGTCATCATATTCAATCAACCACACTTAAAGAATTATTATTCTAGTAATGAAAAAATATTGTTAGGGGTCATATTGCTGCTAATACTGATTTATTTTTATCACTGGCTGGGCTTAATTACTTTATCAAATGAAGAAATGTATTTTTCTATTTTTATTTTCTACTTTTTAAAGAATGAAAGAACAGGATTATTTCATTTTAATGCTCCTGATGAACACTCTTTTTCATTTTACAAATTCTGCAAAAAACAAAGCGCTAATAAAGGCTATCATTTTCTCCAAAAATAACTAAAAAATAAAAAGAACCAATACAGGAAAAGTGCATTAGTTGTTGACCACAACTGCCAGGTTCATAATTTTTCACTTACCGACATTTCCAAGAACAATCCCGCTTATCACGGGTGCAACAACAGCATCAGTAGCGATCAAAGGTTCTTTGAAGATTTTTCTCACTTAAGCTCTTTTCAGGAATGATGTATGTAGCATCTGTTGAAGCACTGGCGTTCAGTCATTCATACCATGGTCTGTCTTTAATGTTCACTCAGACATGTATTGATATGTCAAACTGTGATGGACAGAGAACATGCTCTGCAATACGATAGGTGGCATTTTGGGAAGACTGGGCAGTAAATCAATTGAATTATAACTCCAGAGTTAAATCAGCATTCAGTTTAGCCTAAAAAGAGTTCTGTGGTTGTCTTAAATATATCTGTACTGGGTGGGGAAAAAAAGGTTAGGCGTTGTGGTTAATTTGCAAATTATCATTGGGAAAACCATGGAGTGATGGAGTTTAGAAAGTGATGTTATTTATTTTTTCATAATGTGACCTGTCAGATACTTCTAAAGAGCTTGTCATAAGCCAAATCATCCCAATATTACTGTTTGTACCTGTTAAAATGACGCCTCAAGTTTTGATTCGCATTGTTTCAGTCAAATTAAAGGAAAGCAGTGCACATCTGAAAGCTACTTACCTGATAACTTAGCAATTAAAAAAATATTCTTTCCATTTTCATCACTTTTTTTGTTCCAAACTGCATCTGTTCATGAATAATAATACCAGAATAAGGTCAACTGAATTTACAGATCCTGACCTCAAACACCCAAACCATCTAAATCTCCAGGCCACAACTGTTTTTATTTATTGAATTTATTCTTAAAATATTTAATGATTTAAAAAAAAAATGTATGCGTATGACGACTTCCGCAGTGCTTCTTTCTCATTCTCTCCTCGTCGTCTTTGTTGCCGTCGGGCAGAGGCTGGATTTCAATGAACAAACACAAGCACAAAAATAAATTAAGAGGTCAAAACCCACTGAGAGGAAATGAGTCAGTATTCCACACCGTGTACAATACAATATCATAGCAAATTAGCAAATTTCAATGGCTTCCACTGACTATCATAGATTTACAATGTTCACTTGGCTGCAGATCAGTTTTCAATAAACTGTGTCACTTTCTTTTTTTTTTTCTCTTTATTAATGGTTCTGATAGGCCGTGACTTGTAGATGACCATGAAAAGAAAGCAGCTACTGAGGTGTGAACGGAAAACCGGAGACTACGAGCCAGCAGTAATGAGGACAACAGCGTTTGTTCACATCCTAATAAACTGCCATTGTGACCACATTTTAAGTCCAATAAGCTTCTCTACAAAGGTACAACATATAAAACTGTTAAATATATAACTTTTTAGGGCCTTTCAAAATACATTTAATGACACTTCTTTGTTCCCTCTATTCAGGCTCAACCGCATTCATACTTTTTTTTTTATATATCTATCATTTCCTATAATTTTTCCCTCCTGATCCGTGACCAGTGCAGCAATTCTTCCTGCAAGCTGTCCAAACCATAGCTACTGAAAAATGCAAATCTGATACTTCTTTAGATACACAGTTATACGTATGTAGTACCTATATTTCCAGTTTCAAAATACAGTGGTGGATTTTGAGAAAAATTGTCTTGAAAGTTCAGAAACTACTCCGTTGATTGTGGATGGTAAGTACGTCACCAGCTGCAAAAGGTTTGCGTTTGTCCACTTGTGCATTATGTCTCTGTAAGGATAGTTGTTGGTTGGCGGCAACACATGAAGAATGTTCAGAGTCTCTGTGTTTTTGCCAGGTGGTCCTCTCTGTCATAGTGAACATATTTGTCATTTTGCTCTTTGGTCTTTTAAAAAAGATAGGAGGTTAACTCCAGCAGAAGGCCTATTCACAGCAGATTGCTCAGTTCACTTATTTTTACGGCCTTGTGAGATGCTCCAACAAGCAGCAGGGTTTGATCTGTTACGATCCCAGCGATGCTCTGGAACTCCTGCACTACAGAGATATGTGGAAAGTCCCCTTGTCTTAATGCAGCTAGCAGCTCCTAAGAGTGGACTTCAAATGGCAAGAACCATTTATTGGGACTCGAAGATGTCCGTCCCCCCGGCATGAGCTGGTGCTGCTAATTTCACAGAGCAGGCAGATGCAGAGGTGAAGAGGTGGACGCAACGTGTTGACCCGGCAACAGACAGCAGGAGGGAGCAGTCAGAAACCCCGGATGGGCCGGTCACAGGAAATGAGAAGTGGTTTGTATCAGGTTTGTCCAGTATCCACGTGAGCTCAGTCCCTGAAGCAGTCACCTCCAGGTTTTGCCACCTCTTAATGTGTTACGAGACCTGTGAACCGACAAGGAGAAAAACAATCAAACAAACAAACATTATCTAACTGTTTTAACATAAATCACTCTTGTTGCAACTCAGAATCCTGAGTTGTGTTTCTGCATAAAAGCATTTTTGTGACATCCTCATTTAGGCAGTAGTGCATGTATATTGAGCTCTTTATACATTATAGATATTGACTGAAATACTGAAGCAGATTTCTTTTAGTTTAAATATTCATAAAACAAGCATTGGCTTTCTGTTTGCTGTGTTAAATTGTCTTGTCATTCATTATTTGGGGGCTACTGCATAGAGTTATGAGCAACATTATAGATTACTATCAGGGCTTGACATTATCTTTTTTGCTCACCAGCCACTGTGGCTAGTGGTTTTCCAAAGTTACTAGCCACTCAGCATTTTCACTAGCCACAATTTTGTTGTTGAGAAATTATGTTTAATATGATTAAAGCTGACAATGGCGTGCTAAAGTTTACTTGAACTAAATTTACAACCTTTTTAAAATGTAAATGACCCTTATACATACTCATATCAAGACTACATAAAATGTTTTACAGGTCATTATTAAGTATTCATGTCCGATAAGGTTCTGTGTAAAGCTCCTTTTATATGAAAATATGCAGTGTACAAAGTAATAAAAAGTGTGGTTTCTTATTGCATATTAAAAGAGGTGCAGGGGAGTAGAAGATTAATTTCAAAGATAAAAACTAAGCTGGAAAAACCTAACAAGAAACACTGTCTTTCAATATTTATTTACAGCAGTAATTACTGACAGAGCAGAAAAAATATCTGCATGTGAATTCAGAAAACTTAGAGAAGCAACTTTTTAAAAGTAACATTTTATGTTTCTGTGAACTGTGAATATGAACAAAATACATTAAAACTGAATATGAACAAGATACATTCAAACTGTGAATATGAACAAGATACATTAAAACTGTGAATATGAACAAGATATATTAAAACTGTGAATATGAACAAGATACATTAAAACTGTGAATATGAACAAGATATATTAAATGTCATCACAGCTTTCATCATCAGTGTCACACCAACCATTCTCGACCTGCTGTCCACTTTTCATTAAACAGCCTTTTCTTTTTCTTTGTTTCCCCTTCCTTCGTTTCATCGTCAGGCTTTCTTTTTGTTTGCTCTCCGGGTTTTCTTACTCCTTGAATGTGCCGCCACATTGCCGCCCCACTGTTTCACTACAAAGTTTTCCACAGGGACCACTTGTCTAAAGTGACGTCGGTCACGAATGGACCAATGAGCAAACACTGTGCGCAGGCAGTGCTCATGGGAGTTGTAGTTTCGTAGTCTCACATTTCAATTCGTTCATTACTTCAGATGCCCTTTGAGAAAACTACAATTAAAAAAATGTATATAGAATTCAACCCGCCGAGGTGGCTAGTCGGAGTGGCTGTGTTACCCGCCACGGCTGAAATTCACCCGCATTTGGCGGGTTGGCGGGTGTTAATGTCAAGCCCTGATTACTATATATGTTACTTTGAATTAAGGGTGGTGTCAATTAATTTTTTTCAGGCAGCGTCTTGTGTTATCGGTCTGCTGGCCAAGTGGCAAGAAAAAAGTATGTGAACCCCTTGGGATTTCCTGATTTTCTGTCTTAATTTGCCATTAAATCTTCATCAGCACCACAACGTGTTAAACACAACGTGTTAAAGCCGATGATGCACAATCAGTGATGGCACAAAAAGGCACAGCATACCAGCGTCAAAACATCAACCCAACGGTGAAGTAAAGTGGAGGGAGCATTATGACTTGGGTTTCCTTTGTTGCCTCATGATCTGGACCATTTGCCATGAGAGCGGGAATAAAAATCCCAAAATATCCTACACTATAATGTCCGTGTGGCTGTCCAGTAGCTGAAGTTTAGTGATGCAGCAGGACAGACACAAAGTACTGAAGTAAATGGTTTCAGAATGGTTTCTGAAAAAGAAAATCCACCTTTTCTACTGTCACAGTCAGAATCCAGATCTTGACACCATAGAGATGCTGCTGAAATGACTTCTAGAGCAGCCTTTCTCAACCTTTTTTCAGTCATGACACCTTTCAAAAGTGAATAAAATCTCACGACCCCCCCAGAGTAAAATATAATCCAAAGCCACACTGCATCGCTCCAACTGTAAATGCATACGTCCCATTTATTTTGTTTTAATAACCTGAACACGATAACTGCACCAGAGTAGGCCTCAGCAGGAAAGCTTCTTTTCATCCGTGATGTGCTTGCTTCCATCCATCATCCTTGTATTGCCTCTTTTTAGCCTTATCGCTAGCAGCTAGCTTTGCTACCTATGGAGCAGATTCAGAGCTGGTGGATGAAGGCTTGCATGAAGAAGTCGGCTCCCCTGTGATGTTCCGTTCCTGTGGGGCTTTTCTTTTTAGAAAATGATCTATGATGCTGCTAAAATGTTCTCTTTGCTATCTGTGAAATAAAATTCCAGCGGTTAAATGATAATATGACGTAAGCTAACTGGGCAGTCACGTTGACCTTACGCTGACCCCGTACTGACGTTGTTAACATTGGGAAATGGGCATGTGAGACATATTTTTTATTATTCATTTCATTTTTATTATTCATTTCATGTCCAATTATATATCTTATTTATTTATTTATTCATTCATTCATTCATTCATTCATTCATTCATTCATTCATAGGCAAAAACGTATGTATTTATGTATGCATTCATATATTTATACAGTGCTACCTCTACTAACGAAATTAATTGGTTCTGGAAGTAGTTTTGTAACCTGAAAATTTCTTAAGTAGAGACGCGTTTTCCATGTAAATGCCCTAATCTGTTCCAAGCCCCCCCAAAATTCGAACTTTATTTTTTTTATTAAAATATAAATAATACATGAAATTACATAAAAACCTGTAAGAAATACATGTTAGAACTAGAAAAGCACTCAGAGAGCGCAGACCTCCACTAAACGCAACAATTATCAAAAATTTGAAAGTAATACAGAATCCAGGATTTCTTCCGGATCACACCCAAAATGAAATCAGTTCTTCCTTTTCACATTTCTGACAACTCCTGAAAATTTCATAAAACTCCATCCATAACTTTTTGAGTTATCTTGTACACATACAGATAACCGCCGGCAAAAACAGAACCTCCATGGCAGAGGTAAAAATTGTTTGTTTACCTGGGTTGCTGGGTTACGCTCATACAGACAAGGGGCCCTCCTAGCCAATGGGATGCCAGGAAGATGCTAAGCGATAGCCAATGGCAGAGCAGCTTGGATGCACCACTTTCAAACCAAGATACAGAGCTGACAGCTATGTTTATGTTCGTTAAACTCTGGAAGCTGCGAGTAGCAGCGCTACGGTATTTTTACCTTTCGTATACTGAAATTTCTTTCGCAACAAGAGGCAATATTTTCCCTTTGAGGCGTTTCGTAACCTGAAAATTTTGTATGTAGAAACGTTCACTGTATATGAAATGTCAGAATAGGTCATTTTTTTGACGACACCCCTGAAGCAGTCAGACGACACCCCAGTGTGCCGCGACACCCCAGGTTGAGAAAGGCTGTTCTAGAAAACCATTCACACCAGACATCCTACAAATGTGTGAGCTGAAGCAGTTCTGGAAAGATGAAGGGAGAAAAATTCCTCCTGAACCATGTCAAAACGAGGTTCAATCAGCTACTCACTTTGAGCGTTAACTTTCTCTGTCTTTCAGCCCTGAGAATGTTAATGAGTACATTCATGGAAGACACTGTTTCTGTTTTGTCAGTTACTACTGTGTTAATCTACTATTATGACTCCGATTAAAACCACATCACATTTTGTTGGACATTAAAGCAGACACCCGCTCAATTTCCATGCACACCAACTGGGTAACAACTTTTCAATTACAACATAGCACCATCTTAAAACCTGCTTTATCATCTATTATACTCAAAAAGGCCTATAATTCATCCAATTAACACCATGCCTAAATTAAATATTAACGTGATCATGAAAAAGTGATTATGAGCATAAACTGATTAGGAAAATATTTACTGTGCTCATAAATCAAGAGAGAAGTGGTAACCATTTCCAGGAGACTTTTATAATTAAAAACAAACCTCCTTTTGCAACCACAGGAGTCGCCCCCTGCTGACCATTAGAGAGAATGCAAGATTTAGACCTTCCAGGTTTTCATTTTCTAATGCTCATTCATTGAGGTTAAGCATATGTGTCTGCATATTAAATAGTTATATGAGAGGCTCTTCCTCACAAACTCAACGCAAAAAGCAAAATATGGAAACTACTGAAAGTGTGAAGCTATTCTTCAGAAAGAATAAAAATCTTTCATGCCATGAATTGTTTGCCGCTGAGTGTTATGTTTACCTGTTGTTCCTTTTGCAAATGAAGGTGTTAATTATAGCACCCCGAATACACTGTAGTTGTGTTTTGCAAGTCAAATGAAATAATCAGCGTGTAACCTTATAATAATTTTTTTTAAAAAGGCAGTATTGGTGCAAACTATAACAAAATTAATGTACCCTGAAAGATGTCTCTACAAGCCTGGGACCATCTGGCCCCCGCCAGTCAAACAGTCAACCTGATAAACAGGCTGATGCCTTCCAAGAATGCTGCATTGTTACAGAAGCTTATTTCATGATAATCAGCTCTTGATTATTTCACAGGGTGCAATTTGCCGTGAAAAGGGCAGGTGTTGAATAGAACACTAGCATGTATCATAGATGACAATGTCTGCCGCTGCCAAAACAGGAATTTCATGCCAGTGTGAGTACAAGTTCCCTCTGTCTGTGCCTCCTAGTGGACTCAGTGAGATGAAAATGGCAGTGAAGGAATTAGGTAGGCTCTGAGAAAACGGAGAGACATAACTACTGGACAGACTAATTGTGGAAGGAGAGAAATGCGATATAAGTGAATTTAACAAGACGGGAGGAACAGGAGCAGCCTTGTTTTAGACAAGCTGCTGCACAGTCGCCGTCAACCATGGTAAGTTTCTTACGTCTTAATGTTCTTTTTTTTTTCTTTCCTCATGCCAGCACTGTGGCAAATAGATCCCCATTAATCTCACACACAAATCTCATCTCAGGGAAATGCATGAGCTCTATTAAAAACAGGAACGAATGTCAGATAAATATGAAATGAATTTGCCCTGTGAATAAATCTCACAGGCTTAAGGCGATTATTACCTGGGGTTTTTCAGAAAGCTACCAGATTACTCTAATTTATAACAGAAAGTGAGTTTTTTTTTTTTTTTTTTTTTTTTTTTTTTTCATATTATTGTGCCAGAGAGGTGCCACCTTGTGAAAATGTTAGGTGTCAATGGTCTGGTACAGAGGCCACTAAAATGAACTGCAACAGGAAAAAAAAAGTACATCCATAGTTAGGATTTACAAACTACGCTCCGACATAAGGTTTTGAAATATGTACAATGAAACATTTCAACTTCCAACTTATCTGTCATTTCTAGCCCTGTATTTGTAAGTAATGAGTGCTAACTAGGGATGTTCCTGGCGACTAATATCCCTGTCGACTAAACGAAAATTTTAATTAAGACTTGTCGACTAGTCTAAAAAAAAGATGCGCTCCAGCCTGAAAGCTATCAGTTTGCGTCCCGGTACGGTGTATTCGGGCTCAACATATTCCATTAGCTTTCCTGAAGCCTTTACCTTCCACAAAGTTAAGTGGAAGCATATCTTGCGGAGTTATTATCGTGATGAGCTGCGTTATCCTCTCAGACCTGGACGGGAGAACACGTCTCCGGGTAAACAATGTCAAATAGGCCTGAGTGTGGCTAGCACCGCTAGCATCAGCAGCCGTCGTCTCGTGCAGATTAACATCCAAATGCTTGAGTCGAATGTGGTTGCGCATTGCTTCAGTCGAGTGATTGTATGCCAGTTGTTTCTGACACAGTCTACATACTACCTTGTTTTAATTTTCTAGATTAAAGTACCGCCAATCTGCGCTGGTTTTGCGAGAGGCCATCTTCCCACCGTGCCGTTTCAAAACTCCAGTCTACTCGAGCATTGCCGCGGAGAGGGGACTGCTGTCTGACGGCTCTGTAGCCCCGCCTAGTGGCGGGCGGCTGTATGACAGTTAAGCGGCCTTGTACGTAAATAAAACACAAATTGGTTTAAACGACTAATATTTCTGGTGCCGACTAGTAAGTAAGTGGACGTTAAATCGTTTAGACGACTAATCGCGCTCATCCCTAGTGCTAACATGTTTGGGACTGTCATCTCACAGCTCGGGGTTTCTGATTCACATATGCTTGCTCACGACTTTGCTTTGTGGATTTTCCTTGTTCTTAAACCTAAACAGGTTGAGAACATGCGTTCTGCTTTTCCCTGCAGTCTAAAGACATGCATGTTAGGTCTTACGTTGAGTGTGGGGGGCCAATGTCGTCTTTCCCTCTGTGTTTAGTCTGTGATGGATTGCAGATCTGTCCAGGGTGTACCTCTTTGCCTTGGGAAAAGCTCCAGAGCCCCCAAAAGGTAAAGTTTCCTACTTGAATCTCTATTCTTCTCAAACCTGTGCAGGTTTTCTCTCAGGCTTCCTCCCACGCTACAGAAATATCCATGTTAGACTGGTGTTGACTGGTGGTTGTTAATTGAGCGTAGATGAAAGTGTGCATGGTCGTTTGCTTCTGTGTGGCCCAGTGACAGATTGATGACCAGATGTCCAGGATGTACCCCACCTGTTTTCTGATAATGACTGGGATGAAGGAGGTCTAGAAAACACATCCAACCAGTATTTAACTGTATAAAACATACTTTCTATGGTAAAGCTTGAATGACAAAGAATGTTCAAAGAACCTTGATGTTTTTTGATACTTAAGACACGGACAAACTTTCAGTACTTTTGTCTGGCTGCTTAAATGAGGTTGTCAAGTGAGATTCATGACTGCTTGAGGCATAGTAACAGAAGCGAATGTCACAGACAGAATCCATCTGTGTTAATGTGTAATTTGTGCAGGCTTCTCTTGTTATGGAGAAAACAGGCAATTCACTCAATAAATATCGATAAGTGCCCAGAAGCATTCGACTGAGAGCAAGGAAAACATTTGATTTCAGGGTTGCTGCATAGCACTTCCTGTCTCCAGAGCAGAGCCAAAAAGCTCGGATTGATAAAGGAGAATGTGCTGTTTTTCCATCCACATCTGTTGTGTGTATTCAAGTAACGGTGCATGAGGATGCATCTTTCCAAATAAATGAACGCTATATTCTTTTATCTTCCAAGTTGCCAGAGGGAGTTGGGAGTTAAAAGAGCAAAAGCAAATGCAGACAAACGTGCAGTGCTGGCTAGACATTTTCTCTGTGTGAACTCTTGCTGACTTCTTTTAAAATGTCACATTGCTGTGACCCATGTTGAATGTGTGAATGGACATGCATGAAAGATAACAGATTTGCACTGCCTCTTCTAAAGTCTTTGTCCCCTATTAGACGGGAATAATGCCAGATCTCCAGAGTATGCAAGGGATTAATTGATGTATAGTGAAATGACTTTTATTATAAGGCATTAGGCTGGACAGCCATCCCAATACTTTTCCTTTTCAATGGAAAGGATTAATCTATTTAACCTGGATTTTACTTTGTTTTCCACGAGTCGGTATCAACAGACACAGCCGCAAACACCTCTGGACATAATTTCAATCAGAGAAAGGAAGCACGTGGTAGAGAAACAACCAGATTAGTATCAGCAAAAGTAATCCAAAATGGTGTGCAGTTGAGTAGGAATGCCAGTGAATGACTGCTGGTAGTTTCGCAGTAAAACTTGTTCAAAGGTGTTATTAGCAATTTTTTTGTTTTGAACCTTGCTGCTCTCCTGCCTCTTTTGGGTCCACCATCCACACCACCACCTCACCCATTATTACAATTCCAATAATCAAATGACATGATGGTTAATGTATATGCAGCTTAGGTGGGATGTAGTATCACCAATTAGTCTAAACAACATGTTTTTGGGGAGGGAGGAAACCATTGTTCATGGGGAACATCCACACAGACAGAGTGAAAACATGCAAACTCCACACAGAAAGACCCAACTGAACCAAGATCCAACTGAACATTCTTGCTGGTCAGTGGCAGTGCTAACTACTGCACCACTGTGCTGCCCGTTCAGATCAACATTGACTCCCTACTTCTACTGGGATAACTGGAGGAAGCCATAGGAGAGAAAGACGTGTGCAAAGCCCTGGATGAGTGTGAGTTCTGTTCCCTTACACATGATATTCTGTGGTAGTTGGGTTGCCCTGTTCAATTCAATACACTTTCTTTGTGCCCAGGGGGGGCAATTTAAGATAATAGAATAAATTCTTTCTAAAATGCCCCTGCTTTTTGCATCACTGCAATGACATCCATATTCATTGTTAGAACATAGAGAGAATAGTGGAACTCGGCTCTCTTAAACATGAACAAAATTGAATCCTAACTGATGTAATTACAAATGTTCTGTATTGGACAGCCTCCGTTAAATCAGCACTTTTGCCTGTTTGGTCTTTTTCTTGGTGACACTCTCATATTTCTCGTACTTTACTGAGTTGGTAGCCTCTGTAAAAATGTTCACTGTAACTGTTATAGTGCTTTAAACTGACACGCAGTAGTCCCTGCTAACCGGGGGCTCAGACTTGCTTTGGATGGTATTTGCTGACAGCAGGGATGGAATATCGCTGCAGGTAAACGACGCCTCGTAAACGCAAGCAAATCTTCCTTGAAATTGAATTGAAAACGATATTTGAATGTGAACAAAAGTCCTTTGCGCTGCTTTAAATCTGTGCTTGGTTCTGAGGCAGATCCACACTAATCTTGTCTTCACACATGTTGGTGCACATCCTGGTGTGGCCTCGCTGAGCACCAAATTACATTGCATCATATTTTAGTTACCCTAACCCCGGAAGTGGTTTCTCTGTAACAGTGAGCATTTCTTTCTTCCGTCATGTTTACATCCTCCTTCACCACCCACAACGCACTGTCCAGCGGACTATGGAAGCCTCTAGTTAGGTCGGCCCAAGGCCTGGAGCTTTCACACCACAGATGAACCACACCAGTGTTCGATGACTGCCGTATCGAGACCCCCTCTTCCAACTGCTCCAACGGCTGTTTTCAATTCAAATTTCAAAAATATTTTATTGATCCAGAAAGAGAAATGAAAATTGTAACTGTCATGGGAAGCACCAGAGTGCAGTTGTTGAATTAACACTGACCAAGAGAACCACACTCATGACCAAAACTCCTTTGGGTTGACCTAAATAGTTGCAGTGTGAAAATGACCTAAATCCATTTTTTTTTTTTTTTGCTTTTAGAATATTTTTGTTCCAAATAGTATGTGACTTTATTTTGTGCACATAACATCTTGAGGTTGACTGTTGTTTAATTTGAATAAATAACCAATAATTTTCCAACCTTTTATTCAGTCTACTTCTAATCTTATTACTGTATTTTCTGTTTGTGTCTTAACAAAGACTGGAAAAGAGACATGGATGATTTCTTTGATAAAGCAACAAGAATAACACTAGACTACTCTTATCCATGCATATATTTCTACCATCTATTAAGTGTTAAGTCTTGTCCAGTACAACCCAGTTTCTGTTGTAGACTGTAGCATTCAAGCAGCACAATAGCTTTCTAGTTGAATATTCATGAATGAAAGGGTAGGTTAGGAATGATCCGCAGGTTAATAAGGTACAGGAAATTGCTCATTATGTGCTGTGAAGTTGGTTAATGCCTGAAGCAGATGCTGAGATCAAAATACATGAACATGTACGCGAGGGCCTCCAGACACTAGTCCCTATTCAGTTCAAAGCTATCTAGGGTGTTATGTCATTATCAACCCTTTTATACTGCATTTCCTCAGAACATCAAAGTAAACACATTTCACTATCTACATTCTACAATACGATCAGAACTTAATGCTCAAGAGGGAACATTAGAACTGATTTATCTGTGGTGGCGCCAGGCAGCAACAACAAAATGTCATTGATTTGTTTTTGATGCAAACATCTTGCATGGGATGTGGCAGAGAATTCCCTCAATACACTGTACCATATGGATTTTATCTTTCCCAGTATTCTAAAGGAACTAACTTTCAAATTGAAACAGGGGTTCTCTCTTTTGTGCACTTTGAAATGATCTGAGCTCACAACGTGCATTCAGTCCTGCATGTATTTATAGTCTCAGATCAACTGGAGGCCCCGCTGTACGGACTGAAAAGAAGCACGATAAGATTTTCCCTCAAAAGCAAATTACAACGTGGGCCGTAAATGCTGACAGTATTGACCAACAGAAGAGCCTGGTTTTTCAAAAACTCTATATGAGAGGGCATCTTTATGAGTTTGGTCTTGTCCGTTTTATGAAGCTGTACGTTAAATTTATTACACGGCTACTCTCCATTTCCCAGTCACATGTTTTAATATCAGACTCTGTCTGGCGCCTTGTTTTATTTGTGTGCACAGGCGCCATCTGACACAGTGCTTAAAAAGACAAAACAAAATTTACGCCAATAAAGCGGAGTAAAAGCAAGCTGAAAATAAACTGATGAGTTTTATTGCTTATGCTGCACACATGGTTTTTATATGGTTAAACACACACACACAAGGGAAAGGGCGAATTTATGGAAAAAAGAGAAAGCCAAATAAAGATATCCACGGAGCAGACGGTGTGTGCATAGTTCCTGTCGTTGCATCTTCTAGTGAAGCAGAAAATGATGATGGGATAATGAAAATAATGTATTTGCATTATGTTGAGATTAAAAATGATAGAAAAAAAAAGAAAAATAAGACTGGACTGTTTTCCCCATGAAGGCCCTGTTAGTCAAACTAGTTCCATCAGTGTGGGGTCTTTCTGTTGTACCTTCCATGAAGCCCTGTAGCTGCTTGTGTTGCTTCCTGTCTCTGTGGCACCAGGGTGTGGGTGGAGCTGCTGTGATGGTGGTGGTGTTGGTAGATGGGTACTGGCTGTCTGTCAAAGGGTCATCAATGCTCTCCATAGTGCAAGAGTGTCGAGGGGGACTCTTGTCGCGTCATAGAGCCTGAGAGGAGAAAGGGAAAGGGGAAGGCGCTATGGTTATAAAACTTAATGATTTTGTTGTTTTTCATATTCAGAAACAAATCACATCACCACCAACACCACCATCATCACATTTTAAGGTTTAGTGGTGCTTGTTTGGAGTTGTTAACCGTACTATGGTTGTGTTGTTCTGAGGTAAAGAGTACATTGGAGTAAGGGATGGTCTGAACATATTCCATCCAAAGACTAGCTCAGCAGGCTACTGTGACATCACAAACCCAAATCAGAGTGGAATTATCCAGTTCCCCTAAATGTATGTCCAATTTGACATCATGAACCTCTGAAGTTAGGACAAAGAAGAAGAAGAGAAGGTGGAGAGGAGTTAAGATATCAACTCCCCCTTAAACCTGCTGCCATGGACACAACTAAAAATTGATGACAAAAAAAGGGTGTTTTGTACTGTATCGTTTTGTTATTTTTGCTAAAACATGGTATAGACATTTTTGAAGATGTCAGGGAAATGTGCTTTTTTTTTTTTTTTTTTAAAAAAGGGTGTACTATGTCTCCCTAGATTGTCTTTCATAATCCAACATGGAAAGACTGCACTTGATGTACTAATTTTACATCTAATTTTAAACTTGTGGTAGAGTGGATATGAAACGGTGGGCAGAGTCTGATCAGATGAATTCTCGCTGACCCTTCAGTGTCCTCTGAGCCTTTAAGAGGCTTGCTGAGCTTTTGTTTTTACAGGAAATTTAATTTGGCTTTAAGCACCAGGATTCTGCTTGCCATTTCTGGCATTAGTGTGGCTGTAGGCTCTTGCTGTGCTGTTCCATGACACCATCAACGTCTTGCAAATGACACATATCTCAAAAAAATGTGAAACTATATTTTTGTGGGTGAAAAAAGGGCTTGCTTTGATAAACTGAGAAAATAATCTCATTCTGTTCTGCTACCAAATATATACAGCACAGTATACACACACATATACATATAGACATATACATACATACATACATACACACCACACATATATATATATATATATATATATATATATATATATATATATATATATATATATATATATATATATATATATATATATATATATATATAATATATATATGTTTGTATATGTATAGAATTGTCTGTTATCTAGCAAAAGTGCTTTGGAAATACTGAAAAAAAACACTAATTCCTCCCTCGCAGTACTTGTAAACTTTTGAGAAAGACCTAGAGTACAGAAGCGACAAATTGCCCTTACACTTTGGTACATGTGCATAAATGTTAGGGCAAAGTTTTTACAAAAATCAAATACATGAGTATTAAAAGGTCAGCGATTTCTCAGTCCCTGCTTTAAGAAATCCCCAAGCACACTAAAATGGCTTCTAGTTCTGGAGCTGAGCCGTGCTGGGACTTGTACAGAAATACAGGGACTTGCTTTGAGTTTGACTTTAAGCAACAATCCTCACTTTGGAGATCAATCCCACAAGCTCTCACGCTGTTGATAAGGACTTAAAAAGACACTTCCCCATGTCACCTCGTCTTGATTCTAGCATCCTGCCCACCCCCTGTAAGGGAAGACTGTATGATTGAAGCTGAGCTGTGCTGACTTGGCTCCCTGTAAAAGGAAGCTGTTGGACAACGAGAAGCAACAGGGTTTCCCTCTCTTTCTCCCTACTCTTCAGCCAAGCGGCTGTCTTCCTTAGTAGCGATTCTGGTCAATCCATTGCTGGGTGTGTCTGGAGGGCCTGGAGGGATCAATTACCAAGGCTGGTACTGACCCATATGGGTCCAATGGAAGGGGGGGGGGCATTGGGAGATCCCATCAGAGTGAAAGAAACAGACAGGAACTGGGTTGTGAATGAATGGTGGGAGACGCCCTCAGCATTTGCTTACTCCTCCAATTGGAGGAGCTTTTTTATACTTGACTGAACACATGCTGCCATTGGCAAGAGCTTAAATTTATAAAACCTCTGTGAGAATAACTGGCCCGGGGAAACTGCTGCAGACATTTATGCGAGGATGACAACAGCCTTCATCATGATATATATAACACATGTAAGAGTGTCCATCTCCAACCCACAAAGGGTATAAATATGCACCCACATGAGCTCATACATTATATTTTATATTTTATATATTTCAACATTCTCTCTTTACTATCAGAAGTGTCAGTGTGGATTGTTCTTCAAGTCCCCTCACTCGTCTCTTCTTTTTTACTGGCACCCTGTTAGTATTTTTACTTTATGTGTCCCACAGCAGTCCCACAGTGTCTGAGAATGACTTTTTAATGTGAAATGCACAGTGCTCAACAAAGAGCTGCTCTTCCTTGTGATTGGATGTGTTGTCGTAATTACTCAAAACTACAGGCGACATTCTCTTGGCTACGCGTAATAAATATGGCTGGAGGAAAAAAAAAAGGAACTTGAAAGTTTTTTCTTGCTGTTGGATTTTGTGAAAGAAAAGCTCTTTTTGAAAGGAATGTACTTTTCTATGAACCCAACAGGCACCGAAGAGCTTAACAAGAATCCGAGCTTGATCTGCACCAACTGGAAATGACTAGAAGCTTTACAATGCTTTGGGTTTTGACGTTCCTCAAATGTCTCCCTCCGTCTATCAGTCACACGGCCCGTTTCCTGTGACACGCTGTTTTTCTCTCTGTGCTTTGAACTGTTCGTCTTATCAGGCTGTGACAAAAGCCACCAGATAACCTGCGGTGATTTTGCTTTTTTCCTCAAACTGCGTGCTCAATTTGCTTCTTTTTCTCACTGAGATCCCGCGTCGGCGCATGCAGAGGAAGATAGCTCTTTGCGCCATTTCATCTGCCAGTTTAAAATGGTGGAGGGCACAACAGAGAGCATCCTCCTCTCTAGAGAGAGACAGCGGTAAGCTTTTCACTGAGACAGAGCGCTATAGGAGATGACTGCTGAGAAGACATTTCGTTTTGCTGAAAAAGTGCACCTCACAAAGGCAGCAAATGCTGCACATGACTGTGGTGAGAGTGTGATCAAATTTATATTCACACCATTTACTGTAGCATCATAGAGGGGAAGTATGGTGAGAACAGAAAATGAATCTCTGGTTGCTGCATAATAACAGTTCTTTATGGTTTAGATAATTTTCCAGCTGAACAGCACTTTAATTTTTTAACCTTTATTTATCTATTCATATACTTGTTTTTATTACTTTAAATAATAATATTTGCTTGGGGTCATGCTCTGGGTCTTTGAAAAGTGCCTGGAGACTATTTGTATTGTAATAGACACTAGTCAAATAAAGTTGAATTGAACTGAATTGAAAGATAAGCAGCCATGATAGTGCATTGCTGAAACTCCAGATTTGAACTTCAAGCTTATCCATCTTATTAGCAAGAGAGCTCACGTTCCCCATAATGAAGGAGAGGAGAGCTGGTTTTATACCTCCTCCTGTTCTCTCCCTGCTCTGCATCCACGGCATCTCATCTTCAACTCATCTGAAATTTGGAGTTTCAGTCTGGGTATTATCAAGAAATTATTATTTATATGTAAATAATACGTATTGGTGTACGGATGTCTGGATCAGCTTATCCCACTTCAATCAATCAATCAATGTTTATTTATAGAGCCCTTTACAACACACAGGGTGACCAAAGTGTTTTCCATTAAAATCCACATTAAAACAAAACAATTTAAAATCGACATAACAATACCATTAAAATTAAATTGAGAATATTTCACATCAATGCTGTGTATTAAAAGCCAGTCCCACTTGTAAACAACTTTATCATTGCTATGGTTACTCATCATAACAGTAACCAAAAGATCTGTCAAGCAGAACAGCATCCAAACTGGTGGGATGAAAAATATTTAAAAAACCTCCATGTAATCAATGAAGATTTTGTTGAAAACTCAGAAATATGCACAAAGCTAGCAAAAAAAATTGATGGCGCTACTACAGCAAGCTGCCACCATGAGAGGCACTATTGTAGAATTATTATTAAATATTATTAAGGGCTGGGCAAAATAATGCGTTATTGCATTAACTCATTCACTTATTAATGCCGACATTTATTTTATTGCACATTAACACAAGTTGCTCACATGCTTTTGTTTTGTCTGTTGTTGGCTTCTGCTAAGCTGGAAAATAATTGGCAGAAAAACATGCAAAAAAGCAGAAACAGGCATGGAGAGCGGTAAAGTTAGAGAACTTTAACATGGGCATTTTAATTTTAAAGTTCTCCCAGATGATGGATTTGACAGAAACAAGGTTATTTGTAACCACTGCCAAGATGAAACTCCCCATTAAAAGTTTCTGCTGTTACCTCAGAAATTGCCTGTTTTAATGTTCTGATTGTGGCTCAGGATTTTTGTTGGTAGACTTTTTTTTTATTTTCATTAAAAAAACAGGATGACATTAATGGCCTGGCAGTGGCAATAAGCTTTATTTTATTTGACATTTTTTAAGATGAGATTTACACTAAATATGTGTTACTGACAAGTGCTGATGTTGAAAGAGTTTGAACAACAAATGTTATGGCACTTTCGTTCATATGGCAGCAGAACATTTAAAATAAAAGCACACTTTACACTACTTTTGAATTCATTATTTGATTTTGCATTTACAATGTGATTAATCGTAATTAATCAGGAAAAACATGCGATTACTCACGATTAAAAATTTGAATTGTTTTTCGCCCTAATATTATTATTATTAGCTATTCCCAGAACAGCCTGAAGCTGTAATCTCTCCAATGTAACCTGGGTCTGACTTTAGAACAGGTAGTGTCCAGCAGAGATCCGAACAAGCTGCCCAAACCACCTCAACTGGCTCCTTTCGATGTGGAGGCTCTTCTCCAAGTTCTTCCCAGATGATTGATTTTTTTTTT
This sequence comes from Hirundichthys speculiger, assembly GCA_018398805.1. Lineage (NCBI taxonomy): Eukaryota > Metazoa > Chordata > Actinopteri > Beloniformes > Exocoetidae > Hirundichthys > Hirundichthys speculiger. The sequence continues at coordinate 2,085,489 of JAGFBZ010000953.1, forward strand.
ACTCTGTCTCTAAAGGAGAGGCGAGTTAGTTGGTTCTGAACCAAACTTTGCATTCTAGCATACCACCTATGAAGTTCACATTGCAGTAACAGAACCTTTTTTTTTTTTTTTTTTTTTTTTTTTTTTTTTTTTACAAACTATAATTGTTTGTTCTAAACAAACATATCCGTGACTTCCTTCTCATTTAAAGTCCATCCATCCATCTATCCATTATCTATTCCCGCTTAAACCTATGCAGGGTCATGGGGATCCCAGCTCACTTCGGGCTAATTTCGGACAGTTTACCCTGGACAGTAAACTCTTGCCTTTAGCCAGTCCATCACAGTCAGTTAAAGTCATGAGGATAATTTATTGCTTTTAAATTCTGTTAGTGTACTTGTGTAAATTGCATCTTTAATGTGAGAGCTATATTGTAATGCAGCAAAAAAAAAAAAAGTTACATTTAATTTGGAAGAATTTGGTTTCAGCTGGGTTCTTGTCTCCTTTCCAGTTGGAAGGCCAGTTGTCTGATTCCCAGCCCCCAAAGTGTCCTTGGGCATGACACCAACCCCCCACTAACCAAATCACTTTGTAGAACCTAGAGCTTTTACTCCTTATATAAAGAATTCATGAAGGGATATGAGCTGACAGCTGTTCTTACCTTTGGGGCAAAACTTAGATCTGACAAAGCAACACAATTAATTTCACTTGCATGAAAAACATCAGAACATCTGCAACTAGTCTGAGGCTATAGACAGCAAAACTATACTAATTTTAGATTATAGTTCTTTGAAAATAAAATATGTTACCACAACACTGACATAAAATCTCCAAATCTGTGCACATGTAGTTTTGTTAAGTAAATGTCATTATATGATAATGATTAAAATACATAAGTCGTGAGTTAGTTTTACAGTCAAAAAGTATATAAATAATAAATTCTATTAAAGCAGTAATCGCATCATTGCTTGTTTCGTTTTTATGTTTGGCTGGTTATATATTTTATCTTATTTTATCTTTTATGTTATATTTCATTGTCTTCTAGGGACAAAAATATGATATTATATTGCTGTTCATGTTGGATGACATTTTCAGGTCAGAATTTACCCGCATAATAAAATAGCTCATTAAATATGTGATCTCTTGATCTCCCGTTATATTTCATTATTTTAAGGACACCATCATGAAAACATTTGCAAAATGTCGGTTAATTTTGACACATGAGAAAAAAAAAAAAAAAAAAAAAGACCAATCAATGCATAGTGGGCTTTTAAGACCTTAATAATACAAAAGCTAAAGCAGGTGACATGAGGTTCTGGAGCAAAATATTCTTATTTGAAATTTGAAACTGCTTTTTTCTCCTTTCAGGGGTCCACCACAGCAGATCATTGTGTTCTGCATTTGATTTAGTATAGCTTTTACGCTAGATGACAAAGCTCTTCCTGTTTATCCAGTTTTGGGACCATCACTAATAAAACACTCGCTTTTGACCTTTTAATGGCTTCAATCGCAATGTGGGGTTCAGTCTCCTGGCCAAGGATACTACAACACATGATGGGGCTCGGGATCAGTCTTCTGATCTTCAAGTTGGAGATCTCTAGGTGCAACAGCCTGAGCAGGAATTCCCCAATCTCCCTTTCAACAGCCACTTCAGCTAGCTAATCTTATGATGTATTCACCAAAGAACCCAAATAGCTCACCCAGATTAGGGATTCTTGGGTATCATCGTGGAACTCTTCAGCTAGAACAACTAGAGCAAAAATATTTTGGATCCACAGTGGTGTTTATAATGATGCCCAGCAGCTGAAATTAGGCCAAACATTCAGAGGAGAAACCTGTCACTATATCATAAATGATGTTAGCTTTATAGCTCTCCGTGACCGATGTCCTTTTATAGAGTAGCTGCAGTTGCTGTGTGCTGCTACTAAAAGTAACCTCATTTAAAACATCACTGTCAACCTGAAGCAGTACTTATCAATCTTCATATTTTTCATGTGGGGCTGGCCTTGAAAAAAAATCCATATTGTGTTTTTTTTATTGACAGGAATAACTGTGTGCTCTTCAAAGCAGGGTCGGACTAAGATAAATGCATAGATGGGAGAAGAGGGGACAGACAAGTGAGAGATAAGAAAAGGGGGAGGGATGCAATAAAGAAATATTCCAAGTTAAAGTGAAAATGAGTCAAACAAAGAGGAAAACGTATCAGAGGAAGTTATTTTTACAGAGAAGAAGATCAAACAATAACTGCTGAGTGACATTCTGTAGGTTGAGGGAGGACACACCACATACATTTAATCCATCCTGCCATTCACACTCAGCGGCGTTGCCAAGGAAAGGTAGAGAAGAGGCCAGCTGTGTCATCCCGAACAACAATCTTCTAGTGCTCAACAGAGAAAACACACGCACACACACACCTACACACACACGCACACACGGCTTCTTGATGTTTGTTCAGAATAGCTCCTTATGAGGCCGAATCAGATTGACTGGGCTTAGTCAAATACCCTGTGGGATGTGTCAGTTTGTCAGCACTGATGTTTTTGCAGAAACACCTGAAAGACAAGTTGGACATGTTCACTGGACTGTGCAAAGAAGGCACTCATTCTGAAGCCATGTAGGGTGAGCTGCAACCTTGAAAAGCCTTAGAGAAGGGGTCATTTCTTCAAAGCTAAACGGAGAGAATCAGGGGAATCAATTGTTTTGTTTGTTTAGGTGATTCTCCCTTGGGTCTCCAGATAGCAAGAGGTTTATATAATTTTGGTTTCAGAGAATTAACCTTAACCTTCAGTGGGTTTAGGGAATGCTGGGTTAAATGCATTGATGTCCTAAATCTTCCTGACTTTCACACTAAATTATTATTAACTTTTATAAAATATTCCATATCTATTATATATCCAGTTATTAGACTCCTTGACATTTAAAGCTGCTTAAACACTCCTATGCACACTCACTATCACACATACAGACGGGCACAGATGAGTGCACATAGCTGTCCAGTCATTTGACTAGCTGTCACCGAGTTTAAAGTAGCCAATGAAGCAAGCAAGGAAAACCTGTCACATCCTGCATACTGTCAGCGTAAGCAGCTGTGAGCAACACTGACTGACACGCTGAGCGGGATAGGAAATGGACATGAAGGCCAAGGCTCACAGCTTGAAAAGGAAACTGGGGGAACATGCTGGCAATTGTGAATATGCAAATACCAGAAAATACAGCAATCATGGGGCGCTATGTATTCATTCTCAACACCACCAGAAAACATGCACACAAACGCATATATGTCACTTTCTGTATCATGAAAACTTTCAGCACGTTTTACCTGTAAGTGTATGAGTGTGTGTGTGGCAAACCTTCCTGACAAGATAACAAATTGCATTGTAGGTAACATGAAAGGGCTGTCACCCGTCTCCACAAGCACGCCGATATTCAGGTATGTGTCATGGCTTGGGAACGAACATGACTCACAGTAAGAGCACGCAAGCCTATAGGACATCATGTCAGGTTCAGTTTTCAGCCTGGGTCTCTGTATTTTACATTTTTATTTGTTAAGTATTTATTCACATGTATGTATGCATGTATATCTTTTAGTAGTAAGACAAAAACAACTTAGTCAGCTGCTGACTAAATCATGACAGATGAATTAATGATGCCCCACTGGTCCTCAATGACATTCACAGATAGGGCAGCTCTGCTGTGTGTGTTGCATAACAGCTTTCATAACTGAGGCCTCTTAACTGCTACGATATAGACGGGGAGGAGAGCAACAGTGTGCAGGGTGAGGAGAAGGGGGTAGTCAGGGAGTGAATAGGAGGCATAGAGAGCTAGATGTAGGGTTCAAATGAACCAGCGACATCTAAACCAATACGAACCGCAGCTCCTCATCTGCTGTTGTCATTAGCATTAGCAGTGTCTAATTCAAGCTAATTGCTACCAATGAAGAAGTAAACTAAGCACATACACTTAGTGGAGATGAAGATGAGATGAGATGGGTGGGACAGAAACATTTTCTGGGAACTGGAGAAGTGAACACTTGCTGATTTTTCCCTGGTAATCAATTTACTTGTGGTAGATGGTGTGAAGCCGACCAAGGTAAAGCATCCGTACAATTCGAGGTGGTGCTGAAGCTAACGCCTTAAGAGCTTAAAAGGAGAGGAGAAAACCAAGGTCATATTGACATGGCTTTTGCTCAAGAGTGGCCACAGAGAGCAGGATTTGTTAACAGCTGGAGAAAAACAACATTAGTGCCTAATAACTGATGAACAGCAGCAGCTAGAGGGGCTAAAAGCTGAGCACACTAAAAGCTAAAAGTGGCTAAATTTCTCCTTTTTTCTCTAGCATTTGGTGTGGTCCAAAACAGAACTAAAATAAGACAGAAAATGTGTTTGCCAGGATAATTTGAAAGGTGTTGCAATCAAATTATTATAGGTTATTGTGCTGTCCTCTGATAAGTTAAAAAATAACATAGCAGATCACTATCTACAGGGGTGTCAACGGGAAATTGGAAAAAACTCTGAAGCGGGGTGGGGGGGGTGCTTTAGGAGGCATATAGAGGTTAGATATCAAAAATAAAAGTAGTTGTTATGAAACAATTAATTTGCCTATTAAAGGCAAAAATTCAGAATGACTAGTGATTCAGTCACTCATGAACTTCAACAGTAAAACATCACTGACAACAAAATACATGGTTCCAAAACTTTAGTAAGCAGTTATATAAAATAGCATGTTAAATTTAACATGTCTTTTTGATGCCTGTAACTCTGAACATTAGCTTTTCTTAATTTTTTTTAAATCACAAAAAGCTCGAAACACTGAATAACTAATACTTCAGGCATGAAAATCCCTCACCTTTCGGTGAAATTTGCCGTTTTGAAGTCAAAAAGGGTGACCTACGTGAATCGTGTAGATCCGGGGGGGGGGGGGTGGTCGGAGTAAATTTAATTATCATATAATTGCCCTAATATGTAAACTGAGCACTTCAGAAATCAGCTAATTTAAATGTACTTGGAGGTTACATTGCTAAGCGGTTTTTAATGTTAATTAAACGAGGCAAAGAAGTTTACGTTTCCTACCTACATTTACCAGTGGTGAGAAGCGCTGTATATTTCATCCGCGTTGTCTAACAATAAATAAGTACAATAAGGAAAAAACATCTATTCTATTAATTTAAAGCGAATAATCATCCATCCAAACAAGAAAGGGAGAAGTAATATCAGAACATATGTGCTTCAGGCTTACTTTGACTTGGCTGTTGATCTGGCTGTGATAGCGGCTGGATCGTCAACGGGCTCAGTGCGCATGCCCTGGTCTCAATCAACCAATCGCAATCGAGAATTCACATCACGTTCGTGGAGGGTACCCCCCCACCCCGAAAATATTAAACCGGATTTGCACGTATCTCAAAAATGACCCCCAGGATGGGAAAAAAACTCGGAAATCCACGAATCTGCGGAAAATTGACACCCCTGTATCTAAGATTAGCAACTGGATAACCCGAATGAGCTTTACAAAAAGGGAGAATTTAATAGGTTACTTTTGTTAACTCATCAAAATATGCAACATTCATGGTGTTCCAGATTTCAACATGCCATTAAGGTGATAGTAGCTTTCACGCCTTAACATTGTCCAATGGTGTAAAATGAGCTCTGGATTGAAACCTAAATCTTAAGAAAGTGCTTATGTTACTGTCACTAAAGCTGAACAAATGGCAAGTAAAAACAAAAATAAACCTAAAATTTAAAACTTAAACAATATGTGCTGGACACTATCAGCTTGACTAAAAAGGGTAGAGAAGTGAAAGTATACAGATTAAACTCCTCCAGCCTTCAAATGTGGACACTTCTTTCTTAGTTTAGAGTGACATGAGGGAAATGCAGACCTATAGTAAACAAAGGATGAAAGAAAAAAAAATCTCCACCATCTTACAACTTTAAAAACCTATTGCACATTTTGTTGTGAGAGTGGTCTATGTTTTACTCTTTCATTTTGAGAGTTATACTGTGCTTTAGTCCTTAAAAAGGAACATGATCTAATTTTAAGTGAACTTTAAGTGGACTTTCTTTTTTTTTTCTTCTTATATAGATTTTGTTCCTTAAGGGGTATTGAAAATGACTTATCAGAGTGTATATGGGGGCCAGATGCCATCTTTCCTGAACAGTGGCTCAAATTTTTTAAAAACAACTCCAAAAGATTTTGTTTGGCAAACAAAACAGTCCCATTATAATAATAACTAGAAAAAAGCACTCGGAGATCTCAGACCTCCGCCAAGTGCAACAAATTCCTCCATAGAGCGATTTACAGAATGCAATAAAATCCGCCTTCTGGATCAGATCCGGATCAGCCTTTGAAATTTGATAGAGGTTCCCATTGTCAATCTCTGAGTCAAATTTCATGAGTTTTGGGCAATAATTAACGGAGATGTTGAGAAACAAAATTTTCAGCCCCATTGACCGCAATGTTATCGAAAACTTGAAAGTGGTCCAGAATCCAGGATTTCTTCCGGATCACAGCCAAAATGAAATCAGTTCTTTCTATTCACATTTCTGACAACTCCTGAAAATTTCATCAAAATCCATCCATAACTTTTTGAGTTATCTTGAACACAGACAGACAGAATTTTTTATTGAATTTCCCTTTATGGGATAAATAAAGTATTTTTCATTTTTTTTCATTCAGACAAATGCCGGCAAAAACATTACCTCTCTGGCGGAGGTAATAATAATAATAATAATAATAATAATGATAATAATAATGATAATAATAAAATGTGTCCTTAGATTTGACTGTCACCAGAATTGATGAATTGATTTTCTGTGCTACCTGTTTGTGCGTGGTTCAAGTAACTGGAGAAGCTGAAAGAGAGCTTGAACTCACTGTGGTGGTTTTGACTCGGCCTCCAGGCTGTGTACAAGTCCATCCAGATTTATTGACTAACAGGTCACAGCCTTCGTCCTCCAAACACGGTACCATCTCACACCACTGCTTTTTCCGAACAATCCCAGCTGTGGAGGAAAAATAAGAAGAATGATTAAAGAAGAGAGGGAAAACTGAAAAAAAAATTAAAAAGATGAAGAGAATTGAAGGAAGTGGATGCAGATATGTCGTAATTAAGATAAAGAGAGCAAATTGGGGGATAGAACAAGACTGAAAAATGACAGAAAAGTCAAGATATGGGGAAAAATATCAAGGAAAACATAAATGAAGTGAAAAAAAAGGGAAAGTTGCTGAGTGGAAGGTTAAAGGAGAAAAGGTAAATGAAGAGCAATGAAGTAAAGAGACAATTGAGAGATATGAAGAGCAGGAGATGACATTGAGAAATGAGAGGAAAATAGGGAGAATCACACAGATGAAGAGAAATGGAGAGAGCCGAGTTCAGGCAGGCAAATAAAATCAAACATCACAAATGATATTTAGGAGGTTTTCCTTGCCTTCTGCAACATTTCAAGCAGAATTAAATATTTTGGAAGCCGAATACACACACTTTATCTACTAGCCATAAAGAAATACAGCTTGAGCAATGTGGAACATTTCATGCGTTACACCCTTTTTTGTCAAAACTGCCTGAACTGATTGCCTTTCTTTTTGGAAAACACCCAATTCCCCCAAAGATACCTCAATCTAAAATACCTCAATCTAAAATACCTCAATCTAAAGAGTCCAGTGTCACAGCCATCTCATCTCAAAATGATAGTTTGTGAGAAATAAAAAGGCAATGTGTTACTCTTTTTCTTTGTTTGTGTTTCACGTTGCCCTATTTTATGTTCAACAAAGTGTCAGTACTCGTGCCTTTTTTCTCCCAGCCTCGATTGTTGAAAAAAAAACAAAACAAAAAAACAATGGAGGCTGGTTTGGGAAATACTGATTACCATGAGTTTGTGCACTGAGCTTTATTCTTGAGCTTCATCTTTATTTCACTGTAATTAGTGTGAAAGAAATGCAAATTTGATAATCAGCAAGTCCATATTGAATAATAATAAAGCTTTTTCAGAGTATGGCTATAACTCAAAAATGTCTGGTATGAGGCATTTTGTACGTTTGTTGTTTTTCTTTTTTTTACATCAATGACTGGTGCAATAAAATAAGGAAAAGAAGAGAAACCTTACATACAATCCCAAATCAGAAAAAATTGGGATAGTATTTTAAAAATGTGTTGAATGTCACATCTGACATCTTACTTTAACTCTATTTCATTGCACACAGTATGAAGCCAATAATTTGAGGACATTCTGGGACTGAGGACACGTATGAAAGGTACCAGGAGTTCTTTTTGCCCACTGTTCATTCTAATACATCTCTGGGTCTGCAGGAGTGCAGAGTTGGTGCATTTTTTTGGTTTAACCTTTGTGTCGTGTCCGTTTCTCCCCCCTTACTTTAGTGCTCCTGGTCAAATTTGACCGGCCTGTTTTAACTGCTCCTATATAAACAGAAAAACCACTGATAATCACCAAATTTTATTTAACTCCCTTTTAAACTGTAAAGAATGTCTCAAACTAGTGGTTTACATGAATAACTGCAGTGAACATACAAAAAATACAGGGAGGGGTGTCTCCTCTTGAAACACAATATTCCCATAAAAGAAAAAAAAACCTACTTGTTTACTTTGAAATGTGGAACAAGTGTTATACATTTATTTTGGAAGGTGTAGTTCATGTGGGGGGTTGGGCACATAAGTACAGGAATGAGGTGGGAAGAGGAGACACCTATTTGTTCAGTCTGAAAGGGTTCATGTGGGGTGTGTGTGTATTTTGTGGTTGTGTACTATCTGATGGATGAACACAATCTAGGGTCACCCAATAATTTCCTATGGTGGTCATTTTGACCGGGAAAAATCTGTACCAACTCTGCCTCATCCATGTCTTCGTAATACGCGTATAGAATGTGCTTTTGCATTGTCTTGTTGAAAAAACAAATGCATGGGCATCTCTGGAAAAGATGTGGCCTTGAAGGCAACATATGTTGCTTTACAATCTCACAAATCCCACAAAAGTATAATTTTTTTTTGTCTTTATGTCCTTTTATGTCATAACTTAAGTTTTTCTGTAAGGATTATGCTGTGGGTAGGACTGACTTTTGCATCTGAATTTATTTGAGCTGAATTGATAACAACGTCGTCAACTCCAGCTCTATAGTGGAAGGGAAACTGTAGGTGCTTAGATGATTCCAGAGGTGGTCCACCAAGGAAGATTTTTTTTTGTATTGAAGGCTCCTTTGTGGCATTTTCTAGATTATCGTAATGTTGTAGTACTTGACAAAGGTTTCCCAAAGTTATTTCTTGCCTACGTAATAATATAAGCTGGAGTGAGAATGATACCAAAGAGTTAGTTTAAAAAAAAAAAAAAACACATTAAAATGTCTGTTTCAGTTTCATTTGAAGGAATATTTGATTGTTTTAGGAAGTGGCATCTGGCCCTTGCAGTCTACCATTCCTACTATTGGCAAAACTCACCTCAAAGAACTCTTGTAACAACTGCATATTGTTTTTATTTATGTATTATACTTCCTCACACATCAGTATTGATTGTCACTGATGGGTATAAAATCAAACTGTCTCATAGATCAAGAGTGGACATTGTGAAAAGGATGACCTTGCCACAATGTCCACTAAGAGACTAAAGAAAGAAATGATGGAAAAAGCACAGAAGAGTAAATGAGAGTGACTGAGCAAGAAACCAAACAAGAGTAAGTCCTCTATATCCTCTATACAAGGTTACAAAAACTACTAAGGGAACAAAGATTTCGGGTGAACAGCTTGCACCTTCCTCATCTTATGCACATAAATGGATCAAGTTTTCTTGAAATATTTAATATTATTCAAAATAGAAGAGAAAATATTCATATCCCCCATTTTCAGCTTGATTGTGGAAGATTATCTTTTACCCTTTCAACACTTTTCTCATGCATTTGTTGACAAAGTGGTCATCTGGCCATCTTTGTCTTTCAAGGAGTCAGTTTGTCATGGATACTGCTTTTATACCAAACATCATGATTGACGTTTACCTCCTTATTATCCTGACACATTCTCGAAACCAGCTTAACTCATTCCAGTTCAGGGTTGTACACATCTCCATCCACAACGGGCATTAAGGACTTAAAACGAACAAACAGAAGCAAAAGGTGTTGAACTAGTCTGTTAATAACAGCACAGCGAATCAATTCTGCCATGACCATGTTTTGTATGAAAAAAAAAAAAAATCCTATTGGCCTGATATGTGCTGTGACATAATTAATGGTGGTAAATAAAATGTTAGCGAGAGGGTACTTGAGCTAATTTGATGGTGCTTTGGATTTAAGTCATCCGTCTCATGGCCCTACTTATAGATAAGCAATAGATTTCATCTGAACAGCAGTTAATTAGTGACAGTACGGAGAATCAAGCACGCTGTCTGCAGTTAACAGTTACTATGAGAGGCAATGAGGCAGGAGAAATCAACAGTGAGAAATGTCCAAGGATCACAAATTTATATCAGACGTGTGCATCTACCATAGTACATAGTACATTAGCATCAGACAACATGACAGTGTGGATGGTAAATTAAAAAAATTAAAAAACAATCCTGTAGCAACTTCTGTGACATTAAAGGCACCCTGTGGAGATTTCATAGTAAACAAACATTATCGTTATCATTCTACAAAAGCTCAACAGTGTTTGGGAACATCATGGCCAATGGGCAAAAAAGCCATTACAAAGAAAGCGAATTCAAGGATCATTATGTACCGTATGTGCTGTAACAAAGTGCTTTTGTGTGTGATAAGAATCATCCTCTAAAGATAAAATGTTTGATCATCACCCTGTGTCTTGGTGTCTTGGGTTGGTTCACAAAGTCAAAAATTTAATCTGGACAAACAAAACAATACAAACCCTACTAACATAAATCCCAAATTACATCTGTGTACTTGGCAGAAAAGTCAAAATCTTGAGGGAGAGAGGATGAAGACAAGACAAGAGTACAGGCATATCTAGAGAACATTCTTGACCATTAAGACATGTGCAAGATAAAGGAAGAAGTGTAACTTTACAATCATTTTTGAATGCATTTATGAAAATGACATTAATGATTGAATACCGGAGAAACCTTGAGTGAATTATGGTTCGGATACAGTATTCTTTCACGGTACACTGAATGTTCTACATAACCTTAGACAACTGTCTTCACTTGGATAAACTTCCTCTTAGGGCACCTTCAGTGGCTGCCATAACCTTTCATGTAACTTGTCATTGAACACTGGAAACTCAATGCTAAAATCTATTCACCATAAACAGTACTGGTGCAGGAATCCATCTATGAAGTATGTGAAATATGTTTCCCTTCCTTCATGTACCACGAGCATTGTGTCGGCCCAGTACAGAGAGAGCTTTAACCTGACACTAATGCGAAGAATAATTATTGTCTCGTCGATTTTGCTGACATGCTACTTCTGGTTAAATTACTTGGTGTTGCTGCTGTTGGTTTCAAGGCTAGCTGCACATAAACAGCATATATAAACCATGATCAATTTTAAAAACCATAAAAACTAGCTGGTATACATTCTCTACCCAAACACAGTCTCCTGGAAATTTTTGGTGGATACATTTTATGACCTGATGCTGCACTTTATTCATTAAACAGTTCCAGGAAGACGAATAATCTTTTCTGATCTGATTGTTACCTCCATTCTACTCTCCTCTCAGTCCCTTCTAGGTTTGTATCCCCAAAGTTCAGTACACTCTGAACCAAGGCGGTTGTCACGTTGGAAAGCATCTGAAAAGTTAATCATTAACTCAGTGGCAGTATTGGACAATCGTTCCAAAACTAACAGCATAAAAAAAAAGTTCCTATTTCAGGCAAAGTCTTGCCAGATGAGCAATGTTAAGAAAGTATGTTGGACTGGAAGTTTCATAATTGTTTCTAGTATGGTCTTGCTGAAATTTTTAACAGCCATCCATGTAGAACTCTATGCATTTAAAGATAATTAAAGGCTTTCATTTACAGTATGTACTTCTCGTTTCAAATTGCTCCAATATCATCTGAGTAGGACTTATGGCCCAAACCTATCTTGTATTCTTCTTTTTTTTAACCATTCAGGCAGGTGTTTTGGTTATTACTGTGTTCAAAGGTTCATCTCCAGTTTAGTTGTAGTTTCCACACAGATTACTACATAAAATATTTTTTTTAACCCTTGTCTGAATATATATTAAAGGTTATTGCCATAATTTGGCAAAACCTTTAAATGCCATATATATGCATTTTGATCCTGATTCTGTTACAGAGGACTAAAAACTCCAACAATGAAATATGAAAGAACAGGACAGACAACGAGACACGACAGTGATGTCGAGGTGTGTAAACTTTGACGAACAATCAGAAGAGCACATGTAAAAGATGCATCTGATCACATGACCAAATTGTGTCCTTTTCTTTCCTTTCGGCTGCTCCCTTCAGGGGTCGCCACAGAGAATCATCACTCTTCATCTAACTCCATCCACTGCATCACTTTCTCTCACACCAACTAACTTCACGTCCTCTTTTACTACTTCCATAAATCTCTTCTTTGGTCTTCCTTGATCCCTCCTGCTAGTTTCAACCTCATCCTCCTTCTACTGATATATTCAACAGTGGCAGTCCTGACTTGTTGTAAGGCTTGAATTATCTAAGTTAGTACTGACTCACATGGCCTTGAAAATTCTTTTTCTGAAAAAAGAGTGTCAAGTTAATTTCTCTGAAATTTCCCCACTGAGAGACGAATAAAGGAATCTTATCTTATCTTAATCAAATACCAGGACTAATATGTGAGCTGCACTAGTTGTGTTGCAAACTCAAACTATTAGGATGAAATTAATTACCTGACATGATGCCTCAAATTAAAATAGTTTTTAGAGGTTTATAAATATACTAACTCTCATTGTACTGTTTCGTTACATGAGTGATGCAAATATATTTGCATACCCTTGTCTGCATAGTCTTACACTAACCATCAACCATTAACCTTCAAGCCAACATCAAGACTATATTACTTTTTTCAATTCACCGTCATATGCAGACTCCTTAACTCATCTAAACTGCACAAAGGAATGAGCAGTTGGCTGGAAAACTGACTGGGGTAAATAGTTTGTCCCCTCCCCGTTGAAAGGGTTAATCACCTAATCCTGCTGGATGTTCTCTAGCTCGCTGCCTCGCCAGCCTGTATAAATCAGTCTCTCCCTCCTTGCTCTCCAACCCAGCATACAAATCACCCTGTTTGGCCTTTGCCATCGTTACCACCTGTGCTGTGGTTTTACCTCCATGTACTCCTCTCTTCACTACTCTGTGTCCACTTCGGCTAATCTCTTTCTTTGTAGATACTATTTACTTTTCTAGCAGATATTACATACGTCCTGATCTTAGCTGTTGTCGTCTAGTCATCGTGAAGCTCCTGACCACCCAGAGCCTGTCTCAACTCCTCTCTGGAAACCACACAACATTCTTCCTTTTTCAGCTCCCACCACTTTGTTCCCTATTCTGCCTTTGGCTTCTTCATCTTCCTCATCGCCAGAGTCGTCCTACACTCCACCATCCTACGCTGTCTGGCTACACTCTCACCTGCCAACTTTGCAGTCGCTCATCTCCTTGATGTTACATCATCTACACAAAATGTAGTTCACCTGTGTGTTCCTACTTCCACCCTCTGTTCTTGCTTCTTCTGAAGAAAAGTATTCAAAACAGCCATTTCCATCCAAAATTTACTACCATTTGTTCTTCTGTGTTCCTATCCAAGATACCAAACCTGCCCATTGCTTCCTTATCAACTCTGTTGCCTTCTCCAACATGACCACTGAAGTCTGCAACCAGTCACCAGTCTTTTATTGCTGGGAATACGCTGCATCACTTCATCTTCCTCACTTCAAAAGGTTTATCCTTCTTTTTTAACTCACATTCCACTTGCAGTTCATAATTACTAACAACACTGAACATCACACCTTTAATTTCTAGCCTCAGACTCATCACTCTATATGACACTCTTTTCACCTCCAGAACAAACTCCTCCTTCACACTTGTCGTGGCCGAAGATAGTGAAATGTATTTATTTGTATAGTTGAATTGAATCTATTACGGTAAACCAGTGTTAGTGTTGCACGGTAGTAATCAAAATCCAGGAGTATGACATTTTGTAACCTGGTACAATTAGTTTTTTTTCTAACACTAACACAGTTGTAATTTTTAAACCTATGTAAATAATTGTTATCTTTGTTCTGTATTTTTTATCTCGTAACCCTAACACTAGCCACCCACAACCAGGTGACAGCATTATAAAAAATAAAACAAAATCCAGAGTAATGAAAGTGCACATTGATTGAGGAACGTACGCATTAATGAAGGAGCATGTGAAATAATGAACAAGCATATGAAATATCAAATAAGGAAATAACGCATAAAATAACTACAACAATCACTAATCACATTAAGGAAAACAATGCATTAAGAAAGGAAGTGATTTCGTTCAATAAATGTGTGTTCATTCCTTTATATTTGGTTTCAATTAATTTGATATGACATCCTGGAAGAGACCGACTCCCGGATGGCTCTACGGTTTCATCAGTTTCTGACATTATTTCTTCAATCCTGTTGATAATCCAGATAATATGAAACAATAAGAAATCTTCAGTTATTGCATCACCCTGTACCTGGTTCAAATTAAGTGTTTTCATGAATTAAATGTGTGTTCTTTTTTTCATATTTGGGTTTTATTAATTTGATGTGTGTATTTATTACTAGGTGATTTATTAACTGTGACTTTTCATTATTTAGTGGTATGTGAAGTCTTTATTTGTTATGGACATTTATTAATCGAAGAGTTTGATTTTCCAAAAGCTTCCATACAATAGAACCAATTCATGTGGAAAAAACAGGAGTTTTTTCTTAGAATCAAACCTTAAGTAAGTTTGATATTTCTGTATTTCCTCAAATGACGGTTTCACCATCAAGAAAAACGAAGCAGTGTTTTGAGACAGTTTAATTATCATCTTTTCCGACTAGTTTGCTGAGAGCTCACCTCCTCTCCCCCTATCCGGACACACGAAGAAGGAAATATTCTACGAGAGATTCAAGAATGCCTGTTTAATCTTTTTATTTTATGGTTTTAATCTTCTTCTTATTTCTGTTAACTCTGACTTGAAGTGCGTGCTTTCGTGACATATAAAGCACGCCAATGCCAGAGGCACATTTCCATTTTATGCACGTCCGCATCTACAGTCACCACAACCTTAGCGCTGGTAAGCTAGTGATTCTGTAAATGGAAATGGGAAGCAAGAGAGCACAAAAGAAAATTAGAGGAGATATTCAAAACACACAATTCACAGAGGTGAAAGGGAAAAAAAACTCACTAGATGGAATATGTCTGGCAGTGTTCTCTCCTTTCGTTATTCAATCTATTGCTGTGAATTCATCTAATGAATGCTGTCAGCAAGGTCACTTATTCAATCCACAAACGGGTTTTGTTTCGCCTCTGAATTGCCATCCAGAGAGGTGACCCTCAGCTGATGAAGATGTATAGCGATGTCTGGTAAACATCAGTAATGAGGGACTGAGCGCTGCTATGTGTGTGTACAAGTGGTCCTCTCTGCATGTGGGTTGCAAATGTCATTTTTGACATCGAGATCTACAAAACAACTCCATCAGCGAAGACACTTGAGAGATAAGTTATCGCTGCCGTGCCAGATGAAATTTAATAATGAGAACCACACAGACGTTTCAAGTTGACAGAACAGATTCTGAGTTGGTCTGAAGGATGATTAATGGAGATTTTCCTTGCCGACATTGTAACATTATGACAATAACCCCCCCCAACTTACAGCTGCTCATATCAACATTTTCTCATTAACAGTGGGTCAGAAGGCTGTCTGATTTATGAACTGTTTCACTGATTAAAATCAGCTGTCTAACACGTTATCATTACATCTTTATAAAGAGATGATTTGTGAAATGTTGTGGTTTTACTGTTCACAAAAGGACCAGAAAGGAAAAAGAAAGAAATCAAATATGCAGATCCATGTTCCTGTATTCTACCATCCATTCATTCATTAGAAGCTGCGATGAATCTACTTAATGACAATTCATTATTTAAGGCAATGACACCAGTATAAACGGATTCAGATCCCTCCATGAATGATTTGCTCTGTTGGATAAAGTCACTGCTTTCAAGATATGTGACAGGTGAATTTCACCTTCTGGGTTGAGTCCAATCAGAAGAAAGAAAAGTTGCGGTTCCTTGACTGATGACTGGGGGGTCAATCTCTATTAACCTCTATTATGTTAAAATTTACAAGTTTGCTGCATATTTACAGCCACGTTCAAAACAGTCTCCATAGCTAAATTTCCTATCCATGTCAAGTTTTTTTTTTTTTTGTGTATCACATCAGATAGAATTATATAAAGCGACACATATATATGTCGTTATGGGCACGGTCTTTTGACTGATGGCAGACGGAGCCAGTGGCGAGCTGTCATCACTTTTGCTACGTAATAGCACTGTCTTGACTTCTAAATATGGCTTCTAAGCTGTAAATAAAGACCTAACTGAACATAATCATCTATATTTTAAAGAAAATATGTTTGGCTGTGGGTTCGCCGGGAAGGCTCTGAGCACAAAGGTTCACTCAGCAGCAGGGAGCTTTTGTTAACCATGCATCAGCTAAACTCAGCAGTCATTTCTGACGTTGCGACCTTAACAACATTTGAAGAGGGAGGTCCTGCAGTGGCTGTCTGGCTGAAGGAGCTCGGATCCATGACAGCTCATACCAGCACTCTGACTGACAGTGACTCTCAGTCAATCAGCAGATTTGCCTGACTGCAACAGGGTAACCCCGAGAGAAGCAGTCTGCACAAGAGGAGGTCATAGCAGAGCTCTGCTATGATCTGCTTCTTTCAGATATCATTTCATTAAAGACACTTGACATGAGGATGATCAAACAGATTTGATCAAAATGAATATAGGTAATAGCAATTAGCATAATAGACTATTACAGCCTAAGACAGCCAAGCTAAAATGGAAAAACTTGGTGCTGCTCAACCTTCCCAACATGGTGCTGCGCAGTACGAGGGAGATAGAAAACCTATGGGTGACATCAATGGGAGTTTGTCCAGTTATTTTTATACAGTGTAGGGTTACATTCATGGGGAGGGAGGAATATATGATAAGAAATTCATTTTAGCCTGCTTAAAAAGTTGTGATTTAAAAGCAGGTGATGTCTTCAGCAAAGAGCACATTTCAATAAAGTTGCTTTTATGTACACAGAAAAACATTTAGATTGGATAAGCACACACACACACACACACACAAGACTTATTTCGATAAAATGAAAGTGCAAATAATGCTGACCTTTCACTATATAGCTTTCAAAATCGTTTGAAACCGTGTGTCACTTTAAAAGTAAAGCCAGAGTTTCAAGTTACCAAATAAAGATCCTGCGAGTGATCACTATTCACACAATTATAACCAGACTACTTTGTGATTCAGAGAACTAAAATCCTCTTAATTCGTTGCTGACACAGACTATATCATGTATTTATGTATTTTAATTGTACATGCAATTGAATATTTCCATCCATTTGGATTAAATAGATTTATCATAAACAGGCTAATAAACTGAATGTGGTGCATATTTGTCAGTCAAATGTAAATGAAACAATTAAGGATCAGATTTATGTAATAATACCAATACACCCAATTTGTTTTAAATACACAGTGACAGATTTATGTATTTATAATTATCCATCCATCCATCCATTATCTATGCTCGCTTAATCCTCTACAGGGTCACGGGGTATTTATAATTAATAAATCGAATTTGTTTTCTAATACTTAAGAAGCAACTTCTTGGTTTTCAGGTGTTTTTTCCAGCTCCTATTTTAAAAAAGCTTAAAGACTGCGAGGAGTGATGTACTTTTTTTTTTTTTTTTTTTCACAGCTGACCATTTCAACACCATTCATTTATTAGCTGAGCAATCAGAAATTGTCGAGACGAGTTAACACGTAGACCTTATCTGTCACATTTGGTGCCGCATCACTAACTAAACTCATCTCCCAGCAACGTCTTGGCTCACACTGACACTATCTGTTACCGTTCGACCAGACTGCTGCTGTGCTGCTGGTGTGAGGCCAGTGGCTCATGTTGGAACTTATCGCATCCAAGGGTGAGATGAAATAAATGCATCCCACTCATGCAGGCCCAGTGCAGGCGAGCATGAACATAAATAAACACACACGTGGACAGGTTGAAAGTTGCCGTATATATGTGTAAGCGAAGGTGTTCTGTGTGGTTTCATCAGCAGGAGATAAGGAGGAGAGAGGGGGAGAACATTATCAAACCCTTCACGGGACACTTATCTTCCTACCAAACAGCTGATAACACTCATGCCAACAGCAACTTGGTCTAATAAATTCTGTCTAATGCCAGGCCAAGCCTGAGATGACAGGAGAGATGTAAAAAGGAGAAAGGAAGAGGGTGGACCAAAGGAAGGACACAGATATCATAACTGCAGGTCAGCAATCTCTAAAAAAGTGACATTTTCAAGATGTTTGAACATGTTTATTTCAATCAAACATACATATTGTACATTCACATTAGTAAGCAGCACAGGAAAAATGTCTGAGTTTTCTTCTTCTTTTAATAAAACATGTAAAAGAGACATGTTTTGTCAGTCTTCTTTTTTGTTTATTTTGTAACATTGATACAGAGCCGTAAAATCTTAATCAAAAATCTATTTTCTTTGGTCAATATCATACATCACAATCAGTACGGCAGTACAGCAGTTCCCTTATCGTCATGTTGCTACCACTCTGTTCACAGCAAAGATCTGCATCTGGGCTGCTTGTCTGATGCAAACACGCAGATGAATATAACTGCAGTTCATTGACTGACCACTGGGGCACCCTCACATGTAAAATATCCACATATTTATAGCCTGGTTCAAATAAGGTTCTGGTCTCCATAGTCAGAATTGGTATCCGTGACAACTGTAGACGGAGTGAAAGTTTTTGTATGCAGAAATAGGGGCGTGGTCTTTTGATTGACTCACTGTGGTTAATGGCTAGTTGTCATTGCTTTAGCTACTGAGTCCTTAGCACCATCTTGGCTCCTCTTTGTGAAAAGCCCTAACAGAGTATTGTCATTTATATATTCAAGAGAATACATTTTGAGTGCTGTTAATTATTGATTCAGGCAACTGTGACTGACTGTGGGTTATTAAAAAGGATAAAGCTTAGCTAAACAGCAGGTAGCTTGTGATAAATGTGCATCAACAAAACGATCGCCAAACTACCCTCCATAGATTACTCTTTCGAACTGACTAATTCTGGATATGATAAAGCCAAGGGGATTGCAACATCAGAGATGAGGATGTTTTGACAGATTTGATCAAAATGATTGGAAGGAAATGCTAGTTAGCGTCATAGGTCAGTAGGAGCTAAGACAAAAAAAGTAGTTAATTCAATTCAATTTTATTTGAAAAGCATCTTTTACAATGCCGATTGTCTCTATGTGCTTTACAGAGAACCAGAGCATGACCGCCAAACAAATATTAACTAAAATTGTAATAGCAAATCCTAATCAAGACTATATAAACAGATGAAGGTAGCAGCACTGAGATGGTCAGAGGACTAAACTTAACTCGTGATAACTACTATATGGTGGGCTGTTCCAAATGGCCCCCAGGCTTTCTTGCCTATTTGCCCATTTCCAGATTAAGTTAGATGGAGTCATCTCTTGATTCTTCTGAGAACCTGAGTAATGTCATGGGGGTGTGTCCAGTTTTATTCATAGAGTCTGTGGTTCAGTTTTTGTGGGTGGAATTAGCCAGATAGCTTGACTCTACCCCTCCCCCTCTCAGCTGGGGGGTGTGGATCTTGTGAAATTGGTGTTACATTTTGATGCTACCCACTTTCAAAAGAAAAAGTCCAGTGAGGTGAGATAGATGGTGAAGTTGGTTAATTCTGCTCTAATCTGGGTCACTTATAGCGCAGAATCCCGGATCTCTAAACAGTGACATATTTTAAGACATAAGCTGCCTGTAACTAAATTGCACGGCTGTGTTTTGTTAGATGCATGAGTTTGTAGTCAAATACCTACATATGCACAAGGCACTTTGGTCACCTTGTGTGTTGAAAAGGGCTCTACAAATAAACATTGATTGATTGATTGATATATGCTTTCAAGCACTGAAAGAAAAAAAAAAACACTTTTTTTTTCTATATGCTTTGTCCAAGGCTGCAAATGACTGAGTAAAAAGTTAATATCCTGGTTTTTAACATACATAGTATAATTCAAATTCAAATTCAAAAATACTTTATTAATCCCCCAAGGGGGAAATTCAAGGTATAAAGTGAGCTATAAGTCTGGAATTTTTGCACATGCTTCCAAAAATACTGTAATTACTGTAAAGTTTTAGGCATCAGGATTTCACTTTAAGGAACATACTGCAATGATAACCTCCAAACTCATGTTTTAAACCACTCTACTCAATATAACCTAATGTTCAAGATATCTGCCCAATGCAAGAATGTTTTTTTTTAAAGGTTTCATAATTATGCTAAATCCATATCTTCAGTATAGCAACTGTGGCTTTATAATTAGTACATCCTCTACCCAGAAACATGTAAAGTTCAAAGACTGCTTTGAATTGCCAGCTATGAAAAAAAAACTCAAAAACATGCATCCACTAAGTCCAAAAACATTCATTATTTCCAAGAATGTGAGTGAATATAGTGTAACGGAGCCAGGAATGCAGTCCAACATATGGATACATGTTGTTGATCCCAGTCCCAAACCTTGTGTTTGCATTTTTACCATTAATGTACCTTTTTTTTTCTCCTTTTTCCTCTTCATCTCCTCCCTTCTCCATCACATTTAACATTTTTTTTTCTTTTTTTTTTTTTACAAACAAATTAGATTAAGTCAAAGTATAAATGCTGGAATTTAAATCTTTCACTGGTACCTCCGCCAAGAAGAGCCAGCTGACAAATGTTGCAGAAGTGGAAATAGTTTCCAACAAGTTTAAAGAAGTAACACATCCAAACTTGGCCTCTCAGAGTCACTAGATATTTCCCTAATTCAGAACTTTTTTTATTGCAAAAAACATTTTGAGTTACAGCTGAACTTTTGTGAGCATCTATCTGTCAGGGATTTAGATGGAAGCTTCATAATGGGACCATTTTGGTTTGAGGCCAAATGAATAAGTAGAGCTGGAAACGTTGGACAATGGAATCAGAATTACTTTATTAATCCCAGAGAGGATATTCTTATTGTTACAAGTCTCCCAAAAGAAGAAATAAAAGTTTGAATACGATAAAGAGATATAATTTAAAATATAATACCCACTCCTCAAGCATTAAATATATATAAAGACCCCACCAAAAATAATGTTTAATCTTTCGGCAACATGCAGCAGTCAACTTCATGGTCTAGTCCCAAAGTACATCTGACATGTTACAGCCATATGAACCAACATGGACTCTGAGAACCTCAGGGAGTGGTGACTAAAGTCAGGACCAAACAAGGTGAAGCTGCATTTCAGTTTTATGCTCCTAAAATCTGAAACAGTCTTCCAGAAGATGTGAGACAGACCTGAACTCTAACAATGTTCAAATCCAGGCTGAAAACAGTTGTTTAGATGTGCGTATGACAACTGAGAGGATTTTATCTGCACTCTTCATTTTTAATTGAATTTGTTTTTCTTTTAAATTAATTTTTAATTTAGTTTATTAATGATTATTTTTATGCTTGAATGGAATGATTCTATTTGCCTTCTTGTAATTTTATGCATCTGTAAAGCACTTTGAATTGCCTTGTGTACGAATTGTGCTCTACAAATAAACTTGCCTTGCCTTTTTGACTTCTGCAATAAAAGAGCTGTTGATGTGCAGCCAACATGCTGTCTGCAGCTGTTTCTCAATCTGAATCAGTAATATTTATCCTTAAACTACCTAAAAAAGAATCAGAATCAGTTTTTTTACCGAATACGTAAACACATACAAGGAATTCTGTGTCTGCATTTGTTGCCCTAAAAAAATATAATACATAAAGAATAAATAATCAAGACAACAAACAAACAAAAAATTGCAAAATTTGTGCCAGTTAACAGTTATTGGTTGAGTAGGGAGACTGCGGTGGGGAAGAAACTGTTCCGGTACCTAACCCTAACCCTAACCCCAACTCCTAACCCCTAACCCTAACCCCAACTCCTAACCCCTAACCCTAACCCCTAACCCTAACCCCAACTCCTAACCCCTAACCCTAACCCCTAACCCTAACCCTAAAGTCCACTGTCGTCTCCACAGTCTTGAGTGTGTTCTGACTCCACCAGAACACCAGCTGATTTAAATTGTAAATACTGATAAATTACAAGCTTTTTTTCCTTATTTCTTTATTTCAGTCAGATATACAACCACCGCAAGACTGTGTTTTGTGCCATGCCCATGGACTCCCATTAGTTACTGTGACTCTGACGGAAGTAAATCAGCATCACTCTTGATTCACCACAAAGCTGCTTGTGAAATGCTGCTAACACAAATCCACATCCTCCCTCTGCTGTTTGTTACCGTGCCTCCCTAAAGCATCAACGCCCGGCTCAGGCCTCTGCATGCCCAGTTATGCCGAGTCAAATAGCTTTTTAAGCAAATTCAGTGTGTCCTCATTCATGAAGGAAAGCTGTGAATGTGTGAGAAGTATGCAAAGCATATGCCATTTCACACACACAAAAAGCATGCATGCTCAATTTCATTGCAAGTGATATGGTCATTTAAGATCACTCTTCACAGCACTTAAATTAGGTCACTGGGAAACGCATCCCAGTATTTGTGCTTGAGGTATGCAAAGACTCCCACAGACATGGACAATAATCTCTCTCCTGACATGTCAGGCAACAAAGTCAAACAAAAGACAGCTTGAAATGGCCCAACTGGGACCATTAAGGCCGTGAGATTTGCTTTAATCATGGAAATCCCCCCCTCTATGTCTTCTTTACAGTGGATTCGCTATCTGGATAATTAGCCCCACTATCTGACCTGCCATAAAAGGGAGATGTTTCCTGAAATGGAAGCAAGCCTTGCAGGAATTAGAGATGCTCTGTAGCATGTGGGGAAAAAAAAAAAAAAAACAATGCAAAGAAAGAAATCCCTGTGCTTTGTAATTAGCCACCATTTCAATATACACTTCCCTGGTTACAGCTGAACTCCTCTTGGCTAAATTTTCCTGGTCTTTATTTCCTCCTCTGGTCGTTGCTTCGTCACAACCATTATTATCTTTATTTGCTCTTTTATGCCTGCTTTCTCCTTCCGCTCTCTTTCCCTTGCCATGATCTCCTCCACTTTTGCCTCTTCTACTGTGCGTGCATGTTCCTTTCCAGTCTAATGCGTTTCTTGATGTTCATGAGATTATTCCACCCATATGGCAGCCTTGATGAGGATGTACACACTAAAAGCTATTAAGCCCCTTTTTTTAAAAAGCCACCCCTATTTTCTTCTAATCTTTTCTCTTTTCTTTGTTTTTTCAGATGAAGTGAATTTGTGTCCTGAATAGTTCCCGTGCACTCATGGAACTTCAGGAGGCAGAAATAATGAGATACCATGCTGACTGACATTTCCAGACCTCAACCCCGTGTCTGTGCCCTTGTGTGGGTGTTTAGTGTGTTTTTGCACACCATAAGCTCTTCGACCACCATGAATGCAACATATATACTTGAAATGACACCTTTTTATATTCAAGCTTTTTAAAAGTTTTATATTACATACATGAAACAGACTCTTCATTTTTAAAATGAAAGAACAAGAACCAGAAGCCTTAATGTGATATTCAGTAGTCCCATTTTCCAAACCACAGATAACTGCTTCTTCTCAGTTGTTTGATGTGATTAATGAACATCTTTAATGGGACAAGGCAGAGCTGCTTCACAACTGGGTTTAATAAGCTGCAATGATCCGAAACTAAAGTTGGATTGTCAGTTTTAAAATTAAAGCTATCTAATTATGAAACACATTTTTGTTCCGTTTTTTTTCCTTCTTTTTTTACCCCATTCATTACTGGTGAAAGCTGCCCACAAGTAAATAAAAACAAACGTTTAGAAAGAAGAAACTGGCTGTGGATGCCAGTGGCTAGGTCACCAAACCATCGAACAAAAAAACAAACAAACGAGCCAAAACGTGATGCAGGCAGAGCGATATCCCAACTAGTATCAACAAAAGACGCTCAATATATGTTGCTAAACCAAGGTGTTTTTAGCAATTCTGCAGCCACCCTGGTTGTTTTGAATAATGACTCTTGGATGCTTCTGTATGAGTCATTGCATATAGCCCACCCCTGCTCAGCTGTGATTGGTCCAGTGTGTTCTGGACTGGTGGAAATGGCAGTGAATGGGAGAGGTGCCAGACTCATTTTATGTGAGGGAATTTTCCTGACGTGAGGGTATTGTTGGACACTTACTTTTAATGAATTTAAAAAAATCTATTGTTCCAGTTTGAAAATGAGCCAAGACATACGCCCAAATCGTACACTTCCTGCTAGCCGCTACCCACTAACAGCTACCAGCAAATTGCGGATTTAGGAACCTCTGCTAACCGCTAATGCAATCTTCCGCTCGCTAAAGCCGCTACCCATTATGCCAACTCCCTTACTCACTTTGTAGGTGTGGCAATGGGCGCGTCTTTTGCCCTTTCTGCAAACTTGGTATCTTGCGATCATGGGTTTGGGGTGGGGTTGCGGGTTGCGGGTGTGTGTGTGTGTGTTTTATATATGTACTCCAAATAGCAAGATATTTAATTTCAGCTCCTTTTTCACATGGTAGAGATTTTAAACTTTCTTATACCTTTATAGTATATACCTATACTTTCTCATGTTCCCACGCCCCCCGGAAGTTCGTTGGGTTTCCCCGGGAAAACTCTGATCGTGTTCTGGTTGTTGAAGACATTAAACTTTTCAAACCGTTGATAAACAATGGAGAAGATTACAGAGAAGCTGTATCTTTGGCTCGGCCACGGCAGTTAGCTGATTTGGCTCGACTACAGCAAGTGCCGAGTTGCAACCAGTCCTGCTCCGGCTCACCACCTCACCTGACAGCGTGGGAAATACCTGTCATCTGTCAGTCTTCAAACTGATGTGGCTTAATCTTTCATCAAATACCGGAATCTACTGAGCCGATCTCACCGCAGCGGGCCTGTCTCAGGCCCCTGCCGGTAAGTTTCCTACCATTCAGCCTACCTTATCCACACTTCTGAGTTTTTTCTCCGCTGCGGGCTCCTACACGGAGCCCTGGCGTGTAAGTCTCCACTCCGCTGCTCTGCATTCCTCAGCTGAGAGTTCCTGTAAAACTCCTCCACCGTCTGTCCGCGTTTTTGCCGGCTGTGTGTCTCTTCTGTTCTCAGTTCCACCGATGGCTCCAAACCGAGACGATGGAAAGAGCGGAAATCGTGGAGCTGAAGTCTGAACTCAGGTCCTTACAACGGCTCATCGAGGAACTCCTCCAGCGGCAATCAGATCTGCGTTCCCGGCTGGCGCGTCTCGAGCCCTCGGTTGACCTGCCGCCTGGGATTGCTGCTTCATCCGCCGCCCCTCCTGATATCCCCGGCCCATCTTCACGTCAGTCCCCCACCTGGACCCCGATAATGAGAGGCGCCAAACGTCTCTCCCTCCCC
The DNA here is from genome assembly GCA_018398805.1 of Hirundichthys speculiger. Lineage (NCBI taxonomy): Eukaryota > Metazoa > Chordata > Actinopteri > Beloniformes > Exocoetidae > Hirundichthys > Hirundichthys speculiger. The sequence continues at coordinate 2,111,100 of JAGFBZ010000953.1, forward strand.
TTCTACGACCCATCTGATGTGGACACCCCGCTCAGTAACTTTTTCTCCCCGCTCGCCGAGCCTGAGCTGCCCGCCCCTGCTCCCCCTCAGCCGGCTTACAGCGCGATCACGGACCAGCCTGCATCGAGGAAGCGCCATGCATCTGCCACTTCCACCTCTTCCTCGGGCTTTTCCTCTCCTCCGGCCCCCGTCGGCAAACGACCTCGTCTGTTGCCCGCTGACTCGGATCGCCCTGTGTCGGCACCGGAGTCTTCTGCTCCCGCACCCTGGCCACCTGTTGCTGTCCAAACCTCCGACCAGGTGCGCAATCACGCTGCCCCCCTGACTGCGTCCTGCTCGCCTCCTATTGGCCATCACCTGAGATCAAAGCTTACTATCTACAATGACAACCTCCATACAGCCCGCCCCGAGATTTTAATTGTAGGTGATTCTATTGTGAGATTTGTGAGGCTCCCAGGAGCAATAACCTACTGTCTCTCTGGAGGTAAAACAACTGATTTCATTGAACTGATCCCAGCTCTCCTGGACATCCATCCCTCTGTTCACACTGTAATCTCTCACTCTGGCACAAATGACGTCATGTCCAGGCACTCAACTAAACTTCATTATGACCTTGAGTCTCTGGCCACTACTGTTGAAAGTCTGGGGAGGAGATTTATTTTCTCTGGTCCCACCCCTTCTGTGTCAAAGAGCTCTGAGCATTTTAGCCGTTTGTATAGTCTGCATCATCAGTGGTTGGAAAAACTTCTCCACTGCCACTGGTCATGGTTTTATCAGTCATTTCGACTCCTTTTGGACTAGGTGGGACCTGTTTAAGCATGATGGGCTGCATCTTAACAGAAAAAGGAACTGGTATTCTAATCCACAATCTCATCAACTTCATTGCTTTTAACTCTAAGTGATGGTCTCTTCAGCAGGACCCTGCCCAGACCACTGGCCTTATCCCTTATGCCTCTGACAACGCGAGTCCTGTTGATGTTTTTATTCCTACTGATGTTGAGGCTGAAGCTGATTTAATCCACCTTCCTGCTTTACACACTCCTCCTAGGACAACCATCTGGCGGCCAGCTACCCCTCCCTCCCCCTTGCGGACTGAGCATGCCACTCCTCAGCCTCTCCCTATCCCAGTTCGCATCACCAACAGACTCCTTCACTCTAAAGCCATCAGAGACAGAGACAACTCTGTGCTGACTAGCCTAGTTGCGATGTCTAGTTCTGGTCCCGGTGAAAACAGCATCTCTATGGGGCTGCTTAATGTCCGCTCCATCACCAGTAAGGGTCAGCTCATCTATGATCTGATTAATGACCTTAAATTAGATTTCATGTGCTTAACTGAAACGTGGCAGCAGCCCAACGAGTACACTGAACTCAACCAGTGCACCCCACATGGCTTTGCTTACACCTGTCAAGCTCGTGCCTCCGGCCGAGGGGGCGGTCTGGCGATACTATACAATGTTAAGTATAAGGTTTCTCCTCTCCCTGCCACCACTCACACATCATTTGAATCTACTGCACTGAAAATCCACGGTTCCACTCCCACTATTTTAGCTGCTATTTACCGCCCACCTAAACATAACCCTGGTTTTATAAATGAATTTTCTAACTTTGTTGCCACTTTGAGCTCTCTGTCTCCCAACATAATACTTCTAGGGGACTTTAACATTCACATGGACAACATTGACAGCTCTCTCACAAAAGACTTTACATCCTGCCTGGACAGCTTTGGTCTACAGCAGTTTATCAACACCCCCACTCACTCAAGAGGACATATCCTGGATCTCATCTGCTGCACTGGTGTATCACCACTGAAACACACTATATTAGATTTTCCCCTATCAGATCACAAGCTTGTGTCCTTCACTGTTAACTTGCCATTATCCAAAATGAAAAACACCTCGCTGTATTACATTTAGAAACATCAAGAACATTAATCCATCAACTCTTTCCGACGCAATTAACTCCCTCCCAAGTGCTGACCACTTAACCACACCTGAGAATCTGATATTTCACTATAACTACGAACTCAATAACCTACTGGATACACTGGCGCCACAAAAAACACGGTCTGTTACCTTCACACGTTCTGCTCCCTGGTACACCTCAGAACTCCATCAACTCAAAACTGAAGGACGCCGTCTGGAACGCCTCTCTAGAAAAACCGGTCTTACTGTCCACAATAACATGTACCACAATCACCTGCTGCAATATAAAGATGCCATTGCCAAGGCCAAAACGGATCACTATGCCTCTGTTATCAGGACCGCTGAAGGAAATACACGCACTCTGTTCACCACGCTCAACAATTTGCTACGCCCCCCAGATACTCTTGCCCCTCACATGTACTCTACCACCCTCTGCAATGAATTCATGGACTTCTTCAATAGAAAAATTGTTAGCATCCATGATCAACTACCTCATCTATGTAAAAGCACTGACTCCAACGACTGCTTTCTTTCTGCTCCACCTTCCGTATTCCCATTCTCCAATTTTGATCTCCCAACCCCCACAGAACTATCCTCCCTCATACAGAAATCTAATTCCTCCACCTGCAGTCTCGACCCTCTGCCTACAAACCTGGTTAAACTCTGTCTCCCTTCTCTCTTACCACTCATTACCAACATCATACACTCCTCCCTCTCCTCTGGCTCCATTCCAGCCCCCTCAAAACAGCAACAATCACTCCTATACTGAAAAAACCGGGCTTGGACCCCAATGACCTTAATAATTTCAGACCAATATCAAACCTTCCCTTTCTGTCCAAAATTCTCGAGAAAGTGGTTGCTACACAGGTTCATAATCATCTCACTCACAATACCCTCTATGAAGAGTTTCAATCTGGCTTCCGTCCACATCACAGCACTGAAACAGCTCTGGCAAAAATCACTAACGACCTTCTAATGGCAGCAGATTCCGGGCATCTCACTATACTCATCCTCCTTGACCTCACTGCAGCTTTCGACACAATCTCCCATAGCATCCTCCTCGACCGCCTGACCTCCATTGGTCTAACCCACAACACTCTCTCCTGGTTCACCTCCTACCTCTCCGGTCGCACACAGTTTGTACAGCTCAAGAACTTCAATTCCAAACCCTCCCCAGTCACCTGTGGTGTGCCGCAGGGCTCCGTCCTTGGCCCCCTTCTTTTCATTATCTACCTACTCCCCCTTGGCAATATCCTCAGGAACCATGGACTAAACTTTCACTGCTATGCTGACGACACCCAGCTCTATATCTCCTGCAATCCTGGCTCCCCACTTCCTCCACCCCCCCTCCTTGACTGTTTGCAAGATGTCAAAACCTGGTTTTCTCACAACTTTCTCAAACTCAATGGAAATAAGACAGAACTTCTCGTAGTTGGCACCAAATCAACACTATCCAAATCAAACAGTTTCTCACTACTCATCGATAACACCACTGTCTATCCCTCCCTCCAGGTCAAGAGTCTGGGCGTAGTCCTCGACAGTACCCTCTCTTTCACTACCCATATCAACAACGTCACCCGGTCTGCATACTTTCATCTCCGTAATATCAATCGCCTTCACCCATCACTCTCCCCTAATACCACTTCTATACTGGTCAACGCTCTCGTCACAACCCGCCTTGACTACTGTAACTCACTTTTATATGGTCTGCCACAGAAATCCCTCAACAAACTACAGTTAGTTCAAAACTCAGCGGCACGTATCATTTCCAGAACTCCATCCACACAGCACATCACTCCTGTCCTCAAACAGCTTCACTGGCTCCCGGTCCACCTCCGCATCGACTTCAAGATCCTGCTCCTTACATTCAAGGCCCTCCATAACCTTGCACCCCCTTACCTCACTGAACTCCTCCAATCCTACACACCTTCCCGTGCACTCAGGACCTCCTCTGCTTCACTCCTCTCCATCCCCTCTGCCCACTTAACCACTATGGGACTCAGATCCTTCAGCTGCACTGCCCCTCGGCTCTGGAACGCACTCCCTCACCACATCCGGTCCCTCACAACACTGTCAACCTTCAAGTCACATCTCAAAACACATCTGTTCAGACTGGCCTACCCCCCCTAACATACGGTAACTGCTCATTACGGTTGCATTTATTTTTATTTATTTTATTCTTTTAATTATTATTATTATTATTATTCCCGTCATTGCTGTTGTTGTTTTATTATTGTTTATTATTGTTGTTTTTGTATTTTAATTGCTTTGTTGTAAGGTGACCTTGAGAGTTTTGAAAGGCGCCTATAAATAAAATTTATTATTATTATTATTATTATTATAATTGAAACAATATTTTTCTATTAATTGAAATCAGAGAAACCTTCTTCGACCCTCACAGGGAACTATCTTCAGCTGCTTCCAGCTCCATCCTTCCTCCACTGTGGTGCATAACAGCCAGGTTGTGATTTGCTATTGCTTAGGGCTTGTTGTTACTGCAGCCTGTGAGCATGTGCGTGCACGTGTGCGTCTGTGTGCATCTCTGTGTGTGTGTGTGTGTACTGGCCACCAGGTACAGCTGATATCATTCTTTTGCAGATGTGCTCTGACATTTCCTCACAGCTCAACGCAGCCCCATATTGGTGGACAAACGCTTGCACAAATGCTTGCGCATACATCCAGCAGATACACACAGAAAGGAGAGCCCGAAGGCACAGCCGACCAGAGGATGAAATGTCAGTATGAACAGGAGTCTGTGGGAAAGAGATCATTTACTAGCAGTGTCTAGAGAGACACCAGTACATCAGCTTTGAGCGGTAAACCTCTAAGAGATACACCTGAAAGCTGCTCATGAACACAGAATGCAATAACCTGTAGAATACATTTGCATCATGCTTTATTTCTTTGTTGCTCTCCTTTAAAGACTGAGAATGTATAACACTCAATGATAAATGTAATTAACCCCTGTATGGTCTTCATTTTGTGGCCCTCTTGGTATCCCTCGGGTCAAATTCACCCAAAACATATTTTGGGTTTTAAAAACAAATTTTTCTTGACAAACAATTAACATATATTATCTTTATCTCAATTTTAACCAATAGAGATAACATATATGTTTAAATATGTTTTTACATCTGCCCCAGCCACTTATAGTGACCCCGGATAAATGTGGAGGTTTGTATCAGGAAGGGCATCTAGTATTTCAAAATAAATAAATTAATTAAAATAACTAACTAGGCAATGATCTGCTATGACCCTAAAAAAAGAGAAAAGAAGAATGCTAAACAAACCTGTGAACACATTATTATCAAATTGTCTGCTTTCTTTTTAGCTATTTTCAGAGACTCATGAGATGTCTGCACTTCAGAGGCAACATAAAGCAGTTGGAAATATAATCTTCTCTTTGCTTATACTGCTATTACCAATAGTTGAGTGAACATGTAAATATTGCAAAAACTAAGGAAATGTGACAAATGGACACAAGCGGGAGCAGGGGTAGCGTAACTCTGTAACGATGGGTTATGATGACAGCCGTGGTCGTGATGCGGCTGATGCTTATGAGCATGGCTGCACTGAAGTTGATGATAAATGTCATACTTAGAAGAAAGCAGAACAATGGCTTTAGGCTGCAGACACAAATAAACAGTTATAATTAGCTTGCTCAAATACAATGCACCCTCTGCTAACTACTCATGTGTGCACTGATGTAGGAGCAAGGTGTGTGTATGAGTGTGCTAATGTGAGCCAAAACAAGCTCAAAGATGCCGATGAATCTCCTATTAAAGAGCTCCTCCAGCTGTCGGAGGTCCCGGACCCTCAAGACCTTCTTTTTTCTGTGCGCAGACAGTTCATGTCTGTTTAACCTTAACTGACCTCTACATCCAACGTAATCCGCCTTAGATGACGCATAACCTTTTACTTAGCAGAGCTTCCCATGAATGTGTTTATTCCCTGTTTGCTCCCTGACAAAGCCCACTAAACAAATTCCAATTAAGAAAAAGAGCAATACAGCATGAATGATAATTCAAATCAGTGCCGTCCTCAAAGCAGATAAAAGCTTAATTACTTTTCTAAGAAAAGCTACGAAAAGGTCCTCTCAAATGTGTTATTTCCTACTGTTTTTAGGTCAATTAGTTTTTGAAAAAATAATAAATTAATACCTTAGCTGTGCACCCAAATGTATCCATGGAAATTAGTTGTCTCTACAGCCATGCCCAAAGTTAATACCTCCTTGTTAGAACTTTTAAGTGTAAAAATATGTTGGAAATCGTCCAACTGTTTTTGTATTAGGCAAATACAACCTAAGACAAACAGCAACATTTAACTTTTACCACTGTTCAATTATTTAAGAAAACAAAAGGTAAGACAAAATGAAAAAAAAAAGTAGTCTTAAAATGTTCTGCAGTCTTAAAATGTTTGCAGAACAGATTTGTGTGTAAATTGTGAATAAAACAAAATTTATGCATCTTTTGGTGGTCAAGAAAATGTTGGTTGTTCCAAACTTTATGTACTACGAACAAAATCAATCCCCTGCCCCCGACCACGTGTAGCACATAAATATTGTCATTCTCGGACTTTACGATGTTAATGCCTGATATGAACCATTGTTTTCAAAATGCTGATACATTTAAAACACATCTTTTGAACATGACAATGAATTTTAAATATGGCATGTTTATCCTGATTGATGAACATTTTGCATGTTTAAGCTTCAGATTGTGTTTATTACAGTGTTGGTTGTTTAAATGACTTGATCTGCTGACAGAAACACGTGCGGTGACTGGAACCATTATCCAGCACACCAACGGTGTCATAAAGCAGTGGTGGATCTCTGAGATGCTTCTCAGATAATAGAGGCAATGCAGTTGTTTACAGCAGAGACCTTTTCTGACATAATGTCTTTCTTTTTTTTCGTTTTAGTTTCCATCCAAAATTATATCAACAATTTCCAAATCACTAGTTGACTACTTCCTCAGACAGAAGTGACATCAAATATCTGCATTCAGTCCTGATCTTTGTGTTGTGTGGTCGTGTTAGCCTGCACTGAACACCTCCTAATATGGTGGTCCGTGGGTGGGATTTATGATAATTAACAATCCCATCCTGCAATCATACATACAAACAAATATATAGATGTTCTTACAAAAAAGATTTTTACACAATTCTGGAGCAGATGTTTAGTGAGGACAAGTAACAAGGATGAACCTTCTTCAGGCATTTCACCCAAGATACCGCCAAGACTTGACTTTATGTTGACTGTAAATTCCAAACAAATGAGCCTAATTTTCTTTCTACCCTCTTTAATGAGAGTTTAAAGCTGAGTCGTGGCTGGCACCAAAGATTCTTTTTAAACCAAAGATAGGCAAACAAGTGAATCACCACTTCCAGCACATAAACAAGATGGTGATGATGAGCGTTCCACACTAGCATCTAGCATCCAGCTATGTAAAAAATGTATTTCATGAAGACACACTTATGCTCTCAAAAATAGTCAGCAAAAGTGCACAAGAACACAATTTCAACTCTGTGTACTTAAGTATTTGTTAAACAATTGCAATTTTCAACTATATAGGACTGTATTTAAGGCATCTAAGATGGTCAGTGAGGCTTGGCGGGTCTGAGATGACAGCTTGGTGCTTGCTGGTAAAAACTGTTCTTTTAATGCTTTGTACTCACAAAAGGGTATTCTGGCTTACCTCCCGCAGTCAATAAACACATATGTTAATTTGTGACTCTAAAAATGCTCATGGGAATGAGCTGGACCTACGTGACCTTTGGAGGCAAAGGTCTGTAAAAGAGATTTTTGATTTAAATGGGACTAACCTGGATAAATAAGGCTAATAAATAACACATTTCAGCTCAGGGTCTGAGCTACATTGTGAGTATTGAGCAAACTAACCTTAGATTAAACTTGCTGGCGCATCTACTCCTGGGAAAATTTGCAATTGTATTGAATTCTGAGCTCCAAATTGATTGGTTAATGGTTTTGTAACCCTTTGTGTTGTGCAGCAACAGTTGCTTCTCAAAGACGACAGCTGCTTACGTCTTTCCCTCCTGGTATTGTGTTAATACACCCCTGGATGCTCCAGACCATCAAACTGTCTAAATGTACGCTTCAGTTCAACCAAGGCTGATGATTAACAGCATATATACCCTCAATACCCTCATAAATCCAGAGGAAGCAGTAAGGGGGTACTCAGTGTTGCCCACATGTTGTTGCTTTTCAGTAGTTTTCAGTGTCCTACTACAGTCAAGTTAATGTACTTATATTTATTGCTATAAAACATAGAATTATACACAGTGATAGTAACAGTTGGACATGTAAAGCTTAACTCTGGTACCTTTATTCTGTCTGAATATAGTCTTTTATGTGTCCCTTATGCCACTGAAGTCCTTTTTGCTCATTATTCTCAAGGAGTCAGTGGTATTTTGTTCAAACACTTCAAGTGTATAAAAACCTTTGCTCAATGTTAAAAGCTTCATTTGTATAAATGAAAAGGTGATTTAGAAAAAGAAAATAAAAGCTTTTCATTTACTTTAGTGCAGGTTTGGATGGATTCTGAGACTGAATAGAGGCTGATGTCAGTTGCACACATCTACTGCATCCAAACACAACCTTTCCCTACTGCAGAGATGAGACATTTGAATTCAGCCCAATTAAAGCTGTCACGTAGAGACGGAATTACAACATGCAATTACATTAGTAACGTGACTGGAGGGATATATGAGAGAAAGGATGACACACATGCGATCGAAAAATTAGACTGCACGACTTTGAAAAATATTGTAAGGTACTTGGGAGAGGAGAGAAATTAAAGTTGATGTCTGATCGCTTGTTTACAACCTCATTTCTGAAAGATTTGGCCCTCTGGGAATCAAATATGGTTTTAGGAGATTTGCAAATTATTGCACTTTTGCTTTCATTTACCTTTTACACAAATGGAACTTAAAGAACAAATCAGATGTTGAAACTGAGGCATTTTACCATTTCATATTAAAAATTGAATTGCTTTCAAAAAAGGCAACCAAAGTCTGGAAAAATAACTGATGCAAATCAAAAACAAATGGATGAGCATTTGACAAGAAATTAGGTTAAGTGCCAACAGGTGAGTCACATGACTGGGTATAAAAGGAGCCTTTCAGCGAGGTGGAGGCTCTTGCATGTAAAGATGGGGGATATTGACCAAACTGTGACCAACTGCTCCTAAAAATTCTGGAACAATTTCAGAAAAAATGTTCCTCAATGTAAAATTGTAAAAGACTTTGAAGATCCCAGAACCTACAGTACATAATACCAGAAGACTCTGAGACTCAGAAAGAGTGTGTATGGAGGGGACCAGGCCGAAGGCCAAAACTGGAGGATGCACATGATCTTCAGGCCCTCAGGCTGCTCTGCAGTACAAACAGACATGAGTCTCCACAAGACGTCACTGCAGGAGCTCAGCAACACTTCCAGAAATCACTGTCTGTCAACACAGTCTGCTGTACAATCCACAAGTGCAAGTTAAAGCTGTATGATGCAAAGAAGAAGCCATATGTGCCATATGTAGAACAACACTGTCTTCTATGGGTGAAAAACTCATCTAAAATGGTCTGAGGCAAAATGGAAATCTGTTCTGTGGTCAGATGAATCAAAATTTGAAATTCTTTTTGGAAACCAAGAATGTCCTGCGACTAAAGAGAAGAGCATCCCAGCTTGTTACCAGCAGACAGGTGAAACGCCTGCATCTCTAGTAGTGTTGTAGTGTCGGTGTTGTAGCGGATCTGAAGCAGCCTCTGCCTGAAGACACTCTGCTGCTGAATCACTGTGCTGTGAGGACGACGCTCAGGCTTGTCCATTATGTTTCTCATTTTCTGAAATATCTTCCTTTGCACCATCAGCTCCGGAGGCTCCAGAGCAGAACCAGCCTTCTCCATTAGTTTGTTCAGTTTTTTTTAAAGCCACTGTCTCGGATGCTGCTCCCCACACAGATGACTGCAGATAGGAGAACTTCAGAAACCGATCTCCTCCCAGACATTTACAGACAACTATTAAAAGAAGAGACATCTTCTGTGGAAGTTGGAACACTCCCCTGTTCCAACTTTTTGGAGATGCGCTGCTTCCCTCAAAGTCAAAGTGAGCTAATATTTTTAATGAAATGGTAAAATGTCTCAGTTTCAACATCTGATGCATTCTTTATGTTCAATTGGGAATCAAATATGGGCTTATAAGATTTGAAAATCATTCCATTTTGTGTTTGTTTTGTACAGCGTCCTGACATTTTTGGAATTGGGGCTGTACATAGAGATCCATGTGAATGCTGAGAACTGAAATATTTCTGATGTGGATGAAAATCACATCTTTTTTCTAATAGCTTAAGTCATTATTTGCAGACATTTGGTTCTTTTTTGTTTGATTATTCATAGGTTAAAATATCTGTTTAAAATTCTTATCTTTCAAGTTAATTATTTTCATACAGCACTGAATACATCTTCTGGGTCTGACCACTTAGACTGCAGCAAAAGTGTCATTTACCAAAACTGTTCTCTTATTCCACAAAAGTGGAAGCCTAATGTTGAAAATGTTTAATAGAATATGTTCACAGAACACTGTGTTTAATGCAGATAAGACATCAGAAGGTTCTGGTGTCAATTCCATGCAGGTGGCAGGTTCAGTGGAAAGGTTTTGTCTCCAGGTTTCTGTTATGTTGGATCTCCACGCTGCAGGATTTTGGGCTGTGGTATATGAAAGATCAATGTTGTGGAAGAGCCAGTAGGGATATCTCTGGTCTTTGGCCATAATTGGCTGTCCCACAACCTACAATATAAGCAGTTTGACGACAGCTGTCACACTGGTCTTACAACTAAAGAATATCTGATAGAAATTTCTGACAGTGTCTGAAATCCTAAGACTCCATCATCTTACAAGCCAATTCATATGCGACTTGAAATAACACACTGATTATTACGACCTTGCGGTATTCAAAAGAAAACTAAGAAGCCAGAGTTGGCCTCTTTTTTCTAACCAAGACGGGGAACAGATGCTTCTCCTTTACCGCTTTTTTAAAAAGCATTTTGGCACACGTAAACGTTACACCAGAGCGGTTTATTTCTATGGGATTCCATGAATGCCAAAAATATGTTCAAGTGCTCACTGTTTATGTCCATTGATCGTTTGTTAAGACGTTTCCCCATGTTTATTTAACTTTCAACAATACTCTGGTTGTGTCAAAGCTCTTTTAACAACTACTTTGTCCATGTAGATTGCTCACTTGGCCTTAACGTTTGGTTGTATCTATTTAACTTTGGTTTACACTGTTGTCTCCTTACACTCACTGTCTGATTGTGTCACCTGTTTTTCTCGTTATGATGCATCGTTGGTACGTGTCATTAGTACGTGTCGTTGCTATGCATTGTTGCTTTGCGCCATTATGATGTGTCGTCAGTACATGTCGTTGCTATGCGTCGTTGCTATGCATTGTTGTACGCGTCGTTGCTAAGCAACGACGCAACGCAACAACGCAAAGCAACAACGCATCATAACGAGAAAAACAGGTGACACAATCAGACAGTGAGTGTAAGGAGACAACAGAAGTGTAAACCAAAGTTAAACAGATACAACCAAACAATAAGCATAAAACATATTTTTGGCATTCATGGAACCCCATATATTTCCACGTGTTGCTTGTTTACTGTTAGTTTATACAGATTACTAAGCTCCACATCCACCTCATCAGTTCAAGAGGGCTGATCATCGTCCAGTCTGCACATATCATTTTTGACATCGTACCCAAGATTAAGCAAATACAAATAGTGCATTGTGAGATGTCATGATCTTATATGACTCCAGAAATCATGCAGTGTATTTGAGCCCTACACTAGGAACTCATTGACCATTCAGTAACTTCAGCATGTGAAAATGTTATAATTAGAGAAAGAAACAAAATCAAATTGTAACAGAATATGAGATGGTTTCAGTCAAAACAATATGGTTCTCAACATAAAGGAAGTTCATTAAGAGATTTAAGCTTTGATTTTGACAGTCAGTGCAGAAGGAATGAAAATAAATGAGAACTGGGAAACTGTGAGAATGGCTAAACTGAGGCTCATCTTTTTAAAAAAAAGAAAAGAAGAAAAGTACAAATGACTCTCAGAGCATGTGGAAGAGCATCAAGAATATCATCTCCTGCTGATGTTCTGAAGACCTTCTACTCCCACTTTGAGTTTCTCAACAGTTATAAGACAGGTGCATCCTTCCACCAGGTGAGCTACCCTTTACTGTATATGTTGTGGATGCGAGGAGGACATCGCTGAGAGGGGAATATATTCACCAACTCACAGGGGTGATGACAGACATCTTTAACATCTCATTCTTCCAGCTGCAGAACGCATGAATGACACCATGAACATCAACATGAACTCCAGACCTGCACTGTTAGATGTTCCTACCCACTTAGATAGCAGGGATTTCTGCATCTTCTTTGACTGGGTTTGATACCTGCAGGCGTTAATCAACAAACTGGTACTGTTGGGAGATGGAGAAGTCAGGAGGTCCAGGACTCTCTTTGTAACTGGTCCTGAACCTTTTGACGAACAGGCCACAGTGTCATCTTCTACCATCGCACTCCCCACTAGGATGTGTTCTGAACCCCCTGATGTACACCCTGGTGACCTTTGATTTGCTCTTAAAAGTACCAAAAATGAATCATTAAGTGGGAATTTACAGATGACAGAACTGTTGTTGGACTCATCTTCAACAACCCGGAGTGTTTGGAGAAGATGCTGTGGTGATACGTTCTACTTTTAAATAGCTGGGCCTGCACATCACTAATGACCTTGTATGGGGAACCAACACAACCAGAAACCAGAAAGAAAGACCACCAATGGCTGTGCTTTCTAAGGAGGCTGTACTTACGTCCTTTTACCAGTGTAAATCCTGACATCCCCCATCGCTGTTTGATACAGGAACTGTGTTGTGACTGACAGGAAGGAGCTGCAACAAGTAGTTAAATCTGCTATAAATAAATAAATATCCAATAACGGCCTGCCTTCTTTGGAGGACTTCTGTATCAGTAGATGCAGGGCCAGAGTTCCATGTATCATGCAGGACTCCTTAACTTATTCTGTACGCTGCTGGACTTGAAAAAACTGATTTTGTTCCATGTTTGAGAACATATTTGAATAACAATAATCTGAATAGAACTGAAAAAATAATAATATTGTAAATGACAGAAGCATTTGAATGGAAGACTATTCAGTTGCTACACCATTATCATTGTTTAGGTATTGTTTTTTTTTTTATTTTATTTTTTTTTTTTTTTAATTTGCCCATCTTTCGGAGAGAGGTGTCTTTTATGTGCTTTTTGTCAGTATTTCCCAGCACTTTGAGTTTGACTGTTATTTCTTTGTTTGTAACGCTGTCTCTGAGTGCTTTTTCAACATGTTGTTTCAATTCTTTTCTTCCAGAAATAATAACAACTAATCAGGCCTCTTTGTCGTACCTACTTATTGTTAAACATCTTTTCTTCCATCCTCTTCAGGAGGTTTTTCTTTTGATGCTGCAGCATGTATTATTAAATTCATTCTCTAAATGTTAGCATGGAAAAGGCAAGAAAAAAAAGTGTAAAAAAAAAAAAGAGTTAAATGTTAAACTAATTTGAAAGCAACATTTTCTGCATATCACATAGCAAAGTAACTCAGATGGGGTTTTTTTACTCAAGATCATCATTAGGCCACATGTGGGCTTTTAAAAAGGACAAAATGTATCTGTCCTGGAATTTAAATTTCCAATATCTCTGTTCATTAAATGTGAGTGATTTAAAAGGCCTTTTGTCACCACAGTTGCTCCAAAGCCAAGGATGGACGGGGGGGGGGGGGGGGGGGGGGGGGTGTTGGGCTGCTTCCCTATCCACCTACCTCCTTACCCCACCCTTGACCCACTGAAGATGGTTCTGTGACTGATAACCGATGCGAAGGCCATCAGACAGGCTTTACTGAGACAATAAATGAGGCGGAACTGTAGTTTCACTGTGAGAAACATTAGTTATGTATTAAGAGCGCTTGGTTGAACCCTGTGTCAACCCACTCCTCCATGCTCTCTTCTTTCCTTCTTGTCGATACCCCCCCTCCCCTTCCCTCCACTGATGTCTCGTGTCATTTCCTGAGTGACCCGTCATCATGAAGCCGTCTATTTCTCACTCCTACACATTCCTCGATTTTCAGACTTACTCTTTGTCAAAGATATACTGAGTCATAGATCAAAATATGGACAGTTTGGCTATATTCTTTTTTTTTTTTTCCTTGTATATCAAACTCTCATGTTTAGATTTATGCTATAATTTTTACACTCTTTGATTTCTGATTCATCTTTGCCTCACCAGAGCTGTTATTATTGTTGGAATGCCAGAAAAAAAAAATAGGCCTTTGAAAGAAGCCACTGAATTTGCATAACTGGAACTTGGTTCATTTAAATAAACTGTTTAGTGTAAAACTGTTAGATCTAAACAATCAATGCCAAAGTTTGAAAAAAAAAACATAATTTTAACTGCTCAAATGCCCATTTCATAGCAAACGCATTCTGAATAATGGCTGTAAATAATGCAGAAAACAAAGGCATCTGAATATAAACTGCTGGTGCATCGCAGCTTCCTTGTCGTTTAGTAACATTGTAGTTCTTTGCACTTTGTGGACAGTAGCGATCCAATTACTCAGTTTATGTTGCGTGAATTCAAACAATGCGAAGAAGAGCAAAACAAAAAGCTGCAACTGGAGCTGCTTTTGTGAAGCAGGTGTTTTCAGATATGTTTTTATATATTTCACCATTATACTATGAATAACTTTACAATAAACATGTTCTGGTAATGTCCTCTTTTGACATTCCAAAAAAAAGGAAAATATATCTTCTTTCACACACGCTCCTACTGCCAGTCTCCCATTCACAGTTCCATTTACTCCAGAGGATGGAAACGACATATTCTTTTCAAAATGTTGAACTCTGTTTTGCCTCTGCTAGTCATTGTTAAGTCATAACAATGCCATATGTGATATGTAGCACAGTACTATAGGTATCTCTGCTTTATGTGAAAAAAAACAAGACAGGAATGGCACAAGTTCTAGGAGCTACTTCAGACAGAGCTGGGTTTGAAGAATTACTTCCCCTCTCACATACCTCCTGATGTCTCTCGTCTGCCACCCTTAAAATTCCCCACCTCCTCCCCAGCTCCACCTGCAGGCTCTAAGAAGGAGAGATTAAGTTATACTCATCTCCTCTAATTGTCTATGTATGCCTTAAAAGAGGGAATTTATTAGATAAGAGCCCATATGCCAAAATTTTAATACTTTATCATTAAGAAAACCTTTGAAGTGTTCATTGTGAAAGTTATCTGACTGAGGTGTTACAGCAGCAACATTAGCTGCATGTTTACCTTGTTGATGCAAGTAGGAGCCATGCGAGATTGTGAAATTGGGGCAGGTGAGGTTTCTCTGACTTTCTGAGTTGGAATTCAGAACTCAGGCGGAAGTTCCAGTTAAAACTTCTGTTTGGAACCTCATTACAACAACAGAATACAAATGGAGCTGTCACAGTAATGTCAAGTTCAAATCTGAAGACATTTTTCTGTGCTACATAATGTGGCTATCAGGAGAGAACTGTGTAGTACAAACCTCAATACTGTAAACAGATCTGTCTGTCAACGCTTCGCTTACTCCTGTAATGCAGCCATTCCCAAACTTCAGAATATCAAGGCCCCAATTTGAAATGTGAAAAATCTCTGCAGCTCACCTAAACCTTTAATCACAACTGTGATCAACATACAGGACAAGGAACCATGATCTGATATTAATGTAAGGGGTCAACAAATAAGGTGGACACTTGTCATATTAAGTCAAGATGACAGTAGAATAACACTTATCTTGTTTGTTTTATTATTTCTTAATGTTTTTTAATCATGTCATGAATATTTTACAGTAATTAAAAACATTTAAAAAAGATCGAGGATTTAAAACACATTGTTTAATTTTAATGACCTCTCACGGCCCACCTGTAGTACCTCCACGGCCCAGCAGGGGGCCGCGGCCCACACTTTGGGAATCACTGCTGTAATGAATTAGTGTAGTTTGCTGTGACGCTGAAGCACTTTGAATTACTTCCTCAGTATGAACAGTACTCTATAAATACATTTGGAATAACTGACTCATGTTAAACTCATGTTGTATAATAAACATTAATTTATACATGAACTTAAGAACCTGTGTGGGAAACATATGTGTAAAGCAATGAGAAGAACACTTATTGATCTTCCATTAATCTTTTTTTTCATTTTCTTGAAATCCCATATTTAGAATTTGGAAGCCTAGCACTAAATATGGGTAACATCCACTACTGAGTCACATTGGCACCACTCCATGTAGAAATCCATGTCCTAACAAGGCAACGCTCTTTTGTGTTTTGTTTCAGCTGGCCAATAAAGTACGAGTCTAATGAAGACTTTGAAGAATATACCGATGTTTACAAGACATGTCCATTATTTCACCTCCACAAACACACAGTGCACCCAATACTAACATCATTAGATGCACTTGGCACACAATGATGTTGTCTTGTAATTATACTTCACTGTGAAATGATGTTAAAGGAATTTCCTTCTTGTTCCAGCTGCACAAGCGTGGGTTTTTTCTAAGTTTGTGTCGGGGCGCTGTATTCATTAAGCGTGGCTGGAGGTGGTGGAGTTTTTAACTTGACATTTCCGAGGATCAGCGAGGATCAATAGCAAAGGTCAGAGGAGCAATAACCCCTAGCTTGTTTTGACTCCGGTAACAGAAAGGCTGCCTATGGCTGCCCTGTCAATCGCCTGATGCCTTTAGAGCGTATTCTCCATCTGCATCGATCAAGCACCACACTGTGTTTGCTGAGAACCAGGAGCTGCAAGCTTAGGATGTTCTCAGCCTGATATTTCCTGAAAACAGGAAAAAAATAAAGTAAAATAATGGAACGCACAAGCTCGCTCTGTGTGTTTTCTGAGAAAGGGGAACTATTACCTTCAGTAAATTCCAGCTGCCGAGTCCAAATGTTGGTGTCGTACCCTGTCTTTTGTCAATAACTATCTTTTTCTTGGTGCAAACAGAACTCATATCAGCATTTTCATTGCTGTGAAACACAGCAAAAACTTTTATATACAGACATGGATAAATGTGTTGGTACCTTTTCACAAGAGATAAAGACTCCACAACGCTCTCTAAAAATGAATTGAAATTGACAAATGTTTGTGGAATCCCTCATTATCTATCCTATGTTTTCCTGTTATTTATTATTCACGTGAAATGAAAACCGTTCAATAAACAGAAGACGATGTCATGGATATGAATGATGGGACCTTGACTCTCACTTCTACAGCAGCAGTCGCTACCAACACGTGACAGGATGCAAGATGCCCTCTTTACACTACATTCTTCACATCTTTCTAACCATGTTCAACAAGATTAAGATTAGGTTTCATAGAGGGCCACTCAATAATAGTCTAATGTTCTTTATCGCCCATTCATGGCTTCTTTTAACTGCGTTTTTGCGCATTAATCCTTTTAGAGGAACCCATGACCTGCAGCTGAGGCTAAGCCTCCTGATACTCGGCAGGATGCCTTCAAAACGCCAAACATCACTCTCCCAGATACTTTGTGGCTTGTCAACATGTATCCCTGCAGAGGTGGACCAATCGTCTGCCATTGTGAAAGTTGTTGTTCTGATTCCTATTCTGAGTCCATATGTTTGGACCGGTGTCCTTGGGCAGAACACTGAATCCCACACAGTCTCTGATGCTTCTGTTGTGATAGAGAAAGGACTACCTTGACTTTCTGCATGAATGTGGGGTGTAGTGTAAAGGTGCTATATAACCTTTCCACACTGATGTACCTTGACCTTTGAGTTCGGATTTAATGCTTCTGGATATTTTCTGTGGATCTTTTTCTACCATCCTCACTATTTCACTGATTAACCCGGATCTACTGTGGTTTTCTGTCTAAGCTCCTCAAACAGCTCGCTCCTTTGCTTATTCTGGACCGTGTTCAGTGTGGCACTTATGGCCCTTTTCCACTAGTACCTACTTGGCGTGGCTCGACTCGACTCGGCTCTGCTTTGGAGGTTTTCCACTAGGTCATAGTACCGGCTCGGCCCTCCTTTTTTCGTACCTACTTGGCTGGGGTTCTATCCGGGCTGAGTCGGGCCGAGAATACAACGTCAAACGCCATTGATTGGCCAGAGAGCAACGTCACGGATGAGCCTTAAGCGACTCCTCCACACCCGCCATATTTAAAACTCAGCAACAACAAACTCAACAGCGATTTTACTTTACCTGCAATTGTCTACTTCACAAAACGAAGAATGGCCGGCAAGTCTACTCCATGGTCGAATGACGAAGTCGCAAACGTGACCAGAGTTGCCGCATATAAAACACGTCACTGTGTTTCAGGCCACCTTACCATGAAGGCCCCACCCACATCGAGGTGGTACTGAACTACAGTGGAAAACCACTGAGACCCAGTCGAGTCGAGCCGCGCCGAGTAGGTACTAATGGAAAAGGGGTATTATAGTGATACCGAATAACTCAGTGGCAACACTTCTCCCTATAAACGGGCTGCATGCCCGACTACAATGTCTAATTACGGTGAAACACACTGAAACATTAAAGTAATAGAAAGATTTATGATCACGTTCAATGGTATTGAAGTTTAAGGGTGTCTAGGTTTGAACTGTCTTTGTAAAGTAATCCTTTTTTTGTTTAGTCTGTCACCTACTGAAGGCATGCAGCTATCCATGAGAAACCTGAGGAATGAAGCATTGTTTCAACAAAAAAAAAAATCGCCCACATCTGCAGCGAGGAGAGCTGCCAGTTAGCTGTGAGTACCGTCAGTAAACCTCAGAGACTCGGCCATTATGAGGTCCATCATGCGCACTGAGGGGGCATTGTGCACCCCAGATTGTAAACAACAAATCAATAGTTCATTTGTCATTTGGTTTGGAAGGAAACAAGTTTTTTTCAGGGGAGGGATCCACTTTTTCAATCCAAATGAACCAATCAATCTCGGCCCTCTCCTGGGGCCTCCCTGCCAGCAGCGCACGGTGAGGAAGCGGCTCGAAAACTCCTTCCCTTTCCATTTTCTCGCTCACTTCTGTCCCCGCGTCTTATCTCTTTTCTTTGCTCATCTCTTTTCCACTCTTGCTAATACTCTCTCAGCCTAAAGGATCTCTCCGCCGTTTTTCCCTCTGAATGTGTCTGCTTCCCGTGCCTTTCTACGCCACCACCCACGTTTGCTTCCTCGTGGTGCATTTGTGATTCGGAGAAGACAGGAGGAGGAGAAAGAGTGGAGGAGGAGAATAGGTTCCACTGTTCCGCACTGTTGGTATTTTGTATTTAAGTAGGGGGCAGAATGTTCCTGCCAGACTGCTGCTGATGCTGAACGGGACTGGCAGGTGGATTATACCTTGTGCTGCTTTGTCCCTGGACAAATTTAAAGGCAGGCCAACAACTGAGCACCATGGGAGAATAGGTACAAGGGAGGTTTAGCCTGTCTTTTTCTTCCCTCTCCTCTTCTTTCCTTACTCTATTTTCCTAAGGCCATTCAATTTTTTGGTGAATATGATTTCTCTGCTTTGCTATTTCCCCACCCACATGTAGAAACACAAAGATAGGTCGAAACTTGTGCAGTTTCATTTCCTCAAATTAACACAAATGAAATGCCCGTGTGTGAAGCAAAGCGAGATTCAACTCTCCGCTCTGTTCTAAGCATCTGATTAGCTTTAAACACAAGAGACTGTGGGGGCTGAAATCAAGTGGGAGTGTATGAATATGATGATGATGACCAGCAGAATTAAGCTGAAACACTCAAAGAAACTCACCACCCAAATTATATATATATATTCAGAAATCTGGGCCTTTTCCTTTTTTTTTTGTGAGATTCATGTGAAAGAAGATGTTATGCAATCAAGAGGTCATATTACGCATTGATGGTCATTCCCTTTCTTTTAGTAGGTGATATAGCTTTTTCAGACAAAAAGTCTGATGTTTACAACTGAATTAGTTGTTAAAAGTCATGTTGTAGTCGAGGGTTTTCTCCCAGGACTTGATAACATTGACTTAATGAAAAAATTAGCAGTTGTCACTTTGGGTGGTCTTAGCTGGCTAGTCAGAGCAGATTTGGTCTACTAGTGTGTGGGGCCTTCAAGAGACAGAAGCAGTGAAGGGAGAATTTTCACTTTCAGGACTTCTGCCTGCCTGGGGGGCACTCACGAGATAGTTCATTGACAGGGAGTCAATGGAGCCGAACGCCATTTAAAGTCTGGACCAGAGTGGATTTTTTTTCTTTCAATTTTCATTATGTTGCATTACGAAACACCAGTGGGTGTTTTCCATGTTTAAATATCCATTTCACTTCCATTTAAAGGAAAACTTGATTCGTTTTAAGAAGCATCATTTAACTCTCATGGTCTCCCGTCCCACCCAAAGGAATTGGACTCCCATCTCGGTCGTCTCTTGAGTCAACTGCATATCTCATAGAGCTGCTGTGGACTTCATGACAGAGCCGACAGACTCAAAAAAGTAATGAAAGAAAAAAATTGAGAAAATGACCGAGCAACAATTCGGGCAGTGTCATAAATTAGAACTTAACCTCCATATCTACAAGAGGATCCTCTGAGCTAAAAGAAATGCAAAAGACAATAAACTTATTATAGAACCTCTCAGTAAAACAATGATCCTTAAAAAATATGTCCAATCTGGGCTCTTTAAAGATGCAGTCCTCAAAATCTTCATGGAAATAGCTGTTGAATGGACACTTTAGATATTACATGACACACGGTATGTAATATGATGTATATGATCATACGTCATATTATTAAGCTGTGGCACAAGCTGTGACAGAAAAATTAGAACAGAGTTGTAAACCCCTAAATACCATTACATTGGCCCTGTGGAGCTTTGACAGAAAATCGTGAAGAAGATTTGATGCTCTGCTTTCTGTGGGATGGAGGGGGTGGAGGGTGGGGTGAGGTCATATATGTTATATGACGCACCTAAATAGCGCATGACACTGAACAAATGTCCCCAACACTCATATGACCAGATGAATGTTACCTACACGTGTGTTACCAAACGACTGTGGTTCACACGACATCAAATGAATGAGGTCCACACGCGTGTGCCTGAGAAGGGTGCACAAGCACGAGAGGAAAAGTGCTGTGGACATGCCTGGGATCAAGTGGATGTGAAAACGAACACTTACAACAATCACATTCACATGTTGTAAGACATTTTCAAATAATGATTAGTGGTGATAGATCCAACAGATCCCAGAGACCCTGTATAGGATTAAACAGGTATGGAGGATGGATGGATGGATGGATGGATGGATGGATGGATGGATGGATGGATGGATGGATGGATGGATGGATGGATGGATGGATCGATGGAAACTATTCAGCACCCCACAAACAAAATACACAACCAAAACTAAAAACTTTTATTACTAGCATCTGAACCATGAGTATTTAGGAAAAACAAAAAGAAAAGAGAAAATAAAACATGAATGGATTGAAAATAATTTTTTCTTCTCCTTAAACATCAAAGACACATCGAGGAGTTTACTTTAAGAACATATAAATCATGAAATATACAAATAAAGATAAAGGAATTCTGCTATTTCTGGTAATTCTCTATTTCAAACTACTTAATAGCAGTGAGAGTGTGCTTGTGATACTTGTATACTAATATATATATATTAGGGCTGGGCAACGATTAAAATTTTTAATCGTGATTAATTGCATTATTTCCCTGATTAACCACAATTAATCGCAAAATCAAATAATGAATTCAAAAGTAGTGTAATGTTTATTTAAATGTTCTGCTGCCATATGAACTAAAGTGCCATAACAATTCTGTTGTGGCACTGACACGTGTTTTTTTTTTTTTTTCCATTTTCAATTCTCAATCAAAAATTGAAAAAATTAAAAAGTGACTTTTTATTTTTTTTCAGTTTTTTAATCTAACACAAAAAAAAAACAACAACAAAAAAGCCTGTTTTTTATATTTCAATTTAAGCAAACAGGCCATGGGACAATATTTGTTTTTAATATTTTATTATCTGGTTTACATGACCCAGAAATGACTTTGTTTTATAGTGAAGGAATAGACTTTCTGTTGTCATTACACATCTGTGCCACTAGATGGAGCCGCACTGAAGTAACCAGCTAGAGAACAGCAGGACAGTGAACACATGGCGCAGATCTGATGATAAATGAAAGAATGACGAGATCGTCTTAAACAAAGGGGTTTGAAAGTTTTTTTTTTTTCAGACAGAATTGTTAATATTACTACCTGAGTTGCTCCCCGAACTGTAAAGTACACTGATTTTTACCGCTCTCCATGTTTGTTTAAACTTTTCTGCAAGTTTACCTGAAAATTATTTTCCAGTTCCGCAGCAGCCAGTAACAGACTTTTCAAAACAAAAGCACGTGAGCAACATGCGTTAACGCGCGATAAAATAAATGTCGCCGTTAATAAATTGATGAGTTAACGTGATAATAACGCGTTAACTTGCCCAGCCCTAATTTATATATATAATATATATATATATATATATATATATATATATATATATATATATATATATATATATATATATATATAAAGTTTTCTTTTAGGTTAATGGGTACACACAACTCACAGATTATGTTATTATGATTCTGGTTGAACCAGTTCAAGTACAGAACAGAACTCATGTACTGTGTCTGTTGATGCTTTGCTACAGCAGAAATAAGAGCTTCTCTTTTTATCTATAAATCTAAATTATTCTGCATACACACATATGCAGCAGCAAGCACAGCAATTAACAAAGGAATCATTCCAAAAATGCCAGAAATTAAATGAAATTTTGAAAAATAAATGACAGCTAAATACATGAGAAGCTAGAAGCAAAGAACTGAACATGAACAAAAGGTTGACAAAAATATCTTCCTTTCAAGCTCTCCTTTAGTTTCTTTCTTCCCCACTTCCACGCACACACACACACATACACATATACACATATAGTGCACACTCTTCTGTGTCCTTCACTATCTTTATCAGACAGTAAACGCCCGGCCTCCAGAGGCTTGCTCCCTGTGGGCTCTGTAACTCTCATATTGACTTTGTCCTGTCTCAGGAGATGATTTTGTCTCCCGCAGGAGTC
This sequence comes from Hirundichthys speculiger, assembly GCA_018398805.1. Classification (NCBI taxonomy): domain Eukaryota; kingdom Metazoa; phylum Chordata; class Actinopteri; order Beloniformes; family Exocoetidae; genus Hirundichthys; species Hirundichthys speculiger. The sequence goes on from JAGFBZ010000953.1 coordinate 2,134,214, forward strand.
ATTCTTCATATGTACCTGTACTTTTGCACATTTTGCAAAAAGACACACAGCTCGCACATCCACTGGAAGATCTGTAAAGTTTGTGCAGATTCAGTATATGAACATAATAACTAAAACATTAACCCATGTTTCAGTTAATGTCAGCGCTCTAATTCTCCAACACATCACTACACTTTCCTAAGGAACATTATCAACTGTGAGGGAGGAATTGTAGAAAAAAAAAACATGTCTAAATTCCACGTTTTGTCCTTCTCATCCTCATGTTAAAATTCCAGAATTCCAAATCAGTGTGAATTTCATTTTTTTTTTTTCTAAGCCAGTTTTCATGTCTTTAAAATGCAGCAGTAACAACCAGTTTCCATTGGTGCTGTTACGTAATGGACACCATTTACACAGTCCTTTTCCTGATTATTTTTTTCATAAAAAAGGAACATTTTGTCTTAAAATTGCGAATTTAGCAAGATTGAGACTTAAACACTTATGGTGCTTTTCCACTCCCTGGGGTTAAAACCAAAAGGCTGTAAGTCCTTCAGCCGCCGTGTCTCCACCTATGGTCTGGCCCCGGTTTCAATTCAAAACCACCTGGTGGCAGGTAGTGCACCACTGTCTGTCAACCACCAAAAAAGAAAAGAAAAGGACATCTGCAAAATCGAAGAAATACAAACTAAACAGTATTGGAAGAAGCTAAAGATGATTGTAGCGTTTCTGTTTGCGTTCGCATTGTGCATGACGATGATGCTAAATAGACAAGACGACTCGTATGCAAAGCGGATATTAGGCAACCGAATGACGTCATGTCCTGGCCACAGGATGCCCAATCTGCGAGTCCCCACCAGCATCCCCATCCAGAAGTTTATTGATGCTGCTCAGAGTACTCTCTCCGACCATGGGAATGTTTTTCTGCCCGTAGAGGTTCCTGAAAGCCATTTTAGCCGTTCTTAGTAGTGGAGTTAATGATCCGGCCCTGAAAAACTATAGAACCCCTGCAAGTGGAAACACAAGTATTTATTGTAAAACCAAGGCTTTTGTGGTATAATCACAAAAGTTTACTCTAATGTACAAAATTTCACACAATAGTACCTTTTTAAGTCAATATTCCAACATCCACCCATCCATCCATTATCTACACCTGCTTAGTCCAATACAGGGTCACGGGGATCTGCTGGAGCCTATCCCAGCTCTCTTTGGGCGAAAGACAGGGGTACACAATATTCCAACCTCCTATAGCAAAATATTGGCTTTTGTAAATGTTTTTGACATAAAATTGGCACTTCATGTTGCACTTTTATTCTCTTGTTACACTTATGTTACAACCTCCAGCTTCCTAGGTTTTATCCTGGACCCACCCGCTAAAGAAAACACCGCTTTTATTTTACCCCCTTCAAAGGTATACCAAATACAACATGAATGGAAACATGCTGCAGCTGTTTAATTCTGCTCTGATCTGGATTTGTGATGTCACAGTATCCAGCAAATCTGAATGACTCACTGAACTGGAAGTTTTTACACCATGCAACACAGTGCAAGGTTGTGTTATTTTAAGGTTGTGGAGTTTGTAGGGGGGCAAACAAATGTTTCCAAGAATGGAACATTCAATGCTTTTCATAATAAACCCCATTTAATATTGATAATGTTCTAACTCTAGAAACCATAAACACACCTTACTTTGCTTTTAGCCTTACTTAAGGCTTTCTTTTTTTTAACTAGAATTAAATATATAATGTGATATTAGTATTCTTTTGTATTACAAATCTAAATTTGGACAAATTATTTTTAATTGAAAACTGAGTTTTTAATAAATCAGAAGCAAAAGACCTGGTATCGATTTAAATCGGTTATAATCAACAGCTCTACTATCAGATGCATGGTTCACTAAATGAGTAGTATATTGGTTATTCTAATAGTTACTAAATGAAGGGATTAAGTTTGAATTTAAAATATATTTATTGATGCCTTAGTCCTTAAAATCCAGCACTAAACCATACATCTAACAACAGACAAGAACGGATAAGAAACTTATTTTTTCCTCTGACAGTTTGGGCATCCTGAATTGTTATAGGATAGGCAAAAATAAGCCTTGGGGCTTCAGCCTAATCCTTTTTCGGTTGCTATCTGAAAAATTCTTTTGTAAAAACATGATTTTATTTTTGTTTTTAAACCGAAATAAAGCATTCATTTATTCATTCAATTGTAAGGGGAAAAAATGATTCTTCTGGCCCTTCCTTAATGAGATTTGCAAGAATCTATTGCACCTGAATGTTTTAACATCCATTTGGAGCTGGGAGGAGATTCCCTGCTTGTGAACATGATGCACAGTGTATGCTCTCCACAAGTCCTGCTTAAAACCCTAACTGTGCAGCTTCAGGAAAAAAAAAAAATAAATAAAAAAAAATGTCCAGGGGAACAGTCTGCAGGAATAAAAAGACTTAATCTCCCTCCGGGAATATGAACCAGCAGTACACCAAAGTAACATTCACCAAAGTACAGCGTTTGAAATAACAACTACTCACAGGGATAACTAGTGACTTCCTAGCGAGCTAACTCACTCGCTAACAGGCATAGCCGCAGCAGCACATCAGTCACTGCAGCTCTCAATTTCTCTCTACTGTTTTGTTTCCCCAGGACTTCCCTTGGACTTGTTTGTTTTTCTTCCATAAAAGTGAATGTTGCAACAAAGTTAATAGGCTGCAATTCTGAATGTTGAGCTACCAGCTCTCAATCCCCAGAAAAATCAGAACCCTTAGCTCATTGCCAATGACGCAATGGCAGCCAATGAGTTAAAGATGGATTGTGAGCAAGTTGTTCAACCAAAAGGGAACTGAACAATGGTGACAGCTTCAATTTCATAATACCAGTCAAAGAGGGTATGGCTATTGCCGGTGGTGCTGGTGTGTATAAATCCACAAATATGTGTGCAAATTAATTTTCACCTTACTGACCCCACTCTGCTCTCTCTCCAGTCCCAACATGGACATGTAGCTAATAAATAACACACATTAGCCATGCTAATGAGCTCATTAATATTAATGACTGTAATTAGTGCAGATGATGAGGGTGGGTTCATTAGCTTCATGCTACACAGCTGGACACCACATTAAAATATAAGGTTTGTTTACACATATGCCTTTCCTCATGTCCTAGTGTGTACATGCAATTTAAACCTTGAATAAATGTGTGTATATATACATATATATATCTGCAACACAGATATATAGATATATATATAGATATATTAGAGGAAAGCAAGATGTGTCAGTGTGGTATTACAAGTGGCATTAGCATAGTATCACGAGGCTTGCAGGACACCATCCCCACTCATCAGCACAGTATTTCAGTGGCTCTTTTATCAACACTGAGAATCTATTTATATCTTACATATAACAGCTTTAAAGCGATGATATCATCTTCTTCTGAGCTTTAAAGGACACGTTTTTAAATTCACTTGAGATGTCCAAACACTGAATAATGCACAACCTGGCCAGTGTGCCCGCGGCCGGCTAAGGTAGGAAATCACGAACACCGCTCAGAGTAGAGCTGTCAAGCCTCCCCAGATCCACACAGATCACGAGGCATTCACTGTACTCTAGAATTAGGAAGTCACAGCTCTTTTGCTCCTGTTTATCATCTTTACTGATAACAGTAATAGAAAATTCCCTAAACTAATAAGATCCAGGATGTATTTGCTACTTTATTTTGTTAGCTAATAATGCTCTGCTCCTGTCTTCTGTTCCGACAAGGAAATATGATTTCTTTGATCTTTTTTCTGCTTGCAATTAGAATTTTGAAATTCAAAGTACCAATCTGTCATTTACTGCACCATCAGTAAAGCAACAGCGCTTCTATCTTACAGGAACTTACACTGGCAAAATATTACCCATATAAGCAACCATTCCTAATGTTATCTTCCAGAAATGTAAATAAAAAAACAGAGAAATGGGCCATTACCTTCTATCATGAGGCATCTCCCAACCTGTGCCACTTCAATTCATGACTCGTGACAAGATTTGTACATTAAAGTGGAATCAATATCAACTGTCTGTGACTGAGCTGCAGATGAGGGAGATGTAAATATTTAAGAATAGAACTGCCAGTCATGCACTTTATCAACGGATCATGGTAGTTTGAGCTCAGCTTGCTGTGTGGAAGCTCTCAGGCTAGGTATTATATAGTTTCATTGGTAACAACAAGCTTATAGGGTATAATACTTGTACAAATTAGTATCTTGGTGGTGTTGCAAAGCTGCACTACTGGTCTTAAATAAGGCTCGGACCGTGAAACAACACCATGGAGTGAGTCACTTGACTCCACTTCACCCCTCTGCTTTGCCGGAAAACTGGTTCCTGTGAACAGAGCTGTGAATTCCTGGTTGTAAAGAGTGCTCATTGACTGTATAATTATAGTATTCAAAGTCTGCCTCAGATATTCATTACCACTTCAGAAAAATGTGCCATCTCATGAAAAAGACTATAAATATGTCCCATTTAGTAAACAGAAGCTCCGCAATGTGTGTCTGTGAGTTTGTGTTGCGTGAGTAAATGTGTGCTCTCTCCATATGTGACGATGCCTGGAGCTGTGGAACATTAAGTCATTTTGGACAGACAGAAGAGGATGCAAATTGGAGTTATTGATCAGTCGTCTGAGAGAGCATAGTGGATATGTGTTGCTTTACGTTGTTGAAGCTGAAAGCTTTCTTGAAGAAGGTGATTCTCACAATATGTGCTGTGAACAAAAGAGCTATTTATTAGAAGTGTAGTAGGTTGTATTAGGTAGTAGCCAGGAGGAATGCTACACCATTTGAGGAAAAGGTACAGAAAGTAGAGAGCAATATTTTAACAACTAACCTAGTTAATAATTTACTTGGAATATATGATTACAGAAGGTTCCTGGTTCGAACCTCAGCAGGGGCCTTTCTTTGTGGAGTTTGCATGTTCTCCCCGTGCTCCTCCGGGTACTCCGGCTTCCTCCCACAGTCCAAAGACATGCATGTTAGGTTAATTGATGGTTCTAAATTGCCCGTAGGAGTGATTGTGAGTGTGAGTGGTTGTTTCTCTACATGTGACCCTGCGATGGACTGGCGACCTGTCCAGGATGAACCCCTGCCTTTCACCCGTAGACAGCTGGGATAGACTCCAGCAGATCCCCGTGACCCTCCGGAGGATGAAACAGGTATAGATAATGGATGGATGGATATATGATTACCTAATGGTCATTACATCCTGTTAGACCCTGATATTGGCTTTCATGTGTAAAAAGGGAATTCTATTTTCTCAAAAGACTCAAGACTTTACACTGGCATAATTGTCTTCATGTACCCACCTCTAAGCTATAGCAGATGCAACACAATTTGAAATTCGATGGAGATAAAAACAAGGAGAGAACATATTCCTACTCTGATGTAGGTTTGTGATGTCACCGTTTCCTGTAGACCTGAATGGCTCACTGAATTAAAAGATTTCAAATGCAAGCCACTCCAAACCAAGTGACAGGACTGTGTTATATCAGAGTTTTAAAGTTGGTAATGACTTCAAACTACACAAGGCAAGCTTATTTTATAGAGCACTTTTCATACACAAACGCAACTCAAAGTGCTTTACAAAGGCATTAAGATATTAGCTTGGCCAGCCATCCTAATTCTTTTCTAATGCAGTACCAGTGGACACAGAAGAAACCGCCTCTGGCAGCAATTGGATAGGAAAATGACAAATAAGAGAAATGAAACAGCCAAAACCAAAGACATCCAAAATGCTGTAGAGTGGTGAAGAAATGCTGGTAAATTGCAGTAGTTGGTTTTACAGTACAAACTTGTTAATCTAAGGTGATCTAAGGACATTCCTGTTTGAGTCATTGCATAAGGCCCACCCCTGCCCCACTGTGATTGGTTTGGGTAACAGTAAAGAAGGGGTACCAGTACAGGGGTAGCCATTACCCCTCATAGTGAGTGGGTATGGTTGGCCAGGCTAACTTCAAATGCCCTAATTTTTCAGAACAGAAGTGGAAGGGAGGGGGGGTTGAATTTTAACTGCTGAAGCAAAAATTCCAGATGGTGCGAGTGTGAAAAGAGAATCGGCATAGCTGAAACACACCAGTGTTGACAAAAACATGATTTTTGTCAAGTTGCTACATCTTGTTAGGTCTGTTGTGTATCGATGGCTACACCAAGGAAAATGTAGATTGAAATCTATCTTCATGATGGAAAGGTACAAATTAATGCTAGAAAAAAGAAAATGATTGATGTTTTTAAGCCTCTTACAGTTACCTGAAAATTCTACTTTTATTCATACTTCTCCTTTGTAATTATGTTTTTGTTAATTATATAAAATGATCACAAATTATTTCATAATATACTTGCAAATGCCCCAAAAAGGAAAGAAAAGAAAAGAAAAAGTACCAACAATTAACATTCTAAATCCACAGCAGTTTGCTGGTCACCAGAGAACGTAACCAGCACTTAGCAAAAACCCATTTTGGAGAACAATACCTTTCATGAGCTCTGGCCTTTAAAGTGCTATATCCAAAGTAAGTGCTCACACAAACTGTTGTCCTTGGGACCAAACCTCTGGCCTCAGTTTAAACTCAGAGAGATTTGCAGGGAGCGAGGTTTGCTTGCCTCCGGGTGTGCATGTAACACACAATCACCTGATGCAAGGCTTTACTTCTTCCTTCTCCATCTATCAATTGGGACATGCCCTCTGCTCCCCCAAATCAGTCTAGCCTGGTCCCATTACACCACAGTGTATCCACTTTTAAGAGAAAATGGAGGGAGCAGTTTCAATATTTTTGTGTTCAAGAGAAGAAAAGTTTCCAAACTTTTTTTTTTTTTCTTTAAGTGCGTAACCTTGGGTCTGAGAAATTTTCAAGTTCATTTCAGCTTTTATTTATGTGTCACCCAGTGGCCATACCTCTTATATTTAGTCATTTTTAGTGGAGGAAAAAAGAAAATTTTTGCAGAGCAAGTGTTCTGAGTTGACACAGCAATGTAAACAAAATTGGCTTGAAGTAATCAAATTTGTCGTGACACTGCGATGGACTGCTGACCCGTCCGGGTCGTACTCCAGCTTTTTGCCCCAAAAGAGCTGGCATAGGCTCCAATTTTGATTTTATTATGCTTAGTTATGGTTTGGCATTGCCAGCTCCATTTTCCTGCAGTATTCCATATAATAAGAGAATCTTGTGGAAAGATGCTGTTTCGGTAGTTTCACATCACTAAAAAAAACAGTCAATCTAAATGTGTCCTTCATGGTCAAGGACCCTGGGTTCACTGGGTTCACCCACAAGCTGAATAAATCAACAGCAGACACAATAGTGTTTATTTTAGAATAAATTAGGTATCAAAGGTGAATATACCCCAACATTTAAACATTTAAAACAGTTTTTGATCAAAGTTATTTTCAGGCCATATCACCCAGCCCTAACTCACATGTATTCCTTCTGTGATCCAGTCAGCTGCACTTCCCTCTGTTAGCCTCTGTCAGTTGGCAATGTGTTCAATCCATCCTTGGATAGTGTTATACTGTAGCTGTTTGCTCTTCAGCTTCATGTGTTGGCTTAACACCATGTTCTCATGCCCAAAGTTGTCTCCAGAGATTTTTAATCCACACTAACATCAGGATGAACAATGGAGCAGAGTTAATGGAATGAATCAAACGTATCCAGATGGACAGGGAATGTCATGTGGATTACAGAGTAAAATTATAGAGTGCCAAAAGAGAACTGTTATCATTCAATCTCTGCCAAAGGGCACATGTTTTTTGAATAGCTAATATGCTATGTTGCATTGACTATAAAACAGGCAATGATATGAAAGAAATGGGTTTAAATTTGCAAAACAGAAAAAGGAAACCTGACAGCTCTGCCATGGTGTTGCTGTTGCAGCTCTTCTCCTTTATTTCTTATGACGGGCAGCACAGTAGTGCAGATTAGTACTAACACTTCACAGCGAGAAGGTTCAGTTGGATATTGTTTCAGCTGGGTCCTTCTGTGTGGACCTTCCATGTTCTCCCTGTATCTCTGTGTGTTTTCTCCGGGTACAGGAGTAATTCTAGGAATAATTCAGGCTAGTGCTGGGCGATATGAAAAAAATCATATATCACGATATGGACTATTTTATATCACGATAACGATATATATCACGATATACCATAATAAAGTATGTTTTCAGTTATTCTCTGAAAAGTTTGACAAAAATTTCATTGCTTACTTTTCAACTTTATTTTGAAAGGACATTTAGCTGAACTGTCACAAACATACATTTTAGTGCAGCAAAAACAGGTAGGTACAGAGGTACAGTAGCTTTCACATTTTTTTTTTAAAGTGCACAATAGTTTCTGAGAGGAAAAACACATTTTTGCACTGAAGTTCAGCTATAAAAAATAAACACAAATTATTTTTCAACTTTCTGAAATCTGTAACCTTGTAGTGCAAAGTTTGTAAACCAATATAAAGTGTCTAAAGTGAACATCAGGGTTGAAGAGAACTCTGTTTAAGGCATTAACCATGAATAAAAGTGCAAACATAAAAGGCTACTTTGTAGAAGTAGATATGATTCTATCAAATTTATCATTGCAGGTTATTTAATTACATATTTGCTGTAATAATTGATAAAATTAGATTAGAAACGATAGAAACGATAGAAGAGAAATGGCACGATATACACTTTTATATTGTCCCCACGATATATATTGTCATATTGCCCAGCACTAATTCAGGCTAATAAATAAATCGATCTAATTAAAGTGTTGGTGGTAGTAAAAGATAGCTGCCTGCTCTGAAAAAGTGCCTTGAGTTGTCCTTGGACTAGAAAGGTGCGATATAAGCATGTTGTTGTTAAGTTCAATTTTGATTTAAGTACTGATTCTAGCAAACCGCATGTTTAGATTGACAGTTTTAGCTACAGCTTGTGATTTCCCTGGTAGCTTGTTAGCTATCCAAGGAAAGGCTAAACTTGCCATTTTAAGGAAATGATGCATCTGAATCACATAAGATGCTATTATATGATCAAAATACAAAAATGGCTAAAATAGCCTATCCATTTAGCAAAATGATTGAATAAAATGCAGACTAAAAAAATACCATTACAATTCTTTAAAAAGTAAATTACTTGTAACATCGACACAAGAAATGTAATCACAATTAAGAGCTTCAGTGTAGTTGTTGTATGTATGTATGTATGTATGTGTATATATTTATATATACAGTGATCCCTTATTTTTCGCGGTTAATGGGGACCAGCGCCCCCCGCAAGAATCAAAATCCGCGAACTGGAGCCGGAGCCCCCCGAGCCTAAATAATGTGTTTAAATATGTTCAAAACCGCAAAAAAAATAGCGAGGTACTGCAGTGAAACAAGACAAAGGCTCAACTGTGGTCTTTCTGTTACCTTCACAGCCTCTGGTCTCCGAACCGTAGTAAAGAAACCGCTCTTTCATCTAACCTCGTTTTCATTCTGCCGTCCCACGACACACACACTACATTACCCATAAGGCCACACCATTACCCATAAGGTGACCTTCTTAAAGGGGCCAGGTTGGCTCACAACATTTCTTTGCTGCGAGAGAACGTGCACAACATCCTGTGATGTTTCCGCAAATTTTTCTTGATTTTTTTTAAATATTATATATTTCTGAAAAAAAATCTGCGAATAACTAAAACCACGGAACTTAAAAGTGCAAATTGGTGAGGGATCACTGTATATACATATACACACACACACTATATATATATATTTTCCGATATAACATATATAACTGTCAACTGCATAACTGTTAAATTTATGAGAAATGACAAATTCAATTATTGAGAGCTACTGAGTTGAGCCGCTATATAAGAAGATTTGGTTTCAGCTATGGCTCGTGATTTTTCCAGTGGATTTTTAGCTAGTTGAATAGATGCTAAACTTGCTGTTTTTAAGAAGACCCACCTAGATTGTAAAAAGATAACTGGCCAAAACCCTCTGTGACATTGTAGTAAAATAGTGCTTTTGAAACTTGTTTTTCCTACTACTGCACATCACCATGTTGCAAAAGGGTGGAACAGACGCCAGCTGGAACACACCCACTTTACATCATTCCCAATTAGCTATTTTAGCTTAGCTGGCTTAGCTTCTGTTAAACTATTATGCTATTTAATATCACATTATATTCACTTTGATTAAATCTTTCCAAACAAACTAATTTTAAGTGTCTCTACTGAAACAAATTCAAAAACGACCGCTGCCAAAGTTGAAAGAATTAGCAGCAGAGCTCTGTTGGAACTCGCTGGTGGATCAACCAACCCTCACTAGGACAGACGAGTTGCAGTCCAACCAGCCTACCGCTGGCAGCCCTCTTCCCTCAAAGTGATACTTACAGCGTATGTAGAGGGAAGAGAGTAGAGGTCCCACTGAGTGGTTTATTAATCCAAAAGGACACTTTGTAGCTTACTTAATCAGAAGAAGTGCGTTGAAGAATGAAAGGCAGAAAAAAAGGGAGGTAGAGAATGAGTAAGTGTCTGTGAGAGAACGGAAAAGTGGCGAAGAGGGAAGGTGAGAGAATACACATTAGTCCACCTATGATTTATTCCCCCCTCTAGCTGAAGGAGACACCATTTGTATTCATTTGCCTTTATTTTTATCCCAAATTTATCTTGCCTTCACATGCCTGTCACCACCACACTAATATTATTTTGGCCATGCGATGTCCCATAACTGGCTTTTATAAAAATTTCCCCCCTGTGACAGCAGAGGATGACATATCGTGAGCTGGGGAGGGGTCTTTGTTAACTTCATTCATTTGATTTATTCCTTATTCTTCCCTTTTTTTTTAAAAAAAAATGAGATATTAACAGATTCCCTGGACAGTACAGTGTGAAGGGTGGAGATAATGATGTCTGTTCTACTGTGGGACAGTAGCATCTACGTACTGCACACACACATTTTAATGTCCGCATGTACTTAACAAGAAGACTGGACTTGTCCTTTTTTTCCCCTCTCTCTTTTTTTCTCCTTACTGGCAAGGTGAACCAGTGGTGACCCCAATCCAAGGACAAACACACCATGACCATGATCCTGCTCACAGGACTTTCCAGAACAATTAGATGGGAGTGTCCAGGTGACTACGGTTCTGTTTCAAGACACTACACTCAAGAACATCTCATAATATGAACCAGAATGGTGTCACAGAAGGAAATTCCACGGATGTACAGTGCATGTATGTACTCGGGGAAAAAAAAAAATTTGATCTATTCAGGCTTGTATTAGCATGTTATAACACCTGTGAGATATAAAGACCTCCCCTATGACGGCAAAGCAAGTGAAAACAAAAGTAAGAAAAATTGTCTGACATACGACTCATAAGAGACCGGGACTGAAGTTATCAGGGCAAAACAAAATGAAAAATGAATGGTCTCACACTGAAGTGTAACCAGGGTCTGAAGAGTTGCTAAAGCAGAAAAAGAAGAAAGAAAAAAACTGAACTCAACCTTGTCACTGTGTTTATAGCCACCTTGGTCAAAAGAAAAAAAATTAAAAATTGGCCAATCAGTGGGACATTCAGGAGTCTATGATATCACAGACCCAGTTTAGAGTTAAAATTAACCAAATTCCCCATCTTTATACTGATACAACTTCACATCATGCTGCATTTGGTAATGTAAAAACTGTAACACAAATTGCAAAGTGGCACAGACCACAGAAGACCCTTAAACCAGCTGCTTTAAACAGAGGCCTCAATACATGGATTAAAAGGGGTTTTTGTACAGTATTCCAGTTTTTAGAAAAAGGTCATATCATGTCTTTTTTAATATTTCACTCTAATGGCTAAATCTAATTTAACAGTGATTTATGTACAAATTAAAGAACAAAAGATACTTGTTAATTAGTGATGTGCTGGTAGGCAGATTTTGTCACCTTGGAATTAATTTTAAGAATTACCTGGTTGCTGAGAAGAAACACATTTTAGTCAGAAAGAAGTATAAATTTACTCATTACCTGAGGAGCAAGTAGGTGTATACCTATCATTATATCAAACAAGTTAATTTAGGGGAATTTATCGTGGAAAAAATAACATTTTCTTTGACGAACATAAGTGACTTCTTTGTGTCCTTCAGTCTGAAAATACATCATTTAGTGAGGTCTTCAGTTTTAAAGGGGGACTGTGACATCACAAACCTAGAGGGTGAAGTAGACAGGTATGGCTGGTTCCACCTCCTTAATCCTTAATCTATAATCTATAATCTATTAACAGAGCTGTAAAGTACATGGTTTAAAAGAGGGCTTTTGTACTGCATCCCACTGGTATTTTTTTACTAAAGTATGTCACAGACATTTCATTAAAATGTCTGAAAAATGTGTATGATATTTCTCCTTTCAGTGTTTTTTGATAAAAACAACAAAATCTTCCAGCTGTATTTGTTGCTTTCATGTTCTCCACACTCAGACCTTGCATTCAGCTGGTGCATCCATCCAGCCGAGCGCACCCAGCTGCAGAGCGATTACAGGTGGGGTTCGAAGCAGTACACAACAGCGAGACGCATACATTATTAAATGAACTGATGTTCAGATGAAATAGCTAAGCCAGCCAATAAAAGGTAAATTACCAAAGACAAAACACGGCGGCGAGGAAGAGAGAGGGGCCTGCCTGAAATTGCATTGCATTAATGAACATCATCATTTCTGAAAATGGAGAGGAAACGGAGTTGCGCCTATCAGCAGAAGACGGAGTGAGGGTACGTGAGAGCGAGATGGAACACAACATTGACTACCTAATTATGCATTTTATCATTTCAGTCACAATAGAGTGGCTCCCTTCTTTAGTTGCCCAGTGTGTTCATGCAGCTGTTCCTCCGCTGCTTTAATGAGGAAGATAGAGAATAATCACAATCGTGTTATATTTACACCCACTGACCACCAAATTGCTTCCCGCTATAGACACACACGGGCATTTTCCCAATCATGTGAAGGCCACGGCGTCACACTTCCCTCATGTTTGAAGTAACCGCATCACAAAAACTCGTAAAAGCAATTCATTTAATCTTGTTTTTGTCAATCATTAAAGCTCGTGTATGCTGAAAATTAATCAACACCTTCATGGGATCAAACAAGGAAGTGGGTAATTGCTTTCACTGTGGTGCTGCTTGTGTTTTGACACTGAAGGAATAAAGACCGGTTCAAATGACCTCCCCTTTTCCCTCCGCTATTGACTTCCTCCTCACGTCTCCCGGCAGTCAAAGCAAGCACAGATCTCCGACTCCCCACGGAGTTGTAATGTTGCCAGTCTCTCACATTGTGTCCACTAGATCCAACCAACCATATAACCAACTGGCAACACAGCCATCTCCATTCCCTTTGGCTCTTGAAGGGAAAAGAGTAAAAAAGTAACAGTAATCACATGAAAGTGATTTAGGTGGGAGCGGGAGCGTGGAGGAGGCTCTGACACCTATCATATGGAATCAGCACCTCGTGAGTAATGGGGGTTAAAAAGGGAAAAGTGCTTCCTCTCTCGGTGCCAGATGGGCTCGTGTGTGTTGGATCTGAGTTTAGAGTGAGTGAGTGAACACTTGTGGTTCTTCCCGGCGAGTCCTCTCCATCAGCGGCAGAAATCAAATGGCACGCGAGGACTCGAGAGCTGATTGGCTCACTTCATTCGTGCTTCCAACAAGAGCCAAAAAGCAAACATGTTTCACAAAGGTTGTCACTGACTGACATTTAGACAAACATGCAAATTCTGCTGAAGCAAGCTGTCTTTTTACATATGACGCTCTGTTTGCCAAAAAGGAAAATATTTACATCTTTGTGCTGTGTTATGGGCCTGTGGCACTTTCTGGAGCCTTTGATGATGTCTGGAAGTCTTCTGACATTAAAGTGATTTCATTTTTTTTCTTTTGCCTTTGAGGGGATTTCATGAAACTAATGGGAAAACTGTGCATGTTGGAGCACCTAAAGGCAAAACAAAATGTATGAACAAGCTCCTTCTGGAAACATCTGCACAGCCACAACTACATATAATTTTTTTTTTCTGAGGGTTTCATTTCATTTTTTTTTTTGTTTACTTCTTGCACGAGTCTTCTTTTCTTTCAGCGCCACCGTTATGCACTATGCAAATGGAAAACAGAAATGCTACGAGCTCCTCCTCCTCCAATATTTTTTTTTTCATGACTTTAGTTTGTATTTCTTCTATTTTGCCAACATCTTCTTTTCTTTTTTGGTAGTTGACGAACAGCGAAGGTGGTGCACTACCACCACCAGGTGGTCTGGAGTGGTAGTTTACATACAATCAGCTCTGTCACCATAAGTGGAAACAGCTGAAGGTTGGAAGAGGTTAAAATTATTTAATTAATATTATTATTATTATTATTATTATTATTATTATTATTATTATTATTATTATTATTTAATCAAAATTATTTTATTAATTAATTGTTAAAATTCCAGCCTCCTAGTTTTCCTCCAGAACTCCCGCTAATGGAATACACCTCAAGTGACCGTGTGAACAACGCAATTCAACAAGATTCAATAAGCTATTACTGCTGCATGCTGTGTTGTGTTTTGACATTTTTTCCATATGAACTGTCACTATTCCGGTTTTCATGTCTAACGTTACACTCCAGTTACCTGCCGCCTGCTAATATAATCTGTTGATGCCTTTTGCTGCTGTGACCTACAGTGTGTGATAAACGGAGACAGAGAACTGGGCCAGGTAACTGCAAAACGTGGAATAATCTCAATGTGGAACTATCAAAATAAAACAAAACAAATTAAAAGGTGTTTGTGGTTTTTTATACAAAATAGTTACGTTCAGATTGTTGAAGGAGCATCTGTAAGGAGCATCAAGCATCTGTATTGTATTAAGGGGACTACCTCCAGCCTACCAACATATGCAACTTGCATATTAGCTAGGTGTCATCAATTTAGCTACGTAGAATTTAGGATTTGTGGTGAATTTAACATATGATCTGTGAATTAAATGCTAAAAGAGTATAATCACTCTAAATGTGTGGCTTGTTGTACTGTTAACTGTACTGCCAGACCGGTCTGGTCTGAGTTGGCCTCAAAAAGCTTTGGGGTTCAATGCTACTGAATGGTTTACGATTTGATCAGAATTAACGTACAATAACGTTAGTTCGCATCCTAGGCAAAAGTTAAAATTAACCAGGTTTGCAGGAGTCCGTTCCTGCCAAAAATCTGATGTGTAGAGCAACGAAAAGAGGCTTCAAAATAGGGATGCACATTTTGGATTTTTTTTATGACCGTTAACCAACGCCCTTTAACGATTAATAACCGTTAACCGATAAGTCCGGGAGGGTTGGCTGCCACGATGTTGCGCGCGTTGTCGTGGACGCATGCGGACACTTCCCTGTGTATACTCTCAAGGCAATGTGTCGCCGTCAGCTTGTCGCAGAGATGCTGCCGTCACTTTTGATTTATACTAGCGCGGTCTCCGCTATGTTATTTCACGCCACAACACAAGAGCGACAATCACGAACTAGCTAAACTTACTAAACTTATCTCTTGCGTTTTTTCACTTCCTCACTGTCTCGGCCGTATCCAAACCCACATTCATCGCAATCGCCCTCCATGAATTACTAGAATATGTGCTGTCTTTGTAGTGTGGAGAACGAGAATCGTACAGATGTCGGTACTTCCTCATTTTTCCGGTGATGCGCTCTTTTCTACGCGGATGTAGATGTGACCAATCAGAGGCCTGTTGCACCTGTCGACACGCCCCCATGAGTTGATTGAATTACGTAGCTTAAAAACAAAATTGACCATTAGTATTAATCGGTTAGAGTTACTGTTATCGGTTAACTGTTAAACGGTTAACCATGTGCATCCCTACTTCAAAAGCACACTTAAGAAAACTATCGCTGATGTCACAGGACCTTTGTCCAGTTCTTTTATATACAGCCTATGGTTGAATTGTAAATTGAAATGACGAAAAACCTACCTAGAAACCAGGTGTATAGGGATGTGAAACCTGCAGACATGTTCACATGGGAAACATATTTCCAGCCCACTTCTAGCCCATATGGGGCTACATGCTGACTGGCATGTTATGGTTATAAGATTTGGATACTTTAGCAGCTTTCCTATTTTAAAAAGAAAAAAAAAATTCAATTTGTGAATTAAGTATGCCTAATTGACTTCCTCAGTATATAAAATCTGTCATTTTACATATTTGAAATGAAATGCACTTAAAGTACACATCATAGTTCATGGGTTGGAAAATTGACTTCCTAAAATTGTAGGTTTTTACAATGTGAATGAAATACAGTAGAGACCTGCTGTATCAGAGGAACTCAACTTATGTTTTTGCTTTAAAAGAAGCTTTACTTATCCTTCCACTTTATTGGTGTGTATATTTGATAGGTGAGCCAGTCAGTTGACATGCCAGCTGAAATAAAATGAAGTGTTTCTTTGGTACACCAAAATGCCAAGAATGTTCTCTATAAAAAAAGATGAGAAAATGACAAAAAAGGAGTGATGTTCTATTTAAAAGTGTCTCACAATGTGGCCATTTAGAGAAGCAACTTAGAGTACAGATTCTCAACAAAGCAGCCAGAGGCTGAAAGAAAGATCGAGTTTTTTGATCTTTTAAAAAAAGGTACACGATTTAACTGTGCCACTCCAGACCAAATTCCATTTTCACTTCTATTTCATTTGTATAGCTTCTATTACAATGCAAATTGTCTCTAGGCGCTTTACAGGGACCAAGAACATGACCCCAGAGCAAATATCATTAACGAAAATTAGATTATAAAAATCCTAATCAAAGAAAAAGGCAAGTGAAAAAAAAATCTCCCCAAGCAGGATAAAAAAAAAAAAAATCTTTAAGCCAAAAGGTGGCAAGGAAAAACTCCACTTGAAGAGGAAGAAACCTCGAGCAGAAGGTGGTTAGGTTATCTGTTTGTCCTGAGATTTATCCATAGCATTTATGGCTTATCCATCTGGAAAATATGATCTTTGTAACATCATTTACATCTGAGTAGAATAAGCCCTCAGCCAGTATAAGCCAACAAATGAATAAAGTCTGTTCTAAGTAAGACACTGCTCAGCTTCAGTGAGAGGATGGGAGGGTTTGAATCAGGGAGACTTCAAACGACAGCAGGCACAGAGCCACATTAGATGATAATAACTTTATTGTCAGTAGTAATGCTCCCCTCTGCCGTTTTCTCTTCAGAAAATTTTGTTTAACATCTAAATTAAATGACCCCTCCATGATTCTTTGTACTGCAGTTTTACCAACACAGCAGCTACTACTGGCCAAAGTTTTGGATAACAGTGTTTCCAGTCTTTAGAGACTCATTCCGCGTAACATCGTCCTTAAGATGGATGATTTCTCTACGAGTCATTCGCAATCTCTCAGCAGTAGTTATGTCCGCAGCCTCACTTTACACCCTCCCGATGCTGTAAAATTGTGGCCCGGGCCCCACAAGGGTCTGTACGGGCAGTAATTATTCATTAATTGTTCACTGCCCGTAGCCTCGTGAACAGACATGGCCCCTTGGATGGTGCGTTTATGGCGGGGGGGAGCTTTTCTCTTCCAATTAGGCCGGTGAGGTGGACATGGCGAGAGTGTGGACCGTCAAGCACGACGGTGCCTCTGAGGAGACCTGTGGGAGACACTGACGACAGGCGGCAAGGCATTTAGGAAGGAGGGGAGTGCAGATGGATGGCTGCATCAGAGTCTCTGCCGCCCTCGAGAAGGAAAGACTTGTTTAAAATGAAGCTAAAAAGGGGAGGTGGCCTTTTTAATGTTTTTATGCATGCTGACATGTTGCATCTGTGTGCTTATAATGGTCTGCTCTCCCACCTGCCCTGTCTGTGTGTTCTATTTCTGTAGTGCAGTGGGTGGCGAGAGCAGACCCTCCGGATAATTGGAGGGACTGAAGCTCCGGGCTTCCACACTATAAATCCACAGCTTTGCATTGTTCAACTTTATTTCGGAACCTTAATGGCTGTAAATATACATGCATATACACATAACCTATAGAATATGTGCAGAATGTGATTTTGCAAAGGAAAAAAAAGCATGCTAATCCATGCAAGTGCTTCGTATAACATCATAACATCTTACACAGTACGATTTGCATTTGCTTAATTGCGTACAATGACAATGGTATGTGTAGACTGTACGATGAATCGTGGGCTATGACTCGTGAGATGCAAGATTTCATGATGAAAGATGCAGTAGGATGTCGAATTGCATCATCAATATGTGCTGACATTGAACAAGCCACATGTGAGAATGAGCCGCTCTGTTGCAGCGTTTGTGTGTGCCAAACACGCCTGACAAAAGAAGCTGTAAAAGAGAAGGATGTGGTCCCGGTCATGGCTAGGACGGAGAGGCCGACTTGGGACTAATTAATACATCGTTTCAAGTTGCATTTTAATTGGCTAGTAAGTTAACAGAGTCGAATCTGTGCTGATTTGTTCAACTGCTCACATTGTAGGAAGAAAAGAAAAAAGAAAAAAATATCTCGGCACAGTTCTTTCACAGCGGTGATTTTTTTTTTTGTTTGTGACAGTCCAAAACTGCATAATGGATTGAGGCTTTAAAAAAAAAAACTCATCAGATCAGGGGGGGCGCCCAAGAGTTATGGAGACACAGGGGCTGACGAGATGCAGGTGGGAACAATCAGGAGCTATGGGGCAGAGGGAAGTCAAACAGAACTCAACGAGGCAAATGCACAGACTTTCAAAGTAAAACAGGAAGTAAAGTTAACAATAAAAGAAAAGATAATAAATACAAGGCAAACATCAATAGAACTAAGAAAAAGCACAAAACCAAACTCAAATCTTAACAAACACATTATCTAGAATTCAATTTCTCTGACCACTGAACAGGTTTCCATTGATTCTTCTATTTGACAAATGTCCATTAAATACTTAAATCCCTCAACATTCCTTGAATCGTTTAATGAAATGTTGCACTGAAGAAGGAGAGACATGCATATCCCTTCCAGTCTTTCTCTGAAAAATATTGTTTTTAAACATTTCAGTGATTTGCATTTGTTGACAAAGTGAAGATCCAGTGCCCACCATTACTGAAAAAAGACTTTTGCTTTTTTATTACCTATTTGAAATTACTTTTTTTTCCCCTTCCACCTCCTTAATAACACAATTTCCTCAATACCAAACCTCTTTAGGAATGTGTGAGGCCAGAAATACAAAAAATAATGCATATTATCAATTGATGTGGAAAAATAAAGCAAAACATGAAGTATTTTGGGTTCATACTATCTATAAAGATATTAAGTTTGAAGTTTAAGTAAGAATGTTTGCTTTTAATCTCTTTACATTTTCCGCATTGTCCCTCCTTCTTCCAGTCTGGGTTGTATTTTTCCATTTATTTGTTATAATTAAATGCTTATTCATTAGTATTTACCCTCCACCTCCGTGTTTTCGTTCCTGGTACCGATCATATAGGAGCTTTTATGGGTTTTGCTGCCCGTGATGTTTAACATGCTGTATGAGTCCGTGATGCATATTGTGTTTCATGGGAACCTAGTCAACGACAAAGTGGGAGCCAATAACAGAAGAAATAAAAAAAAATGTCTGGATGAGCCTGATGGATTCATCAAGTGATTGTTACAGTGGCCTTGCTAAGAATCTGGCCTTATGAAGAGCTCTGCAATACTTCAATGGAAGAGCATGATGGCTCATTTGACATCAGACGGGGCACGTGGAGAGCCAGCATCCCTCTCCATGATCACTTAGAGCAGAGATGATCTTCAGCTGAGTGATTTGGCTTTAAATCAGCACGGTACTGGGCAAGAATGATACATAAATGATTTCTTTTTTTTCTTCATGTAATAAGGGCAGAATTACTGGTGACTCATCGTTGCTAGGGCAACAGTGAATTTCTGCATCAGAATAAAAGCAGTCAATGATGAGAGCAGGAAAACAAAAGTCCTCAAATTACTGCAACCTTCAGGTTAATGCAAGGAGCATTGTTATTGTGACTGCTTTTTATTATATCTATCTATATATGCTTATCAAGCTCTTCGGAGGCCTCTCTCATTCTATTTGCATAAATTATAATAAAACACAGAGAACATCATACACAACAATGAAGCATCAATAACCAGTGATGCTATCAACGTCTGAGAACCTTGGAGCACCTGGGCCCACTTCATCACACCGCGCCTTCAAATTTATGAATGCAGCGGCTGTGCGATGGGTTTAGGGCAGAACGGGTCCGTGGATAATGCAGCTTCATTAACAGAGAGCATAACTGCTTGCCTAAAAGCATTACAGCATCTCTATGAGCCATATCTACTGGGATATTAAATATTTACAGTTGGTATATGTATGCTGAATTATTCCTGCACACACTCACACAACCCATTAACATCCATCATTTACAAAACAGGAAAGAGAGATATGGCATCTGTTTGTTTTGTTTTGGTTTGTTTTTTTCAAAAACAAGTGCATCAAAGTAAAATGAGATTAAATACTTGAGCTTAGCTCTCAGCATTTTAAGGTTTAACGTGTAAGAGTCGCAATTTTGAGGAATGCATAGCCTCAGTTATTTGTGTATCTTCAGTCTTATGAATCTGAAATTTGAAGTGAATGTAAATTTAAATGGGACACAATATACAAAACAAACAAACAACCCCCCCCCCAAAAAAAAAAAAAAAACATCACTCTTTCATTTCATTGAGTGTATTTATTTGCATGTTTTGGTGGCTAAAACTACCCCCTAAAACTATGACTGATATGAATGGCGTTATAAAAATATGATTGAAAAAGCAACATTTGTGCTTTATTGGTAACAAAAACATGCAACACATATTGCTTTCAGAACTCAGCAAACTGTGTCCCTTAAGATAATTTCCCATTGTTTTTTTTTTTTTATACTGTCATGGAAAAAATTATTAGACCACCATTTTTTCTTCACTTTCGTGTTCATTTTAATACCTGGTACCACTAAACGTCATCATGTGACTAAAACAGACAGAAAAGAAAACACTGAATGAATAAAAGCAGTGTTTTTGGCAGTACAACGCCATAGCTATTGATGTAAAAACTTAAGTGATTTAGGTCATAATCAAGAAAACCATGGAAAATGGTAAGATATCAGCTCTTAAATAAAACTCTTATGAGCAATCTTTGTGGTTATCGTTATGTTTGTCCAAACAAATGTACCTTTAGTTGTACCAGGCATTAAAATGAACAAGAAACTGAAGAAAACAAGGGTGGTCTAATAATTTCTTTCATGACTGTATATATTTTTTGACATATTTAGCTTACCCTAATCAGCTAAATTGAGATATTTTTTACACAGGAAGGAATGTCATTACACTTGATCTGTTGGAGAAAGAAGCCTTTGTGTCTACAAAGCTTGCTTTATGCTTCAGCTTTGAATTGATGACGTATGTATGCCATCGCGGGGAACCCCATGCCAAAGCTACGCCTTATCTAGATGTAGTAATGGCACATTAAAAAAAAATGTTTTCCTTCTTTGTATTTTCAGCTACTACTTCTTCTTTGCCGTTTTCATCACATGGTTTTGTGGTTTTGATCATTTTTGCAAGTCATCATTTAACAACAAATAAAAGCCCGGGTAATTTTTTTTAAAGTAACTAATGAAAACACATTTGACTGATATATTTGAAAATATTGCAGGAAAGAAACCACAAAGCAGCAAACTACAAGGTTAATGCACTGCAAACTTCCTGTAACTCTGCCACCAAATGAGAGCCAGAGAACGACACTTTGCATTATTTCTATGCTAATGTGCTCCGCTCGTCAGCTTTTCCAGCCTACAGGGAAAACACAAGCATTCTTTATATTATATTTCTGCTTGTCTGACTGCAAAACACAAATCAGCTCAGTATTTGTGGGTGAGTGTGCACAAACACACACAAAAAAGCTGTTTTGATGCCAGAGCCTCTGGAGGGAAAACTGCGCAGTAATATTTTCCATAGACTTACAGTGCCCAAAAATAGAAAAAGAAAAGGGAGAAATGTATGAAAAAATAAAACACACACGCACACAAGCAGATACACACAAAGAGACGATGCTCTTTTGGGACTCTCTCATGCCCTGTTTAACCGATAGCTTGACAGTTGGAGCGGGTCGTCTCAGAAGTGTTTGTGAGTTGCATGGGAAAATAAGAAGTCGCTGTTTGCAAATCTCACTTCCTCAGAGCTCCTGTCACTTTAAAACAAACAACAGAACAACAGCAGAACAGCATAAGGGAACTCTGCAACATAAATTTAAAAAAACAAAACATTATGCAGCTTCAAAGCACATATTTACAACACGTGTTGTAAAGTAGCCCTTTTATTAATTATAAGGTCAAATGTTCACCTACGAAAATATCCAAAAACCTCCATGAAGGCAGCCTGGCATACATGTTAATGCTGGCTTCCAAACTGTGTGCTGCAATTTCCTTTCTTCAAGCATCTAATATTCTAGGCTGTAAAAATTGAATCTTTATATATCTCTGCCTGGAGGCTTGAACAGACCTTTCCTCGTGTCATTTTAGCACTTGATTTTCTGAAACGATTCACAAAGGGAGTGTTTTTCTTCCTTTTAGTCATATAAGATAATGTTCAGCGTGTAAGCCTGCCATTAGTTCAGTGAATAAAGCAGCAGATGTACTTTAACATTTTTTTTGTACTTATTAAATAGAAACCTAAAGTCATTTTTAAGGTAACACATTTTTTTACTTTATAATTTATTATGTGTTTCAAAATGTGCATCAATGTGTTTCTGGGAATTACAGATGCAGATGGATGGTCATTGGACAAACAACTGTAATAATACTCCACAGATCAGGTCTTAGTATGTAAAACTGAAAAACTTACTTTGCAAAGTTATTTAATTTTAAGAGGTGGGTCATGGATTTTCATCTGTTATGCTGTTATGGATTACTGAATTATGAACCAAATAATATTTTGCAAACACTGAATGATAGATGGATTTCTACAATCATTAAATTAGTGCGTTTACATGGGAAGTTTAATTCCTCTTTAATTCAGAATCAAAATTAAATCCGAATTTAAAATGATTAAAAATTACCATGTAAACACCTAATTCCGAATGAAAATGTCCATTCCGAATTAAACTTAATTCCGAAGTAAGTTGCTGGTTTATTCTGATTTTAATTCCGAATAGAATAATTCCGCGGTCATGTATACACTCATTCCGCTTTAAATTAATTCCGGTCTTTCTGCTCATGCTCGTTCCCTTGCCCGTCTGTCACGATGACGCTTATATTCCGCGCTGGGCTTATATGTTTTCAAAACAAAGTTTCAAGATGGCAGCATGCAGTAAATGGTGGTCATGAGCAGAGACGATTTACTTAATAAATAGCTTGGAGGAACTGGAAATAATTAATAATTTCAGACACGAAAGAAATATCGATGATGTTGTCGTGCATGCTAATCAAAAGGATGTAATAATGTAGTCCTCATGTTGTCGCTAATCGAGTAAGTTTGTTTTTTTCCGGTAAACGTAAATACGTAAAGACGTCCGCCCCCCCCTATCCAATCAGAACCCTTCCCAACCCCCAGACCTTAGGCGGAATTGGATAAAGCCGATCAAACGTGTTTTCCATGTAAACCTCAATTCGGAATTACTATTTCCATGTAAACTCGAAGGAAAATAGTTTAATTTGGAATTATTTAATTCGGAATAATTAATTCTGAATTAAAAAACATCATGTAACCATGGCCAATGTGTCTTTATCAAGTAACAATGGCACCAAAATGAATGAGAATAGATGGTAAAAGCAAAAGAGGAGGAGACTCTGGGGTTTGATGGGTGATGGGTATGTGAGAAGTGGCCGACTCCATACAGCCTGTAAGCAACCTATAAGCCAGCACACCCACGGAGAAGCATCTCACCTCAGGCTGCGGTCCCCATCTGCCTGTTCTCTACCCCCGTGACAACCCCCCAGATATCAGTCTGCAGTCTGCCCTCTACTTCCATGTGTGTTTTTGTGTGAAATGAAAAGAAACAGGTTAAAGAGAGAGAGAGTTTCTTTACAGTGTCACCTCCGGACCCTCTTTTTACATCCTAGTTCCCCTTGGAAATTGTGCTGGTAGCTCCGTGCTTGTAACTGACTACTGGAGATGACATGACATGTTTTCCCAACAGACCAATCCCCCCCTTCCTTTCCTCTCTGGATCAAATGAGACCAGTGGGCCGATGTTGTATGATTGGAGCTGCAGTTCTGTCTAATAGCCCGGAGACTGAGACTTGACGCATACTGTTGTCTCTATCACTGTCTGATTCACCGGAACAATTCTCATATGCGAGTCACCAAGGGATGAACATTGAGTGGGAAGACAGGGTTTTTTTTTTTTGTTGAAACAATGACACTTTGGTGACACGGCAATGCAAAACTATGTGTCAGCGAGGGAGGAGTAGTTTCTAAACCAGGCAACGGCACAATTTTAGAGCTGCTTCTTTGTAAGCAGAGTTACAGTATCTGAGTCTGCGGTTCTATTGACATTTGTGGACAATTCAGTCACCTTTCAGCCAACTGTTGTGTGTCTGCAGTTTAGGAAAACTCACCAGTTTCAAAGTAAGTAGTTAGCAACTGATAAGCGCTTAGCATTTGTGGCTAAAGAGCCAGGCACCTTCTTGTAATGTGGAAAATGGAAAAATCTTAGTTATATTTGACTGGAATTACCAGCTTCAAATAAACACCAAAGTGAGAGAAACTTATTAGCAACTTGTAAGCACTGTGATAATAAAAAACGAATACTTTGCTAATTGACCGCATCACACAACGCTGGATGTAATTAGGTCCTTCATGTAAAAATCCATTGGAGAAGGAATTCAGTACTCAGGAAATTGTACCTTAGGAGCAGGCTACATACAGTCATGGAAAAAATTATTAGACCAACCCCATAGCTATTGATGTAAAAACTTAAGTAATTTAGGTTATAATCAAGAAAACCATGGAAAATGGTAAGATATCAGCTCTTAAATAAAACTCTTATGAGCAATCTTTGTGGTTATCGTTATGTTTGTCCAAACAAATGTACCTTTAGTTGTACCAGGCATTAAAATGAACAAGAAACTGAAGAAAACAAGGGTGGTCTAATAATTTTTTCCATGACTCTATTTTCATAGACACTATGTGGACCAGTCCGAGCATTTGTGGACGACCACAGTATCACCCTGAAGCATTTTAGAGGTCAACATCTTGGCTTTTATTAGCTTTAAGTAGGGTTTTAAAGCTGAAAGTTAACTTTGTATATTCAAAGTACTGTAATAAAAAAAAGAAATAGAAGGATTTTAATTATAGGGTTTTACATGTCACAACATTAAATAAAATAATACAATAAAAAATAAAATAAGAATAAAATAAAGAAAATCTGGTAATTACTCAGGGATCTGAATACACAAATAACTGGATTACCATTCAATTTTTTCATTTCTAATTAATTAATCAATCTATTTATTTTTGCTTTTGCAAGCCACTGACAGCGCTCTCACTCACTGCCGCTGTGAACTTCACCTGCACTAATGCTTTGGCTAATTTCAGCTTAAAGGGATGACAGAATGTCAAAGACCTTGGCTCTCTGGAAGCACTTTAAATTGAGTGACGGCTAAACTCCTTCCTTATCATACAAGTTACTTTCCCTCTTTTCCCTTCATGCTCCTTTCAAGACCGAGAATGCTTGACAGAGCGTGTGTTCGGTCATGTGGGCTTGACAGGTGTCGCAGAACCTTTCACCGCATCATGCACAGAAGTCATGGAAGGCATACAGCCCCCCACCCTCCAACACCACCTTGATTCATCTTTTTTTCAGCCATCCTGTTAAAGATTTGCTGGTGTACTCAGGATACTGTTATGTTATGTTGCCTAATTCTGTCCAAGCTTTAACTGCCAGACAGATGTCCTGATATTTGGGCCACTCTGGTATTCAGATTAGATCACCATCAGCCAGGCAAGGTGTCCAGGTCCTGCAGCGGTAAACCCAGCCCAAATCATCACCCTTCCACCACCGTGCTTGAGAGTGGGCATGGAGTACTTGCACTGGTATGCATATAGCACTATAAACAATGAAAAATATCTCCACTTCAGTCTTGTCAGTCTAAAGGAAACTGCTCCATATCTTGTGGTTTGTTCACATACATGTTTGAAAACCTAAGCTGTAGTGGAATGTTTTTTTTTTTTTTTTTTTTGGTTTTGTCTTTTTGTATTTTTTTTTAAAATAGAGAATATAGCGTTTTTTTCCAGACTATTAGTTGACTAATAAAGGAAGTAGACCCTTTTGTAGACTACGTATTAGTCACATCCATCAAAAAATACGTCCTGAGGAGCAAAAATCAGCGAATAACTAAAACCGCAGAACTTAAAGTGCAAATTGGCAAGGGATCACTGTATAGCTTTTTATTTTTGGTGGCATATTTGTGTTCTCTCAGTCTTTATGGTTTACTCTTGTAATTTTTTTGGTAGCAGTGTTCAGTTATTGCGAGTGTAGACGATGCCCTGTTGCTATCATGAATGACATAGCGTATTTGGATATATCAGTCACTTTGAAATATAAATCGCCAGACTACCAGACTACTAAAAAAGACTTCTAGTCTGGAAAATACAGTAAATAGTATTTCTTCTTACAACCCTTACAAACACTGTGCAGGCCTTTTCCCTAATTGTACTCTTATGAACATTAACATTTAGCATGCTAAATGAGGCCTGCAAAGTCTGAAATGTAGCTCCTGTGTTTTTGTGGAGCAGTCTAAGTGTTTCTGGCACAACCTCACCCATTTTTATGACCCTGATGAATCATTAATGACCCTGATCTAAAGCACTGGTCAAATATTAAAGTTGTTCTATATAATGCACTCAAAGAGCTCTTGGGTTGTTTGCACTTTTTCTTAGTGTAGCATGGTCTGAATTTGAAGTAAGCTTGTTGAGACATCCTTTCCCGGGAAGGTTCTTGAATTTTTTTCACTCATGAATAATCATATTTACTGTAGAATGGTGGAAATCCTTATTGTTTCGAAGTAGCTGTATAAGCCATTCCAGATCAATGATCAACAAGCATTCTTCCATCTTGCTGATGTCTTTCCTGCTTGACACTGTGTTAACACACACCTGAATGGTAAGGCTAGATTTTATTTATTTTTTTTGTGCGTTGAATGCACTGGAACATAGAACCTTTGGATTCAAATAAGGATGTGCTTCTTTTTTCCCATGACTGTATTTGTGACTGAATTAAATGCACTGAAACTGCTGCATGTTCTGGGTAACCCAACAAATCCTCCCAAACATTAGATTTTTAACATTAATTTGAAAGGTGACCAGCATGACTCTCATGAGTGTTAGCATCTCTGCAAAAGGAGGTCAAACACAAACAAAGAAAAAAATATTTGCTCCAAAACAAGCAGACATATTTGCCTCAGACAGGAAGTCCCCCCTGAGCTCTGTACCAGCCAACCGGCCCTGCGTTTCTGGAGTCTGCTGCTTCTGTATATGTCTCCCCTGCAGCCCACACAAGTAGGTACCTCTGTTTCTCTCTAATAGTCTCTCCTAGTCTTCCATCCTCCTAATACGAATCAAGATCAGCTCTCTTAAAAGTCGTAAAAAAGCCTCAAGAGCATGAAATTGCAGATCCTGGAGGGTGTGCTTATGCAACACTACGCTGCAATACAGGCCACGAATGGGTAGAGCAAGCTAATGCACACAGCTGAGAGAGAGAGAGAGAGAGAGAAGATGAACAGATTTGTGTCTGGGAGAGAAAGAAACAAAATAAATTGATGCAATTGGCAGAAGTAGAAAAAGAAGAAAGAAAGAAAGAGATGGAAAAGACAGTGTTTTATGCCATTTAGATGTAGTTGAGGAGAATTTTGTTTCCTTTTCTGAGCTAGTCCCTCTTATCATGTTGATGGCTTATCTCCCATTTTCACCTCCTTAAAGTAATAACACACAAAGAAACTGGAGGATGGAAAACACACAACAGCAGACGATGGTTCTTCAGCGCTCCCTCTGCTTTCATTACCAGGTGCGCTGTGAGGCTTTCAAGGGAGCGACGGATTATCCCACATGCACTAGATGACCGATGTGAATACCATCTGAGGCATGAAGGACACTGATCATATAGGCCAAGGCAAAGGCACATTACAACTGCAAGCAGACCTCAAGGACTTCAGTAGATTAAAACTGATTGAAATCCCATTTGTGGCATTTGACGTTTTATCTGTTGGCTCCATTCCCTGCGCCTGCACCCCCTCCTTTTTTAAAGGTTTCCACAGTTAAGACGATTCTGCAGCTGATAATACAAATACGATTGCATTAGTGGAGGCAAGCATCTCAGCTTTGCATGGCAATAATATCGAGCTGTCAGATTTTTTTACGTGAACAGCTGCAGAGGAATGTGCGTTTCTGTGTCTCTGTACAAAGCTGTCTGACTATGTGGATGGATATTAGGAATTTATCCATCCATTTATCCATTGTAGAACTACAATATAAACATGCTTAAATAATCATAAATGTTCAGGTTTTATTTCAGTGCAAGAAGATTTATTGAACATTGTAGAGCGTGAATCATCATTATGTAAGTATAATTATGTGTAATGAAATATTCTGCAGTGGTGGTACATTGATTGGAAGGAGACTTCATGTTTGTGATATTAATATATGTAAAAAATTAATATGTTTTGCCTTGAGCATAATTACACCTACCATAACACCTACATACAACACTGAATTAGAAAAAGGCTGAGGGGGAAAAAAAAAAAATCATCTTCATTTTTTTGTGTGTGTGTTGATTCACATTCATTTTACATCCTAATACAGACTACTTCTCTGCATTAATTCTTCCGTCACATAAAAGACCTGCGCAGATGGTAGTCATGCAACTCCATACCGTCAGAGAGACTTTTGAACTCAATGGTCTGGATGATCGCTTTCTGTCTTTGCACCAGCGCTTTCGGATGAAAATTCAGAGTGCACCTAAACTGCACCTTTACAGGTGAAATTGACTTCACCTTCTCTAAACTGAGAATGCACATTCAATGCAACGTTCAATGCTTCAGTACTTATTGCATAACTTGCTGTTTTCTAATACAGTGATTAGCAGCAAAAATCACAAGTGTCCGTTCAATGAATCGACCACAAAATGTTCTGGTTCAATGACAATTTGTATTTAAATAGTTCCTCTTTGTCAGGCTGTTCACATTTTGACATCGCGAGATCAAGACGACACCTAACAGTCAATCAAGGGCACCTGGATATTTTTTTTTTTTTTCTTAAGGCATGCCCACCACTGCTGTTAGCTTTTTGTTTCAATAAATGGTTTGAGGTGATGAAATTGGCATTACATACTTAAATTCAATAATTGTGTTATATAAATTTCATCTGAAACTCACATGTCACTAACTTTTTGGGAGTGGTGTATATGACAAATCATTATTCCAGACGTATTGTACAATGCTGCTATCATTGCTCTTGAATATTGGACACACCTACTCTATCTCAAAATCGAATTAGTAGGTATCTAAACATTTGACGGCTACTCCAAATATGATTTATTGCACAATAACTAATCCAATTCTTCATTTTTGGGTGTTTAAATATAGTCACGAGGCTTTGGTCTCATCCATAGATGTTAGAAAAAGATAAATAAATCTCCTTGTTTAGAAAATGAAGCCAATATGGAAGTGAAGAAGTGGCTGAAATGTGCTTTTGAGCTAATGCAAGAGACAAATACTATAAGGTTTAAAAAATAGTGCTAGTAAAGCCAGTTTACTAAGCTTTATGTCTCAATTGAGCTGTGACCTCAGCAGTTTTTCCAGCAGTTTTATGTCTCAATCACTACATTTACATCTTAAAGCATGAATCTTCATTTCATTTTGCTTCATGATCAATTTTACATTAAAAGAGATAATAAAGCCTTCTGATTCTGTCATTGGGCGAATCCTGAAAAATCTCTTCAACTTCTATCAGTTATATACTGTTTTATATTTGCCTCCACTGAATGCCATTATTTATACTCTTTTTTTCTTTTTGTTTTTGTTGTTGATTTTATCTATTCTGCGATATATATATATATATATCGATATTTTATCAAGTATCAAGTATTGGTTTTTCAGCCGCGGGTATCGATATTCTAAGCTTCTTTCAAAACCCCAGTGTCCCACCTTTAAAAGCTTGCAAGCAACAATTTGCACTGTTTAAATAAATGAAACTATTTTTCTCAACACATCTTTTATTCATTTTGTCCAGCATTTGCAAGCTGCCTGTCAGCCATATAATGTGGAATTGATGCTTTCAGTTCAGTTAATTCAAACAAAGTCATTGGAACACTCACAAGATGTCACCAAAATTACTTTGTCCCTTTAAAGTCTTTCAGAAAATTATGTAAATGTATTGCAAGATGAATATCGATATATATCGTATTGTGAGCCAAATATCGTGTATCGTATCGTATCGCGAGATTAGTGTATCGCTATAGCCCTAGTTGTTGTTGTTGTTGTTTTTTTTGGTTAGAGAAGAAATTTCCACGCTTGTCTAGTTTGCACAGTCCTGCAAATCTTCCTCTTAATATGATCACCATGGAAAAACAGTCAAACAGAGCACTGAAGAATCACTGGGTCAACTGGCAAAACAAGGCATCCGAGGTTTCAGTCCAGTGCAGTTCCATCTTGGTAATAGAGCCATTTCCTGTTCACCCGTGAGCACACACCCTCCACTCCCACCACAGGTGGACACCACATCATGGGGAGAGCGACAGGCAGAGGATGGGGGTGAACGGGCCATAAAAAGATGTGAGCCATCTGTCATCTAGAGAAGATTTCAGAATAGTGACGAGAAAAAGGACGAAATAAAAAAGTGGCCCATTTATGGATCAACTGACGAGCTTCTTTCACTCCACTATTAAAAACTTTTTTTTCTTTTCAAGTAAAAACCAACACATGAGTGATAATAAATCATTTGAAACCTACTCTCCTTTATGAAAAAGAACACAACCAGTGTGTCAGAGAAAACATGGTTTATCCAAACAACAGCACTGACTTCATACATACATGTTAATTACTTTCCACTTGAATAAAGTTGGTGTATAGTCATTCATTTACTGCTGTTATGATGAAATACATATAACATATTGAAGATGATTTTACAATTTAGATCACTATAGAGATTCAATGAAATACAGTTGTGAAAAAAGAGCTAGTGGAAATTGTAGGCGTTTTTAGACAACAATGTTTGATGCTCTTTGAAATACTGCCATAGACAAAGATGAATGGCTATAACTGAACAGCTCCACTAGGAAATGTACTTTTTCAATAATTCATTCAGCATGTCCCTGATTCGACATTTCTATGGTCATGTCAGCCTTGGAAAATTGTGACAGTGTTGAGTCATTAACTCCTGTCAATAAACTCAAGGAAGTAGAACATGAGTTAGTTAAGAACTATGCAGGACATTAAGCTCATCATTTTCTTCTGTTGGCTATTTACTGCAGGACGTGAAGCTTTGTTTGAGAAGAACTTTGAAATTAGCTCGACAGTGAGAACCCGACCAGGGGTTTCAGCACCGAAACAGAAGGGTGCCAAAACTAGGACAGTGCTGATCAGTTGTTTCCAAAATTAGACGATAGAAATGCAGAAAATATGTATCGCATACCACAATTTAATTGTTACTCACTATGCAATGAGAATCTGACTAGTGTCTACTAGTTTCTTAAACTGATGAAATTTAAATGTGGGAAGACACGCCATTTCATGACACGTGATTTCTTTTTTTTCTTTTTTTTAGGAGGATAATTATACTGATGAAGGGTTCATTTGCAGTTCATCTTTAACTGTGAGACAGATGGCCTCACATCTTCTTAAAGCAACATAACAGAAGCAGCGACTACAGCTACATGAAAACTGGCAGCGTGCACGTAGAGTGGACGCTGCCCAAGTGCTAATAACTTTTTATGCGAGTACCAAAAACCGTGTTTCATTGTAATCCAAGCAGGATGGCACAACCTCTGGTTTATAATCCCAGTCGATCAATCTGTTTCTTTGACAGTTTAAAATGCGTTCCCATTCAATCTGAAAGTTGATGATGATGAAGATGGGGTCTGGAGTAATTTCTGAAACCATTCACCCGTGAAACCATACGATATACTCTCAGTGGCCTCCTTGAGCTCCACAGCAGGACATTAGCTCATCTGTCCTCCAGTGATCTCACCATATCTGTGATAAAAGAACTGATATCTGCTGTTTATTTTCTGGTTTTCTTGTAGCAGCTGCACATTTAAATGAAAATGGTAATAAGAAAGTGGAAAAAATAAAAGGACAACATACTGCTCAAGTGTGCCAATAAACATGTCCAGAAATGGGAAATATCCGTCAGCAAGAGTAATCCAAAGAAAACAACTTTAAAATGCAGCAGTGTTTGGATCTGTCTTGTATTTTGTTCTTTTGAATTATTTTAATTTGTTCAACTTATGTAAATGACTGGAAACGTTTATTTACATACTCTTTTACATCTAAACATGTGTGCTTGAACAGAGGCCAGTTTCTGCTGGATGTATTTTTCACTTGATGAAAGAAAATATTAATTAGAAATTAAGACTAAATTATATTCTTGGCTTGTAAATCTGGACTTTTTTTCCCCCCCTTACAACTGTTCCAGTATTTAGAAAATGTGGGTTTGGTTGATAATTACAACTGGAACTGAGTTTTATTTTATTTTTTTTGCCACTGATTTTAGCATAGTTTGTTTCAGAGTATGTCCAAGTTCCCGTCATAATTCAGATCACTTAATTTGCACAGTTGCAGTCAAAAACCAAAAGGACTGGAGGACAAAAGTCGAAGACAACAAGGAATCAGCCACGGCTAAATTACACATGCTCTGCCCTGACATATAACTAACAGACATGCTGTAGTCAAAATACCACGAAGATACAATACACATGCTTCCTTTCTTTTTTAGCTCTTATATGACAGCTGATTTTAGAGGTAGACAGCCCCATGTCACCTCCTCTTGTGTGTAGCTTTCTTTGAGCTACCAATATCCAGGCCCTGGCATAATAATAACAACATCCATCCATCCATCCATCCATCTATGCCCGTTAAATCCTCTGCAGGGTCACGGGGATCTAGCTCACTTCGAGCAAAAGGCAGGGGTCCACCCTGGACTGGTTGCCAGTCAATCACAGGGTCACATATAGACAATCAACCACACACACTCACAATCACTCCTACGGGTAATTTAGAACCACCAATTAACCGGACATGCATGTCTTTGGACTGTGGGAGGAAGCCGGAGTACCCGGCGGAAACCCGGGAAGCACGGGGAGAACATGCAAACTCCACCCAGAAAGTCCCCCGCTGAGGTTCGAACCAGGAACCTTCCAGCTGTGAGGCAACACACTAAGCCACCATGCTGCCCATAATAACAACAACAACAATAATGATAATAATGATAATAATAATTCTAACCACTGAAACAGACACTGCTACACAAATGCTGTCACTACCCCATGAAAAATAAGCCCATCTGTTCATGTGGGATTTAGACCCCCCCCCCACCGCCCCGACACACACACACACACACACACCTTTTGAAAATGACTCCACTGTAGACTTGGTGCAGGTTTTACTGTCAAATAAATACAACCCTGCGATCCACTTGGCTCCACATCGTAGCCTTCACTAAAATGCAGCCAAATCCTGCATTGCTGCACTAAGACTGCTGATGCAGTTTCACATTTGGATATCTATTAATTTTACACGCATGCTCCAACATGATTGAGCGCAAAAAAAAATCAAGAAAAAAGCATGTTCACGTTGAAGTAGTTTTCACTGAAGTAAAACTATTTACTAGAGTGAAAACCACTCAACCACCAAGTGGCCCCTTAAACAAAGCAAGCAAAGCCAGGGTCTCCCCTGCCCCCCCCTCTTCTTACCATCCACGCAGGCGGGCCGGGCTCTTGTAGTTCCAGCGATCTGGCCCTTCTTACAAGCGCAGCGGGCCGTCTGCCTGGCGATGGTCCGCCGTGGTTGGCTGCTGTCCCTGTCCAACGTCACAATCTCACATGTACCCGCTGCCAGCTGGCCTGAAAATGACATTGCACCACAGGATGCGAGGTCAGAGAGATGCAATCATAAACAGTACATAATAAACCACTCGGTATAATGTTTAAAATCCTCTGTAGCTCATTCAGTTGGATCCGGAGCTTACATGACCAAGTTTAAAGCGACACCAAGGAACTTTTTTTTCATGTCAAAAAATTGGTTTCAATTCAATTTGAAGGAATATTTGATCATTCTGTTGTCATTACTAACAGAACTCGTGTGATTTCCTGTCTGAAAACCCATCCAAAGTGACTGTGGACACTGATCTCACTTGCCTCCTCCGACAGCTTTATATGTCAATAGCTTCATATCATACACAAACAATGATAGAGATATCTCACACACAATTCACTTACAACTCATGTACCAGTCCAACATAATTCAACTTAGACCAATCCAAAATATAATATGAAATACTGCCTCACTCAGAACAAGAGACCTTTGTCAGCAGACATCGGCAGTGCTCTCCCCGGCAACAAAGAAACAATCCAGTCCACATCCCTCAAGGCTACACGGGGTAAGGCTGGCAGACTATGACCTGCTGCAGTCGCCAAATTGTTGTGGATAAAATAATATATATCTCTATATTTATTTTTAACCACATGGTGACTTGTGTATCCAACTGAGATTGAGAATCAAGAATCAAAAATAATGACTTCACCATGATGAGATTTTAGTGAATTTTTATATCCATTGCATGCAAAAGGCTCATACATACATTTCTGCAAATCAATGTCAAATGGCCAAGAGCTCCAGCATGAACTATTGTTTTACCAGAGCAGGAGAGCACACCAGACACGAAAGCACAGCCCTGCAGCTGTACAGGCCACGGTTTCAGCGGAAACACACTTGCTGGAAGCAACAACTATGAGAACATAATTAAATCGAAAGTAATAACATGATCATAAATTACATTTTTTTTTTTTTCTAATCACAAGAGCCATTATTCAAAACAACCAAGACGGCTCCAAAAATGCCAATGACAATTCCTTGAGTTAATCCAAGTTAATGGTTTAATAAATTTGATTAACTTAATTATCCACTACTAGCAACGACTGGACACTATTTTGGATGTTTTTGGTTGACACTAGTCTGGGTGTTATTCTGCCTACATCACACACTGGTTGTATATCTATCCAATGGTGTTTGTTGGTCCTGACCCTTGGAGATCAAAGTCGATTGCAAAAAAGCCAGGCTAATTCTTTGTTGTTTTTATGTAACAGAAGGCATGTTTTGTCTTGCTTCTGTAATCAGGGTAAAGGTATGACAGGACCAGTTAGATTGTGATTCCATTTTTTAAAGCTTTAATACTTTCATTAGCTGATTTCATTAGGTTTTGGAATGTTCTTTTTTGGTTTCTTAAAGCTTTGGTAAAATATCCATTTGCCGTAAGAGAACCCTACTGTACTTTTTAGCAGCTCACAGCGTTGATAGCATGTGTGAAGAGACTTTTAAAGACAATGGTAAAAGAAATTACTTTCAAAATTCAGTCGCCGAAAGACTACCCACAACCTATTTCTCATAAAAGGCCACATCCAATCAGCACATCTCTTTCGAGGTAATGTACCTATTACCCATGAATGAAACACATGAATACTGATGAAGCTTGTAATTGGTACCAAACCCAACCATCTTGCGCACACACATCCTTCCATGTATTCAATCAGGTGACCTTTGGCCTTGCAGCTGGGCCCTTGCTGCTTGCAAATTAACCTTTGTCTGTGTGTAGAAGCTCTCCTGTGCCATCCTGGAGAGGCTTATCAGGATCTAATTATGATTGGCAAGAAGATGGAAGTTGTGATTAAATCTGGACTTGAGTCCCGAACACTTGGGTGGCGAGCTTAATGAACTGAGCTGTGAGGGGTCACAATCAGGGTAATGGGGATCCATCAGAAATCATCCACATAGAGGTGCCTGTGGTGACCACGGTCACAGGCTGAGAAAATGACTGGATGAGTGCAATATTCAGCATTTTTAATGTTTTTTTTTTATGTGTCACTGAAACAAATGTTTATAGATACATAAAAAGTTGCATGCTTTTCTTTACATATCTCTAGATATGTCAATTCCAAGGACAGAAAATATTCTATAGGTCTTGTCTCAGGATGTTGTTATTCACTGTGCTTCTGTTAAGTCGGAAAATGTTTTAAGTGGTAGCTCAAGCTCAACTTCTGGGACCATATTTAATCACCTTTAGCAAATGACCCGCTCTAACACTTCTTGTTCCTTGCTTCTTTTTCTTAACTTCTTTTTTGCAGGATGTCTCATTTAATCTTAATGATCACTGTGTCACTGACACACCACATGTGAATCCAACAAGCTCAAAGAGTGTTGCTGATTAGAATTCTCGCTTGCTTTTCTATCATGAGTCAATGGAGCTCATTAATTGGCTTCATTTCATCAAGCGCTGGTCTTTTTTTTCTTTTTCTTTTTTTTACTGCTGCAGCTTTGTCTTATAGGAACCTAAGCTCATTTTTTTTTCTTCTTTCCCTTGTGGGAATAATAAATAGTTATCTAATTTTTGATGCTGTGCAAAAATTTGTGAAATTAAAGTATAAGAAACAAGAAAATTCAGGTAAAATTTTAAAAAAATCATTGTTGTGGAGGTACTCACAAAAATAGAGGACACCTCAAGTTAGAATAACCTTTTTGCAAAACTGGGAAACCTTTTATTTATTTTTCTCAACAAAACACACCGTTACTGGAGTTTTTCCAAGTAACTACTAACTAACGCGCACAACATGTCATCAAAATACAAAAATCCATGTCAACATGCTGAACTACAGAATGACATTATTGTTGGCTGTGAATTATGTATAATACGGTGCCCCTACAACATGCAAGATATCCAAAGGTTTATACCTTAAAAATGGTGAAAATTAAGTTGTTTTAACTGCTGTTAAGGTTTACATTTTTGAACTGTTTCTCAGGCTACATGCAGAAAACCATAATTTAATTATAAGACTGAAACACTTAAACCAAATATACCAAATTATTATTTTTTTTTTTTTGCTGTTTAGTCCGACTATGTCATAAAATAGCAAGATAATTCAAAAGTAGGGTTGCCAACCGTCCCTTGAAAAACGGAACCCTCCCCTATTTAGAAACTCGTACTTTAGTTTATAAATAGGGGAGGGTTCCGTTTTTCAAGGGACGGTTGGCAACCCTGTTCAAAAGTAATGGTGAAACCATGCACGCAACTCTGACTACACTAAGAAGACCTAAATACTAACATGTTTAACATTTGAGTAAGAATTTTTAGCAGGTGATACTTGAGTTGAAATGTGTGTAACTTATAAATATTGGTGCTTGAAAGTTGTTTGAAATACTGTTGTGGTTACAATTTTTGAACTGGTGTCAAGGCTATATGTGACAAACCATATATGCTTTATTTATAAGGTTTTGTTGATTATTCTATTTGTTGTTGAACCTGACTTCAAGGATGACAGTCTACAACTATGATAGCAGCTGAGACAGTTTTGAGGTGAGCTAAATGCTAACATAAGCAAAATTTAAGTAAAAGTTTTAGCAATAATGTTGAGAAATGCTGTGATTGCAGCCAAAAACAGTAATCGAGGAGCAGAAAGTTAATAAAGATATACATGTTATGAAACTATCTTATTGTCTTCGTTATATATATTTATATGATCTTATTCTTCTTCTACGTTTTCTTCTCCTTCTTCTGTCGTCGTCGTCGTTTTCTTGACAGACTGGACGTAGCTTTGGTGTAAGGCCGCCCCCCACAGTCTCAAGACGTAATTGCACTCAAGGGGTGTCCCATTTCTAAGTCACGAGATAGCCCTGACACTTACTTTGGAGGGCCAAGATTGAGGTCCAAAGACTGAGGGTTGAGACTGACGGTTTAAGGGAGGAATTGGAATCGGCCTTATAACCATGCTAGAAGCTCCTATAGTTCTAAGGGGCTATATGCTAAAGTAGCATCTTTACACGGCTAATAGCTGTATCTACAATTGATTTACCATGTATTCCTTCTTTGCGAGTTTATTAATTTCAGCTCATTAGTGATCAAGAGGAAAGCTTCATCACTTTATCAATTTATGTTGTGAATGCCATAAGTGTCAAAGCCTTGTATTAATCAAGACACACATAAAAAAGTCTTCAAAACTCAGTGAGATTAATCCTTGGAAACATGATTGATTAAACAAAATTTAACTTCATGACAATGTCGACTTGTAGCTGTGGAGATGTTTGTTTTGATAAAAACTCCCAAACCTGTGCTTGTGAAAATTTAAAGAGATCATCAAAATGTCTAAGTTTAAGGCAAGGCAAGTTTATTTGTATAGCACATTTCATTTACAAAACAATTCAAAGTGCTTTACATAAAACATTAAAAGCATCACAGAAAAAAAAAAAGAAAGCATTAAAAAGTCAAAGAATAAAAGCATAAAAACAAAGAAAAAGTGAAAAACCGTTTTAAAAAGGCTGTTCAGATTTGAGCTCCTTGAATAAAATCTTAGCTGATCTGAGGCTTTCTGGGAGTTTGTTTCAGACATGTGCAGCATAGAAACTGAACACAGCTTCTCCATGTCTCGTTCTGACTCTAGTGACTGATAATAAACCGGATCCAGACGACCCGAGGGTTCTGGTGGGTTCATACTGGGTCAGGAGGTCACTGATGGATTCTGGTCCCAAACCATTCAGAGCTTTATAGACCAGCAACAGAACTTTAAAGTCTATCGTTTGACGGACAGGTAGGCAGTGTAAGGACCTCAGAACTGGACTGATGTGGTCCACTCTCCTGGTCTTAGTGAGAACTTCAGCAGCGGAGTTCTGAAACTGTCCAACTGATTTTTTAGATAAACCAGTAAAAACTATGTTACAATAATCAAGCCGACTGAAAATGAACGCGTGGATTAGTTTTTCCAGTAATTTCGCTGAGACTTATTCTGCTACGTAGTTGCAGGCTGCCAGCCAGTCAACATTCTCGCATTAGCAACATTGAGCAAAAAAATAAAAATAAAAATACATCTGAGAGAGAAGTTTAAGACTAACTGGTCTCAGGCCCCCAATAATGTGAGAAGTTAAAAAAGCAAGTACACTGCTAAGGATAGAAAACACACTCCCATCATGAAAGGGAGCAAACTAAGCTAAATAAATAAATGAAATAAAACAATTTTGATATGCCAGATCCACAAGACACAACACTTCTCTTTCGATTGGCTCACAGGAATTTACACACAAGGTATTACGGCATACACTGCTCCAACAACTCACTTTCATGGGTACACACTCGGATCACAACACAACTCCCCTACGTACATTTCTTATTTGGATAATATGTGTTTCGTGTTCATTAAAATTCTCATTCATGTAAACATGCGGGATGGGATCCAGTTTCTTCACGGTCACGCCATGAAGAAATTGGATGTTGAAGAGAGGAAACTATAATCCTGTTTTCTGGAATAGCCTCATG
Organism: Hirundichthys speculiger; assembly: GCA_018398805.1. Taxonomy (NCBI): domain Eukaryota; kingdom Metazoa; phylum Chordata; class Actinopteri; order Beloniformes; family Exocoetidae; genus Hirundichthys; species Hirundichthys speculiger. Next base: position 2,173,665 of record JAGFBZ010000953.1, read on the forward strand.
AATTGTGGGGAAAAATCTACAACTGGCAGGAGTCCTCAAACTTACCCAAAGCTCGTACTGGTGGCGCTATGATTTATCATCACCCTTATCGGCTTCTGTTGTTGAGCAGTTGTCAGGCTTGGCCAGCCAAATGGCTGATTAAAATGTATGTGTGGCCACCCTAGAGTGAAATGAAAACTCTGTCTGTGGCAGAAGATAGATTCATGTGGCAGAGCGCATCATCTAATACAGTGTAATGTTATTGACATGCTTCTGTGCTTTATTATTTCTTCTCCTGCTCCTCAGCACATTACAACTTCTCTGCCATTTATGACATTTTGGCAAATGTCCAGCACAGTTCTAATGCAGGGAGACATGACATTTTTTTTTTTTGGATCTTTTGCTTGTCTGAGAGCGTTCCCTTTCAGCCCTTTTAGTTGAAATTCCTCTTTGAAAAGAAAATACATTTTTTTGCAGGTCAAGAGGTTTTTATACTTTTTTATACTTTCAATCAGTTGAATAAAATGCTGAGACGCTCATAAAAAGTGTGATTTGATGTTGACAGGAGAGGTAAGTACATACATAATTTTTTTTCGTGGTCTTTGAAAATCTGCAGTGTGCTAGCGCCATGCTGGGACCGCACGCTGAGCTACACGAGAAGGAGTCGTTTTCAAGTGCCCTCCAAAGTCCTACAGGAATAAATCTTCTGACAGAAAATTTACTTAAGTGTTTTCTGAAAGAAAAAAAAAAAAAAAATTAAGAACATTTCTATTCGCTCTTGTTTTACAGTGAAATACTGGCAGGATACATCAGAAAGACAGAATAAAAAGAGCCACAGAGTGTTTGGTGCTTGTAAATCAGCACAGCAGCACACTGGTCCAAAGCTCTAAATTACATTGATTTTACATGAGTGAGACGCTGTCACAGCTAACATCACCCATATGACTAATATGTTATAAACAAGGCTGTGAGTAAGGGAAGGATAACTAGGAAAAGAAATATTAATCTATCACCCCCCTATTTCAATAAAACACAATCAGTATATTTTTAAGAATGATAAATATTGGCTTTGTAGAGTAAAAACAACATATATTATGCTGAGGCTACAAGGCAGCAATATTCCAGCTTGGAAATAAACATACCACCCTGGAACTTGCAGAAATATGTTTGTAACTTGTCAGTTTTAATCAATCAGCGACATCATCTCCAAATTACTATACAAATAAATTAGAGACAACAGCAAAACTGTAATTTTGTTTCCACTGAATTTAAAACATTCACTCAAAGATAAAGTTAATAATGGCAGCATATGTCACGATGAGTATCTTTGGATACAGAAGGGAGCACAAGCTGAAATGGCCAATACTTTTAGAGTTTTCATTAGGGCTGGACTATTCAGATATTTGTTTTCAGGGTGGAGAGGCAATTTTTAGTTTTGATGCCTGGTATTTTTTTTCAGCTTATTATAAATTTATTTATCTGTTATATATAATATAATACAGTCTCTGCCTGACCACAACAGGCTGCCGTCTCATTCACAGGTGGCTAAGGATATCACCCACTGTAGTTCTTTAATTCACACGAGCTGTTAAAAGGAAGACAGCATGCCGTCAGTTGTGTGGCTACCTTTTAAATTAACCAGTGACAAAAAAAAGAAGTCAGCAAAATAGGAATTTGAAATCCGGACTACCATAATCGCATAACAGCCATTAAAAGAAAAGGAAAATTGACCTCAATGCTGACATTACTAATTACATTCAATATGTTTCTGCTTTTAGCTTGTTACCAACGGGCAATGACCCGTTACGCCCGTTACTTCCTGGATGGCTTCGACCCAGAAGTGGGGATGTTGGTGCGTTATTATACTACACAGCAACGAACAGACACATCTTTGGTGTAACTGGTGCCAGTATTCACGAGTTAAAGCAAAAAAAGATCCTGAGCCTGAACTTTTGTGTGTGCATGTGTGTGTGCGTGTATGTGTGTGTGTGTGTGGTGAAAGTGGGGGTTGTTACTACAACATAGTAGTTAACAGATGTAGTGTTAAGGATGCTTTGATATGAAGTTTTGCTGCTAATCTTTGTCCTTGACAGCTTGCAAGATGAGCTACAATCACAAGGTGACAGGTAATAAGGGAATGTGAAATTCAGTCAGACAGGATAAAGTTTGATTCACAACCACTCAGTTGGGAAAATAAAATATTTGCATATTCAATTAAATTAAATCAAATTTCAATATCAATAAATTCTAGGAAAATAGTTTTCTATTTTAATTAATAGAAAATATATAAATAAAATAACTATTTAATTTACAACAAACTATTTTTTCAAACTCTGGTGTTGTTTCATGTGTGTTCAAATAGCTGACATGTTGATTAGAAATCAACAGTTTTGTCAGAGCTATTTTGTCTTCAGCTGTTTTTTTTGCATAAATTTACCAGAGGTTGGGAGAGCTTGAACGACAAATCGTGCTCTGCGATGAACGTGCACACTCGTATTTTCAAGTTGCCCACATGGTCAGTCATTGACGCTGTTACATGAGTTGTGGTGGTTGCTCTTGGTAACCGTGTTGCGTGTTGTAGAGTCCGAACAGCTGCTCTATGAGTGGGTCTTATTTGTGATGAGGTGGCACTTTTTTATAGCGAGTTGCATATACTAATCTCCTCGAGCCCAAAATGCAGAAGCAAGTGTCTGCTTCTCCTAACTTCTTACACCAGCTACCAAAGGGGTAATCATCTTTCCCTCTCTCTTCTACCCACGCCTAACCCTTTTAAATCCTTTATCAATTAGAAGGGCATCTTCCCCAGGATTCATGATTTACTCTCCATCCTACTTTCCGACAATAAGTCTTTCTGCTTGGGTAATTGAGCATCTATGACACATAGGACTTAGTTTAAGCACCTTTTTTCCAAAACCCTCCCTGTTCTACATCTGACTCATACCATTGGCAGATGAACTCATGGACTCAAAAGGGATATGAAAAAGCCATTTTTAAAATATAAGACCCCCCCCCCCAAACAAACGCTGAACACCAGAAATCTGGCACGATGCCGGAATACTTTGAGCCCTGCAGTATTTGTGAGAAAAATGGCAAATGGTAAACAGGACAGACTTACAGCTCTGTATGTTTTAGTTTTTAAACTTTTTTTTTTTTCCCCCCCATTTTTTTTCCAGGTTAAAGCCCAGAAGTACGGGATGAATTATAGAGCACGTACAGATCCGCATAGGTCAGTTCCTATCCTATTAGAATATGCACATGCAGGCATTAGCTCATCTTCAACCATATTATCTGAAAAAAAAAAACAACTAAGAACAGTTCAGTTTCAAACTAAGATGTTTACATTCTTTTGAAACATACATTCGGACCGTTACAATAATTGGAGTGCGTTATATAAACCCAAGGAGTACTTGTAAATGCATAGTATACACAAGTGGATCTCTGCTAGCGCATCTAGCTAATGTTGCTGCATTCACCATGATGAAATAGATGATTGGCTGCCATCATATATAATGTAGTAAATATGACATATAATGTATGTGATAGCAGTTGACATATCACATTGACAACACTCAAAGCTCTGAATATGCATTGAAATCTTCTGCCAAGGCTCGGAAGTCCAGAACATGGTATTCGGGCCAGCCCAGCATGTTGCATTAAGGAGAGAAGTCATACTGATACATTTTAGCCAAACAGATGACTGACATTCCTGTCAGATCCAGCTGTCTAACTCACAAAGCCGAAAATATGGTGCGTAAGGTGAAATGTAAAATATTGATTTGTATATAAAGCCAACAATCTTGTAATGGTGTCTCAAAGGAATCTGAATAAATTGTGTATGTATGTGAGGTGTAACAGTTATAGGAACAATAATGATGCCAGGATATGGCAGTGCTCCTTGCTTAACATCAAAACAATGCATTGTAATGGCTAAAACATCATAAACAAAAATGAGCTCTTACACATGTTCCCCACTTAACCCAGAAAAACTTCATGGCAGCTTGATGTAGCTGGAAACTGGCATCACATCTGCTCTGCTGGAGAGGACAGAGTTTGAATGTGCATGTACATTTGTACATGCCAGACTAAGATGCTATACCACACTAGCTTGCCACAGCTGCTCGGAATGAGAGAATAGAGTCTGATGCCAAGACTGCCAGTCAGAAATTCCAATTTGGATCCAAATTCTGCATTAGTAGAACCTTGATGTCATCCCTCCACCCCGAGGCCTGGCAGAGTAGTTTTTAAATGAATCCTTTTAACATGCTTAATCAGAGGCTGGAAGAGCCAACTGAACAGCATGGCATAACAGGAAAGACAGAGGAGCGGACCAAATTGCAGCTCTAGGTAAAAGAGCCGGAGGATGATGTAGGGCCAGAATGAAATGTTCAAATAATTTGCACTTAACATAAAAGATACAGAAACAATGTAGGCAGCCACTTCCATTTGACTTCAGTTTATTTGTAGTCGGGCCCTTGTTGATCTCTGAAGGCAGTCTGAAGAGAGAACAGTGTGTCCTTGATGTTGAAAAGTGGACCAAATGAGGCGTATGATAGGGTGAACGGTGTCATAGTGCTGTGTGATACAAAATACTGACACAATTCCAATTAATTGCACAAGAGTCAGTGGAATTGCTTTGGTAGAAATGAATTAAGAGTTATAGGAATGATGTTTACCGGCTTTCTTGATGACACTATTTTCTAAAATAAGCACATCAGAAAAGCAGAGTTATGAGTCATGAAGATAAAAAAAAAAGGGTCTTGCAGTTTCAGGAAAATATGACAAAACATAATCAATTCCATTTTAATTTCATGGTTTTACACAGCTCTCTATGTTCCAAATAGCATACTTTAGTAAATACGCAGTGCACTACAACTACAACTACAACTAGAAAAGCACTCGGAGAGTGCAGACCTCCGGCAAGCACAACAATTCCCCCATAAAGCGATTTACAGATTTCAATAAAATCCAGATCTGGATCAGCTTTTGAAATTTGATAGAGGTTTCCATTGTCAATCCCTGAGTCAAATTTCATGAATTTTGGGGAATAATTAACGGAGATATTGAGAAACAAAATTTTTGGCCCCATTGACCGCAATGTTATCAAAAATTTGAAAGTGATCCAGAATCCAGGATTTCTTCCAGATCACACCCAAAATGAAATCAGTTCTTCCTTTCACATTTCTGGACAACTCCTGATTTTTTCATCAAAATCTGTCCATAACTTTTTGAGTTATCTTGAATACAGACAGACAGACAGACAGGAGGTAGCTACTACATACACAGTACTCTTACATGCTTAGTGTATAAATGAGTGCTGTCCCAGTGTAAAACTGCTATTGTGCACTTATCCAGAAACTTTTTTCTTTGGCTGTTTTACTCAAATTACCACCGTGCTATCGACAAGATTTGATTTTTCCTCACTTGTAAAATGTAAACAAATAAAGCCACTTTTTCTAACGCGTAAGCTCACACATTTCTATGAAGCTTAAAAATGCAGCGCTGTTGGTGCAGTAGACAGACTGCCACACTATTTTTGACCAAAATTGTAAAAAACAAGTGTCCACCACATCTGTTTTGTTGACAAGATGACAACCATTGAGGGCATTTTCTGAATGTTTTGAGTGCACTATCCAGGTAATTGTAGTGTATTGCATGAAAAGAGTGTTTACCAAGGCTGGCCCAGATCCCATTTTATCGGTGGTGGCGCTTCAGAAGTAGATTACAACAAACATTCAAAATTTCATTTGTATGATGTCCTGAACCTCCGGGACCCACGGGTATGTGACTAAGCTAGTGTGGTTCACAAGCGAGCAACATCCAATGAGGGAGGTCCTCCTACACGTGACCAGCTGAGCGTGGTTCACACGTGCAGCACTGAAAGACATGCTTGAGACTGAGAGGAGCGTTGAGAGCGAGCAAAGTTATTAAAGTGTGCTGCCAACCGAGGAGTAGGCAACACAAGTGTGCTGCATGGAATTTGTATATCTGTGAAAAAAAATATTCCTTCTCGAGGAGGAAGTGCAATCGGGAGAAGTTTCTAATTGCTAACTAGTCATTACTCAATTAAACGTGTGCCGCACAACTCAACATTTCATTTTATTTATCAGCTAAAATGACTGGAGGACCATTAAATATTGAAAAGCCCGCTCTTTGTGAGAATAATTAAAAAAAAAAAAAAAGCCAGATACCCAAATTGAAATCTGGATGTCCGCATAATCGACAAATTTCTGGATATCAAGAATTCAGATCCACTGACCTAAAAATAAGTGAAAATCCATGTTAGGAGGTTTCAGAGTCAGTGGACATGACCGGATCTGGATGTCTCCCAGCCATACCAGTACCTATAACGGTACTAAGGTAATAAAGTTTGGTTTTGGTTTTAAATGTCATTTTTTGTTTTCACTTCCTGGTTGCTTTCACACGTATTCACTGTTTTGTTGGGTTTAGTGCGTTTAGACTCAACAAAACACAACAAAGCAGAAAAAGGCTGCACATTAAACTGGTTTTTTAGTATGTATTTGCTGTTTTTTTCTCAGAACAAGACATATAATCAGACAACTCTATTTATATCAATATAATCTAATGCTATTTGTTTCCCCTGCTAAGCCATATGAAGGTGTGTATTTCTCATTAGTCATAGTGCAGCGGTGCCCCAGTCTGAAAATAGAGTAGCGAAGGGAGCAGCAAGATGCTAGCCGCTGATACTGGTCGACAGTAGGTAGTAAGTGTTCTATTGAACTGGAATCAGTATATGTTAGTACAAATATTCACAGAAAATGGAGATATATACCATGACATATCACGATTTTTTTTCTTTTTACCTTCAAGCCATTATACGTAGCAATACTATTTCTGACCACATGGTATATAGATCTGCTGTGTTAGCAAAAGAGCCACTAGCAGTACTGTGCTAATGAGTGGGTATTGTCAGCCCTTTGTTCCACATGAAGTGCACTTTGTTGAGCAACCCTAAAGAGGTTGAGTCCACAATTTTCTAGTAATATTTTCCCCCATGTATACAGAAAGCTACATAGAGTAGCTTTAAAACAAAGATAGTTTTGAGTTTTTGAATCTAAGTTAAACTGCTGGCTTATACTTTTTATATTTTGCCTGTGAAGACAATGTATATTTGCTACATTTTTCCCCAGGACTGTAGATGTCTTGAATGTTGCCGGGCAAGTTAACGTGTTATTATCGTGTTAATTCATTATTTTATTAATGCCAGTCCTTGATTATAAAACAAATTCAGTTCTGCGGCCCGTTTTTTAATTTCATATTTTTGATCCAAGTCTAAAATTGAAATATAAAAAAAAACAGGCATTTTTTGTGTTAGATTAAAAAAATGAAAAATGTAATAAAATGTCACTTTTTAATTTTTCTTATTTTTGATTGACAACTGAAAATGGAAAGAATGAATGATACACGGTAAAGTTACTGAACTTTAACATGGACATTTTCATTTTAAAGTTCTCCCAGACAGAGGATTCAACAGAAACAAGGTTATTTGTAACAACTAACATGTTGAACTCCCCGTTAAAAGTTTCTGCTGTTACCTCAGAAATTGCCTGTTTTAATGTTCTGATTGTGCTGAGCCACAATCATTTTGTTGGATTTTTGTTTGTAGACTTTTTTTTAATTTTTTATAAAAACAGGATAATATTAACGCCCTGGCAGTGGCAATAAGCTTTATTTTATGAGATTTACACTAAATATGTGTTACTGACAAGTGCTGATGTTAAAAGTGTTTGAAGAACAAATGTTATGGCACTTTAGTTCATATGGCAGCAGAAAATTTAAATAAAAGTGCATTACAGTACTTTTAAATTCAATATTTGACTTTGCATATACAATGCGATTAATCGTGATTAATCAGGGAAATTATGCGATTAATTGCGATTAAAAATTTTAATCGTTGCCCAGCCCTAATATATATATATATATATATATATATAAAAACAAAAGTTAATGGTACATTTTGTAGCATGCTATAGATTGCTATTTTGAAAGAGAAAAAAATCTGAACTCTCTTCAAATTGCCTTCACTAACACATTCCTTCATCAAGGTGATAGAGTGACCAAAAACTCATCACAAAGCAAGCTCTGAAATGATTGTACCTGGCCAACACTACCATGAGTCAGACAAAGTTCTGTAGCCAATTCCCACTGGGAGCATGCTCTCATCATGGTAAGGCAGGAAAGTATGGCCTGGCCATTCTATTTTTGTTAAAGCAAGCTTGTATTCACTTGCTGTGTGGAAAAGTGATTTGATTTCCTTTTACTGCATTTATTTTCTAAAATGCCTGACCATGCACCACTGAAGCACTTATACGCTACACACCAAGGAATACACATGCATAAAAGAACACAAGCATAAATGCAATATATAAATGCTTAATATAACCTCAGTATATCCTTTAGTTCTCCCCCTGCCTTTGTCTCACTCTGTACATCTGCATACAGATGCATACGCCATTAGTTACCTGAAGGCAGTAAAGAAATCACAATTGAAGAGGAATATATTAAATATTTACTCTGTCAATGTAGATGTTTTTTGGTCTTTACCAGTAAGGCACAAGATAATGACCCAAAAGGGTGAAACAGAGGGAATTCATTTATGATAGTATACAATACTAACTTACTGTACTAGAATGATAACTATGGCTAGCAATATGTTTGCTAACAACTATATGAAGATGCACACACACACACATAAACTACAGGAGTAGAAATAGGATTCAAATAGTGTGTGATTTAGAATCATCACTTAACCTAACAAGGATCTTTTTGGCCACCGTAGACTGAGAAAACTCATGCAAGCACAGTTAGAACATGCAAGCTATATACAGCTAGGCAAAGTGCAAAATTATCTGTTCACAGAAGAACCAGGAACTTTGTAGCCTTGAGGCAACAGTGCTATCCATCAAGCTACTGTGCTGCCACGGTTCACTTAACTTAAGAAAAGAGTTAGTTAATAATGATCTGCCAGTACTTTGTTGAATGTTTTATATCACAATTAGGAAATCTGACTTTTAATTAGTCTTCTTACATTCTTCCCCAGTTAGATTTTTTTCCATTTATTTCACAGTCCATTAATAGCAACAGCATCTCTACTTGCTAAACATTTTTGCCAAAAGTGGAGGGAAATGGGAATTGTTTTGGAAATGTAAAAACATTTATTGCATACATGCACTGAAGTATATGCAGAAGACACCTACATACCATAACTTCATTTGATGAGTCAAGTTGACAGTACAAAAACCACAAAGTAAACACCTAGTGAAATTAAAGTAGCATAACGGAACTTTTGCAGTTTTTTAGCTCAGTGGGTCAGCCTATAGGCACAGAGGTCAAGTTGCTTTTGCGACATTGTTCAATATTTACTTTTTTGGCGTCCATTGTTTGGTGGATCTCTCATTTTCTACCCCAACATTACTTTTAAGGTTTTTTTACTTGCCTCTGCCATGATGTTCATTGTATCTCTGTGAGCTTGTTGCCCATTGCTTATTTTTTCTGATAAATATAATGAAAGAAGAACAGCCAGTTTTAAAGTGCTTACAAACCTATCACTTTTTAAAATGCATAACATTTTGGTGTTAAGTTTTGAAAAATCATTTTCGGAGAAAAGAAAAAAAATAAAGAAGGAAACCTCATATTCTTACAACTGCATGCTGAATGAAAGCCTTTGAGACAAAAGGACTTCTCCATTGATTAAAATTAATTCATTCAGTTCACATGCAGCTTAACAAGGTCTTCATAATGAAGGTAGTTTTCCTTTTTCTTGCTGTGACCTTCTGTAAAGCATGTAAAGAATGGTATTTTCCCATGAGACAGCCTCTTTTCCCTGGTGTTAGTGTTTTAGAATAATGAACTCTGCTTAATAACAGGGTGTCGGCACGAAACAATGAATGATCATCAATTAAAACGGTGGGAGAAAAGGGAAAACAAATGATCTCAGTAACCCTTGGTATCACATAGAATCGTACGTGCATACACACCAGCGCCACTTCACTACTGCAATTAAGCACGTTTTTCCTCCCCTCGAGGATACATCACAACAGGGCAATGATGATAAGGTGAAGTCCCTTAAATTTTGCTATGATTTTGCAGACTAAAGACCTCTGGGTGAGCGAGTGGGAGTGCAATCATTTCCCTCTTTCTACACCCTCAGGATACAGAAGCAAGGTCTTTCGGAGTCCGGATCAGGGCCAGGTGGGCTTGAAGGTGTACAAATGTATCTAATGGTTCAGTATGTTTGGCCAGGTGAGAGCAAAAATTCACTGTTTTTACTATTTTATGTTTAAAATTAACTTTCTTTGTAGTCGTGCTTCCTCAGAAATTCTTCTCTTCATTTTCTATTCCTTTTTTTTCCTCACCCACACGGATTTTTGAGAACAAGATATAAGCTGAGCAATGCTTTTTTAAAGGGCTTTTTTAGGGAGTAAGGCTTTTTTGAAACTGGAAACAATTCTGTAAAAAGGATTGATACAATTTTAGGGTCGAGTTACAGGGATGGCCGGGGGAAACAAAGCTAAACCCCTAAGTCTCTGTCACCAGCTTAGAAAGAAAAAATATGGAATACAATATACAAATATTAATGAATTCATGTTTGTGCACCTGAGTGTCAAAGAGGCTCAGTGCATCTGCTGAAGGCACCTCCAGAGTGGTGCAGTTTTCAAGAATGTACCTGCAGCCTGAGGCTATAAAGACTTGACACCGCAAGAAGAAGGATTTGTTAACATAAGCTATTTTTTATTTTATATGACCCCATATACTCTATGTACAGGATCTGCCCACACAGAGACTGCCGAAGGTAAAAGGGTAAAAAACCAAAGTATTTGCTGTTCTTGGTAAAAAAAAAATCAAGGCCATTATTAGTCTTTTGAAGTTGCTAGCTGATAAAAATGGAAACTAATTCTGATGTTTATAATTAATATTATGGAATTCTTGTGTCACGTAAACTGTGACCATCTACTAAGAAGTATATTTGTGACAATGGGGATTTTAGGTGTCCCCAATTGCTTTAGAGTGCATTCAGCTGTACAACCTTTTTATGTTTGTTTACAAAGAAGTTTATTTTAAAATACTAAAATTGTAGACTATATAGCTATGTAAAATCTATAAAAGTAAAAATAGTGTGTTAAATCAGAAACCTTGAAATCTCATTCATATATATATATATATATATATATATATATATATATATATATATATATATATATATATATATATATATAGTCATGGAAAAAATTATTAGACCACCATTTTTTCTTCACTTTCTTGTTCATTTTAATACCTGGTACCACTAAACGTCATCATGTGACTAAAACAGACAGAAAAGAAAACACTGAATGCATAAAAGCAGTGTTTTTGGCAGTACAACGCCACAGCTATTGATGTAAAAACTTAAGTGATTTAGGTTATAATCAAGAAAACCATGGAAAATGGTAAGATATCAGCTCTTAAATAAAACTCTTATGAGCAATCTTTGTGGTTATCGTTATGTTTGTCCAAACAAATGTACCTTTAGTTGTACCAGGCATTAAAATGAACAAGAAACTGAAGAAAACAAGGGTGGTCTAATAATTTTTTCCATGACTATATATATATATATCTTGACTGAAATTTTCCCCAATACTGCAGATAAAGCATTAAGGGAGTGTGAAGATGTTTAATTAAAGTGATCAAGAGATTCTACTTTTATGCAACAAAGCTGGTTCATTGCCAAGACAGCAGTTGTCGCCAAGAGCAATTTTTTGCATTTCAGTTTTCTTCTTCAGTGTTCAAATGGGCTCCTCACTTGATGGGGTCTATTTTAACAGCAAAGCAAAATTACAGGAACACCATATACAGTTTATATACACCACATAATTCAGTGGATATGAGGAACTAAGAAAAGTTCATTAGCAATTTACAGCCATTACCAGCTACTTAAGTGCTTACAAAATCACAGCATATAATAACTTAGAAACCAAACTGTTACCTTACCTTAAAAAATGAATTTTTTGAGTTAACCTGTTGCTTTCTAGAACTGTAAAATGCCAACACTGTTCATATTCCCAGCATGAATATCATACATACGCCTTACATAACCAAACTGGTTTAGTAGTAAGTCTAAAAATCAATATTCCTACACTGGGTAAATTTACAGCAATAACAATTGATAATCTTATAATAAGTCCAACTGAGCTTGTATTTGGGATTATTTTGAGAAGTGCAGCTCCATCCTTTTTAACCTCAACTACTCTGATCTCATTTGCACAAATGTCCACTGAATCTTTCTCAGCTTCCAGATTTTTGAGTATTATTACAAAAGTTGGTAAAAGCTACTTTAAGTGCGCATCACTTGCAACAAGAACACAACTTTGACTAAAATTTCATATGTCCTTTAATTTTGATGGGACGTGCTTTACCGTCTGATCAAGAAAATCCCGCAGCATTAAGAACATGTTAAGATCAAAAATGTCACTTCAGTGATAGCCACCATGGTGGTAACTGTTTATGACTTATCATTATTGTTATTAGTTATTACTGCATGAATCCAGTGCAGTGATAAGCTGATGTCATGACAGTACAAGTTTATAGGCTGTGTTTACAGCTTTGTGTATGGGAGTGGCAGGGTGCATGGCTCCTTTCACTGCAGCTCCATCAGCATGCAGGCGGAGGTGTGGGGGAGAGCGGTGATTGAATACAGAGGCTGCAGGCCCCGGTGCTGCCTTTAATCTTCCCTCCTCATTTCACTTGGCCTCTGTGTTGCAGCTCTAGCGAGGCTTTGCTAGGGCATAAAGACATCCTCACACACCCAGCCACGTCTGCCAGGCCTCTACCAGTCCTATCTGTCTTTGAATCTGTGTGTCACTCTGGTGGTTTGTGTGTTCCTGCCCGTGTCTGACTTTGATTGCTTTTCCATCTCTTGTGCTTTAAATTTGTGTTTGTCCTTGTCTTCTAAATCGGAATAAATATTCAAGACAGCTAAAGCATCAAACGCTCTTAAACTGTCATGGAACCTGCAATGTATTATGTAGGTTTAATATAGTCATTGCTGAGCATGTGCATCCACAGTTAACACAGCAGACAGAATAAGTGTCATAGTCAGTGATGGACTTTTAGGGTTGAAATAATGCCCTCTTTATTAGGATCTTATTTACGTAACTTTTTCCCTAAATCTTAAGAGTTTTCTACATCTTTAGAATAAACTGCTTACCCTGAAACACAGATATGAGAGGAAGGGGAAGTGCTTCTATTACAGACACTGCTTTGAACCTTTTTGGGTGTTTTACCAATAATTCTAACCAGTTTTATCAAAAATCTGTGAAAACACAGTATTTTCCTTAAACAGAAGAATGAGACTCTTAAAAAGGAATCGGTAACACAAAACAGCTGCTGTAATTAGGGATGCACCATAACTGTTTTTTAAAACCGATAACACACACATATATCTAAAATCATTACATCAATACTATGAACAAAATCAAAAATAGTTTTGACTTTTTAAATGAACAGATATTTATTTTTTCCAATGAAAAACTATTGGCAAGCCTCTCAAACATTTTCGTAAAGCTATCAAACAAACCAATTTAATATCTCACATTAATTTAAATAAGGTTCATTACTGACTGATATAAAAAATAAAGGCTCCTTGAACTGATGGAAATACATGCATCAGAATTACAAACTGAAAAAGATTAACATTTAAAGGATTTTGGCTTGTGGTTCCATTTAAATTAATTAAAGTAAATAACGTTCAGTAGTTTTTATTTTTTAACCTCATGGAAGCTTTAGATGAGAGGAATGAGGGAGAGGAGAGGAGAGGGGAGGGAAAACTGCTGCTGGCTTGCACACGTTAGCATTAGCTTCCGTTAGCTCACGTTAGCGCGATTTTAAAACTCCTAGGAAGCGATTGTTATATTGTAGGTGGCCGATCGGGTTTTAATGGGTATTAACGCTTATGCTTCCCTCCTCGTAGAATTCGCTCAGAGGATTCGTCACATATAACCACCAAACTATCTTCTTCTGAAACTTTAACGAAGTTCCACCATCGCCGCCATGTTTGTTGTGATCAGTACGCTGTGCTGCAGGCTGCATTAACGGTGTAATGTAAATTCTCATGTTCCCTCGTTTGCTAGTCATTCTTTCAGCCTTATCTATTTTTTCTATTTTTTATGCGTAACATGTGGGAGAATACTGCAAATATCAATTCAAGTCAGCAACTACCAAAATTATGACAGAGTTAACGAGTTGCTTTCTGGCACGAGGGGGTATTCTTGATTTTCCTTATTGAGTATTCGTTTTTCTGATTATGCCGACGTCACTTGAACATAACATTCACTGCCGGTCATTCAAAGCTCAGAGGGAGCAAGGCACTGCCGTGTTGACAAAAATATATATGTTATCGGGCTATACGTCATGATATCGGACTTATTGGGATGACGTCATAATTTCCTGTTATCGGCCCGATAGTTATCGTGCACCACAATAGCTGTAATAAACCTCTGTCCCATTTTAAAGCAAGGTTAAGAAGTATTTCTTCTGTTAAAATATCAGTAACAATCTATTTCTATCTCTCTCTCTCTCTCGCAAGAACTGGAAATTGCTTTATGGTGCTACGTCACACATCAACAGCAATGGTCAACAATGGCTATAAGATAACGCTAGCTCACTGAGCCACAGCCGTCATTATGGCAGATGTCCACCGTACACTTAAAGCTTTTACAAGCTTTTTCAAGGTTGCCGACAAATTTCCCTCAGTCCGCCGAAAAATGATAAAGAGTCTTCCTTGAGTTCAGGCAATTCACAGGATTTCAGCTGTTAGACAGATGGTGGCAAAATTTGGGGATTCGTCTTTAAAAAATCTTTCTAACGTTTTCGCAAAGCTGTATAGTGTTCGGTCAGAGTAAGACACCTAAGACAGTGATGACAGAAGGAAACAGTAAGAGACAACGAGAACGTTGCAGAGCAGTTGACAGGGTCTTAGAGCAACTTACTCGTCCTTCTGTGTTTGAGAACTTTAATTTTTGTAATATGAGGTCCCTACCAACACCAAAAGGGTGACATTACACAAATCCCTCACAGTAGCCTAAGTCCTGAAAATTTCTTATTAAGTGTGTAGTCCAGATTTGTAGGGTCCTGTAAATATTGAGAACCCATATCAAGAGTAAAATTCTTCAGCATCTTCATCATTTTAATGCCATTCTACATTTGTTGTACCTTTGAAGTGGGTAACGAAAAGCTTTAATGCTGGTTTAAAAAAAAAGGCACACCCCATGGAATAGAGGGGTGGTGCTGAATCTAGCAGTTGACTCCACCCCTTAAATCTGACAGCTATAAACAGTTGTTGTTCTCTATCTTTATGGTATTTTTAACAACGAATGTGAAAACAAAACACCACATTATGACCTCATGAAATTACATCAGTTCATTATAAATGTCTAATCTATATTAAAGCTAGAAAATAACATCAGTTAGTTGCCTCTGCTAGGTAACACTCAGTTTTTGCTATTGTGTATGAAGACATAACATCTCTAACTTTTGAAATATGGTTCATCATGATGGGTCATCAGCATGAAACTGTTAAATATGAACTGAATTTTCTTGTTTTGAATTGTTAGACATGGCTGGCGTAAAGGATGAGCACAGTTTTATGTGCTTGTAGATAACAGCAAAGAAAAAAAAATATTCAGCTGGAAAAGGAGAATACTCTTCACAATTCCTTGACAGATAATTGTTCATATTCTGCACTGAAGGCTGTTACCTTTCCTTTTTCGAGGCTTCATAAGAAAATCCAGCCTGCGATGGTGACCCAAGAAGCACAGGGAGAGGATGACAGTTCTTGAGTGTTTAATTATTTAACAGCAGAGAGTTAATATATGAGGACGCAGCAACTCAGTATTTCCTGCCCACAAAGAAGAAAACATCTCCAGCATGCAACGTGAATACAGGGAGATCTGTAATTGACTTCCCTGTAAGTGCAGTCTTGAAGACAGATGGAGCATGAGAGCATAGCTCTTCAGGACTGTGCAGTTAAAAAAGAAATAAATGCTGCACAGTGTATTCTGGGAAAGAAGAAATGACAATTTCAGTATTAAAAAAAAGACACGAGCACCTCATGGATATCTGTCAACGGCGGTCCTTTTGATGGACAGGATATGCTGTGAGGAACAGGAAGTTGGCAGTACAAGTTAATATTTTGGTGTCTCACACTGAAAAAGAAGCTCTAAGCACAATTTGCAAGACAAGAGACAAAAACAGAGACATGACCCATCACAACCTGCACTCTCGTTGATAGGTATCTGCTTTTGGCTGCTTTTCAGCTAAACTGTTCCAACAGTGACTCTGCATCTACAGTATAAGCAATGAACTTTGTGCTGAAGTCATGAAAATCTTTAAATAGAATAATGGCCATATTGTGTGTGCATAATATTATGAAAGTCAATAAAAAATGCAGTGTTGGAGAAATTTAAATACTACTAAAACTGTGTTTTTCATTATGGGAAGGTTCATTTCAGCAACACCAGTAAACTTAATGTCAGATTCACTTGTTAACTTAGTCAATATGCATCTTTCTGTAATGTTATAAACTATACTTATAACTATATATATATAAATATAACTATATAACTTTATAAACAGATATGTGCAGCATCAGTAAATGGATTATGTCTTCCTGGTAACTTTCTTTCAGATTGTCAGCGATCAAACAGTGACAAGCGCAGCGGACTGGTGTTGATGGTAAAGATATCAGTAATTATTATCTAGATTTTAGCTAGTTGAACCAAAAGCCCCAACATATCAGCATTTATCCCCAGATGTAAAAGTCACAGATCATGGGTAAAGAGGTCCCAGAATGAATAATCAAAGAATAAATTTAAAGCCCTGTTCCATCAGGTATTAATCCTCTAAAGATTCTCATATTCCTCAAAATTGAGTAAATTGTTTTTAAGCATTAAAGAGCCTCTGTTGGCATTGACACTAGCCTGTTCTCCTCCTGCAGTTCTTCAGCACCCTCCTACTTTTATGATATTGTGTACACAAAAAAAAAAAAAAAAAGAAAAGAAAAAGTACAGACTCTTTAATAATTTGATGGATAAGACATTATGACTTGAATAATTGCCATTTTATGTTCCACAACTGTTAACAGAGTATGTAAGGTCTTTTCAGAAAGCAAAACAAAATAGTGTCTTCATCCTCTCCTTGTTGTTTCCTAGCATCTGATTTCAACAGCTTCTCACAGTGCATGCAAATTAGATGTAAAGCTGCACCTCAGAAGTTGTTTTCCTCCTGAGAGTATATAAAGAGTACATGCACAGTTTGTCTGACCTCACCTTACTAAGACTGTAGGTGGCGCTATTCAGATTCAACGCAGAATCCAGCATTATAGTGTTGATAGCTGATGGGGTGTCTTGTGTCACCTAAAAGACACCGTACCCAAGCGGGCGTTCACTGCAGAAATCAGATGTTGGTCCAGGTACAATCTAGATTTATTTTATTTAAAGGGCAATAAAAGTGTCTGGTCTTACATTTTTCCTAATTACACTCTTACACTAAAGTCAAGTAAATTAGCTTGACTTTAAAATGCAAGAGTAAATCTTTTTCCTTCACCGCCTCCATCACAACCGATCTGTAGTACACTCAGCTAATGGCTTCTCTTCCTAAAGTCACCTCATTTTCTTTACAACTCCACTTCAAAGCAGATTCATGTCATCATCTAGATGACACTTGTAAATCTAGTGTATGCAGTCTTCCCATCACCTTTTTCATTTAGCAAAATATTTTTTATCTTAAACTGTTTTTGCTATTTTTTCTCTCTTACCAAGTAGCTTTGACTCCTTAGAAGTACCATAAGTATAATTGTAAGGGTTATCTCAGAGCGTACGAGAAAAAAAAATCATGAAACCTTTGTTTTGGATACCTGGGTATGTGCCCCATACCAGGTAAATGTGTTTTTATTCAGTTTGATTCTCAACAAAATGACTTGCTTTGGAAAGAGTAACGGTTTGGCAAAAATAAAACGTTTCACAACGTTAACTTCATACAATGAAAACAATGTGTATTAGGTCCAAGGGCACCTGACATAGTGTCAGCATATGACCAGTGCTGCCAGGGTTGAGTGATCTCTGCCTGATCATGTTCAAAAACCCACCCTCTTCAGCAAACTATTCAATTTGGATGAATTACAGCATGTAAAATTTGGAACAGCGCACTATGTTAAACACAATGTTCGTAAAAACATTGTTTTTACGACCCCCCTCCAGTGTGGAGGGGGGTCCTCCACACTGGGAGCTGTGTCAGGTGACTGGGGGTGCTGTCCTTGGGTCCCTCTGGCCTGGCTGGCTGGGGGTTCCTCCTACTGATCTGGGGGTCCGCCTGTCAGTTGGAGTCGGGGGGCCCAGGTGCTGGTCACCCTGATAAGGCCTGCGGCTCCTCCCAGTGTGGATGGCCCAAAAGGTGGCGTTTCCTTAATCCTCAGTGCCATGCCATGTCGCCCTATTGGTTGTGATTGTGCGTGTGTATGTGTTTAGTATGGAGGGTGGGAGGGAAGGGGTTTTATTGTGATTATTTGTTTTTAATTCTGTAAAGCACTTTGTGTTGCATGTTTTGCATGAAAAGCGCTATACAAATAAAGATTGATTTGATTTGATAAAAAATAAGCATCAATTATTCTAAATAAACTAGCAAAAGAAATTGCAAGAGCTGGATGTCCCTCGCCCGGGTTAGGGTCACTGGGGCCCCACCCTGGAGCCAGGCCTGGGGGAGGGGCTCGTTTGGGAGAGCGCCTGGTGGCCGGGCCTTCACCCATGGGGTCCGGCCGGGCTCAGCCCGAATGAGCAACATGGGTTCACCTCCCCGTGGGCCCACCACCCGCAGGGAGGGCCATAGGAGTCGGGTGCTTTGTGTTATGGGCGGCAGCCGAAAGCGTGGGCCTTGGCGTGATGACCCTTGGCTGACGAAACTGGCTACCGGGTCATGGAACCCTCTTTGGCGGGGAAGGAGGCTGAGTTTGTGCGTAAGGTCGAGAGGTACCGACTAGACATAGTCGGGCTCACATCGATGCACAGCCTGGGCTCTGGAACCAATCTTCTCGAGAGAGGCTGGACTTTATTCTTCTCTGGAGTTGCCCAGGGTGAGAGGCGACGGGCTGGTGTGGGCTTGCTTATAGCCCCCCAGCTTGGAGCCTGTACGTTGGGGTTTTCCCCAGTGGATGAGAGGGTAGCTTCCCTGCACCTTCAGGTCGGGGAACGGGCTCTGACTGTCATTTGGCACTTATGCGCCAAATGACAGTTCAGAGATTCTGGCAAACCGTCAGACGGCTCAGGCGGGGAAAGCAGTGCTTCACCAACATGTGTATAGTGGGGGTGGGGAGCTGCTGACCTCGACTGTAGATGTCGTTCAGCAGTGGAAGGAATACTTCGAGGACCTTCTTAATCCTACCAACATGTCTTAGGAGGAGGATGTTGAGCCTGTGGACTTCGAGGTGGACTCGTTCATTACTGGAGCTGAGGTCGCTGAGGTAGTTAAGGAGCTTCACAGTGGCCGGGCTCAGGGGGTGGACGAGATCCACCCTGATTTCCTGATGGCTCTGGATGTTGTAGGATTGTCTTGATTGACACGTCTCTGCAACATCGCATGGAAATCGGGGGCAGTACCTCTGGATTGGCAGACTGGGGTGGTGGTTCCCCTTTTTAAGAAAGGAGACTGGAGGGTGTGTTTCAATTACAGGGGAATCACACTCCTCAGCCTCCCTGGTAAGGTCTATGCAGGGGCTGGAGAAGAGAGTTCGATCGATAGTCGAATCCTGGATACAGGAGGAACAATGCGGGTTCCGTCCTGGTCGTGGAACACTGGACCAGCTCTATACCCTCACTAGGGTCCTGGAGGGAACATGGGAATTTGCCCTAACCACTCCACATGTGTTTTGTGGACTTGGAGAAGGCATTTGACCGTGTCCCTCGGGGGATCCTGTGGGGGGTACTCCAGGAGTATGGGGTACTGGGCCCGTTGTTACGGGCTGTCCAGTCCCTGTACAAATGGAGTGAGAGCTTGGTCCGCATTGCCGGTTGTAAGTCGGATTCATTTTCAGTGAGAGTTGGACTTCGCCAGGGCTGCCCTTTGTCACCGATTCTGTTCATAATGTTTATGGACAGAATTTCTAGGCACAGTCAAGGAGCGGAGGGGTTCCAGTTAGGTGGTGTCGGGATCTCGTCTCTGCTGTTTGCAGATGACGTGGTCCTGTTAGCGCCATCGAGTGGGGATCTGCAGCTCTCACTGGAGCGGTTCGCTGCCGAGTGTGAAGCGGCAGGGATGAGAATCAGCACCTCCAAATCTGAGACCATGGTCCTCAGTCGGAAAAGGGTAGAATGCTTCCTCCGGGTCGGGAGTGAGGTTCTGCCTCAAGTGGAGGAGTTTAAGTATCTCGGGGTCTTGTTCACGAGTGATGGGAGAAAGGAGCGGGAGACTGACAGACGGATTGGTGCAGCGTCTGCTGTGGTGGTGACTCTGTACCGGTCCGTTGTGGTGAAGGGAGAGCTGAGCCAAAAGGCAAGGCTCTCTGTTTACCGGTCGATCTTTGTTCCAACCCTCACCTATGGTCATGAACTGTGGGTAGTGACCGAAAGAATGAGATCGTGGATACAAGCGGCGGAAATTAGTTTTCTCCGCAGGGTGGCTGGACTCTCCCTTCGAGATAAGGTGAGAAGTTCAGTCATTCGGGAGAGACTAAGAGTAGAGCCGCTGCTCCTTCACATCGAGAGCAGCCAGTTGAGGTGGTTCGGGCATCTGGTTAGGACGCCCCCCAGACGCCTCCCTGAAGACGTGTTTTGGGCATGTCCAACTGGGAGAAGACCACGGGGCAGGCCCCCAGGACCCGCTGGAGAGATTATGTCTCTCAGCTAGCCTGGGAGCACCTCGGGATTCTCCCAGAGGAGCTGGTGGAAGTGGCCAAGGGGAGGGAGGTCCGGGCCTCTCTGCTGAAGCTGCTTCCCCCACGACCTGACTCCGGATCAAGCGGAAGTTAATGGATGGATGGATGGATGGATTGCATGCAAAAGGGATCAGATCTGCACCTCAGCCAGCGATAAAAGGATATGAAAACTTGACAGTGAAAGACAGTAAGCTTTAACAGAAAGTCCAAGACCAAGCATTGAGATAGGACTCCGGCCCAGCACCCATGATGGCCTCACCCAGGAGAAACCCAGTTAGATAGGAGGACCATATTATAGTATCAGAAATGATGTCCATACATGCTCTGGACAAACAGGTCCCTGTGACAGCTGGTAAACGAAGCCACTAAAAGTCGTTTGCCAGCGACTGCTAGCGTTACTTTCTTTTGCCATGTTAACATGCTCCTTCACAAATCGAAGGACATCAAGCAGTAATACAAAAGAATTTTTAAAAAGTGGAAATACCTGTAGCAAGTCATACTCATCACTTCTGCTCTCCCCTCCTCCCGCTCCTGCTTGATGAGCTAAAGCAGATAATTCCCCCATCAGAACAAAAGAACTTGTCATCGTAATAATGCTGCTGACAGCTGACAACTACACAAAACATTAAGCAAACAGCTCATCTCATGTCAGTCAGTTGTTAAGGGTGACTTTCATTAATGTAGCCACACATAAACACACGCACACACCATTTTGGTGCAGCTGTAGCAGTTTTTGCTATACTGGAAACTGAGTTCAACAAATTCAACATGGTGGCTGGACCAGCCCTGATTGTTTGCTTGTTTACATTTTTTTCTAACACTTACCCATATAATAGTTTACAAGGAGGTGAAACCATCTCTCTTTACTTTCTAAGCACTCACTATTTAAATTATTTATTTTAACGTTTCTTGTCTTTTCTCACCACTAACCTGTTTGAAGCATGATTTAGCCTCTTCATGGTGAGGCCTCTTTTGTTCTGCGTCCTGTCCATAATGACTTATCTAAATAAAATGGAGTATATTTTCACAACTACAAGGGTAACATGAGCTGTATGTATAATCTCGGTCTCAAAAGAAAGCCTAGACATGAGGACTTGTTACAGAAGTGTCAGAATCATGATATGTGTTACTGCATCAGGGTAAATTGACCTGGAACACAGTAGAAAATGTTAATTTTTATCTCTGTAAAAAAAAGAATTACTTAGAGTTGCCCAGGATTCATCTAGGATGTAGTACAGTAGTACGAGTTACTGTACAAAAGTAGATGCTAAAGAGTGAACCTGAGCAGTTTTACAGATGTTATAACAAACGTATGTGCGAGTCGAAAAAAATACATGTATCATTGAAGCACGTTTTAACATCATATGTGCCAAGTGACCTTTGTCAGGTACCAGACTGTAAAGCATTTTCTTTTCACTGTAAAGAATGTTTGGAAACACCTCTAATACAAAGATTTATTAATACATTTTTTTTTCAAAAAAAGTACATATATTTTGTCATAATTCTTCATGAATCATTGTAATAAAAATGACTATGTAGTACATAATGTTTTTATTTGTTTACACTCAGGTAAAATTAAAGTGCTAACATCTTACAGTACATGGAATGAGGCCATTAATGGAGGAATTTCCCCGCAGACTTTCTGCACAGATTGTTATGGGTTAACAAAATCTTCAAGGACCAGCTATTACTTCATTGAGTTTTAAAAAATTGAATTAAAAAAAAAAAGTTTAATGTTTTACAGAAATAAGAGCTTTTTTTTATATCAGCAGACGAGATGGCATGTCTCACTCCAAACTACAAATCATGACGATAATAGCATGTGAGTGTCATATTTAAATATCATTTGTCTGTGTGTGCTTCGACTGAACTCATGGTATATGTACGGTAAACACATGTAACAAATGAAAAAAATTTCACCAGTCCTTCTTGTGTGCAACAACCAAACATTACACCTCCTATTTTCTGCACCTGTCATCAATCTGCTGTCATGTAATTCACATGAAGAATGTCTGAGGTGAATAAATAGAACTGGGGGAAAACAAACTCATTTTTCTTCTCATTGTTCTTTTTTTTTGTAATAAGATGAGATCTCTGAGCACAGGGTTTTCCATGGTCTAATTTCCATAGGAATAACAGGGAGGCTTTTAACAAGGTCAATACCTAAGTTATTTCCAGTACAGAGTGAATACAAATACATGAGCAGCAACAAAAGCATGGCAAATGTGATGTGGGATGCAGATGTGATGTTTTGTAGCATAACAGTGTTCAATAAAATTGTTAGTTACAACAAAGGGCCATTACTTTCACTTGGTGAAACACATTAAGTTTACAGTTGTTTGGATGAAAGGAAGAACAACATTATTGCATCTCTAATTTGCATGGTAATATGTCATTTGTTGTTCCACAACCCTAAAATATGAGCACTTCTCTAGAAAATAAACCTATCAAAAATTGTTTGCTCATTTTTCATTTTCAACAAGAAGCCCCCAGGTATATCATATCACATCTATGTATCTATCTGCTCTGGAAAAAAAAAAATCATTTGGGAACTACCTCCACACAGCGCTTTGCATTATGATGGGGAAACTTAGATAGCCATAATTCTTCTTCTATGAGACATGCAAATGCATCGTCCCTTCTAAAAATCCCCACCCATTGCCACAAACTGCAGAGAAAACAAGCACATAAAAAGGCAAACTGGGTCTTATATTTCACTATTGTTGAGGGAGAAGCTGTTTGGCCAGACATTTGCTCATGAATATTTAGTCGGTGCTGTTATGAATATGCATTAGCATGCCAGAGCAGCACTATCAGCACACGGATTTATGAGTTAGTGTTTGAGGTAGTGATAAGGGAGGAGATAACCTGGCTTCACGTAAACAGCAAGAAATACATCAAAAATACAAGGACGTAAATACAATTTTATGTGATTTCTGTCAGTTTAAAACTTATTTATTTATTATTTATTTTCCACTTCGTATTGAAGGGGCCAGCCAGGCTAGAAAATTCAAAGCTGGATTTCAAAAATTAACATGCTCAAAAATACAAAATACTGTAGCGCAGTTTAAAACTTTAAAAGAAAATGCAACACCAAACAGAGCAGAACTATCACAGTTAAATTATATGAAAATACATGTGTTTTTCAGGGTGAGAAAGTGACATTAAAGTCTCCTGTCTCCCGTGAGGTACACTGACAGAAAGTCACTATCATATTTTTTAGTTTTTATCTGTACAGTACAGTACCTGCATGTGTGTATCATTTGTGCATGTGCGGTGCCTCTTAAAGTATGTCAACAGCGATAGCGCACCACATTGCTGAACCCCACGGCTGCACAGATATCACAATCTGTTGCCTCCGGTGCTGCAACGCCAGAAAAAGGAAGAAAAGGCAGCATGCAGGAAAATACTGAAATAGTTTGGAATATTCCCCGCAGGAAGAAGGTGGAGATTGGACAACATGCTGGAACCTCCAGGAGACATTTTTACTTTAAAGAAAAGGTTTTGTTGTGTGCAAAGATAATTTTCTTGGGGTGGTGAAAGCATGGCAGATACTGGAAAATATACAAACGCTTGAAAATTTCGATCCACCAAGCTCGACTGTAATGCACTGAATATAAAAATTCTTAGGTAACATCACAAGCACTGCAGCTACTAATACTAACTTCCACCATGCTTTATATTGAGGCTGTGCATTTGGACACCCTCCATAGGACCCCAATAAAAATCAGGGAAAAATATGCGACAGAGCTAATTAAATTTTACCATGTCTAAGAAGAAAAGCTTCACTTCTTATGCATGTGAGTCACTGTGGAATTATTTTCATTAGCTAGTGGAATCTTGTTAGAGGCATGTTGATATGATTTCCCTCAGAAAAATGCTAGACCCCAATTTTTTTTAAGAATTCTGATTAAACATAGCTGTACTGCAAAATAGCTCCCAAAGCACAGCTATAAATTAGCATTAGCACTGGCATCCAGTGTGGGATGTGAAATGCTTTTTCTTTCTCACAGACATGGTTTGGCTTCCTTTACAACATCACAGTCTCTGGCAGCTTCTGTGTTGTAAAATCTGTCCAACGCTTTAGTCATTAAAACATGACGAAAATTACAAGAGGTGGCACATCAACTTTAAAGCATACATTTAAAGGAAGCCCCTTCAAATAAGACTTACAAGCCTAAAAGTGACCTCCTCCTTTAAAAAACATAAATAAATAAATAAAAGAAAAGAAAGGAAAAGTGTATGTCATGCTTTTCTGGGTCGCTGATGATGCAAAATGGTTGAAATCACCATGCCACTGGTACATACTGTTTTTGGTTTTGTTTTTTTGTTTTTTTTTAATACTGAAAGTAAGTACATGGAATGTGAACATTTGCATAATCTGCATTATGTGAGAAATGCTAGGATGGTGCACTATTCCTGGAAAATTTACAGTGTGCACAGGTGCTGGACAGCTCACTTGGTTGAGCAGGTGCATCATATATGGGGCTACTGTCCTCGTGCAGCCAGATTAGGTTTGACTTCCAGCCTGTGTGTCTTCCTGCTCTCTCTGCCCCCACTTCCTGTTAAACGACTGTCATGTAAAGGCCACTAGAATCGCAAAATATGAAGAGACAAAAAAAATAGAAAAGTGCGTAACTGGCCAGTTTAACCTTACTAACATACCTACCAAGTTTACCTGCATCCCACAATGCAAAGGGCCACTGCAGTGGAAGCCATTCAGAGTGGTCACCAATTCAGGTTATGCTGTAGCATAATAACTTTTGGTATATATACTTGGTATCAGGGTTTCCGTTGTCCGGCAATTGTCGGACTTGTCCGATCCGATAATAATATGCAGATAGTCCAGTATCTTTTGTATAATAATCGTCCGGTCAACCAATGTTCCGGAGAAAATAGCTCCTCCGCAAGCACAATGTTTCAGTTGTAATAAAATGGAGTAATGTTCCAACATCATTTTATGAAAAACAGACCCCCCTACTTTTTTTTTTAAAAAGCGAATGCGACTAGCGACTTTTTCTGGTGATTTAGCCACTCACTGGCAGTCAAACCGCTAGGTTTGAAGCCATCACTTTGCTAATGCCTATATCTGGTGCGAATGAAACTTTTTCTTCTCCCCGGACACCGTCTGATTGTCGCCTGTTGTCCGTCGCATTAGCGACTCTAGCGAAAGCCGCGGCAGCCTCAGCAACAGAGAGGTCTTTGACATGGTGATGGCCAAGCTATTTTCTAAAACGAAAAAGCTCTAATAGCGAGGGCTGATGATGAGTCGCTAACTCTGGAAAAGTCGCTATCTAGAAGAGATGGAGACTACCAACAGATTGGGAGGGAGATGCTGTGTGCTCCCGCTGGAAAATGCGACCGTATTTTTTTTTGAAGTTATGCTCGTGAAAACCGTCAATTTGGAAAAAAACTGGGAGTCTGGATCGGCATTTTAGGGCTTTGAAATAGCCTGTTTTTGCTCATATCGGCGGCCGATCCGAACAAATATCGGATCGGGACACCTCTAACACAAATTCAGGTTATTCTGTAGCATAATAACTTTTGGTATGTATACTTGGTATAAACATGCAAACAATAACCGCCGGACCAGTATGCAGAACAGAGTATGTGGTTTTGAATCTGGTTATTGTTTCAATAATGTCACAACTTTTACCAAACAGCAACAAAATATTGATTCAATATCACACAGTGCTGCTTTTGGTTGCTGTTCCAATCCAAAAGGCAACAAGAGAAGAAAGCAAGTCGTTACAGCTTTCTGAGATAACAGAAGGAGCGTAGACAGCTTCCTAAGGACTGCTGTGTTTTCACCACTTCTTCCCTCATTCAATTGATAGTTTTATCAACTTGAGCTAATACAAGAGCTCATGGCTGTTGCTTGTTGAAATAAGGGACTTTAACATAACAATGTGCCAATTATTATGTCCAGCTCTATTTCAAAGAACAGATATTTAATGAATTAACTATGACGTAATGTAAGAGAAACAAAAACAGCAATTGTCTGCCAATTAGTGCAGCGGAATTTTTCTTGTTGAAAAAGCATTATTGTATAGCCAAGTGACATTATTGTTCTTTACAACAACCTCATTTAAATCCACTGAATGAACTTTACATTTTCCTGCAAAATCTTCAAGAAAGTCAATGCTTGTTAAATTTAACTGTCCATAAAGCCACATTTGCATCACAAATTAAACATTTGGACTTGAACTAAACAGTATGATGAGTCTTTGTGCTATCCAGCATGAAACTGTCCTCGATTACTCACTCTGAAAGGGGGCTGTTGCAAAAACATCATTAACTTTGCCATACAGTGATCCCTTATTTTTCGCCCCCCCCCCCCCCCCCCCCCCCCCGAAAATCAAAATCCGCCAACTGGAGCCGGAGCCCCCCGAGCCTAAATAATGAGTTTAAAATATGTTTAAAACCCCCCAAAAAAGTATTGAGGCAGTGCAGCGAAACAAGACAAAGGCTCAACTGTGGTCTTTCTGTTTCCTTCACAGCCTCTGGTCTCTGAACCGTAGTAAACAAACTGCTGGTATTGTGCTATTTTTGGCTCGTAATTACAAAAATCGTAAAAACACGCTAACAACAACAAAACAAAAAGTCCGGTTTTCTCTGCATGGAACGGGCACTTTATTCTGGCACTGCAGGAACTTGTAACATCACACAGGTTGTATTGTTGGGCTCCTGTCGGTTAACAGAGAATGTAAATCTATACACGCTGGGCTGCTGTTGACGCTCACTCCACTTTTCATCTAAGCCCGTTTTCTTCTGCCGTCCCACAACACACACACTCCATTACCCATAAGGCTACCTTCTTAAATGGGCCAGGCTGGCTCACAGCATTTCTTCACTGTGAGAGAATGCGCACACAACATCCTGTGATGTTTCCACGATTTTTAAATTTTTTTTAAATTATAATATTATATATTTCCGAAAAATCCGCTAATAACTAAAACAGCGGAACTTAAACCGCGAATTGGGAAGGGATCACTGTATTCTTATGCTTCCACATCTAATCTCCTTCATCTCAATTTTACCTTTTAATCAATCAACCAATCAAACTGAATTTATACAGCACTTCTAGTACAATAAAATGCATCACAGAGTACTTCAGAGTATAAACAGAGTTGCTCCGACCCATTCCCCCTTCCCCTTTGTCTCCACCTAATCTTCCAGTAATGATAAAACATGTATAATCAAAAAGAAAAAGATTTCAAGCGAACGTCTTATGTGTCTTCACTACTTGTACTGTGCATTGAGAATCAACCTCAAGCCCAAGTTAAATTTATTTTTACCTCAGGGTCCAGACAATGAGGCCGTTTCTGCCAAGTGAATGTCATTACTACCCATAATGCATTGCGTAGGCAGGCCCACAAGTGAAAGAATTGTCTTTTAAAAAAAAACTTTTCTCTAAAATTATAAAATCGACTGAGACAGATTTAAGGCACACTGATCTTTTCCAAAATATAGTACATAAGATGCAGTATGCAAACATGTTGTAAAAGACAATCTGTAGTTTTAAAAAAAATTCCAGCGTGCCACTGACCAGTTTTCCTGGCATACTAAATCTTATAATGCAGTACGTTACTCCAGTGGTTGGAGCAGTCATGTAACTGGCTTCCATTTGTGCTGTGGTATTGCTGTTTTCTATGACAGCACGCAAGATACCAATGAATGACCACCAGAACAAGATGCAATAAGCCTCCATACTGCCAACTACAATAAATGTAGTGCGCAATATGTGGTTACCGAAAATGGCCTGAGTCTGTTAAAAATTACATCTATGAATCCAAAGCTAGTGTTGATCTAATAAGCCAAAGAAAGGCCAAGTCCCACAGAAAGCAGAACAGCAGTCCCCTGCCAGCTCTCTGAATTGCAGCCAATCAAGTCAATGAGAGCAGTCGCACCAGAGGTGGCGTCCAGCAGTTTAGAAGCATCCCTCAAGCAACCGTCCACTCCTCTGCCAGAGATACACATCAAGTCCATTTTGGCTCTGGACCACAGCTAGAAAGCATCAGTTCACACACAGAACATCAAGTTGGCACGAGAATGGCATATAGAATCTGATGAACTTTCAAAATAATACATCACAAGCCATCTCGTATATCATCATTACTTTAACCTGTGGAAGCTGTGCATAAACAATTCAGAGGGTTTTAAAAGAGACTGGAACCACGTTTGAAGAGGTCAGTTGAAAATTTTATTTAACTCCACTCATACTTTTTAGATGTATAATTCAAGAAAGAACATGAAGTGTTGAGATATACATCTCTAAACGAGCAGACTTGTGCGACTGTCACGTGATTCCAAAACCTTGTAATCTCATGGAGCTGCACTTTGCTCCAGAGACGAGCAGCGCTCGTGGTTAAAACCCGTTGACAAATAAATACAGCGACCGGTAAGGAAGAACAAACACTCTTCTAGCTTGAGGAGCAGAAGCATTTTTATTTTCTGTACCAATACTGTTCACACAGATGAATCCGTCCAAAACGTGCGTAGCTTTCACAAATCTACCTATCTGTGTGTTAAAATTAAGTTAAGTTAAAGTTAAAAATGAAAAGTGGATGTCTTCTACAATGAGATAAAGAGCCCAAACGCAAATGAAAATCCACAGTGCATTATGTCAGAAGACAAATGGGGAAGGCTTTGTGAGGTCCACTGAGCTAAACATTGATTAGAAATCTGAATTAATCCAAGATGGAAAGTAGATGTAACACAGTGAAAGAGTCTGGTAGCCTTCTGGAGGAAGAATCCTGAGAATGACTGAGAATACTCAGCTTCTGTCTGTTTTACTTGAAAGAGCAGGTCTCCCTTGTACTTGCTATAAAGGGCATCTAAAATGTTGCTTGAAATATTTTAGAAATGTTCTACTGCTTTGACTTCTGTTAATAATAATTTATTAACAAAAATAAATCACCTTTCTGAAAAACATAATAATAATAATTAGACAAAACCACCCGGTGCCGAGTACATGTCAGGTAGAAAACAACTTTCAACACAGCCGTTAAATGTGCATCTCATTTACAGAGCTGGACAGGCCAGGAGCTTGACAGCCCTGACGTTCTTCAGAGGTAACGAAGTCTTTGTACCACTCGCAGACGTAGTCCTTTGCAATTGACTCCAACAACAATGTACTAAAAAAAATACTGCAGCTTCCTTTAATGGAAAGGAAGCGTGAGAGAAGAAATATAAGAAAAAAAGGCCCTGCATCTCACAACAAAAGGTGACATATTGTTGCTGCTATGGGACTAAGAGAGTGCACTGCCTCCTGAGTTTTTGTTCTTTTTTTTTTTTCTTCAGCAGAGAAAACAGCAATGCTTTTACTTTACTGACAAGATTTTTTATAGCAAGAGAGAGGAAAATGGAGATGCTTGAAAAAAGACGTGGTTGTAAAAAGTCAAGTATGTAGAAATCTTCTTTTATGACGATGCATTTTAGCGTGCGTATGTGTGTCCACATTGCGTGGACAGTAGTATTAAAGCCCAGGGCTGGAGCTGGAGCAGAGACAGTCAATATGCTATAATGGAGACTATGTCCTCACTGCAGCACAGCATAAATGATAAATTATTCAACGGCTACAACACCAGAGGTATCATCAGGCCACTGCTTTTATGACCAGATGCCCATCATCTGGTCATAACAAAAATGCAAAATTTTGGGGGGAAAAAAATTCTCCCTGAAAAAGCACAGTTTAATTGCTGTATGGAGTGAAAGCATAGATGGAACAGGTGTTGATGGCCTTAAGAGGTTGTAGTTTACAGCTCCCTAAGCTCCCACATTCTTCTTGTTTCCTCAATTTATCCATACCTGCAGTTTTCAGCTTCCTTCCCCTCTCCATCCCCCCTCCCCAATACACACACACACACAGATATATATATATATATATATATAATATATATATATATATATATATATATTTATAGTAAAAGTCATGTGTAACAACTCAGAGTCCCTTTTTTTTATCTTCCATTCATCTCTTCCTCTGTCCCCATGGTCACCTTTTTCTTGCTCTCGCAATCCTTATTTCAGTTTCCATCTCTAGTGGAGGAGGCGCCAAAGTAATGCAATTGGCATTGAGGGTCTGTCAAAGTCAATGCAGAGCCATGTTAGCAAATCTGAAGTGGAAACATCCTTATCTGGATTTCCACGGTAGCCATGGCATAGGGTGGGAGAACGTTTTAGTTTCACTTGCTGCTTTTTTTTTTTAATTTTTATATTTTATTTTACTGTTGTGGCTGTTGTTTTCCCTCTTGTTTCGTCTTGTTTTGTCGTCCTCCCGCTGCTGTCCGCGCTAATTATTGACAGGCTATGGTGCAGATTTCTAAGTATACACACACACACAGAGTCAACAGGAATGGACAGACTGAGTGGTGTTTCTTTTCGCACACAACTGCTTATAATTGCACGTACATGCAGGGAAGCCAGAGAGGAACACCTGCTTGCATACATTTGCATAGGAAAAAACATGCACGGACATAACAGAACATTGTATGGCCCCCTGGTACAGCTATCCCGCATCTGCCACACTTATCTCACACACACACACACACATTCATTTTCTACTCTCTTCTGTGTCCTCTCAGGTCTACAGAGCTACACTACAAGACACATGTACTTGCACAGCAACATTTTGCACCTAGCTTTTGACTCAATCTACAGCATCCTCAAGCACTGTAAAATGGGACAATGGATTAAAGAGAAATTAATCAAGGTAATTCCTGTATTTATATAATTGAACAAAGCTGTTAAAGCTGTGCCACGTTGCAAATGGAAGGAACAATCAGGCCCGGAAGTCAGCTGGAACCCACTTTATTTTTCTCAACGCAAGCTATTTTGGCTCGGCTGGCTTAGCTTCTCCTAACCTATGATGCTATTTACTGTTACGTTGCATTCACTCTGAACAAATCTGTTCATACATTCTCATTCCAAGAGTCACTACTGAAATGACATTTAAAACAAGTGCAGCCAGAACTGAAACCAAGATGACCAGTGCTCTGCTAGACCCGGCGGTCAATCAGCCAACCCTCGCCAGGACAGAAGCATTGCAGTTGGGCAAGCACATCGGCGTAGGCCCACGAGTCATGGACTGATTGATTGGAGTCCCAGCGAACCTGAATGGTCCTGAAACGATCCTACCATAGCTCTTTCTTCCAGCCACAGCCCAACTAGGGCTGGAGGATACGGGTAAAATTTACATGACAATATATTCCTTAATTCTGGTTGATTGGGTACTGTGACATCACAGATACCAGAAGAAAGCACAATTATCAAGGCCTTCCCCATCTTTTTTTTTTTTTTTTTTACAACCAACTTCAATTAATTCTGCATTTGCTGCATCTTTAAAGCAGGCAGTATCACTGATTTCAAAAGAAGCACAACCCTTGGAAATGGGAGTCTAGTGGATTCAACTGACTCCCACAGTCCAGTTGCCTTGTACAAAGACATGCCTGAAAAGGGTTCTATTGTACTGTGGCCTTAAAACATGCCAAGAGATTTCATTAAGACCTCAGGAAACTGCATCAGTTTAATAAATAAAATAATAATAATGTTTGCTTTAATTAGCACAGTGCCAACAACAACTGGCTCTTTTGTCACTGGATGTTTTAATAGTTATGAAAACTCTGCAAGAACCATGTTTGGAAAAATGTCAGGTGACAAAAATATAAAAACACACATGTGAGTAAACACAATAAGGTTATTAAGGTCCAGCATTCTCTTTCTGTGAGATGATGAGAAATGAAGTATAAGCGCCAACATGAGTGTGGACAATTTTATAACCAGATATGACTCACTAGTATCCATGAAGGTGTTCATGCTCTGAAAAAATATGTAAACTAAAGAGCTACGTTTTCAATACAAATGCACGATATTTTTACTACAGCTCACTCACTTTTTAGCTTTAACCCTTTGACTAACTAATCTTGAGGTGGTGGGGCAACAAAGTTAAATGGTGAATGCACCTACATTCACCATTTAACCGTTTGTGCCAATTATTTCATTACTGGTTGACAGATTTCTCTTCCACTATTACCTACAACAACATGACAAGCAATCATGCATGGAACAGTTACCGGTATTACGGTAAAGCGCAGTGAAATTTTACGCGATAACGATTACCGTTTATGTTTGACTTAATCTCCTTATCGCGGTCGATTACCAGGATATTTAAAATCAGCCTCATTCAAGACTCGCGAGTGACTCGCGACTGTGTCTCATGAATATGTAGCTTGTAACATCGGTATCGTAATCTAAGCATGGAGGAACATGAAGGAAATCTCTTTCTGTGCCAGTTGTTTGCTTTTTAATTTGAAAGTTTCATTTTGATAAGATTTTGTCTTCTAATGTTTTAGTATGACAAGAAAATCACAAGATTTTGTGAAATTATTTGAATGTATCTGTTTTTCGGACATTTGTACAGCAATTAAGAATGCCGTGATAATATTGTAAATCATCATAATTTGGACACTATAATCGAGATATCAAATTTTCCATATCGTTACATCGCTACTGAATACTAGACATAGTTAGCAATGTATGCTAGTTGTTGCTGAGGCACATAAAATGTCTGCTGACAGTAACAATTCATGTTTATGCATGACTTTATAAGAATTTTTGGAGTAAAATTATACATTCATATCCTATTTTTAGTATAAATGAGCAGTGGTTGAGGATTTGAAGCAGTTCTGGAACTTAGCATCCCCTGCTAGCATGTCTTGGGACTGTGGGAGGAAAGAGGAATACTGTTTTGTTTTTTGTTTGTATTTTTATTTTTACTTTGTAGTCATCACAAAGGTTAATAATATACTATATGGAGTCATTTACTAAGGATGAAGAAAAGACAGTTTATCTGCCAACGCTGTCTTCTTATGTTCCTCATGTCTTTTATGCAGTTTTTTACATAAATCTATACAGCAGTGGATATGTAGATCATCTGCAAGAACCTTCGCAGCTAAAAGTTTAACTCAAGAAAAACGGACCAATTTGAAATAGTCTAAATTAGATCAAACTACACCGGTAAAATACTGTTAGCTTAACTTTTTCTTACTAAATACTATTCATGGGCTGTTAAAAGTGACACTTTTATTAAGGATCTAAAAGGCTGTACTTTGTGGCCAAAAACATTTTGAATAACCTTGCTGATTGTTGCAAAATCTAACCCTTATTTTTCTGCTGGCAGTAATATTGACATTAACGTCCAACCTAAACACGAGCTGTGACCTTTTCCAGTTCCTCTATTTGTTCCTCTTATGCTTGAAATGCTGACAGCGATAAGCGTCTCAAATGCTGATTAACTCTTGTCCCGGGCGGAATATTTTCAGACGACGACAGATTCACAGTCATCGTTTAACTGATGAAGGGGACAACTAAATCAGCTCTGGATAATCCTAAATAACGGGCTTGAACCAAATCTCTTTCTCTCTGTCTCATTAGCGCGATTGAAGATCGCTGGCACTGCCAATCTATGTCTGCCATTACCTGCGTTCCCATGGTAACCATCCCCCAAAAATATTTTATTTCAGGGAGCAACTCATTGGCAACAGGCTGTGACTGTCTGTCTCATTCTCTCTTTCACATTCTTCTTCTCGTTTCTATCCATTTGTAGTGTTTCCTTAGTGTCCTTATTCTATGCATTGTTCCCCCTTTCCAGCTCATTAGCTGTCACAGTGGGTCCATATTCAGCCACTGGGTGAGTTCATTTGTAGCTACAACAAGAGGAAATGGTGTTTTAGGCTCCTTCACGAGGCTGTTATCTGCACTCATGGCTGTGGGAACGCGTGTGTCTGTCTGTTCATGTACTAACGCACACTGGCAAGTGCGGCTCTGCCGTGCAGGTGTCTACTATTCGTGCGCGTGTGTGTTCCACACGGGCAACCGTGTGGGTAACCGTTTGTGCCAATTATTTCATTACCGGTTGACAGATTTCTC
Organism: Hirundichthys speculiger; assembly: GCA_018398805.1. Lineage (NCBI taxonomy): Eukaryota > Metazoa > Chordata > Actinopteri > Beloniformes > Exocoetidae > Hirundichthys > Hirundichthys speculiger. The sequence continues at coordinate 2,208,487 of JAGFBZ010000953.1, forward strand.
TTCCACTATTACTGCCCCCCTGTAGCCACAGTCAGCAGCAGCAACAGCAGCAACCCCACTGGTCGCGAGCGAGCGCGCGCACACACACACACACACACACACGCGTGTAAGCTAGCTCACAGCAACCAGTTCAAGTCCATCAATTAGGGAGGCAATTTGCTCGAGTGGTTCCACCTGGGCCAAAAGGCAGGTGGCTGAAAGTGCTCTGTTTACCTATCAGGCATTATTAAGGCTGAGGTATCGCTGGTTTTACTTCTGCTTCTCTATGCGAGTGAGAGATTATGTCAAGTGTTCGGCTGATAAATGGAATCCACTGTATCTGTCAGTGTATGGCAACCGAATGACAGATGATGCTAACGTTCTGCAGATGTGATGTCCGCGTACATGCTTTGTGTCACGTTATCAAACTGCTGGCGTACAGACGGAGAAGCAGATGCTTCGTCTGTTCACGCACACACATGTCCATCAGTGACAAGACTGCTTCAGTGTGTGTATGTATTACTGTATCTGCTTCATTGTGGACTGTACCCCAAGAAACGCACTGTACTGTATGTGTGAGTGAGTGCCCCTTTCTGGCAGTGTATGTAGATATAGCTGACCTCTGTGGATGTTGAAGAATGGTGTTTTTTGGAAAATATAATACTTCCCACACACAGTCAGTCTGTTTTTTTTTTTTTTCAATTAGACTTGGAATGTGCTACAGGAAACATAAGATGGTGCAAATGCTCTGTCAAGGCCTGTTGTGTGGTCGTGACAGTGTGTGCGCCTGTTAATGCACAGATGTTTTTGGCCTTGCCGTTTGGTCTGCAAGCAGAGTCTGAGTGTTTTCATGCCAACCTCATCACCCAGAAGTGCTCAGAGGCACGCCAGAAAGCTCACACAAGAGGTAAATCGCGGCACCAGTACATATACGAGTGATTCCTTTCCCCACCATTTGATCTAGGCAAGGGCATTCTTTTTCCTACATCCCACAAGTCCCATTTCCTTTCTCACCCAGTGTGGTTTTATCCTTGGGCTTATGTGGCACAGCATAAGATATAATTTATTGTCTGTTCAGCAAGGCAAACATGCAAACCTAGCATATTTCATTCGCTGAACATATCATTATTAAAATATGATTCTCTCCTGCCTCTTTTAGTGTTTCAGGTTATATGAGGAAATGATATCTGAGGTACATACACTGTAAATTTCTGGGCGATAATAACCTCTGAAATATAAAATACCTGAGTACGTGCGCACTTTGTGTGGGGAGTGCAGCCGAGCAAAGACAGCGTTGTGAAAGGGGAAAAGATGAGTGATAAAGTCAAGCACATCAATGCATACCAAATAAAGAAAAATATGCATTACTTAGATGGTGGAACAGCAGAAATGTTACCATTCTACACCCTTATACACTCTTTAAGCTCAAAGAGACACATGCAAACTTAGCCTGCTTTAGTACCTTTGCCAATGAATGTATCATGCCTTGTAAATTATGTTGTCTACAGTGTTTATTACTTATAGAAGAATGTGGCTTTAACAGCAGCAGCACTGAAAGAGTCTGGTTTTAACAATCCCTGCAGGTACAATAATGAAGTTTCTGTCTCCCATGTGGAACGGACCGTAATGATTATGATAAAGCAGAAACGCTGCTGTTTTTTTTTTTCCCTTCCCTGCTGTTCTATCAGCAGAGCTGTAACCATAAGCATAAAACTATACGCAGCAACAATGTAACTGCAAAAAAGGGTTATGAAAAGAGAGAGAGGAGGTGCTGCAATTGAAACAGGTGGGCAAAAAGCCGGCTTACATCGACCATTTGAATGTCATAGCTGAGGCGCTGCTTCAGATTAAAGTGAATATGTTAAACTACGATTTGTTTTCCTCAGCTGTGCATTATTTACAATATTTCTCTCAGACTTAGCTTCACAGCGTGATGCAAAAACCCTTATCAATCTGGGAGCAAAAATAGATTTGTTGCCTGCATTCAAAATGCTTTTCAATTTCAAAAGACAAAGAAACTTCCAACGAGTAAACAAGCTAAAATATGCAATCATTTGAATAATGTTATCCCAGCAACCTGTCGAAATACAATTTGACGCTGTAATGCTTGCCAGCTACATCAATTATGTCAATGACAACGGCCACGCAAGCTGCAAACCTGATGAGCTATCTCACTTTGTTGCATGACTAACACTCATGTCAGCACCTTCCCGCCACACGCTTTAATGGCATTAGAAGATAAATGAACGGCGCCGCTTGTTACGACTCATAACGACGCGGCTTGTCCCTTACAGTGAACCAAACAAATTTTCTCCCACTGCGTTAGACCAGGAATAGGAATTGGAGCCCCACAAGCAATCTATTCAAGGCCACGCCAAACTAAGAGGATGTGACGTGCCAATGTTTTTTAGTGATTTTCATTATGTGTCATTCTATTCTAATTCATTTTCAATTGGACCATAAGAGCCGTCGCCGTTCACAGTGCAAAAGGCAGGAATGAACGAAGGAGGACCTTGTTTAGCTGGAAGACATCTCAAGAAAGAAAATAATGATCTTTATGAAATTGCTTTAGACACAATCTGACAGGCGAGACAAAGCAAGAGGCTGGCCTCGTTCAAATCGATAAAGCCTCCATTAGTTTTCTAAAGAGTAACATGTAATTTGTTGCAGTAGAGCAGGCGTAGCATCGGTAATATTCTGTCCCTTTCACACAAAAAGCTAATGCACTATAGCCAACCTTATGTCAAATTAAACCTACACTTATGTCAAGAAAAAAAAAAACGGTTTGAACACAGCAGATCCATAAAGCATGACCAAGCCAGTTATCACTGACAACACATTTGTGTCACAATGGCCTCCAGGGCCAAGCTTTTGTGAAGGCAGAAAACTCTTGTTTCTATATCCATTCAAAAGACGGTGATCTCATGCATGCAAAAGATCAGTCTTCCTAAGTAGCTATTGATCAGCTAGATGAACAGAGACACGGCAATTGATTGAACGGTGGGGTAACCTCATCTATACCTTTGACGCAGCATGAAACTGCAAATTGAAGCTACAGAAGGGTAAATACACTTCCCACCTGTCATTTCCTCAAGAATCTGTGCAAGCATCACACTCAAGCACCCTGGTGGTCAGAGAATCAATAACTAAGAGAGTCAGACTCTGAATGGAACAGACGGGGGGGGCCCGGCTCGGCTCCTTTAAATCAGCCATCCTTTGAGCTTGTACATCTTCATGAATCCAGTATAAGCTCGAGGTTGGTTCATCCGAGGGGAGGGCCGAGCTTCTCTGTGAGAGAAGTGCATGATGGACATGTTGCCAGTGTTGCAAGAAATGCACCCGGTGGAATCCGCCCCTCCATGAAGGAAAATGCTGATCTGAGAGGATCTTTCTCCCACCAGCTGACAAGCAGATAGACAAATGGCCGTGCTCGTCTCTAACCTCTCAAACTAACAGCCCTCTTCCGTTTTTTTTTTAAACTCCCCCGAGGGCTCCAAACAGTCTTCCCCCAGCTTGTTATTCAGTAAAAATGTGCACGCTACCCACATGACTAATTCATACAGCGGAGCTCTATCAGAGCGCAGTGACCAGAGCACATTCCCTGGCCACTGGGTGAAGTTTTAATTAAAGATACAACCTGCAGTTGCTAAAAAATCCCCAGTACTTCATTGCTCATGCAGGTCCCAATGCTTTCCATCTGGGAAGAGCACAATCTAACAATCTGAGCTACAATTAACTGCATGTGCTACACATTTTATCACCTGGATCTGTATTGCATTAATGTGCCTGAGGTTGTCGGATGTAGCGTTGCATGTCCTTGCTGATTCATGTTTTTACAGAGTTTTTTTTTTTTAAATCTATGTCTTCAAGCTTGGATTGGTAGATTCCCCGGGGAGATTCACACGGCACTTTCATGGGTGTAAGGAAGGGAATGAAGTGTGTAAGGGCCGTGTCTTCCTGACATCACTATTTCCGAAGGCCAACGAGTCTCTCCAGTAAAAGCTGGGACCAAGACAGCAACCTCACAGCCAGCTTTTCATTAGAACTTCATCTACTGCCATTTCTCCTTTTATTGTCCCACATCACTGCCAAAACCCAATCAATAGGACTTTAGGAAAACCGGGTGCAATAGTGCACACTTTTTACTGCCCCACAATCAATACGAACTGTGAAAAACAGTGCTGTGAGCAAATATTGAAGATTTGCCCACACAGACACAAGCACAGATTACAAGTGCTCCAGGACACAGGGCACCAGGGGGCTGTTTGGCCCGGTCTGAGATTACCATGAAAACCCACCAAAGCTTCCTGCTGCAACTGTGATTGATTCATCAAAGTGATTTAATTAACAAACCCTTTAACTAATGAATCAATTAAGCAATTGATTAATGTGCATCGTCCTTATGGATTACAGCTGATACAGACCATTAAAGATAAATCGCGCTTAATTTAAAGCAGTTTACAGCAGATTACGTGCGGGGGAATGCTTACCTATGTGTATCATTGCTGTGAGGGATTTGAATTCACTGAGGATTTGCCAAGTAAAACACAGCAACTGTGACAACGCTTTCTGTATGCAAAAGGAGTATTACTGCAGCATTAAATACATGCACATTATCTCACTTGAGCCTAAAGCGGCGCTTGAGGGCTAGGTTCCCAAAAATCCCTCCTTTTTTCGCAGATTAATAATAGATGTTTAAAGAGGAAGAAATACTTAATGACTACACCTCTGCCACAATTTATCAAGTCAGAGCTCATGCTGCAGTTCACTCTCACCTCAACTACGACTAAATAATTGTGCTGTAGATGATGGTTGGAAACAACCACACCTTTCAAAAACTTGGCTGAAGTGTATTCAGGGTGCAGATGGAAAGATGAAACATGATATTCACAGATGGCATAATGGAATTGCATAGTTGTTCTGTCATCTCTAAAAAAAAAAGACCACACAAAAAAATAAAAGGAAAACAGCAACAACTGTTGTGTATCAAATGTTATCTATATTACACAATGAACTAATCCACTGTTTGACAAATCTAGTGCAAGAGATCAGTCATGAATTTTCATATTTGTATGTCAAGTATGATCAATCTGTTGGTCGCTGGCAGGCAGTGAGGTTGAAATCTAGCTAGTCTGCGTTAGAGACTTCCTACAGAAGGCAAAAAGACTTTGCTGATCTGAGTCCTTTGACAATATTTGTTTTTTGTTCTTTTTTTCACCTGTTTTCATGAACAGAGAGATATACAGGACATGGCAGCTTCTACTTGGGAGTGCAGACAGGAGGTGCTCTCCTTTTTAAACTCTCCTTCTCCACGGGCCACGTACTTGCATGACACCCAGCGTTTACCACTCCTTGACCCAAATCTGCCTGAGGCAGCAGCTCTGAGCCAAAGAACCTCATTCAAATCCACAGCCTTTTAAAGAGGATCCCCAGGACCTAACTTCATTTGGAGATAAATGAAAACTGATTTCAGTTGCCAGGCATCAGGACTAGTGTGTACACACCTATCTCTGTCACTTTGGCCCACTTCGGCTCAGCTCATGCTTGTACCTGGAGATCAATAACTGTAGTCGTTAGGCAGACTGCGAAGTTGGAGGATGCAAATTGGCTGTTTTTTCAACCCTATCGTTTCAAATACCAATAGTACCAGCATAATGTGTTAAACAGACAAGGGACGGCCAGATCGCTTTCCATTTTCTGGCAAATACCAACAATCCACAGACCAATCAAAAATGCTTTGTTAGTGCCCCTGCGTCAGCCTGGATACTGTCCATAACAAGAAATAACAATAACAATTCCCATTTGAGTGAAAACTCCAATATCAGTGTTGTGATAAAGGCATAATAAAAGGCCCAACTGTAGGTGGATTTTATTACTTACTGATCTCCTTTGAGCAAACGTCTGCTGTTTTAACTCATTTTTCATCACTCTCTATCTTTACACACCCTGCTTCACTTGAAAATAAGGACTCTTTCTTCATCAAGCTTAAGTTTCCACAATCACTTACCTTTCACCATATGCCACGTCAGCTACCTTGGGAGGCTTATGGATGGCTACAGAGAAATCCCAAATGTTTTGTTTGTGCAGTCATAGGCGTACAGATTTTCTGGTTGTTAACTAAGCCTTCGTTTTGTTCGCGAGGTTACTTGCCTCATAGCAGAAAGAGTTGCAAAGCAATATTAATGCCGATGGTGCCATTGTCCTACAGCTGTTACTGTATCAATAACCCTAACCCAATCAACATTGTCTTCATATTGATCAGTTAAAGCAAAAAAACCTATCAACTGGTTTGTGTATGCTGGTAAAAAGCCATTTATTTCTGAGTTGAAGACTACTTTAAATATCGTACTACACCTATAGTCATAATCTTGCCTGATGCAAAAGTCCACAACTTGACTTCAATATATAGAAAGTGAGAACTAGTGGCTATGAAGAGTTTAATAGAACTTTTCTTTTTTAATTTACAATTCCAGCTAAAAAGTGCTGAAATTCTAGGCCACAAATTAATCTATTTCTGTGTGTATCATCTCTCATTGTTTCAATAAAAATAGGATGAATTTCTGTAACAGGAACAATTCCGTGAACCTGTCAGGATTTCTATTGCCATATGATAAATTTTTTGGCCAATGAAGAGCAAAATGGGATTTGCTCCATTGTTTGAATTATTGAAGTGGACATTGTTCGAAATTTATGGCACAAAATCCATCCACGTTATCTATCAGTGCATAGTGTCTGAAAAAGGGTCCAGTTCTGTGAGTGTAGAGAAAACTGACGCAATGAAGTGTGCGCGCTGCCAGTTAACGGGCTGGCGGAGGTGGGGGGGGCGTTTGGGTTTCTTGTGAGTATCCCAATTACCAAAATCCCCATCCCTGAATCTCTAGCTCACAGGCACTGCCACGTTTAGTGGTATGAAAATAACTGTGCTACCTTCAGGTAGCGCACCGCTTCAATGCACATCTGTACACACACCCACATACGTGAAAACCACAACAGCGGCAATCAATCTGTGACATGGCAGAGCGGAAACTAAAAATACATTTGCTTACTTCTTCCTTTTTGTTCTAACTCATACAGGAGATGGTTGCATCGGACATTCGAGATAATCTACCTGAAAGAACAAGACTAAAAGGGGTCTATTCTTTTAAAGGCCTCTTGTGGATTTGCTTTTCATTGTCGTCATCCCCCAAAAGACTGCCAACAGAGCAGTCCCTTGAATTCATTTAATCACTTTGTATTCTCCGTCCTTCTCACCAGCTATGACCTTGCTCATTCTTAAAGTGAACATATTCTTTAACCTTCCATTATCTGACTCCTCTCCATCTTTCTGCAGCGCATTTGCCACACTACAAAAACGATAACGTTAAACTCTGTCTTTTTGCCACAGAGTGACAAGCACCATTCCCTCAGTGTTGAAAGCCATTTGATATTAAGTTAGAAAGCAAAAAAATGCAGGCTTAAGGGGAAAAAAATCAGCGTAAAAGCACAACATGATACAGACAAACAACTCAGCAGCCAAGGTCAAAAATATTGCCTTGCCAGTCAACAAGCTCAACAATGCTGATGGCCTGAATCTAATGAGAACCCCGTCGCATTAACACAGCTATGAGCAGCACTTTTTCCCACTGTTTCATGGCGACACAATCCTTTTTTTTTTTTTCCTTTTTTTTTTGACCTCTGTGGAAAAGAATGCAACAGTAAATTAAAACTCCAGTGCAAAGCTTCAGGACATGTGCCACTAAAATAAATCTCTCTCCTCGCTCGGCATTTTTGGCTGACTGACCAGTTTTTGTTCAAATCTGAGTTTTTTTTTTCTGCTTCTTTTCTGTGTGGCTGAACATTCTCTACCAGTGCTTGACCCGAATATCTCCCCAGGACTGCAGGAAGAGAGAGGATGGCGAGCCATCCCAAGACAAGCTTTTCAAACTCCACACAAAAGGACCGCTCACCCTGGGGCACGCATGTATCAAGGGAATATTAACTCCATTTTTTTCCCCCCTTTTTTTCTTTTAGCAAGCTCTCCACTTTCCATAGTGCACTAATTCCCTGGGAAACACCATTTGACTTTCATAAGCAGTTTGAACAGTAAGTGAGCTCAACTTCTGCATGAAGATCTCCCAGCAGATAAATGTTAATCTGTGTTTATAAGGCTGCATTGTACGTGGAATTAATGACTAGTTACGGGGTATAATGTGCCCTGCTGAAACATCACTCAAGTTATGACTCATTAAATCACAAGCCATTCACTGCTGAATGTCAGCAAATGACACTCCATTAATTATCATCCCCAGAAGCTGGAGCAGCTCGCCATGGAGCAGCCATGTCTGCGGGCTGTGGAGCACAGACAGGCACCGTGGACGGAGCCCCCCGAGCACCGATCCACGCACGGGAGGAGTGGGACTGATTGAAATAAACCTCGGCGTGGACACGAAAATGTTGGCAAACACAATAGGAAGGTGAAAGGATTGACATTTAAACCGCTTGACCTCAATGTTACCCTAAAGCAAGACTACAGTGCCATCTATTGAAAACGTTTACAGAACATTTCTACTCAAACACTGAATTTTTGTCAGGTTTTTTTCCCCCCTCAGTTCATTTCTTAGTTGATTTATAGTATTGATCATATAGACGACTTGTTGATGAAGAACCCTGGAGGTAAATGCGTCCTGCGGAAAACTTCATTAACTGCGTAAAAAAGGCAGGCGCGCATCACAATCTCGAGCTGAATTAGTGGCTCCGTGAGGGATTTACCTTCTTTGAGTAGGCGGGAGTGAATGAGGAGGATCAGAAAGCAGCAGATCGCCGCTCCGGTCAGAGCCCACGCCACTCTGAGGAGCTGCATCCCGGGGCAGGAGGGTCTGTGGCGGAGCGAGGCAGCCGCGCGGCGGGCGGGACACACTCCAACTCAGCTCACGGACACGCGCTGACTCGTTTTATGTTGTAACTGAGCATTCATCGTGCTGAGAATAAAAAAAATCTCCGTTCATAAAAAAAATCAAAAAAGGAAAATGACAAGAAAAAAAAAATGGGTTGAGAATCCGTAAGGCGCGCGATTCTTTCTTTCTTTCTTAGACGGTGCGTCAGAGTGGCTCCAAACCGAGTGGGCGATTAACTCCCAAACACTGTCTGAAGGGCTGGCATCTTTCTTTCTCCTCGTTCTCTCTTCTTCGGGAGTCTGACGCCGGTTTTACGCGCACGGCGGTCCACGGCGATGCGGCGCGCAGCTGACGGTCTGCGCTCTGCGCGGCATGTTACGCACGTCTCTCCCGCTGCTGGAGAGGCAGAGGTACACAAGCCAGTTGCCTTGCAGCCCCTCTCTCGCACGCGCCCGCGCGCGCGCGCGTGTTTTACCCTCCCTTCCTCTCTCTCTCTCTCTCTCTTTCTCTCTCCCTCTCTCTCTCCTCCTTCATTCAGTCAGACGCAACTCTTGCCATTTACGCAAGAGAACGTGCAGTTTTCTAAACTGTGCATATCCGGGATAATCTCCACGTTGCTCCAATTGCCTCTTGAACACATCATCCAAATCCAAACGCTGTAAACGACGAATCCCCCGGGTTTTTCTTTAAAAGACCCTGCGCAAAGACTCAAAGACTTGGCTGAGCAGGGTCAGTCGGATGATGCCAGAAAGAAAAAAGAGGAACCCAAACAGTGTCTCAGTATATTTCAATCCCTATAAGATAGTTTTTTCAACCTCTCCTTAGCTCCGGGTTACATCACAGCTTTCCCCCAAAATAATCTCTCCACATATAAAGCATGAGCTGTTGGAAAATGATGCTGAGCCAAGCGTGGGCTGCAGGTGATTACCATATAAGGCAATGAAGTCGTTAAATTGTTAAAGGCTTCTTTATGCCCAGCATCCAAGGATGCTGAGTAAATGTAAGTGAAGCTCTGCTCTTCCATGTTAGTCAAGCCTTTGGGTTGTTGGAACAAGAAGTGTGGCTTTGATTAACCCAGCCTGAGGCTCCCCAGGAATACTTCACAAAGCCTCAAAGCAATTAGCCTAAAATCTCCTGATATGATGAATATACAGAATTGGTGCACATTCTTAAAAAGCCTCTGCTGCTCTGTTGGGAGATGGAATCACGCTCTTGTAAGCTGTAGGAGTCCACCTGGAGGAGAACGAGCTGAACACACCGATTCATCCCGGCTAATGTTAGCCTGTCATTTCCCTGATGCTGAAAAAATAAGTAAATACATAATCATGATGCTTGGAGTTCCCACAAGGTTATCCAAAAGGTTTAGAACACTGGGGGAACCTAAAACTCTAGTTCTTCCAGTTCTATGTTTGTTTGTTTTTCTGAACACACCATAAGAGAACATTCCTAAAATATTCTACAGATTTGATAGGTCAAATGATGAATCAATGCTGTGACATTTAAAGTCATTGAGGATGCATCGTTTCTCCTACGTCAATTTGAAAATCTGCAATCACTTAAAAGAATTAACTATTGTGCCTAAAATCTGAAATGATTTTTAAACTAAACAATAAAATCCTTTCAGACATGCTGCATACCTTTTGATTTTGTTGATTTTAGATTTTGTTATAGAGTTGTTTGTTGTGCTGCAACTAAGCATACCCATTTCTTGTGTGTGTGTGTGTGTGTGTGTGTGTGTGTGTGTGTGTGTGTTGTGTGTATGATAAAATAGCAGCAACACAGATGGGCTTCATAAGGCCGGTGTATGGCACATGAATAATTTGCATTGCTCTTAACTGCTGTCATGCATACACAATAAGTACACACACAAACTCAGACCAGTGTACAAACTTATACATAAAGATAAAACACACAGACAAACAAAGTTATTAATTCTTTTTTTTTTTTTTTGTAAATAATTAACAGACTGTGGCAAAGCTCAGCCACTTTAGGGCGCCTTCCAGCAGCAATTAGCAGCAATTAGCCAAAGGTATGTTTTTATTTCCAGCAAAACTCTTGACTCCTACTGCTGCTGCAGCACTGGCTTCTGTGTATGGAGCCCCGTTTGTGTCATAATTCAACGAATAAATGAGTCTATTATTATGAAATACAGGTGTTTATTATTATGAAATATTTCCCATTATTATGAAATGCATGTTTATTATTATGAAATATTTCCCATTATTATGATAATGGTTTCGTTTTTCATAAGAATGAGCTTTTACATAATAATGGCTTTGTTTTTCATAAGAATAAATTGTGTGTCAATCATAGCAGAGAGGGCGGAGCCATTTATGTGATTGGCTGCTCTTTCATTCAGGCATAAGCAACAGAACAGTGAACATCGATAGTGGGCGAGAGGTGCAATGTATATACTCCAGGCCAGTAGGTGGCAGAATGCACCTCAGTTTACAGATTAAAAGTTGACATCGACGAAGAAACGTAGCACGAAATGTAGGGAAAACTTGATTTTGACGGCATGGTGACAGGAGATCCTTTTCTGACTTACTCCTAGAGTTAGCCAACAGGCTCGATGCGAAGTCCCCCACCAACTGGTCGATGTCAGAGCGTAGAATGGAGAAAGATCAGCCAATGAGCGTGCAGGTCAACCACTGGTCCCGCCCAGTGGCAAAATTTCATTATTATGTAAAAGCTCATTCTTATGAAAAACGAAGCCATTATGTAAAAACTCATTCTTAAATTATGCATTAAACTAAGATTAAATAATAATAAAAATATATTTCATAATAATTACATTTTTTTTCATAATAATGGGAAATATTTTTTAATAATGGATGCATATTTTATAATAATAAAAGCCTGTATTTCATAATAATAGACTCATTTATTCATTGAATTATGACCCAAATGGGGCTCCATAGAAAACAACATATATTTATTTTAGTACAATTTTCAACCAACATTCCCACAAAGACAAAGTAACATTCCCAGATTGTGATGGAAACTCCACATTGTTCGCTGTGATGTCCGTTTGTTTCCTTCTCAAGGCCATCGTGATGTAGGACACTCATTTAATCAGCCAGTAAGATCGTCTTTAAGGTTTATTTCATGATCACAGCACATGAATCGGTCCACTTCCTCCTCAGTCTGCTCGTGTTTGAACCGTGATGGTGCCGCTCAAACCAGAAACGTGTCATTGGAGTGTCAATAAGACTGGCTCCTGCAGCTACAAAGACTAATTAGCTGATGACAGACTGTGTATTTGTCAACACACTTACTTACAGTGCAATAAGTTTGCATGTTTGTGTGTCTCTTAACGAGCCATGATCTGTCCATCCACTGGATATAAAGCAATTAACCGAAATATAAACTCTTCAAGGATTCGGGGCTGTGTGTTGGCTTGTGACTTTGTGGGTGTGGATCTCTGACATTATCCTCTGCTGAGCTTAAACAAGCCTCTGCTCACGAGAAGAGCAAAGAACTGTAAAAATACATCTCTGTGTATGTGCAAAAGCCCAATTAAGAGAAACAGAGAGGATAATAAAGTTTGGCCTGACAGAGAAGCCAATTACAAGGCTTCACAAGGTTGCCATCTTTGCACATCTGGGGCCAGATACAAAGAACTCAATGAGGTTTCATGACTAAAAAAATTTTTTTCAATTGAATGTGTAGAACCTGGATCTCTTTTACATATCTCAATCTAGAAATTGTGCACACTTGTGCCTGATTTCCAAGTGCACAATTTTGCCCATTAATTACTCAACAAATGTTATCATTTGCATGTAAAAACACTGTTTGGATTCAATTAAATAGATACAATAGTGAAAGTAACAGCCGAGAAGAAGCTCTGTTTCAGCAATAGTGAAACTGAAACACTCACAAGTGAAGTAAAGAAAAATGGAAACCGCTCACTACCACTGCTTTATATAAAACATATCAAAATCATTTGGTGCCAGTAAATGAGGACAATCTCCATAAACTGTTCTCAGAGCAGCTAACTTTGCACCTGATCATTATACATGTTTGTAATCATTAACAAAACCTACTATGATAGCATAGTATAAAAATATACCAAAAAAAAAATCACTGTGACTTTTTATGTTAAGTTCTGTCTCCTGTCAATTTATCACATTAGAATTAAAGTTCCAGAATATTCCGTTGCTTAGCTAACTTCATATCTGTGTGTGGCAGTGCATCAGTGGTTTTTAGAAGTTTTTATTCTAATCCTATTATACAGAACAGTGCTCCTGAAACATGTAATTGCATTTGGAATATTTCCCAAATTCCCCTTATTAACTCAACAAAGAATGTTTCTGGAAAATTTCCATCAATTCACTAGAAATTTGCCACCATGTTGCAACCCTGCTAACTTGCTGGAAAACATAATTAATAACAAATCATACATGCATGCATTGAAGCATTGATTTCTTTTTAAATTAAATTGGAAACATATAATGCATTACTAATATGTTTCAAACAAAATTCAGGTAACAATAAGGAATAAACATCTCTCCTGTGAATTTAAAGCTAATTAAGAAGGCATATATGGCTATATTTTAAAATTGGTCATCATGGTGGTACTCAGGTGGAATGCAGTATTAAAAGTTTGAGAACCACTGCTTTAGTAGATGTAACCTTACATTTTTTGTAACCCCTCATCTAGTTTCAAAGAGCTGAAATCTTTTTTGTAAATTATTTAACAAATCCACTCGACTCTACTACACTGCTGCCACATCTATTCACATTCTCTTGGGCTATACTCCCTCGCTTGGTATGCTTTTCTCTGCCAGGAGCCAGGAGAGGCGTTACTTGCTTTGTCCTCTGTGCAGGTCACTGGCTTCGTGCCAGACAGAGCCCACGCCAATAAAAGCCATGAGTAATGGTCTAAAACTTCGACATTCACTGTGTTTCCCATTATTTCCCATGACCAATAAATCTGAAGGAGGACTTAATCAAAGGAAAAAGTCCGAACATACGGCCTGTGTCCAGTAGGGTGTCCAACGGTTAGATCCTTATGCTTTAGTCAGAGATAAAAGTTGAGGTGGCAGCTCCCGAATATGGCTTCACTTGTGACCCACTTTGTCTTCTGACAAGTGAAGCCAGCGTTGAGGAGGCGGCACACTGCGGCTGTCATGAAACAAAACAGCTTCTGGGCTTTTGAGATCAGGCCGACACTGAATGAAGTCCCTTTAGAACCTAATAAACAGATAATTGAATAAATGTTCCAAAGTCCACAGATTACTGAGTGAACAAGTCATAGCAGTGGAGAGTACTCTTTTATGTCTCTTTATGTTTTAAACAGCACTGCAGCCAGATCTGGAAGGATCATAAAAAAGTTCTCCTCGTCCTCATGCATTTTTCAAAACCCAATTTTACAATCTAATAATAAATAGCTGGAAGGCAATTGGTCTATATTCCACTGCAGTAATATTCTTGGTCATTTGCAGTTACACTCTTACATGAGTCAAGATTTTCTTTAACTCTATAAAATCTGCTACAAGTATTTTTTTTTCCCAATTTTTTTATGGAAACAAACTATTAACATAAAGTTAAAATATATTTGATATAGTAACTTTGCTGGGACATACAGTATTTGGCCACTGACTCATTTAACAGATGTAATCTAAAAAGCAAAATAGTTTGGACTGGATTTCTGGGGCATCTAGAGAGTGTTGGTCCCAAACTCATCGGTTTAGCAGTCCTGATCTCCACCAACGACCTCAGAGGGAAACAACTGGCTGTTTAACTGCTAAATATCCCTCTGTGCTAACAAGCTGCTTACTTTGTTCATTTGCCAGTGTTTTTGTTGTCAGGTTATGCTGCCATTATGGTACTTTTAAGAGCTGCCTGCTGCAGTGGAAAATTAAGCCAAAATGTCATTTAAAGTGAAACAAAGCTGTAAAAAAAAAAACAAAGATGGTGAAAGTTGGAGATGAGAGGAACTGCAGAGGCATTTGATCCGTCACAGTGAAATCTGCCGTAAAAGTGTATGATTATAGTCTAAAGCACAAACAAAAGCAAAACAAAACACAAAACAGTACTATTCATTGAAGCAGAATGTCTCGCAACCTCCTGTTTTAAACGCTCCATTTTGGCTCTTGACTCATTAAAGGTGGGGTAAGTAATAGATGGAACACGAGTACTGTGAAAATGGTATCCACTAGGTGGCAGCATCGACCCAAACCGGTCATTACGTTTGTATTTGGGGTTTTTCTGGCCATGCAAACTTTAGGTTTTGTAGCGACATTAATTTTCGTCGATGAACTGAATGTTTTTTTTTTTTTAAACAATCTGAATGTAGCTTATCAGTGCACGTCCTCAAACTGTGCCACCGATAGAAATTTGGTAACAGGGGGCAACATTTCACCATCACCCTACCCTGGCTTGCCTCAGTTGTTACATGCGAGCTTCTGTAGGTCCTCGCCTAATCATGAAGCGGTCGCGGTGAAGTGTGGCGTGGGACCATTTTCGTTTAGAAAATCACTGAAATGCAAATTACAAATACAATTAATCGACAACAACAATGATGTATCACTTGAACAACACGCATCCAAGCCTTGTAAAGGACGGTGGAGGCGGTTCATCTCTATCTCAGCCTAGCCTAGCCTAGCCTCAACTCGGTGTTAGCACGGAGCTGCAGTGCACATCGAGGACACAACAAGCGCATCTTTTTAAGAATCTTTTTAAGAAACAAAAAGCCTGTAATACTGGCGCCTTGATATAAATTGTCCTTGTTGAGTAGTCTCCTTGATATCTCTTCTTTTATTATCGTTGTTTTTTTTTAAAGAAAAGAAACAGGAAATGTCACGTTATTCTCCACCACGAACATCCGGGCCACTGAACACATCCGGACATCCGGGCCATAGTAACCAGGCCAAAGGGGAAAACAAACGTCACGCCGATATCGAGAATAATTATGATAGTTTTCAATATAAAAATGTTAATGATTAATCGATTATTAATCATTAATTCTCCCAACGATCGACAAATAAATCCTCACCGAATGCCCGTCCCTAGTAGCGACTATGCTAACTCTCACTGACTCGGAGGGCACTGATTTCAGGTAAGGACAAAACGGCGAAGAATATCAAAACAAGAATATCACACTAAATACTAGGCTATGTTCCCGTCAGTTCGGCAAGGAACGGAACAACTGACTGTGAGACGAGTGGTGATTCCTAAAAAACTTCTACTGGAATAACTGGAGGAAGCCATCGGAGAGAAAGACATTTCTGCAAAGCCCCGGTTGAATGTAACACCTGTCCCCTTGCACATGATATTGCGCCGGTAGTCGTGTCATCCCTTTTCTACTCTATTTCTAACCCAGAACATTTTTGCCATTTTCAGTAAATATCTACGAACCTTCTGCTGACTGCTCACATGGTGAATAAACTGTAAAAAAAACAACAACAACAACAAAGTCTTCATACATAGCCCTGGCTTTGTAGACTGAAAAACAGAGTGGGGGCAGATTGCTCTCATAACAAACTTTGAAGTCGGGGGTTCATGATGGGGTATGTTTTCTTGGTGAGCACTGGGAGGGGTGAGGGGTTGGGGGTGGAGGGGAGGTAGCTTTCTGTGTTTTATTGATGTTTTGTTTCAAATACCAAGAGATGTGACATCATCCAAAAATTCCTTCCGGTGTGCTCAAATTGATCAGTATTACAAAGAAATAGCAGAAAGCCAGTTGCTCTTTTGTTTTTGATGTTTGCTCTGTTTTTGTCTCATGGTGTGCCTAAATAGTCTCTTTCAGCATATTTCATTTTTAAGTCATTAAAAAAGCTGTAAAATACATTCAAAAATATATAATACTGTAATTCCTCCTTAGTGCAGTGCACACACTGTTTCCACAGGGTGTCCTGTCAGTCACATGATGCTCAAACAAAAGAAGCTGAGTATCTGCCAAGAAATAATTCAATGCATGCTCATCACCTTAGAAATTTGTCTCATTAATCCTTTCATATTTGTTAAAGGACACATCCATTAATTCTCTACACTATGATGTTTGTGGACTTTTTTCTTTGTAAATATATGTCTTTTCCACTTGGTATGCAACGTAAAGCAAAGGGAGGAATTCTAAAGATAGAAATATGAGCTATAAAAACTATCAGTGTCATTTATAGCTCATTCATTTCTAGGAAGGGCTTATTAGTAGCCTAAATGAAAAGACAAATTACTTTTATTACTTTTTCAGTTCTATTTCTGTTCTGTTATCGGAAAGCTTGAGGTCCTCAGTGTGTCTAATCTAAAAAAGGTTTCAAAGGTTCATGTTGTACAATATGCAAATTTTGGACAACTCTGTCAAGGATTTCCTTTCATTATTATTATTATTATTATTATTATTTCTTCTGTTTCCGTTCCTATTAACAAAGAAAGGGGCTGGGAAAGATGTATGGATATTCAGCTGTATATTTTCCTAATTACATGTGTTAGTACTTCATGCATTTTATCTTCTTCACAGAGACATTATGCGCAGAATGAACATCAAAACATTTGTATCAGGAGTAAAATGGTAAAAGGTAAAATGAAGGATATGTGTTTGTGACTGGATGAACTGTCCACAAGAAAATTGTTATATGTAATTAATCAATATTGGTAATGACTCATTCAGAGTGTTAGCCACACAGACTTAACTCATTCTTTATGTAATACACATTTTAGTAAACCCTCCTTGAATCCCAGGATCCCAGGATCTACATTGTCAGGGGCTATTGCCCCAGGTAGGGTCTCCCAGTGCCAACTGGTTCAGGGAAGACAGGGATAGAGAGATCAGGTGCCCCAGTATGGTTCCCCCAGACAAGGGTTACCGGGCCCCGCATTGAAGCTGGGCCTGGGGCAGCTACTGGTTGCTGTACCGTGATCCATCTGGCTGTCTGGGCTCAGTCTCAATAAGTGACGTATGGTGGACGTCTGGGTGGACATTTTATTATTTGCTATTGTAAGACATGATATCCAGAGCCAGCCAGCGCCAGATTGACACATGCTCTTAACGTTTCCTAAACTTCTTATATTTCCTGTCTAGAGAAGAATCAATCAAAAGCAAGGACCCATATGACATGTGCTGAAATAGCTCTGAAAACACAAGCCGCTTTCGAAAGAACATTTTATACTTCTCGTATTTAGTGTCCAACAAATTCCTTTCCTCTGCTGTACCATGCAGATCGTATTATAGCATGTGTAGTATGGAGTATGCAGTTTCAGTCCACTTCTAGGTGTGACCTCTGTCCAGATGATTGTAATCACTAAAGCTCTATAAAGCCAAAGCTCTCATGAAATCAGCCTTGACACTGATTTTATTATACTTTCATTTAACATCAGTGTGGATGCTGAACAGAGTGATAACCTTTTGGAGTATAACAGCCATTCATACCTTTTTTATCTGCATCCTCAATGGACAAAAGACCAAGAAAGGAGCTGCCGCAGTTAAATGTTTAACAAGCGAGTGTCCACAAATACATGCTTATCTACTGAGAGTCACCTTTATTTGCAGGGAGAGATGCTGTCAGTCATATCTAGGGGGAGTTTGACAACTTTCCATGTACTAAAATAAATCATAATAATTTTTGTTATATTTCCTGTCACTAGGACTGAGTTTGCAAAAGTCTCTATTAATGCAAAGAGATGTTCAGACATTTTTGTCTAATTGTAGAGTACATAATGACTTTGAGATTTATTTGTCGGCAGTATTGCGAATGCAACCTTCCTTAGTAATAACATTAAAAAAATATGCTCAAACATTGCATGTGGCACGGACAACTTACACAACAGAGGTGGCCCAGAATATGTACTGACACAGTATATTGCTGTATGTATCTATGAAGTGGCAGTTTTTTTTTCCCAATAAATTGTCATAGAAAGTTCTGAAACAAACTTTGTTACTGTTTCAATTTAGCTTCACTTTTAAAGAGTGTTAGAAAAAAAAAAACCACAATAAATACATCCAGAAAAAGCACCGCATACCAATGCTGACACAGTCCAGTTCACTTTTAGTGCAGGCAACCCAAGAGAAAGGCTGACTCCATCATTTAGTTATTGATCAACTTTTGTAATGAGGATGTCATATTCAATCTGTTACGATGTAATTAAAAATCAATATTCTATCAACATTATATTAACCGCATTTTCTATGTTATTCTGAATTGACTGAAATAAAGTTAATAGACTTGAGTTTCAGTTTTCCTCACAATCTTGAGTGTGTGGCACATCCTCACTGGTTTTTAAATGTGACTGAAATGCCCTGTTGGCATAATGGAACAAATCGCTGGCAGGAGTCACCACCAACGAGGCAAGGACAGGAAAAGAAAAAATGTTGCAAGCCAAAGAGCACATGTGAGAATAAACAGTGAACACAACAGTAGATTGAACATGTATAAAACAAGTAGTATGTCTGTGGATATTCTCATTTATCCGGGTCAATACCATTCTCGTAACAATTGAATCATAGGCAACTGGACTTAGATTTGTCTAGAAGACGTTTCGACCTCTTATTCCAAGCGGCTTCAAGTAGTATGCTTTTTGCTTTGGGCACAAGATAGAAAACATCACACTATAAGCATCTTCTGTCAACACACATTAGTCTTTTTGAGTTGCATGCCATAAAAATAATGCATTATATATATATACTGTATTTGGTATTTTTGTAGGAAAACCACAGAGACATCAGTAAATGATGAAGCTAAACTTAGCTTAGCTTTACATAGCATCAGGATAGGACAAAAAAAGTAAAAAAAAAAAAGGGCTTCTGCAGCAAAATAGCAGCACAAGACCTCAGAAGAGAAGAACAGAGGAACATCACTGTCACATGTTTACAGTCTGAAAACGAGTAGCTGGTAGGCAGCAGTTTACAAAGCTGTTTGCAGAGGAAACAACTGAGGTAAACAGGCTAAATCCATGTTAATAGAGAATTCGTGATCATTTGAGTTGAAAAGAAACATCTGAGCTGGTGCTAAGATCAGATAACATATGTATATATATACGCTATGTGGCTGACTTTGAATGAACGGCCAGCTTAGAACTAAAGTTGACCTTAATTCGCGGTGTTATGGAATAATATTTTTTTTAGCCCGCTGTACTAGTTTTCCCTCTTTTAATATTAGATGGAAAATCACTTTTCACAGTGGATTACTCTCAGTCTCTTTTTATTTTTATTTTATTTTACATAATAATAATATTTACATAATTTTGTAAATGGGTAAATTTAAATACTAATAGTTGCTTTTCTTATTTCTAAGCGAGCAGTTTTGATACGTAAACCTAATAAAACCACAAATGAGTTTGAAAGATTGCAGGAAACAGGAAGTGGTGGTCATGTACCTCCCCTTTTTTATTTTTTTCCAAAGTTACAATCCATGTTTTGCTTGAAAGTACAGTTGATGGCAGTTGACTAACCAATCTGGTGCCCTAGGCAAGATTTTTGGTGGCGCGCCCTTGCATCGCAGTAAATTCCACTGCTAGTGTACATATACTCACAAGAAACTCAATACCTTTGTCTTTGACATTCTTTTATTTAAATATTGTATTCATACAGTCATGTGGACACCTTCGTCCATCATTTTGTTTTGGGAATGTGAAGCTGTTTCCTATTTTAAATGGACCACTGTGAACTAAGCACATGATTTCATGAATAAAATAAAAGGAAATAATATACATAAAAAACCTAGATATACATGCACAATGTAGACTATACTGTAAAATATTAAATTTACTTTTTTCTGATATGCAAATTGTACTAGTCATTCATATATTCCTAATAATTTCAATTTTATTGTCATTACAGTGAAATGCTAAGGATTCAAAGACTCAGTAAACTGCAATTAAATATAGCATGAGGCAATGTTATGCATAATAACATGTAATGATGTGCACTTTAATACTGATGAAAAGATACATGATAAACACACTGTAGACAATATCAGCTGTAACACAAACAGCAAGGCTGACAACTGTGGAAAAAAATGAACAGGATTTTGACTGACTGTTTAAACATGGGGAAACATGACATCATCCACATCAATGCAATTAACATCATAACACCTGCTAAATAGATCTGATATTTGACACATTACCACATTTGACTCAGGAAGGTAAGACAGGGGTTGTTACATTACTGTTTTCCATCACAAAAGGACCTTCCATTACATTAACTGATGTTAAAACTAACAGATAGTGCTGGCTAGTTGTTGATGTTATGCTAACGGTTAATGATTTTTATGAATCATCATTCTGCAACAGCAAAATAATATGATTGACATCCTCTTTACTTTACGTACCTCTGTCTTTGTCACGTCGTTCCTCTTCTTTTCTTTTTTCCCTTCCCTGGGCACCAGAAGGTTTTGGACGTTTTGACATTTTCAATTAGTGAATCTCGACTAGAAGCTAACGTCTGACTAGTTGGAAGGCAAGGGGAGGGGGAGAAAGGGGGGGCGCCTTAGGAAAGTAGGCTATGTCATTATAATAATGATTATTATTATTATCACTACAACTTAGTAGGCTTTGCTATGCAGTTAAATTAATGTGGGCTTATTCTTTTTTTATTAAGACATAATAATGACCAACTAGTTTTAAGAATAGCGGAGGCACGACGCCCTTAGCATTAGCCTATACTGCCTATCCCATGGGCCGGCCCTGGTAGATAAATACACTACACTAAATAAATGTGCTGGTTTCCATGTCGTATATGTTATTTTTTCTTTTTTTTTTGTTTGATTTTTTAATTGCAGAACTTATAGAGACCAAATGCGAAGTCTTCAAAAGATGCTGTGTTAGCAGAGTTTGATATGTTTCATCCTCACAGACATTTGATGACAGTGAAAAAAAAAAAAGTTATTATGATTTTATTCCAAATATGCAAATCTAAATTTCCCAACCTTGCAGCCTGACTGCAGCATCTTGATCTTTGGCAGCAGATTTAAGGAGCCCACATTGAGAATTAGAGCTGTAGATTTATATTTTTCTCAAAGATATACAAATGGTGTCAAATCTCAGGAAATAACGCTAATAATGCTGGAGACTCAAAAAAGACAATTCGTATTACTTCTAATCACCTCTACGCTCCCATTACAGACTGAAATCTTTCTTCACTAGTGAGTATAACAACTGAATTATGTACATGCATATTAACCTTGTGAGAGTTGTGTAGTTACATTTGATCTGCTTTTGACAAGTTAAACTTGAACCTTATACACACACACACACACACACACGTATGTATACGGATTTGGGATATATTTCGTTGTAACTGTGAAGCCCATTCTGAATAAACGATGCACATCGCAGGACGTGTATTCCTGCTGCAGAATGAAAAGCAATGCACAGGAAATTGAAAAGCAGCAATAGCCTTAAAGCAGAAGAGGCTTTGGTTTCACTGGTCACAACAAAATTCCACTATGAAAAGAGATTAGCTGTTGATATTATTTGATGAAAGAAAAAAAGGAAGAACAAACAGTCTTCTTTATAGAAGACTCTAACCTTGAATCACCCTGTCATGCCTGCATTTATTTATGACCAAAAAAAGAAAAAAGACAGGTATCTGAAAAGAAATGCGATTATTAGATGATAGTATATACGCATGGAGAGAAACTGTAAAAGGACACAGAAACAGGAGCAGGGCAGCCACACAAGAGGGGAAAGGGCGAGACATGGGAAAACTAATTTTCGTCTCTCGGGGCATGAGGGAGACAGCCAGCAGAGCTTATGGAGTGACATGAAGGGCGACATGATTCACAATTTTGCAGCAACGCTTCAGCAAAAAGTCATACAGTAGCACAACCTGCCTGTCACAACAGGCTGCTGATGGACACTGCTGCACTTCCTCGGAGCAGACTCATGACTTTCTAGTTACTAGAAAGAGGAAGCGTTGAGCTCGACACTAGTGGCAGCTAGCTGGTGGCAGCTTGTTGCAGTAGCTCCTGTCATTACTAGCTTTTTTCATCTTCTTTGTGCTTTTTCCTTCTTGTTCAACACCATCTACTGACATTTTAACCACTGTCAGCTAATTTGTCAGTGGCAGGTGGTGTTATTGTTTCAACCTCAGATGAAGGATGACGAGTCATTCTAGAGTTTAAAAACATTAGAGTGAATTATGCTGAAGCATTTCTTGTATACGTACTGCCTGTAAAGGTGCTGCATAGGACATCCATTTAAGGAACTTTTACAAGTGTAAAAAACACACACTTAATTTTATGGCTGAAAAGTGAACCTGTAAGCATAAGCTGTCTCTCGTGACCATCAAAGGCACCTGGTCTGGTTCTCAGACTACTTCCATGATATTGCAACATCTTTCTTTTTTAACTGAGAATTTCTACATGATTAAATTTTGATTAATTTTCATAGGTAGTTGTTTTATGAGGTGGGGAGAACCAGTTGACTCCAGCCCTCTCCTCCTCAGGGTGTGCTTTATTTGAGATCTGCTCAACAGAATCAAGCTGCCATTCAAATGGAAGATTGGAGAAAAGTTACACTCAGTTTCATTATACATAACCAAATATTACCAAAAAACAAACAAACAAACTAATGAATGAATCGAAGTTTTATTCTCAAATACTGACATTTCCTTTGTCTTTAGTTTGGACCTCTGACAGTAGGCATTTGCCGATTGTGCTAGTAAAAGTTGGCATATTATGCTAGTGGCAGTGCTCGTTTTTTGCTCCAAATTATGCTCAAATTATGCTCGCTTTTCAAAATTATGCTACTTTAAAAAAAAATTATTCTGTGCACAAACTTCACAACTCACAAGACAAGTTTGAAAATGTATTTTATTAACCCTGGCCTGACGTTCTGAGGCTCAGGTTGTTCAAAACCTGAGTAACTTTATCCGGTGTGTAGGCCTATACAGCGGATAAATCTGCTATCCAGCGGATAGTTATCCAGCGAACAAAAATAGGTTGCAGAAAGCCTGGATAGTGTGGTGGATAACTATCCGTGGATAGCTTGCTAACCATTGCCTGTAGCGGAGCGTGACACAGTTTGCGCAAGGTTTTGCACTCAAATGGCCTCCAGTTACCATGGTAAAGTATGCAAATTTCGAGTGAACAACGAACTGTGTGCAAGCTAGCAGCGGCGCTGGTTTTTAAAACAAATAAAAACAAATACAGTGAAAACTAAACCATGCAGTTTCTGACAAAGCCCGGGATAACAAATTTAACATTGAATAATCTCTTCGTTTTCTTGAATTATTCTAAAATTGTGCTATTAAGACAAGAAAATATACGGATTATGCTAGCAGTGCTACTTTTGGAAAAAGGGCAAAAATTATGATCAATTCCTCAGATTATGCCAAAAATTATGCTAGCACAATCGGCAAGAGCCTATCTGACAGCTCGTACGGCTCCCCTTTCACCTTAAGTCATGTTTTGAACTGAATTTATTAAAACACTACAGAAAGGAATGATGAAGTAACGTAACAGTCAGCGGGGGGGTTTCCAGGTTAGAACATAATACAAGGTAATGGCAAACAAAGTATTATCAGGAGATTAGCAACTAATTTCCTTATTAAATTAAGTAAATAATAAATCTTCTGCAGAGTATTTGTTTATAATAGGAAAGGAAAAAGCAAGAGCAAAATAGCATTAAATTCACAACTGAGCAAATGCAGCATGATATAAAGTTGAAAATGAATGGCGATAAAGAGGTTGAAGTAATTCTACTCTGAACGGGGCTGGTAATGCAACAACTCCACATTGATCTGAATAACTCACTCAGAGTTGTCAGAAATAGGTGGCCCAAAACAAAAAGGGTTGTGATATTCAATGACTTTAAACGTCCAAAAATATGCTCATACAAAGTTGTTATTTGCATAATATGCCTCCTTTGAGGTTTCCTTTCCAAATGACCCAGTCTGACTGCGAAGCTTTTTTTTGTATGAAGGTAAGCCAAACAAGTCGCTCAATGATCAGAATGTGATTCACCAAGTCCAGGAAAAAAACAAAAAACTGGACTGAAACTTCCAAAGATCCAAAGCATTACATACAGTCTTTAAACTGTAGGTGGACTTGGGCAGAGGCATTATTGACTGGCGGTATTTAGAGTATGTAATTGGCGAAGGCAATTAGTTCTACTGACAGATTATACTGAGAAAAATATCAGAAGAGAGAGACAGAGAAAGGTGGAACTGGGACAGATAAAAGAGAATGAAAGAAATCACAAATAAAACAGGATAGTATGAAGAAGGCAACAAACATTAAAAAGAAAGAGCACCATCGTCTGGCCTCTGCAGGGCTTATTCTCCCTCCGACAGCACTATACAGACAAGGGATCAGCCCTGAATCCAAACAGGCTTTGTCTCTTTACACTGTGAAAATATGGTCTGGAATTCCATTATCCATGGCTATAGAGATGTAACGGCTCAATTTTCATATCTTATTCTCATGTGCAGAAGGTGTGGCAGCACCTGCACTGTATATTAAAGCTCCAGCCTGAATGAAAAGTGCTCTCAGCTATGCTCATTGTCTCGAGAGGCTTTTTAGCTGAAGGACAAATAGAACTAAAGAGGAGAATGGATGAGTTCATTTCCAGACGCAGCCATAATCACTGTCTTTGGCGTCTTTGGCATGTCGATTAATGCCCGAGCTTAGACTTAAAAAGGAGTCACGCGCAACGATTGCAAGTGTTTACAGTCATACTCATTCTCACAGATGTTTTCTATAAATTGATAAAAAGGACTTCATCTTAACTTTACTTAGGGTCATCACATAAACAGGTTTCCGGCAGGAACAGATACGATTCATGTTGTGAGGTGTTGGCCAAGTGCAGCAGTTTTGCTCCTCCTGCAACCTGTATTTCTGCAAATATGTGAGCATTTATGTGTGAGAGAGAATTTTAACACACATACATAGACACACACACACACACACACACGATTTATAGTTCAGCCCTTCTGCCCAGATGTGCAGGCACACAGGCAAGGCAAGGTTGCATCCTGCATAAGTCACAGCCATCTTCGAACAAATTTATCATTGCATTGCTTCCACACAGTCACACACGTACCTACAGTATGCACGGACACTTACACACAAACACCTAATTCCCCAATAATCATCTCCTGTTGTAGCTGCCAAGGGCACGGATGTCTCATCGTGTTTTCACTGCAGGATCTGATCCACGAAAGCGTCAAGGTGGACTTAAATAATGTAACCTACATCCAAGTGCAAACATTACTACCACCTCTCTCAGTCGTTATTTATTTATTGATTTTTTTTTTTTTCAATCTGATCTTAGCATGTTTTGTAAAGCTATCGCAAGATCAGATAATGCCTCCACATGTTAAAGTCCATGACAAAACAATTGGAAGAAGACTGAACAAGTATGGCTTGTTTGAAAGGAGAGATGGAAAGAGGGTGATTTGGGCACCTTGGAGTCATTGAATCAACCATGAACTCGTCTGTATCCCAGAGCATTTTAGAAATGTCAGGCCATCTGTCAGACAGCTAAAGCTCTGTAAAAATGTGGTCACGCAACATGACAAGATACAAAGAACATGAGCAAATCTAGATCAGAATAACTAAAAAGTAAGGCTGTCAGTCATTTAAATTTTTTTATCGCGATTAATCGCATATTAATTGTATTTTGTTATGTTCTGTTTATCCATCCATCCATCATCTATATCCCATTTTGTCCTATACAGGGTCACATTGATCTGCTTTATTTATCTTTTTAAGCCTTTAGTTTGAAAACCGGAAGTCCACCAATGCTGCTGTACTTTTTGGGGGCTTAATTCATCAGCTTCTTTTTATATTTTGTCGGGCTGCTGCTTGACCGCAGTAATTTGCTGACGGTCCCTAAACTCCACGGCAGCAGCAGGTACTCAGAAGGACATTCAGCGCTGTTCGTAGAGTTTTAGCCACACTCACTGAGCTTGGAGGGTTGATGACACTTGTGAAATGTCTGACATACTTATATCTACAAAATGACACCAACCTGGATGAAATTGCTGCCGTTTTCATGACGCTATTAAAGTTTAAAAAGAAAAAAAAAAAACGGTCGGATGTGAAATTAACTTTACCGCGTCCTGCGGTGGTAACTCAAATCACACCGACAATAAACACAAAAAACATTTTTCTTGTCAACAGACCCATCTGGCAGCACCTTAAGGCTAAACTTGCTGTTCATAAGACCTTTTCCTGTCACCATGTCTGTCCCACACTCTAAATACACTTATTGGCCAAGGGTCATAATTACAGAAACACGTGTGCGTTAATCTCGCGTCAACGCGTTATTAACGGGTTAACCAACTAAAAAGTAAAAAGAAAAAAATGCTAAAAATGCTAAAATGTTTTAGGATGCTAAGTCAAAGTCCACACTTCGATTCAATAGAAATGCCATGGTGGAAAAATAACAGTGAATAAATGATACTTAATTGAAGTGATGCAATATTTTAAGGAAGGATGGGCTACTTCCCATGAAATTAAATTCCTCCACAATGATTTGAGATAAAATCATACAGGAAATTAGGGCTTAAAGTTATTGAATCTACAACTTAATGAATTACGAGGGTATTTTGTATTCCTAAAATTATTTTTGTCTTTTTGACTTCATGCTGTTAAAAGAATCATGACAGTTAAGTGATTTGTTGTTATTCATCTCAGGCTGCATTCATCTAATACCAAGACCTACGACACAACTAGATCATTTATTATGCTTTTGCAAAAAAGAAAAAAAAATGTTTTGAAAAAGGGGGCACTAACCTCTGCACATGACTGTAGCTCACGTGCAAGTTCGACATTAAACATCAAAGTGATGACAGCTCCTTATTGTTCATTACTATTTATGTCAGCCAAAGAAAAGCTGTTTGTTAATTGTGTGCATGAGTAAGGTAAGCAACCAGCGAGGGGGCTGACATGATTAAGAAAAGACACGGGGAGAAGAGATGGAGTACATGTCATTAATGCTTACTGGAGAAGAGCGCTATCACGCAAAGCTCTGTCTCTGATCGCTCATGTGTTTGCATTTAAAGTAGGCCTAAAAAGCTCGGAGAGCAAAGGCGATGTTTCACAGAACCAGTCTGCATTTACATATTTATCCACCAACAATATTCAGCCCACAAATACATTTTTTGTCCATGCCTTAGGTTTACTTATTGATTGATTTAAAGGCAGTAAGCGTTAAAAAAAAAAAAAAGGACAAAAATGAGCTGAGGCATGTGTTTCGTCTTTCCAGAAGGGAATTTGTATTCTAAGCACTATTGCACAAATAACCCCCTCCTCATTTCTCAACAAAATCCTTCACACAGATTCAGACACTTGCAAAAACACTGTGAGTCTCCAGACTAATAATCCATTGTTCACATGCACGCTCACAAGCCCTGACACCCTAAAATTCCTCACACATTCATCCTTCACACACGTTCAGCCCGTGGAGCGCTTGGCTGGTGCAGAGCGGCGTTAGGAGAAGGAGGTGGGAAAGAGGGAGGAGGAGGCTCCATCTGTGCAGGGAAGCTGGGAGCCTGGCAGCTTCCTCGGACACTTCCGTCCTTTCCTCAGTGCCTTGACCCACCCAGTCACCTCCACCTCTGTCACTTGATGTTCTGCGCAGAACCACGAACGTTCCCGTCCTGTCCCATTTCAGAAGCCTTTACAGGGGCCTCAGGATGCCTGGTTGGCTGCCGCACACGAAGCACCAACACTGACACATCCACAGACACGGGCCGCTTGAAATTGATTCAATGTCTCCAAAATAGATAAATAAAATTCATTAAAATAAATAAATATTTATAGTGTTCTAGCTTGGTTTTAGAAAAAAAAAATCATGACATTAGTCCCTTGATGCCATATTTTATAATTAAAGGTGGGGTAGGTGTTCTTTTTTTGCCGCACTTTTTACAATATTGCTGAAAACCTTTTCACATTCCCATTACACCCACTGAAATAAAATGTTTGCAAAAAAAAACGGAACGTTTTGATCCGGTCTAAAGGGTATAATCAGAGAAAAACTCTGACCAATCAAAATAGTGATCACCATTACTTTCACTGGCTGCCTAATACGTCCATCAAATATCAATGCACTCCCACCCACCCCTCCCTCCCTCCCTCCCTGCGGTTCATGTAGTCGTGAATCGTGTGAAGGCGTGGTTTCGAGGGGTGAGCTGAAGAGGAGGAGGCGGAGCCTTTGGGAGGAGGGAGGGAGTGTATATTTTCAAATTCTCACTTGAGTTGGATTGCTAGAACCGTTTTTTCAAAGAACACTTACCCCACCTTTAAAGCTGAAATTATATTAATTTAACTCTGTAAATGTTGGGTTCTACATTTCACTAAGTAAAAGCAGGATTTGTTTAGTCTTGTGTTCAATAAAAGGATGTTTTGAGAGAAAAGTTAGATTTTGAACATTGTTGCCACATGGCAACAATATACCAACTACCCCCCTTTAAAAAAGAATTTTTTTTTTTAATATTTCCATTATTTAAGCAATTTTACGTAAAAAAACACATTAAAACATTTTTATCATGCTTAAATAATAATTCATGCAATAGAGGGTTAAAGCGTTGCAGGTTTTATTGCAAGGAATCAAGTACTATTGTTTTTCTGGTGATGTTTGGCCGCCTTAACCGTGAACAATGCTGTAAATTATTTTCCTCCCAAAAACCAAAAACAAATCCAATGATGAGGCGGTGGTGTAATGTTGCCGCACAGGAATAAATCCAAGGAGATGCAGGATAAACGCTTTGCTACTGTACCACTCAGTCATTCAGTCATATCGCCTCAGATCAGATCAGAGGAGGATTGAAGAGTCTTCCCCCCAGGAGGAAACAGCTGGTTGGAAAAGATGTGCCTGAGACTACCGATGGCCCGTTCTGCTCCCTGCTCCCGTCACAGAGGGAAACACTACAAGTGTTCTCCTTGCCCAAGAATGGGAACATTCCCAGGATGCTCGATGACTTCAAGCTGGCAGGACAACACTGCAAATCATCGAGGCCCTGAAGCTGCTGCACCTTAATCTTTTCAAACCTGAGGGATGCCAGCCCCTTGAAAAAGTTACAGTAGGTGTAAGAGACACAAGTAGTTTTTTTTCTCTCAATTCTCTAGTGCTTTAAAGAGTGTACAACCTCAGCTAAGATGCAATTGGACTAACACCTCGTGCCCTTGATCATAAATTATGTCAGTTGCAGAGGTGTCAATCTAAGTTCCTGCACATAAGAGACTGTAGGAAGCACCACTGGGAACTGTACTTTCCTGTCCCACATCCCTCTGACGACTTAGAGATGCACCGTCTGCAGGTCTCAGAGGACAAGGCCATTGCAGGGGGGTTTCAGGGGTAAGAAGCAGAGAATGTTTGTTGGGCGATCAAACACTGCTGTTGGAGGCATCCAAGGAAACTGTGGAGGTTATTGGGTCACTCCTGTAAAGGTAGTTCATATAGAGGTGGTTAGATCAATAAGCACTTTTAACTGTAGCTTGATAGCATACCAGATTTGTCAGAGATAACGTGGCAACCTCTCTCTTTTATGCAGCGGTGTGCCGAGAAGACATTTTACAACTAAACAAGCGTATTCTACCTGATTCTGGTGATGACAGCGTAAAGGAGCCCGTGTAAATGTTTGTCGATCACAAGCACTGACAATCACACACTAGACCCAAGAATAATGAAGTTGACTAGAGCCATGAGTCTCTTCACCTCTGATGGGACCGGAGGGAAAATTCACTCTCTTTGCATATAATCTTGCATTCTGCCATACAATCTGCTGTATGGAAAGTATCCGCATGGTTAATGTCCAAATTTCCTTGTAGTGCAGATCTTTCAGCACGTTGATGCATAATTTGGATTATGTTCTGGATATCTATTCTTTGTTTGTACCTGATTCTTCAATCAAAACCCATCTTGGATTCCTTGGAAGGTCAGTAAAAGAGCAGTTGCTGTCCAGCTGTTAATAATAAGTCTCGCCACAAGCTTATCATGGCACATGTCAAGTTATTCCTGCGGGAAACTGATGAGGGTACATTATCAAAGAGGCTAACCTGTGATCCAAACATCTGCTGTCTGTCACCTGGACTCCTTTCAAGACATGACTATGTACAAGCATTTACTGGTTTAAAGGCAGGGGTGGAGGAGTGGGAGTAAATAATAATATTGATAATTAATAAAAAGCAGATGAATACATTTCAATGCTAATACTGCTTTACTGAACTCAGCTGACAGTCCATATCCCGTTTGGAGTCTGCATATTCTCCCTGTACATGTGTGGGTTTCATTTTGGTATGCAGTCCAAAAACATAACCATAACGCTAACTCGTGATTCTAAATTGACAATGTAAGTGGTTGTTTGTCTAAATCTAGAGCTCTGCATTACACTGGTGACCTATCCAAGGTACACCTTGCCTTTCACTTGTGGAGGACGGTTGGGAGAGACAGTTGGAGCCCTGAATAGAGAGAAGGAGGTGTAGATAATGGACGGACAAGTAATTCAAAAGTGTCTCTAAGTGCAAGTATTTATGGTTGTTTTGTCTCATTTCATCTCTGTGTGGCTGATTGGTGAACAGCCCAGGGTTTTTCCCACCTCACACGATCACAGCCAGGATAGTTTCAAGCTGCCACTTTGGTGATATGAAATTTGGACACAAAGAAATTCAAAAACACTAAAGTCAGCCATGTCATTAACAGGACACCCCCCATGTGCATCTTTTCCCCGCACTGAAGGTTAAACACTTTGGTGGGACTGGAAATATCCACACAATACTGAGGCTAAAAATTGCTTTCCATGTTCACTGGTAATCAAGAGCTGTGATGCGTAAATTTCACCATCTGCACCTGTCTTCAGCGGTCCATCAGGTCCCCGCGCTGCCAACCAAATATTCAGATTTGCGTATTGAGCGTGCACATGGATCAATGTCCCATTTAGAAAAATAAAACCCGCCAAATAAAGCGGACGGCGAGTAACAACGCGGGGAAAAGGACAACATGACTGTCTGTATTAAGGACAGACTGTGCTGGGTAATCGCCATTATCCACGCCTCTACGATGTACTGGAGCCTGAGTGCATGGCCAAGTGTGGGAAGCTTCAACAGAGTCTCAGTCGATTCTCCCACGCAAATGCTGCTACCATGAAATGGCCCTTAGGCGTGCGGTTGGGGTGCAATGAAACTATTAGACCATGTGTCGTGTTAAAGGGTGAGTAAAGTGGGGCGTAACAGTTGCATCACTGTTGCTTTTAAAGATAGGTGAAAAAAAAAAGTCCAAATTGTAAAAATTAAATGCTAATATTTCTCTGCGAAGCACAGTACTTGCATACGTACATATCTCCCTTGCAGATACCTCTCAACAGTCTGTTCCCTTCACACTCCTCCGTGACTCCTCATTCTTAGAGCAAATAGTGACAGATAAAATAAAGGAAGCCTGCCAAGAGCCAATTGATAATCGGTAGCTGTTGCAATATTACCATTGCTCCTGCCAAGCCCTTGGCTAAAGCAGCACACCTCAGTCAGCAAGAGCAGTGGTGGCAGCAGCCGTGGAGAGAGATTTAAGGGGAACGAGTTTGATGAAGTTCCTTTCATCACTCGGCACGAGTTGAAAGCCTGGATCTAGTCATTGATTCTCTTTTGATTCCTGACCTCTTTTTTTTTTTTTTTTAGTTCTGTTGAACTCTCTTGCACTTCGTCGTTCCCCCAACTCTGTCTTTCTTACATCCCTTTTAAATCACACTGAGGCCCGACACCACTGATGTAGATGACAAACACCTGCAAGTTTGTGAGCATGTGACCAACACAGCTAAATCACCAAGAGAGAAGTCTAAAACAGAGCCACAGAATCAGGACAGCACCCGCGGTGTCATGGACAAAGTCACTTCCACACTTAGACAGATTATAATCGATATAATCGATCAGGATACACAATCTTTAAAATATAAATTAAATTAATACCAGTAAAATGAGATTAAGTCATTGGACCTTCTCCCTTCTCGGTAAAATCCAGTAATTCTGTTTGTCATTTTGTAAATTCAGAGGTAAAGAACCAGGATGAGAGACACTTAAGAAGGTAAATGCTATCAAGAATTTGTTCCATGTTAGTAACTGGTTTTTTTTTTAATGTGTCGTGCTTAAATATGAGACAGTCCTCAGAAAAGCAACCATCTCCGTTAGCGTTTCAGACTCCTTCTGAAACTCTAAATGCATTTTAAGAAGTGATATATTCTGAAATATATTCAAACGTAATGTTTTTGTTGATTGGAATATATGCTCCTGCTCCTTTAAAAGTGCAATGGCAGTTTTTGATAGTTTTCCTGCTGAATGCAAGGTGAGCAATAAGGTCTGGAATCTGACTGGGCCTCTCCAAAAAAAGAGCTTTTGTTTTTTTCTGAAGCCATATTGTGCTGAATCTACTTCATTGTTTAGGACAGGGGTGTCCAAAGTCGGTCCTCGAGGGCCGCTGTCCTGCAGGTTTTAGATGTTTCCCTCCTTCTTCACACCCCGATACATATAACTGTGTCATTAACAGACATGTGCTGACCTTGATGACAACATGATGGCGGCCATTAATCAGGATCAGGTGGGTTGAAGCAGGGAAACATGTAAAACCTGCAGGACAGCGACCCTCGACGACCGACCTTGGCCACCCCTGGTTTAGGATTATTGACTTGCTGCGTCAACCGACTTCTGCTAAATTTCAGCTGGCACCCTGACAATATGCTGAAGGATATTTTAGAAAACTCGGGCAATAATTTTCACCTTGATGATGGCAAGTGATCCAGGTCCTGAAGAACACTTCACTGCTGGGATGATGTTTTGATATCGTGAGCTATGTCCTCTTTGCGGCATACTGAGTGTTTTTATCTGAACAAACCAATTTCGTTTCATCCGTCTACAAAACCATTTTTCAGTGCCACTGCGGATTTCCAAGGTGCTCTTTGGCAAACTTCAGACATGAAGCAATGTTTCTTTTTTCCTCTGTGGTGTTCTACCATCAACACTTTCCGCGTTCAATGACTTGTGTATGGTCGACTCATTGACACAGTTGTTTGCCAGTTGAATTGAACTCAGTTGAATTGATTAATACTCATTAATGCTTTAAGGGAAATTACATTGTTGCACTGTGAATTAAAATAAACACAAGATGAGAAACCGTCTGACAGTTGATATGGTTGAAATCTCAACAGTTTATCCTCAACAGAGCTCTCCATGAGTTGGAGTTGTGTCTGGTAAAAGCTGTGGTGATGACATCACATGCAGCAATGGCAGTTCGTGGCAAAAGCTTCTTTCTTTTTGGCCTTCGTTTTTGCTCTGCTCTGCATCCTTGCCCATTTCCACTATAATCCATCTGCATTGGGGTCTTTTTCTGATAATTAGCTCAACCTGCTGCCATGGATACTCATCAAAACAAATATTAAAAACTTATACTATTAGCAGTAGAAGTCTTCCAGGAAGAGCCCTTCCAGACCAGCATTGGAAAAAAAATTGCTTTTTAACAGAAAAAAAAAAAATGTTAAAATAATCTCCAGCACTTACAAAGAAAGACACAGTGTGAGTATGTTTTTATCTTTAACATTAGTTCCAGTGATGTCTTCAAGCCTTTAGTCGTTACTACTTCTTTACCTCATTTATTATCGGTAATACTTAAGAGGTCGTTAGTCAGTAGGTTGTTTTGATCTCCAGCACTGACAATATTTAATGAGTGTGTTTAATAAAGACATGAGCAATTATAATTGTTTTCGTATTTTTTATCTTAAGCACGTAATGCTTGTCTATCACTGTGACTTAGATAATGATCAGATGACTTTCAATGAAAAATAAATGCAGAATATCAGTAAATTCCAGATGGATTGCATGTGTTTTCTTATCACTGTATATCAAAGCCTATAAACTAATATATGAAATGAAATGAAAAAATTATTTATTTTCATTTTAAATGGCTATGTAAAAATGAGGTAGGATGAGCTGGTTATCAAAGATATATTTAATTCTCCTGTCAGTTACATTTAAAATATTAATTCAAAATAAAAAGGTAACAATAGTGGAAGCACAAAAACAACATATTGGTATCAAACAAATATGTATCATGTGAAGAATATGGTTTTTTGGCTATTTTACTGTCATAAATCAGGATTAGATTACATAGATGTAACAGAAAAGACGGGTGTGAAGATAACTGGAAACAATAAAAGAGAATTGAAAAGATAAAGCTGCTTTTGTCAAGCAAGTCTTGCTCCTGTCCTCCTTCATCAGCCAGCCTCATCCCTCTTTTCTTGACCCGTCCATGGTTGTCTGATGGGAGCTATGACCTGCTCCTTTATCAACACAGAGCCAGGTGCACTCTGGGAGCTTACTCCTTGGCCTTTATCAGCACAGGCAGCAGAGATGTCAGCAGGTTGTGTGTGTATGTGTGTGTGTATGTTTGTGTATTTGAGTGAGTGAGAGCAGATTGCGGATGCATGGATGTGAATATGTGTGTATTTGTGTTCTGGCGAGTGCATGTGTGAGCGGAGGGATCAGATCCCAAAGCCTCTCCCTGGGGACTCTGGGGGCTGTCACTTCAAAGGGCCGCAAGGGTCTGCGATGCCAGCATGCCCGCCAAGGTGGGAAATCCTGTTTATATGGCAAGGGCTGCCTTGACAGGACAAGTGGCTAACGCCAGAGCCTGGCATTTGCACGTACCGCCACCACCCATGCAGGCTCAAATCCCCGACCACACTGTGATCCACAATGCGGCATTCATTGCAAAATCCATCTGATTTAAAGAGGACAAGCTTTGTGCTTCGATTTCAGACCTGAAACTTTTAAACACACAGAAAAACAATAGTGGATATGGATTCTTTTAAATGATAATATGATTCAGTGACGCTATGTTAGCGATGATATTTTACATAGTGTCCTCTTCCTGCTTCATGTTGTGCTCTTAAAGTAAGAAGCCCACTTTTACACTTTTAAGCCTTCAAAGTGGAGCGTTACAAAGGGAAACATCTTTCACTTTAAAACGTTTTGAAACGCTTTTAACTCATCAACCTAGACTGTTAACATAGAAAACTGATTTGTACCAAGGGAAGATTTTTTTCTATGTACTCTAATTTTCCTGACAGCTTCCTGCTAAGGGAGTTTAGATGAAAAAGGATTTTGATGAGGCCAAGGATGATGATGTTCTGTCAATGTATTAGGCTGTTTTAAGCTGTTTTTTTATTCATAATAACTAATAGCATTTTTTGCAAGAATTTGGTGCGTCTTATCCAGCACCAC
The DNA here is from genome assembly GCA_018398805.1 of Hirundichthys speculiger. Lineage (NCBI taxonomy): Eukaryota > Metazoa > Chordata > Actinopteri > Beloniformes > Exocoetidae > Hirundichthys > Hirundichthys speculiger. The sequence continues at coordinate 2,244,485 of JAGFBZ010000953.1, forward strand.
TGTCAGCTTCAGTACGCAGTCTCTGAGGCAAACATCAGAGTAAAAGCAAATACGAGGCAAACGACTGGATATGATGTTTTAGTACTTTAATGTCAGCCTTTGTTGCACTGACACCAAACCAAGAATGACTAAAGCTATACCATACCAATAATTCCCAAAGCCAGCTATATGCAAAGAAAAAATTGAAATATTTACATTAAAAATTTCACAGAGTATACATATATTTACACAAACCTAAACTACTCAAATAATCATACAAAATAACCCAATAAACATTAAGAAAAAATAATAGTAAGTGGTTCCCCACAAACTCCCACTCAACCAAATTCCAATTTAAAGTTCCTTCCCCCCCCAGAACCAACAGAAGGCGTATGAACACCTGGGGACATCTTTTGTCCACGCACCACTCCTGGGTGACAGAAACAGCAAGAGGAAAGCACACACGTGATCATTTTCATTCATTTCATCTCATTTTTTGTTTGTTTGAACAGATAGTTTTAAATGTCAAAAAAAAAAAAAAAAAAAAAAAAAAAACAAGACAATAAATTAAAATTACAATTAATACAAGTCATTGTATCTGCTCAAAAAGGAGTGGAAGGAAGAAAACTTATTTAATCCCACCCCTTTCTTCCAAGTTAACATATATTACATAGCTGCTTCCTGCCAATTTGATTTGAATTTTAAAAAGCAACAACGCACTGTTTCTTAGCTGTTTAGCCAAAACCACTCACTTCTATCTTGTTTTTGCAGGTGAGCGTATTTACATGAAAGACTCCTGGATTCTGTCATTGCTCATACACACACACACAAACTACGAACCAATAAACCAGTCAACTTAAACACTGTTCTCATTCAACATTCATCTTTAGAGATTAAAATATATTTACCAATCAAACTTCATCTTTGCAGTCACTAATCAATCTCCAAAACTGAGGTAACAACAGCTCATTTTAAGCATCACACTCAGGTGATGATCTGAATCAGAAATGAGTGCAATTTAGTCAGGCCTTATTTTAACAAGCGCATTTCCATACATGTTAACAAAGAAAGCACTTTTGGAATTACTGTCATATTTAAAGAGAAGAAAGCGATGAGGCAATGAAACCCCCTGCAGTGTTTATTAATAGTATGACCCAGTAATGTCATGTAAATGCTTGGAGCTGGAGTCACAACAGGGAGAGGAACTGTATGGTTTTTTTGGAGGGGAATAAAGGAACATCAATTTTAAAATGGAAAATAAAAAGGAAAAAGGCAGTATTTAATATTGTCAAACACACAATAGTGAAGAAAAACAGAGAGCAAAGATACTAAGTTACTAAACCTGATGGTTTTTTATTGCAATTTACCGCCAAGGGGGCCAGTTGGGATTTCCTCTAAATCGTTTTTCTGGTTCTCTACCTGTCTCCTCGCCATCATAAATATGCAAAGCATATAAGGACAGTCTCGGGTCAGAACCAATGAACAGAAATTTTTGACTCAGTATGTTTCTCATTTTGAATCGACTAATTTTTGAATCAACTCATCATACATAAATATCATGAGTAAGTTATGATGTTTCGGAGAGTCCACTAAATCACACTGGACAAACCACAATGAATAGCTCTTTGTTCAACATTTTCAGACAGTTTAAAGACACATTTTTAAAGTGTTATTTTAGGGATTTCTATCCAGTTGCTGCTATCTTGTCATATGTATGTATAAGTCAACAATAGATATTGTGCGCACTACTATCAATAGACAACAAAAAAGGACAATTCATGGTCTGCTAGCTCTAACTAGCCATGAACTCTCCTATTTTTGCATCTATTTATAGTAGTCAGTAGTCGACTTGTATTGACGTGTGACCAGATAGCAGCGGCTGGATGGAGAATCCTTTACAAGCAGTCTTTTTTATACATTTTTGTATAGTTATTTTTGCCTTTTGTATCCTGAAATTTCTTACGTAACAAGAGGCAATATTTTCCGTTTCGTAACCTAAAAATTTCGTATGTAGAGACGTTCGTAAGTAGAGGTACCACTGTATATCCACTCTAACACTTAAGTGGAATGATGTTTTTGAGACTTTTCAGAGTCTTAAAATAGTAATTGATTTTGATGTAGTTTTGTTGTCCCCTTTCTTAACATTAAACACCATTTTGCTAGAAACACATATTCCTTTCTAACTTCTACTTCTATTCACAAAAGCTTACAGTTGTTAACATCTCATTATATACCCAGAGTTGTTTTAATCTGTAATGTTCCTTTAACACAATCCCAATGAGGAAAGACATCAGCAAGATGTCTTACGATTTACCAAAATCCACTTACCAAATCGATTTTTTTTCACTCCTCTATCAAGTCTTAGAGGCATCACCTATGATACTAGGCTTTCATTTCACATTATTCTTATGCTAACAGTGCACTGTAGCTAACACTGCATAGCTTGCTTTTGATTACTTCCTTTATATAGATCAGGCATAGCAACGGAGCAAATAGGTGCTGATAAATGTGAAGCATCAGTCATTTGTACAGCACTGCAGCAAACAATCAGTCTACCCCGCTGGAAAACAACAAAGAATATATAGCACTGAGGAAGGTGGAGAACAAATCTACCAAGCTGACCAATCACATTTCTCGTGGTCCATGTTGATGTGACGTGTTGTTACATTTGGGGAGAGGTGCACGTCAGAGTTCGGCATAGCTTACAGCAGAGGGTTCACGCCTACAGAATGCTGTCGGAGAAGTATAAATCAGGCTTTAGGACTTGGAAATGTCCCTATACATAACACCTACATGCTCCCACAGGAGCCACTTTTTTAATGCAGAACAGCTCGTTTTATATGGATGTTAATGTGTTTCTTGAAGAGAACAAAGAGCGTAACCACACTGCACTGGAGTCACAGCTCATACAGTAGATATGCACGCATGCAAAAAAAAAGCATTGTGGCAGTTTTATAATGTCTTTGTCATTCTGTAAGTGCATCTATTTCCTCTGCAGCGTGACTGCATGTGAGCAGGTCTGTCTCGCCCAGCTCTCTGAATGGCCGTATTCCCAGTTGCTGTCAGTCAAGGTAACCTAATACACATCTGTGAGTGAGCATTTAGAGAACAGTTAAGCACTCACGGGGGACTGCCTGGCACAAACACAGGAAGCAAACACATGGTCCCTTGCTAGCTCAAAGGGTGCTTCGCCTCCTTCTTATCTTTATGATGCAACCATTGAGGGTTTAAGGCTAACATTTTTACTAATAAAGAGGAACTTTCTTAGATATTTTCTACTTTCAGTATGGCATGGAACATATGGACATATCATTTTTATTGTAGTTATTCACTAAAGAAAATTGAATATTCCTGTCAGTTAAAACGGAAGGTGTCCACTTTTAGGACTACTTTCATTCTATTGTCACAGCTGTGTTTTGTAAAACTGAAAACAATATCTGTTAGCTGATTAACTCGAGTCCTAGTGCCAGATTTACAAAACCATGCAAATTAGCATGTGGTTGCAAGTCATGAATAGTGCTGATGGGAGTAGTTCCTACAGCTGATTACTGATCTACTGTATAGGTCGTTAGTTTCACTAATGAGCAAAGCAGAACAGATAAGCTGACACATAAGCAGACATGTTGATAAGAAGGAGTCTGTAATCAACCTCTGACATAGATGCAACTTGTTTCCTGTAGCTAGAGCACATGTTGGAGAAGCATAACTCCCTTTTTTTTTTACCATTTCAGTTGAAATATTTAAAATGTGCTCTTTGACCTTGCAAAGTTACAACATAATCCCAGTATTACAACTGGAAACAGTTCAATTCAATTCAATTTTATTTGTATAGCGTCTGTTACAATGTCAATTGTCTCTAGGCGCTTTACAGAGAGACCCAGAGCATGACCCCCGAGCAAATATCATTAACTGAAATTATAATATTAAATCATAATCAAGGATAATGGCAAGTAAAAAGAAAACTCCCACAGCTGGAGAAAAAAAAAAACCTTTAAGCCAGACAGTGGCAAGGAGACCTTGAGCAGGACCTGGCTCATAAGAACTGTCCTGCCGAAGGCCAGCTGGGTAAAAAAAGAAAAGGAGAGGGGAAACAGGACAGAGAGAGGAGAGCAACCTGGTAAAACTACACTAGACAAAATGTATAAATAGTTATTATCCATTAGCTTTAGCACTAAGATGTTCTAGCACAAATGTAAAGTGGCTATGATTGCTAACTGCACTGGCATCTCCTCTGAGTAAGTCCTCAGGGTGCTGGTAGAGGGACGATGCTCTTTAATTCTGTAGGAAATGTTTGCCTTCATGTAGCAGAGTGAAAACAGGAGCTCTGCTTCATACATGTGTTCATTTTAGCCAAATGGCTCTGTAATATGTAGCGCTGGTTAACCAGAACTCTAAAGCAGGTGTCCAGACACCTTTGCAATTGTTGAAGACTTTATAACACTTAAAGTAAAAAGTCTAGTTGTCCTAAAACATGTTGCTTCAGCAGGCTGAGTGTGATGGGACAGGCTATATCCTGACATGAAATCAAGACCTGGCAACTCTTTGTTTTAGCTAAAAAAAATAAAAAATAAAAAAAATTTAAAAAAAATCAGTCACTCATTTGCAATAAAAAATACTGTATATATTTAGCAAATTCACTTTGAGAGCTGAACTTGTGTGTTTGAACCTATACACTGCATCAGAAAAAACACAATTAAAAACATTACAGATACCAATACTACTATTGTTATTCTTTTCTCAGTGGTTCAGTTACTGGGTTTCACAGCCAACTCTGCACGTACACGACAACGTCTTTAAGGCTTGCTATGAAATGAAGCAGTTCATACTGCTATTGTATTTTTTTCTCTAAAAGTTACACTTCCTATCTAACAAATTACACATATAAGGCTTTGAATGTAAAAAATGTATGCCTTTATATTTACTCCAAGACATTAAGACCTCTCTACAAGCAAACACACGTGGGTCCACTGGTAGGACCCATGGCACAGGGCTGCCCACAGATGTGCCTGTCTGTTAATCCGTCCATCCAACCATTATCTATACCCTCTTATTCCTATTTAGGGTCACGGAAATCTGCTGAAGCTTATGCCAGCTCTATTTGGGAGAAAAGAAGGTCCTGCTGGTTAGTGTTTGCTAACCAGCACATGATTCTCAGTCATTGGCTGATGTCAATTATTACAAGATGGCCAATATCTCAGCCTGATTAATCGCCTGACCGATAAATCAGTCAACTTCTAATTTGAACCAGCACCTTCACGCTGTCAGGCAATAGGGCTCACCGTGAAGCCACCATGCAGCCACACAAAGTTTGAGACATTTTTTGTGTAATCCGAGACAGTCTGGAAGCACGAAATCTTAAGCAAATCAGTGAGTAAATGGGGGTCATCATTTGATTACTCATTGGAAACGTTTGAGCTCTTACAGGAGAAACCCCTACAAGCAGCAGGGCCACAAAGTTACCTGTGTCTACGCCTGTGAGGGCTTACTTACCACTGCGCCTCTTTGGTAAATACCAACTGTCATCTTTTAATGCCAATAGAGGGCTTGAGACTATGACAGCCATGAAGGAATAGTAAATCTGGGCCGTAGTGTGCAACACCAACCACAACACAGTGGCAAACTCATTTGTCCTTTTATCTATTTAATATTACGCTGCACTTTTTGCCATGTGATATAATCTTCGTAAAAAAATGTAATGCACCCCTGATATGAATAGATACACTCAAACACCTTTGAGTATGAAAAACAAACACCGACACTTGTGATTGCAACCCCCTAGATACACCATGCATTTCTGGCAGCGCCGGTAGTCCTTCCCCACTTTCCTTTTTGCAACATCCAGGGCTTTTCAATAAAGATGCTTCAGGGCGCCCTAAGGGGCAGGACCTGAAAACAGAGTGAGCATTCAGTTCAGCCTGTGTTATTCCCTGGTTTGAGCGTTTTACTCTGATAAAAGAACAGCAAAGACATCTACAGCTTATTTAAAGGCAGCCATGTGCATGTTCAAATCCTTTTCCAAACAGGCCTACATTTTGCATGCTCATGAGGGAACAGATTTTGCATTTAAGAAGAAGCATAGTACATTGTTAAGTGTGACACTGCATGTTGGAATTTCTGTTTTGGTTTGGCACAGTGTATCATGTGAAAGACAGGTCTTTCAAGTAGCAGCACTCAGTACTCACTCAATAAAAGGTCAATTAAAGTTGTTTTGAGCAGTAACTGTACATTTAACAATGCCAAGAAGAAATCGTCTTTTTTTTTCAGCATTAATGGACTTCAATTGTTCCACACTGTTGCGGTGAAAAGGAGATTACAGATGCTGCAGGAGTGAGCCACAGAGGAAGTCATTTGGCTTCTTTCTGAAAAACCCTGCAAGCATCAAAAAAAAAAATTGAAGCTTAATATGGGTACAATGGCACAGCTGAGAAGAGAAGGGGGAGGAGGAGAGTAAGAAGGAATAAGAAGGAAGGGGAGGAGAGGCTAGAGACAGGATGAAACACTGAAAACATTTCCTTTCTCCATAGTTTACATTAAGTGACCTGTTTCAAAGAAAAGCAGTGATGTACTACGTAAACCTTCCATTTAATTAAGCTGGTCCCGTCAGCATCTTTTTATTTTTTTTCTATCTGGAAGCCAGCATAATCATTTTGTATGTGCTGTGACATCATCTGCTTAATGTGCTATTTTACCATACAGTTAAACCTGGGTGATAAATCTAGCCGGGCTCTCCTTTAATAGATGCAGGTCCTTGCTGAATAATGTGTGCATTAGATTAGTAGCACTACAGAAGTGAACCACCATGGCGAGAGAAATACAGTTAATCTCTCTTGGTGGTTCCCAAAGGAAGAGAGGAGGTGTGCGTTTCTGTCTGCAAATGGGGCAGAGAGAAAGATTAAAAGACAGAGTGGAAAGCATGCATGTGTTTGCACATCAATTCAAAGGTGTCTTCTCTTATAAGATCCAGACAAGGAGTCCATCTGCTCCAAGAACACAATGGAGAACCTTAACAAAACGTTTTTTTTCAGCCTGGCATTCAAAAGAGCAAGCTCGGGGTTGCAGGTTGAAACGTGGCGTTACAGAGCCATCAACACTTTAGCAGCTTAATCTGCACCGTTAAGGATGTGCTGCCGTTTCCCCCTTTTGCTCCTTTAACATGCTCCTGCTTCTTGACCTCAAATGAGTGAAGAGTGATTTGAAGTGACCTCGTTACGGAGGATGAGAATCCAACAAAAGAACGGGGTTATGAATTCAAGAAATTTCATTTCCAGCCTCCTGGCCATTCATCTCCCAGCAACAGTAGGAGGAGGATTTATTATTTGGGAACCTCTCTCTGCTCCTTTATAAATTTGCATACTCTACATACAAACCCGAATTCCAAAAATGTTGGGATGATGTATAAAATGTAAATAAAAACAGAATACAATGATTTACATTCTCATGAACTTATATTTTATTTCTTAATAGCACACAAAGAACTTATCATTCATTGAAAAGATTTACTCATTTTGACTTTGATGGCAGCAACACATCTCAAATAACGATGTGTTATAACTATCATTCTTTTAATAACGGTCTGTAAATGTCTGGAAAGTGAGGAAACCAGTTGCTTGAGTCTTTGGAGAGGAATTTTGTCCTATTTCTTGTCTAATGCAGGACTCTGCTGATGAGCAGTCCTGGGCTTTCGTTGTCAGATTTTTCATTTCATGATGTGCCAAATGTTTTCTTTTGGTAAAAGGTCTGGACTGCAGGTTGTCCAGCTCAGCACCTGGACTCTTAATTAATCTGACTACAGAACAGTTTTCCATTTTGCCTCAGACTATTTTAAACAAGCTTTGGTCCAGAGAAGACAGTGGCATTTCTGGATTCTGTTCACATTCAGCTTCTTTGTTGCATCATACAGTTTTAACTTGTATTTTAGGATTGCACAGTGAACTGTGTTGTCAGACAGTGATTTCTGAGCCCATGCAGTGATGTCCAGTCAAGAATTATGCCTGCAATGCAGTGTTGCCCCTCCTGATTCTCTCAATCTCTCTATAATAATATGTAAAGTGGATGGTGGGTCTTTGCAATTTGACGTTGAGGGAACATTTCTTTGAAATGTTAATATGTGATTTGTTGCAAATGCTCTTTTTTATCTCCAGTCATGTTACTAAACTGTTGCCAATTAATCCTAATTAGTTGTCAGATACTCCTCCATAGGTCTTTTATTTCCACAAATTAATTTTCCAGCCTTTTGTTTCACCTGTTCAAACTTTTTTGAGATATGTTTCTGCCATCAAAGTTAAAATGAGCTAATACTTTACATGAAATGGTAAAAAGACTTTTGGTGGCAGCTTGCTCCATTAGCTCTGACGATTTTTACTAGCTTTGTGCATATTTTTGAGTTTTTCAACCTCCTCTTCTTCATTGATAACATTGGTTTTTGAATTATTTTCCATCCCGGTTTGGATGCTGTGCTGCTTGAGAGATCCTCTTGATTACTTTTACATTTTTTTTACCACATCTTATGATGAGTAACTATAGCAACAAGAGAATTGTGTACAGCTGATTGAGATATCAAGAAGCCAAATAGTACCAGACTCCCACAACTTGTAATAAATATAGAGAAGGAGCAAAGCGTCGAGAGAGAAAGAAGAGGTTTAAACTAGTTCTTCCCTCCATCATAATGGGGAACATGAGATCTCTCGCAAATTAGGTGAACAAGCTTGAAGTGCTGACGAGGACAAATATGGAATTTCGGCAATGCAGAATAATGAGACGTGCTTGCAGGAGCAACTCCAACATCTCTTTACCTGCCTTTTAGATGATTTAGGGGACAGAGATTTGAAGAGGAGTGAAAAAAGTGAGGATGGTGAAATTGCAGTGCTTGTTGACAACAGATGGTGTCAACAACCGGGACATTGCTACAGTGAAACATTGTTTCTGCAGCTTGAATATTGAACTGTTAGCTGTGAGTTTACATCCTTCCCCCAATGTTATATTATTATAGCGGCATCCCGCCATCAGCTGGTGCAGACGCTCTGTGAGTCGTCATCAGTTGCTCAGCTACAAACACAACAACCCAGTGCGTTTTTGGCTGTCACTGGTGATTTCAACCACATCTTTCCAACATTTGTCATGGTGGTAAACAGCAGAGGTGCATAGAGGTCATCTACACAACCTGCACTGGTAAAGCCAAATAAAAATCTGGTCTCTCTTTCCTCCACCATTAAACCCATTGTCCAGAGGCAACCTGAAACAAAGAGAAGTATAAGGAGGTGGTCGCAGGAAGCTGAAGAAACAGACTGTGGACTGCAGATTGTGAAACTGAACGGTTGTGTGTCTGAACAGGTGGACAGCAGCACAGGAGCACCACAGGGAACTGTACTCTCACCATTCCTCTTCACTCTGTACTCCTCAGACTTACAGTACCAGTCGGAGTCCTGGTGAATACTCAGATGACCCTGCAGATGTGGGGTGTTATCAGTGATGGACAAGAAACTGAGCACAGAGAACTCATGGACCTCTTTGTGGCATGGCATGGGAACAATAATCTCATCTTGAATATGAACAAGACAAATACTGTGGATGATTGTGGATTTTAGGAGAGCCAGGATTAAGTCGAACAGTATTTCTAAAATGGTAGAAAAAGTGGAGGTGGTGGAGGAATATAAAAAGATAGTATTCAGTGACATCACAAATCCAGGTATTTTGACTCAGTGTCATCATTTTGTAGGTTCTTCATTCATTCTAGTGCAGTTATGTGTTCACAAGATACTAACATTAGTCTCAAATGGACGAAAATCATATGAGAACAACATCCCAAGCCACATCAGAAGGCAAAAGGAAAAAAAGTATGTGGCAATGATTGATGTCCAATATTAATCTTGTCATGCAAGAAAATAGCAATGATGGAATCAACCAGTAGAGACGGCTGAAAAGGATTATTATACACACAATCTGAAGAATTTATACAATATGCCATACCCCAACATCTAGAACTCTATTTTTCATGACAGAAATTGCCTAAACTTTGGAGGAGCTGAACATCTACAAGTCTCTGGAGGTTTATGATCAGTTTGTGTGCAGCTAGGTGAAGGATGAGGCTACATTTGGTCGACAGGACAGGAAAGGTTTCTCAAAATTAAATTTACAATCTGAGCATGCTGCTTGTTTCTAAATCCTCCCAAAATGTTTCATCAATACATTCAGCCTAGACCGACATATTTGAGTCTAGAGTCACTATCATCCATTACAACAGGGAAAATGAGTGATGTCCGTTTATGGTAATTATCACATTTAATTTCACATGTAAATTAAAAATAAAGTTAGATTTAAACATTTTTCTACAGAAATTTGTTTTGTACAACTCAAATTATTTATTAAACTGATGTAGAAATTAATATAAACAAAAATCTAAATGTCATAAGAACAGTTAAAAGATATAAACAAAACTCAGGACTAAGCAGATCAGGACCAAAAATACTTATGTTCCAATTAAAATGTATCAAAAGTTTTCTACATGTGCCCTATGATGTAAAACTGTTGAAATTTTCTGTTTTTTCTATTTAGGCGAAGCAGCATTATGCTGCTGCAGGCTCAAAGCACATAAACTAGAAACAGCTGATAGGTAGTGATGACACAGCGTGTCAACAGGAAATAGAAAATGTGCTGCCTGAGATCATCTCTGCCTGTGTACTTCTTTTTAGTTTCTTGCACTCAGAATTGTATCACACCAGGATTAGGTGGTAGTGGTTTGTAGTGCAGTGAAAAAGTGAATACTTACGCACACATATTAATACCAGCAGAATGTGTGTATTGATATACTGACAGTGTGTGATCCAACAAAACATCTCCCTTCACTCCTGCAAGCCCCTGAATGTGAAGACACACTCGGAAATCACCGAAGGATTTGTTAATTAGCTTGCCAACATCTGTCCTCTGCAATACCTGATGGGATTAGAATACTAAAAAATGTAACCTATCATCCGATCTCCACCTTTCCACAACACCACCCATAACAACAGATGTTAACCACCCTCCACCTCCACCTCCATAGACAAAAACACAGAGAAAAAAAAAAGACATTTTTTTTTAATTTATGTGATCCCTCTTTAATTGATGTTAGCAATGTTGTTGAATAATGCATGTGCTTCTTTGAGAAAGGGCAGCACAGCAATAAATTGTGCATGTGTATTTGCATGTGGGTGGGTGTGAAAGGGAATACTATCTACTTTGATGTGAAACTCAAATCCCAGATGTAATGCCCTCCACGGGCCAAAGTGAGCTGATATAACAAATCTTGCTTTTACAGAATGATTATAGTTGTGATTAAGTTGCAAGGGACAGACCTTTCAGGAGATGAAGAAATAGCCAGGTGTTGCAACCGTTTCAAGCTTTGGGTGTGCAGTGTTCATGTGGCCTCCCCAGACATTGACGAATGAAGTAATTACATTTATGTGAATGTCTAGAACTGATTCATCAACAAACGCTTGCTACGAAAACCTTCTGATTTAATTAGGGAGCTGGTGACACAGGCATCTTCCTCTGATAACAGATCATTTTTTGACCAAAATGAAATCACCCTCCATAGCAGTATGAAATCCAGTACCTCCTGAGTCAATAATATATATTGTCATATAAGTTAAACTTTAAAATAATTATTCTTAAATTGACAGCTAAAAGACATATGTTGCAATCTGTTAATGAGAGGCATGATAGAAAGTCTATAGAAAGAAAGAAAGAAAAAAAACAGTTCTGATTACAGAATGTGTAAACACACATTATAAAACACTCACTGAAAACATTCCCTGTTTACTCTACAACATGAATTTCAAGTTATTATTCAGGGTTTCATGGTTGCCTTTATCCTTTGACACACACAAAAAAAAAACAAACAAAAAAAAAAAAACGGCAATACCACAGTGTGAAAATGCTCCTTTAGAAGTTAAACTCCTACAGAAACAAAATACGAGTACTGGGAATGAGAAAACATAAGTCAAACCAATCAGTAGCTGCACTTTCATTACCATTTTGGTCCAAAACGTAAGCAATAATCTGTAATACTGATTAAACTCATCTAAGAAGCGACTGCATTTCCAGTAAGTCATCATGTCATAGATAAAGTCATGTTTTATCTTCTCACGATATTAATGACAATGGATGTCCAAAATCTCATTAAGTTTTGGAAGGTTATTTTTCTAATTTTGCAACCACTCTATTCACCATCTTTTGGTTAAAAAAAAAGATGCAGGTTTTTGCAACCAATTATTGCAGACCAATCCTTGTCTTGGAGGAGTGGTGGATTCAAAACTTTACAGTGACTCTCACAACTGTTGATGAGTTATAGAGTTATGCAGGGCAATAATATACATACTACAGCATGCCCAAGAAAACCAGTTATTACCACAGACTGCATAAAAAGAACTGGACAAACACAGTGACATCACCCACAGATTTCTGAAAGGTCATTTTAAATCCCATTTTTCGGACCTTTGGAAGACACCATCTTGTCAGAAGTTGACTTCATTCAACACCAGTTAATTCAGAAATTTAGCAGACTGGTGGAACAATCAAGCTTGGCTTGAAAAATGCCCACCTTACATCAGTAACCCACGAGCTATCTAGGATTTGCTTAGCTCATGCTAATCTATGACATAGACTGACATTACGCTGCCGAAGCTCTAGTTCCAGGCTCCACTGAAGGCATATGTCCCTTCCTGAAACTCCAAGGGCTTGTTAAGCTAAGATGAGTTGGCATTGGAAGGCTGCTGACTGCCCAAACTGGCTGTCCAGCCCCCCAACTGATGGCCCAAAGCTAGTCAGAGGTCCTTTGCGAGCCTAGGGCCCATTTTCAGCAACCCAACGCCATTAATCGCTTTTAATTCACAGCTCAGTCAAATTCATCAAAATACGCTAAGCGCTAAGTAGCTACTGTGTTGACAACATGAAAGCCTTAATTTCTAAAGAAAGACAAATATCTTGGAAAAATCTTGGAATCTCTACATGCAAAAAGAGTGTTTCCATTGCAGTTTTGCAAAATATTAATTTTTTTCAGTTTTTTCAGAAAAAGCACCTTACGAGAGTGTAAAATCTTCATTCATTATAACTGTTAGCATCATGAAATGCAGTGGCCCAGAGGTGCAATTTAGATTTAAACCCACTAATGTTGTTTTATTTCACACCTAAACTTTGCACTGTTGCTAGAAAAATAAAAAAGAACCATTATGGTATCATGTGGGATAATATTAGAAAATTAGAAAAGCACTCCGAGAGCACAGACCTCTGCCAAGCGCAACAATTCCCCCATATAGCGATTTACAGATTGCGATAAAATCCGCCTTCTGGAATCAGATCCTGGATCAGCCTTTGAAATTTGATAGAGGTTCCCATTGTCAATCCCTGAGTCCAAATTTCATGAGTTTTGCTCCAATAATTAACGGAGATATTGAGAAACAACATTTTCGGCCCCATTGACCGCAATGTTATCAAAAATCTGAAAGTGATCCAGGATTTCTTCCGGATCACACCCAAAATGAAATCAGTTATTCCTTTTCACATTTCCAACAACTCCTGAAAATTTCATCAAAATCCATCCATAACTTTTTGAGTTATCTTGAACACAGACAAACAGACAGACAGACAGATAAACGTCAGCAAAAACATAACCTCCTTGGCAGGAGGTAATAAGCTTGAATATGGCTTTGAGATCGGATAGAGTTAAATTTTTAGTCAAATTGTGTCATTTTCACAAATGATACGCCCATCCTCCATCTACATGCCTTCCGTGTATTGCCAGCAGGTGTTTAATGTAGAGAAAACCACAAAGAATTTGTGGCGAAAAAAGAAGCTACGTTCTGTATTTAATCATATTACAAAACTCCTAATCCTTAGTCTCATTCAAATACAGGTTTCCATACAAAATACAGCTTACTAACAAGTATTATAGAGCACAAAAGAACCAACAAAAGAATTCATCAAAGAGCGCATTTGCATGATTTTCATCAGTTGTATAACATCATATACAGTATATTCATGCCTATAGGGTCCCTGCTGAAAAGTCATAATGAGCTCTTCAACCCTAAAGAGGCAGGAATAACTCACATGTTCTGCTCTCTGTATGACAATGGAAAGGTTTATCACTGCCAAAGGCTTAGAGGGAGAGAGTGTTAGCAGGAGGCGCTAAGGAGACTGGAGGTGAAAGGGAGGAAATACTGAACTGAAACAAGGACTGAGATAGTGGAAGTGCATGAGAGAGAAATAAAAAAAAAAAAAAAACCGCCTCCAGCCTGCCATGCATGCATAACTGAGGCATGTTTCAGCGTGTCTGGGAGTATCAGCTGGAGCTCATTGAGCACTTTTAGGCGACATTTCTGACGGAGTCGCTCATAGCAGTGATATCCTTCTGTCCCACCCCTCTGCTTCCCACTCTTTCTATTTCTTTTCTATCTCAGCCTTTATTGTTGCATCCTGTTGATTTCTCCCTCAAACTGTGTCAGAAGGGTAAAGAGAAAAAGAGCAAACAGCAGCCTGTCTTTAAGCCCTTTTACACAACAGAGACCCGGGGGTGGTGTCAAAAGTAAAACTTAACATCCACAAACTATTTATCCATATTTTTAGCAGAAACCAGCTAGTGCTGAGTAGCATAATGGTGACTCTGTATAAACCATCAAAAAAAGACCCAAAAGTGGGTCGCAGACCCGTTTTCAGTGGGTCGTTGGCCTTTGCCTGGAGAAGGAAATACAAAAAAAAAAAAAAACTGAGTGTCATTCAAACTCCTTAACAGTAGATGGCGATAATGTCCTGTAATGCGTAATGACACCCACCAGTTCACACCATAGAAAAAGACCTGCAAAGTTTGTTTACATATGTTGAACACGGCGAAACGCAGATACAACGAAGAGTTTAAGAGATGGATTTTCTTATCTTGAAGACAAAGGAGGACAAAAACCTCAGTGTGTTTTGTGAAGCGAGGTGCTGGCACATGAAAGCATGAAGCCGTCGAAACTGAAGCGGCATTTGGAAATAAAAACCACTGTCTCAAAAATAAACTTTTTTATTTCATGTTTGTGCATAAAAGCACTGTTGAGTCTTAAAAATGGCTGTTACTGAATAGTTCTGATTGTTATGTCAGCCTTATGATTAATGCTTAAATAAGTGACTAGATAGTTTTAATGGGGAAATTGTTATTTATTCAGGAAGTGGGTATTCAGCAAACACTATATATTTGAGTTCTTTTTGAAACTACTGCTCATAGGTTGCACTTTTCTATTTCATATTTGTGCATATTGAGTCTGTTTAAAAAAGGGCTGAAGTTACTGAAATGAAGTGTTTTGGATTTAATTAAAATGCAGCTAATTGAGCATCAAAGGGAATAAATTTCCCTCTCTATAATCACCACTTAAAGTCATTTTGGTTTTTGCCATTTTGGTTCACCAATAAACATATTTTTTTGTGTTGGCATTCTGTGAAATTCTATTCTACTATCTCTGATTCAAACTGCATGATCTTTTCATTCAATAAATTTGAGAAGTTGGAAATTTTCCTTGATTTGGGTCACGGCCAGTCATTAAGGGTGATGGTGGGTCCTGAAGCCAGACCAGTTGAGAACCACTGCTTCTAAATCAGGCATGTCCAATACATTGATTGCGATCCACTGGTCCATCGCAAGGCAGTGTGGATAGATCAGCATGGCATAAAAAAAAAAAAAAAAAAGAGGATTGGACGATATGCTATCATCAATCTGTAATATGACATTGACATCACTTGACTGACATACAGAGCAGCCAGTCTGACATCTGATCTTTTTTTTGACACACAGGTCACCACCCCACGCATGCATGTTCAACCGCGCCAGCTGCAGCAAAACTCTAACAAGCTATCAAGTCAACCTAGTTAGCCTCCAATTTATTTCTGCTAAACTTAAGACAGGGTATAAAAATTAGTGCGGGAGCTGGACCAAGTAAGGAGCCAAAAACCTACCACTTTGATACGGAATTTTCACCATGTCATATTCAAAGTGCGTTTGCCTCATCCGTCAGTCTAATGTAGTGGTTAACACTTTCACTTCACAGCTAGAAGGTTTAGTTGGATCTTGGTTCAGCTGGGTCTTTCTCACTAGAGCTCCCTGTGTCTGCATTGGTTTCCTCCAGGTACGACAGTTTCCTTCCACAGTCCAAAAACATGCTGTTTAGGCTAAAACTAAATCCCATCTAAGCTGCATGTACATTCACTCGAAGTCTAATTTAATTTCTAAGAGTATTTACAGGAATAATAGCAGCAATTATAGGACTAATTTGGTCTAAAAAAAAATAAACCAGTCTAATAAATGTGTGAGTGTGTGTGTGTGTGAGAGAGAGAGACTGTGTGTGTGACAGTAAGAGATAGTTGCTTTGCACTGTCCAAGCACTGTGAGAGATTCCCGGACTGGAAAGGGCACTACATAAGCAAGCTGTTGTTGTCAAATCAAATCAAATCAAACTTTATTTATATAGCACTTTTCATTCATATAAAATTCAACACAAATCACACACATGTACCCTCACAGCACAAAGTCAAAAGTTGAGTAAAAAGTTAAGTAACATGGCAGGGCTATAGGATAAATAGGATAAAGACAGAATAAAGTAGAAGAAGCTAAAACACTAAGAGATTAATCAGTGTTGTTAATTTTTAAAAGCATCAACAGTCTCTGCAGCCCTGAGGCTCTGCGGCAGGCTGTTCCACAGTCGGGGACCATAGTAACTAAAAGCAGCTTCCCCGTGTGTTTTTAATCTAACTTGTGGTAAAGGCCAGAACCGGAGGAGCTCAGGGTCCGTGAGGGTTGATATGATAAAAGCAGGTCAAATAGATAAGAGGGCCCAAGACCGTTAAGACTTTTAAAAACAAGTAAAAGTATCTTAAAATCGATCCTGAAGCTGACGGTGAGCTAATGCAGCGACTTTAAAACTGGCAGCAACTTTCCCGCCCTCTGGTCCTCGTCAGTTCTGTAACAATTGCAGAACATGGATGCTCTTTTTGGGAAGACCAGCGAGCAGGGCATTACAGTAAATTGTTGTGTCAAAAATGTTTTCATATACAGTTTAGTGCATGGTTTGAAATGCTAAAACTGTGATTTGATATATTATTTATGTAGGTTAATGCTAGTGTAGTTATTTATTTATTTTTTATTATTCAGTTTTACAAATTCAAAACTAAATGAAGCACTGGAGGAAACAAACCTTCAGTAAAATACAAGACAAATCAAGCCTTGAATGTTTACTGGAGGACTTAAAACCTTTAACTGGCTACTTTAGCTTTGCAAAAGTCAACACATTGCAAGAGCAGCACAAGTCCAGTCACAGACTGCAATACTATAAAGAGACCATGAGAGCACTGTACATGAATGAGAATCCATGAATATCAAAGAGCTGAAGAAAAACTAAAGTGAAGTTTGTGAAATAAATGATTTCACAGTGTATTATGTCACATGTTGTGGTTTAACTAAGGTTATTTTTATTTAATAATTGTTTTGAGTTTGGTTCTTGTGTTCTCAGGGTTTTCTTGGTTTGGTCCGCTTGTCTTGTGTTTCTTGTGTTCTTTGCTGCTATGAACATTACTTCCTGCTTTTTTTTTCCTTTTGAACTGAATAAAGGACTTTTTTTTTTGGTGACTCCTGCCTTCCGCTTTCCTGCATTTGGGTTCTAACGCTACAAAAGTACCGTTTTACTTCCTCATGTTTATCCCCTGAGTGTTTGCCCCTGCATCTCATTTGTGCCTTGGTTTATTTAAGTCTGGTCTTGTCCCTTTTTCGTCTGTTCTTCACCCTGTTTTTTACCCTGTTGATCTAGGCTTCTGTTTGTTCCCTGTGTTGCTACTCTGTTTCTCTTCTCATCGTGGATTTATCCAAGTTAAGTTTGTTCATACTTTTGGACATAATAAAGGGCTTTTTTGTTGGTGACTCCTCCTCCCACTCTCCTGCATTTGGGTTTTAACCCTACAAAATGATGACAGTAAGATCAGGTGAGGACCAGATGACTTATTATTAAGTAACTATTATAAATTGTTACAATAATTAAAAATGATTACAGTTAACTTGATATGTAAAACATTAGCATAGAAGAAGGTATAACTTTTTTTTTACATACAGGATGATTATTATATCTGCTGACATAGAGACTTTGTTCTAAGCTTGTATGTGTAGACTCACTCTATTACACAGTTACTAAACCAACACGGTTTAAACTTGAAAAAGTACATCTACCAAATTAAGATCTTCTAGTCAAAGTATCTTAAAGCCCCAAGGAAGCTTTAACACATTTCAAGAAGCTGAAACATTTTGGCTCAGCTACTTATTTCATCTGACTGCCTCATCTCTTTTCAGGCAGAAACATCTTACTGTGTTTTCTGTCATACTATTAGTCTGCTGCTGCTGCAATATGAGGTCAGACTTATCCACTCTGAGGCTTTTAAATCTTAACTTATTTTCCAACATCCACACAGACAAAAAAGAAACTTGGGAAGGCAACTTTACTGGGGTTTTAAGCTCGGATTGAACACTTAGCTTGGTGCTAATTGCATTCCACTCTTCTTCCAACAGATGTATGTTTGTTTGTTTGTTTGATCAGGTAGTGGAGTTCTGAGTGTAAATAACAACCATCAAGGAAAATAATAAAGTGTATGTAGCAATAAAAAATAAAAAAAATTCAGTAAATGTGAATATTGTTTTTAACCTTTTAAACATTGTAATAGCCAGTATATCAAGTAGGAGGTTGGTGATTCCCAGAGAGCCATGTACCTTCTGCTAAAGTAACAACTAATATGTAATTCAACGCCCAATCTGAAAATCTTGGGATGATAAGAAAAATGGAAAATGCAAATAAAAAAAGAAAGTTAAAAGAGAAATTAACAGTTCTTCCATTTACTTTTATTTTTATTCCTTTACAGCATACTGTTAGCAAAGAAAGAGTGAAGTTAAATAAAGATAACTATATAATAATAATTTACAATAAAATAATGTAATAGTGACACTTTTTCTCTCCCATATCACTCTGATTTGAGGTTTTTCAGGAGACTAAAAGATGTGATGGTGGTATTACTCACCAGACCTTCAAGTTTTACAAGGTTCCATTCTCTTTTGACAATTATCATTAACTATTTTCAAATTATATAGGGCCATTGTTTGAGAGAGACCAATAATTGCTTGATTAGGTTAAAGTTAGATTAAGTGACAAAATTAACTTTTAAAGGCTTAAGCACATGAAGTGATTGTGTATAACAAGACTGCGCTTCAGAAAGTGCTTAAAATGCAAGGTAGTTGTTAGTGAAGGAATACAAAAGCACATCTGTCAGGTCTATTGTGGTATGGAAAAGCTGTTGACAGCAACAACAAAAATAGCAAAATATGTTGGTTAATAACAACTAGATTAGTTCTCACCCAAAATCATGGGGAAGAGAAGAAGAAAAAGGTAGAATGGAGATTTTAGAGCCATATACATTTACATAATTTAACTGCACTGCTTAATATACTGATGTCTTCAGTGATACATTTGACTTAACCAATTAGATGTTTGTTGCTTCTGGGACTCAATATGCACCTCTGGAAATATTGAGGTTATTGCCATATTTGTAGGCACCGGGGTTGTTTTTCCCATTAAAACAGAAAGCTTTCCTCATCGGTTAGATATAAAAAATCTTTGCTATATATCCCTTTTAGCTCTCTGCAACAGCAACTACAAATCAGTTCATCACTTCTGCATCGCAGAAAGGTTGTTGGAGCAGTGGTAAGCAACACCGCAAGATAAATGGAGGCAAGTGCGTTGTAATTTCCATATCAATCATGGATAGTGTCAGCAGCTTAAGTCATGGGGAAAAGGAGAAAGAAATGATAGAAAGAGATAACAAAATAGATGTTTCAGTTATAAACATACTCCAGCCATTTTTAATGACGCACATTCAAACTGAGTGCAAAGTAATGCACCTAAGGGCACAGAGCCAAAACGCTGACTGACTGACTGACTGACGATCCTTGAAACAGTTTCAGAATCTCAACTGCCTCTGACATGTGGGTGCAGACAAGGTGCAGCTGTCATTTAGGGCTTAAATGTCCAGCATATTTATCGCCCAGCAACATTAACATTAAATTGTGTCTGTCAGCATGTACGAACCGAGGACCTGACAGGAAGAAGGTGCAGCTGAGGAGCTGGGAAGAGGTTGAAGAAAGCAAGAAAGGTAGAGAGGATGGATGACAGGAGGAATGGCAGAAATGAGAGGAACCCTTTAGGGCTATATAACAAGTTGTCAAGAGTTAGGCTGGAAAAACTTTACGCTGGTGTTATCTTGTTAAGTGTGGGAGAGTCAATGAAGGACACCAGACAATTGATTGAACAGAGCTGACTTCAGCACAATTTCCTTTTTGTGGCGACATGCATCAAGCAGGCCATGGGTGTCTATATTGTGCAGCTTAACTACATCTCAGGGCTCCTGCAGTGACAAATGGCTTCTGTCTCTTCTAATGTAATATTTGTTTCTACTTCTGAGAGCCTCTTGGCTACTCTGTGGCATGTCTGTCCACCGACTGCTTCATTGTGTTAGCCGACTTCATTCCACAACCATCAATTGGCGGACCGTCTGAGTGTTCGAGTATATGCTTCTTTTTATTTTATTTTTTGTCTCATTCCTTGCAAAGTCCTTTTTTTCTCCGCAGGATCTATCTAGCGCTCCCTTAGCAACCCCTTAATCTGTCTGTCTCATGCTCATCATTTCCCCGCCTCCCTTGCATCCCTGTCCCCCTTCCTTCCTTCATTCATTCATTCATTCGTTCTCAATGCCTTTCTACAGCTTCCTTCTCTCTCCACTTTACTGCCATGCCTTTGCTCCAGATGCTAGCTGTCTCAGCTTCAGAGGCTACGTCTCATTGATGGGCCCCTCCAGGATTTCAAAGCACCATCCTGGTGTTTTCTTCTAAGCAATTGCTTTTTGCAGTAATAAAGGCTGAGTAGCTTTAGCACCTCTCCCTGAAAGGCCTAACTGGCCCTGGGCAAAAACAAGAACAAGCGCACATCCATGAATCCTCCAAAGGGTCTGGACAAAACCATACACAATTAAGATGGTTCACCCAGTATACAAGATTGCTTCAAAAAACTCACCATCAACCCAAAGCTATCAGTTAGATCCCTCCTGAGTTTTAAGTCCTATTTCTTTATCATTTTTATTTCCAGAAGAAACCCCTTATTTATGCCAGTTTAAAGCTGCACAG
Source organism: Hirundichthys speculiger (assembly GCA_018398805.1). NCBI lineage: Eukaryota > Metazoa > Chordata > Actinopteri > Beloniformes > Exocoetidae > Hirundichthys > Hirundichthys speculiger. The sequence goes on from JAGFBZ010000953.1 coordinate 2,265,675, forward strand.
TCAGGTAGCATTAGCATAAAAGCCACTTTCATTGACTGTGACCTGTTGAGCCCTGCAGTCACAGACTACTTATGATATGATATGTAAATATTATACACACGCTTTAAATGGTAATTAAAGTCACATTGACACCAAATTAATTCACAATGGGACACGGAGCATTTAAGGTGCAATTAGCCATGGTAGCTGCTGCGGTGATACTTTGCCTTGCTGCAAAATCCCAACCAAACAGTCTGTAATTAGTTTTCACATTTAGTAAATATCACGGATTATTAGCACGCCATTATGGCATGCTTTTACTCAGGAATGACTGGTTACATGAGAGTAAGTAGTTAAAGATGGGAAGAAATCAGAGTCTAAAAAACCTTTACGTAGCTAAGGGTAGAGCAGTCTCTGTGATTCCTATGTTTTGTTTGTTTGGTCAGATGTGTATGCGAACATGTACTTTCTGCAATAAATAAAAGTATTCCTTTGCTCTGGCATTTCTGTTGAGTTGCTGCTTTTTTTTAATGAAGCAGAGCAGCAAATACTAACATTAAAAGGAGAGACACTGAGTATATTGTGTACCCTATCAGGCTCAACTCAATCAGACAACTTAAAGGCCAACATCATTGACTCAAAGGAAGCCTGTGGAGAACAATGCAGCTGTTATTTCTGAATAATTCTCTTTGACATCTGTGGTTTAATGTAAAACAAGAGTGTTCTCCCTAGTTTTTAAAACAATGCTGTTTTGCTGTCTCCTCAGCATAACAGAAAATCTATTACTAAACAAGACAGGAGCCATTATCAAATTTCCCCTTAGATCAACCACTTATGTCTTTGAACTGTGGGGAAAAGAGTGGTTTTTCTTTTCAAAAAGGAAAAAGTCTTTAAATATTGAAATGGGTTTCAATTTTCTAAGTAAAGAAAAGCCCATGTTGTACCATTATGAAGACCTCTATCCAGCTTGAGGGCGATCCAGAAGTAGTGGACAATTTTGACTTCATACTTGGTAGAAAGATCTGTACTGCAGGCAGGCCACCTCAGCACCTGGAGACCACGTTGTAGAAGAACACTCCTACAGTGCCATGTCTTTGTGATGGATGCAGTATGTGGTTTAACATTGTCTTTCTGAACTATGCAAGGTCTTCACTGAAAGAGATATTGTCTGAATAAGAGCATATGTTGCTCTAAAACCTCTGTGAACTCTACAACATTGATGGTGCCTTTCCAGATGTGTAGACTAATGACAAAAACAGCAATGACTTGACACCGGAGTGCTTCACAGATTAATTAAAAAAAAAAAGGAAAGAAACACTGCCTGTGGTCCATGCTGCTGTGTGCACAAAAAAATCCCACTGCTTCTTAATCTTTCATATTCTAAGATGCAAAACGTTTCTTATTGGTTCTTATCCTTATTAAACTTGAAGCTTTCCATCTGCAGCATGGTTATGATTTAATAATAAAAAATTAAGAAAAGATTCTTTCCTCCTCTTCAAATAACACTCATTACACTCATTTTCATTAGCTCATTTCCAAGGGCCCTGGGCACGGCTTGGAGCCAGACCTAAGGTCCTGGTTAGCTCCATACCATCTCAGAAGCCCTGGTTCCTTGTTGGTCCTCATGGGGGGGGGAAAGGGGGCGCCATTCCAACACTCCTCCACCAAACGAGATCCACCTACACAACAAGTTCGACCCTCTCACTCTGTTGTGGCGAGTTTGCGTCGACCACCTCGGAAATGAGGGGAGGTTCGTCAACCACCTCCGGGGACCGCCTTGGAAGCCGATGTTAACGCCACCAGCTCCGCTCTGCACCTGATCAAGTCGGTGTGAAGCGACTCGATGGCCGGCAGGGTGAGGAGCTGGGGCTGGGCGGTCAGGCTTCTCAGGAGGAGGCTGTAACCAAATATTCACTGCCTCACATCCCTGGTCCCCAGCAAGGAGGACTTAAGACGGTGGTAGAGATCATGAAAGGACTTCACCTTCTCCTGAGCCACTGGAAATGCGTCCAGGACCGACACGGGGATGGAGTTGGAGGGTGACGCATCCTCCAAGGCCACCAAGGCGACAGGAGCCCCCTGAGAACTGGCAACCTGTGGGATCACCCAGGAGCATGAGCGCCTGCCTTGCCTTTTCCGAGGCGTCTTGTCATTCGCCTCGGAGGTGAGTTCTGCCAGGTAGTGGGCCGGACCCACCCCTGAGCTCCCGCCAGCCTGCTGGAGGAGACGCCAACTTGACAGACACATACACACACAGAGCTGCCATGGCTGACCAAGCCATGACACTTTTAACCTACATGGATTTTAAACAGCATGTCAAGCAACCGACTCAAAAACAATATTCTAGAGAAATTTCAAACTGACTTTAGGATCAACCACAGTAGCAAGACAGCCCCTTTAAAGATTTTAAATGACATCGGGTTAAATGCAGACACACAGAAACATACAGACTTGGTTTTACTGGATCTTAGTGCTGCCTTTGATATAGTAGACCATTTTATTAAACAGACTCAGAAACCAGCTCTTATCTCACAGGTCGATGTTTCTTTGTAAGTATGGATACATGCTCTGCCAGAATGCATAAAATTAAATGCGGGGTGCCCCAAGGGTCAATCTTAGGTCCAATTCTTTTTAATCTGTATATGCTTCCCCTTGAGGGAGAAATGGGATCAGCTTCCACAGTTATGCAGATGATACACAGCTGTACACCGCCGTGTCTCCTGATGACACAGGACCAATTGATGTCCTTTTTTTTTACTGTAATTTTAGATATCAAGACATGGATGACAGAGAATTTCCTACAGCGCAACCAGGACAAAACTGAGGTCTTAGTTATTGGTCTACAAGATTTTAAACGTGCACAATGTGTAAAAAACTTGGGCGTCATTTTTGACTCTGAACTTAATTTTATTCCTCACATCAAAAACATAACAAAGATAGGGTTTTATCATCTGAAGAACATAGCCAGAGTCCGCCTGTTTCTCTCTCAGGCTAACATGGAGGTGCTGATGCTTTTATCTCTTGTCATTTAGACTACTATAATGCCCTGCTCTCTGGTCTTCCCAAAAAGACCATTTCTAGTCTCCAACTGCTCCAAAACTCAGCAGCTCGTGTGCTGACGACGACCAGGGGGCGGGAACACATTACACCAGTTCTAAAATCACTGCGTTTGCTCCATGTGCTTTTCAGGATCGATTTTAAGGTTATTTTATTGGTTTTTAAATGTCTTAACGGTCTTGAGCCATCTTATTTATCTGACCTGCTTTTATCATATCAACCCTCTTGGACCCTGAGGTCCTCTGGCACTGGCCTGTTTTCTGTTTTATTTTATTTTGTGAAGCAGTTTGTGTTGCATTTCACATGTATGAAAAGTGCTATATAAATAAAGTTTTGATTGATCGATTGACAGCTGCCTTTTAAAGATGTTTTAAAATATGCATACAATCTCTGACACCATTTTCAGAGGGTCCAAAAATGTAGCTCTTTACTTTCTCGGTGTAAAACTGAACAAGTTGACCCTCTTTATGAATTTCTATCCCCAGGGTATCAGCTTCCTTCTACTTCCTACAGAAGAAAAGACTTCAGGCTATGCTCTTAAAACAAGAAGATATTCCAGTATGTACAGCACTTCACCTCCACGTTTTTGTTTGTTTTTTCAAGGTCATTCTGCTTCTGTTTTCTCATCTTGCAAGATTCTCAGCAGAGGCGGCGTGTGCACATGAACCTGCGTGTGATATGTATGTTGAGTTATTTAAGTGACAAGGTGAGGTAACGCAGCATCTTTCCTCTGTGGATGCCCTGCAGCTGAAGTTCTCACCAGCAGTAAAGCATCTATTGATTTGGCTGCAGAACTACAGCGACTCATAAATAAACAGGCAGGAAACGCAGGAGGCCACGCTGGGAAAGGCTTTAAGTGGCAGCTGAGAGCTTTTGTCCCTGACAGGCAATAAAATGCCTACAAGTGTGTATGCGTGTGTGTGTCCAAACATTCAGGATGGTTAGAACCTATACCTGAGCAGGTGGGATGTGCAAACAGGTGAAGGTTACAAAATATGTGTTTTCTTTGCCTGCAATTTTAACCGTTGCTGTAATCATGTGACATTATAGTTAATCTGGAATAAATTAGTAGTTTGATGCTGAACTCTCTTCTTCTCTTCACTTTCTCTACTTGTTAGTCTTTCTTTCTTCATTGTCTTCCCATTTCTCTCTGTTTGTGTTTCAGAATTTAGTCCTTAGCTATCTCAAACTCAGATTCAAATACTGATTATCTCCCCCAGTGGGTTCCCTCGTCTGCCTTTCTCTGAGCTCAAAAGCTGGTCTACGGCCTCATGAATACATAATTGAACCATTGATAAACAAATCCATGCCCGAGAGCTTCCAGATGAGGGAGCTAGCGCACAAAAGACAGTGTTGTTGGTGTTGGTTTTGTTCTTGTAATCACAGGCTGCTGGAGCGTTCTGCTGTGATTACTGCTTCCAGCAGCAAGACTATGAATGTTATGAATAGTTCAGTTGTGAGATTGTTGTGATTTGCCCCTTTACTTTTCTTTTTCTTCACTCTTTCAGACTCGGCAACGCTTTTCTCCTCCTTACCCTTTTCTTCTCTGCTGTCACAACTTCTTTCAACTCTCCTTCTGTCTCCTCCTCCTTTTGTTTGTCCCTGCATCCTTTGTTTGTTTGTTTGTTTGTTTTTAAATCAACTGCTGGTTCTTTTCCTGCCACCCTGATCTTGAAAAGATAGAAAAAATAAACTTAAGGCTGGAAAGAGAAATGGAAGCAAGAAGTAGTATAAGAAGGAAACAAAGAAAGAAAGAAGGGAGTGAAATAAAGATTGGAGGAATGAAGGAAACACCTAAAACAGGGACATGTATCTGGAAGAAGGGAATTAAGGAAGGAAGGAATGATGGCAGGACAGAATATAGGAATGAAAGGTGGTTAAGAAAGAAGTATAGGTAAGAAGCAAGGATGGAAGAAATAGATTTATAATTCAAGATGGAAATAGAGAAACAAGCAAGAAAGAAAAGTAGGAAAAAAGAAGGAGGCAGGAATAAAATGGAGAAAAATGGGACTAAGGAAAGAAGGAATGATAGGAGGAAAGACGTAAGGTATTAAGTAAGGAAGGAAAGAAGAAAAGAATGAGAGAGGGAAGGAATGAAAGAAAAAAGAAATAATAAAATGAGGAATTAGAATAGGAAGTAAGGGAAGGTAAGGGAGGAAGGAATAAGGATAGGGAAGGGATATAAGGATAAGTGGAATGAATGAAGCAATAATAAAATGAGGAATTAGAAAAGGAAGGAAGAGATTAAGAAAGGAAGGAACAGTGAAGGGCAGAAGTAAGAGATGAATGATAGATAAAAGAGGAAGCAGGGTAAGAATGAGAGAAGGGTTGAAGAACAACATCAAAATTAGGAATTAGATGAAAAGGAATGATCTTAGGAATGTAAGAGTGTTCGAAGGACAGAAGTAAGGTTAAGCTAAAAAAAGAAAGATTAATAAGTTTAATAAGAAGCCAAGAAGGAATTAAGGAAGAAAGGTTAAATGAGGAAAATAGTGGAACAAAGAAGACAGAAGAGATTGAGGGAATTATTTATGGGAACGAAGGAGAAACGTAAAGAAAGTAGGAAAGAAAGAAGGGGATCAAGGATAGGAGGAAACAAGGAAGCAAGGACAAAACATAGAAGTAGAATCTCTCCCGTTTTCAGTCTGTTCCTCTCAGAGGAGTCTGAGTGCGGATGGGAGATCGTGTTAAGTTGGACATTGATTCCGGGTGACAGGCACCAGATGAGTCAGAGTCATAAACGCAGAGTTTCCCTCCAATCATCCCCCCCCCCCCCCCCCCCCCCCACCCCCCCCCCCCCCCCCCCCCCCCGGGCTGCACAACAACAGAACCGCACATGGAGGCTAAACTGCCGTTAGTATAAACAATAGTTCTACAGTACCAAACAAAGTGCATATACGTTTGCTTATGTGCACGTATAATATGAACAATAGAGAAGTGAGCCTCCTCTGAAGGGTGAGGAGTCACTGCTCCTCCACAGGAAACGATCCAGCTGAGCTGGTTTCAGCATCTGGTCCGAATGTGTTCCAGGGGAGGGGTTCAGGTTCAGCAGGTATCCCACCAGGAGGAAGCCTCAGGGCAGAACTAGGATTCACTGGAGAGAATATACTTCGGGATCAGTTTGGGAAGGCCTCAGGTTGCCCATGAAAGACCTACAATTGGGTCTTTCTGCTCAGACGTTCTGCCTGCATGACCCAGTCCAATATAAATGACAGAACGGGATTGAAATGAGCTGCAAAAACTCAAAATCTTACCAAGTATATTTTTCTAATTTCTAGTCAAAATATCTCATCACACTTAATATAAGACACAATCACCTAAAGAGGAACATTTCAGTGAGATATAGGAACTGTTTTTAGACAGTGCATCGTGAATATCTTGTTAGGTGAAAAGGTCTTAAAAACATCTTGTTTTAAGTCATATCTCAGATGAAACACGTTTTGTTGACATGTCATAAGATTTTTAAGCTAATTTCAAGATCTTGTCAGGCTTAAATATATTGTCTTATTTCAAGAAATCTTATTAAGCAAATTTTCACTCATTCCATTGGCAGATTTTGTTAGCTTATTACAGGCAAAAAATATATTGTATTAATTTTTTTTTACTTATTTTTTGAGTTCATTCACGGTTCACCGTTCGCATACTTGCAGATTTTCCTCTCAGTTTTTTTTTTTTTCATAATGTGTTTGAATTTTTGGTAGCCCCCAGCAATTTCTTAATTTCTTAGGCCATTTTTTAGCAGAAAAACATTCACATTGACCCTAACTAGTATTATTGTATCTATATATTTATTTGTATCATTATTATTATTATTATTATCAATGATAATAATAATATCAATGATATTATTATTATTATATAATTAATATAATGATACTATATCGCACTACAAAATTAAAATGTTTTTAATGTATCTACATTATTACTGTATTAATGAGTAAGAATGTGTTGGGGAAGCATATTTTAGCGTATATAATATGCATAGGCCTTTTAAAACTGCATCAATAATTGGTGGATTTTTGGGATTGGCGGGGGGAGGAAGGTATGTAACCCCTGCGAATAATAAGGGTATACTGTATACAGTTAGTCGCCAAGATAACCCAATTTATATCAAAACACCCAACTCTTGTACATATTGTGAACCAGATTTACATACTGCATGTGTTTTTGTAATATACGCTATATTGCCAAAAGTATCTGCTCACCCATTCAAATGATCAGAATCAGGTGTTCCAATCACTTCCATGTTCACAGGTGTATTAAATTAAGCACCTAGACATGCAGACTGTTTCTACAAACATCTGTGAAAGAATGGGACGCTCTCAGGAGCTCAGTGATAGGATGACACCTGTGCAACAAATCCAGTCGTGAAATTTCCCCACTACTAAATATATAGATATATATATATATATATATATATATATATATATATATATATATATATATAGATATATATATATATATATATATATATATATATATAGAAGAGAAGAGAAGTCAGCAGTGGTTGAAGTGCAGAAACATGGTGACAGAAAAAGAAGGAAAGGAGATTTGATACAAAAGGAAAGAGGGACATAACACAAAATCAAAGATGAGGAGAGACAAAATAATTAAAGAGCCAAGATTTGAGTGGGCACTGAAAGATATAAAACTGAAGCAGAGGGTTTTGATAAAGGTAGTAAAACAGAAACACAGCATCGAAAAGAAAAAACAAAGTATATCTACTGCGCTGCATTTAAATGACTAGAAAGATGCAGTACTCTGTTATTCTGGGTTGTTGGATGAATGGAATTTTGGACAAAATTTAAACACCTTAGATGATTAAATTCCTGAAAAGATGAGGTGTTTGCAGCGGAGAGGTGGAGGTCCGTGCACGGAGGAGCTCAGATACTGCTGACTGGAACAAACATCCAAGCACCATTGATTGGATCCAAGTAGAAGATCAATGGACATGGCCGAAGGCACGTAGGAGGGGAAGTGACCCTGGAGGACACAGACCTCATCCTCATCCAGAAGCTTTCGTTCTTAAAGCCCCCACCTCCACCCAACCACCCCCATAGATTAAGGTGTGATTACAAAGCAAACTCAATCATCCATCGACTCTGAATAGGAAATGAAAGCGCCACAGTCACCCCACACACATGAAGGAAAACAAAGATAGCATCTGCTGGGTTTCTCCTCAGAAGTGGGTCACATGCAGTTTGAGACAGAAATAAGGATTGAGCGAAAGTGTTGCCTTCATACATTTGCCAAATAAGGATATACTCGCCGCTTTGGTTTACTGCCAGGGATGCAGTTTGCCCGACTAAGTAAGGCTTAATTATGAAACACAGCAAAAGATGAAAATTATTTCTGTACTTTAAGTCTCTTCTGTGGAATCTGTCATGACTGAGGTGCTTGTCTGACCCCCCCACCCCCACCCCCAAGATAGTGCATGTGCATATTTGTGAGACAAACTGGGGTAATAACAGAGACACAGTTAGGCCTCTGACACACTTAAGTTAATCCTCCTTAAAGTATTTTTGACATTTTGACACTAGTGTGTGTCCTTCCGCCGGTCGGGGGGGGGGGGGGGGGGGGGGGGGGGGTGCGCAGCTGGGAATCCCATGAGTTTTCCAATAACTGGGGACATCTCGACTACTTCTGATATCAATGTGCATGTGTCGGCCAGTCAAAGCCAAGTGCGTGACATGGTCGCCCATGTCGTGTGTGCAAAGAAAAATAAAAACCAAGTCAGGAGGACTCACCGCAACAGAGAACCAGCAGCGCCGTCAGCAGCAGCACAACCCAGAAAGTTGACGACATCCTCGGCCAGCGAGTTGCATCTTTGCGCATTACCAGCCTCGAAGCCATTGAAGAAACAGGGTATTTCCCAGTTGCAGAGAAAAACAAAAAACCAAACAACAAGGATGCCAATTTCACAATCCAACTCTCACGAGGCTCATATTCCCGCGTATAATCCTGCAAAAGGACGAGCTGGAGGAGCTGATGGAGAGGCAGTGACTGGATGTTTGCGCTGCGCTAAACAAACCAACAAAAAAAAGGGTCACATCTTCCTCAGGAGAACCCAACTGAGAAATAATGTCATGTCTTTTTCTGATAAAAACACAAGTTGGCCCACTTTCCTCAGTTGTTCCAAAGTACCTTCAGCCTCGATTTCCGTCCTGTTTCAGGGAAGGAGGTTCAGTCATCTGTTCCGCAGCGCCGTTAACGGCGCGTTTCACCTGTAGTCGCTTCCTCCGCTCCGGCAGTCCGACAGTGCAGCTCACACACACGGTTAAAAAGAAGAATAAGTCCTGTTAATGCATGGAATCTGGAGAAATAAAGGGGGGTTTGTCATAAAACTCCTCCGACCTGACGTTTTGGACATGAAGTGGATGAAAATCACAGCGCGAATGAATGCAGGAGGGAGCGGAGGAATGGAGAGACTGGGTATGGGGGGGGGGGGGGGGGGGTGCACTGTACGCATCAAAGTGATTATATCCAAAGTGAAACATTCGGATTCTCGATATTACGTCAGGATTAAGCCTCTTGAGGTGGTGTTTTAATGAAAACGGATAAAATGTGCGTAAATCTGAGATGTTAGTCACATTGACTCTGCGGGAGGGAATATAATTCGCATAGCAGACAGTCGTAACAGTCAGAAATATCTGTCTACTTTCACATCTATCTCGGAATACTGCTATTTTTGGGCTTTTCTTTACAACACTTCTTTCATCTATTCATGTTTAATATGTAAGTGAGCATTTAGAGACAAGTATCCTTTTATTTAAAATGCATCATACTGCCATCTCCAGCCAAACCGTGTTACCAGCATTGACTGAACAACACTCAAACAATTATTGTCCCTATCAGATCAATATTTTCATGGAAGACAGCACTCCAAATTTGTAGGCTGAGGATGGCTCACATTTACACATTGTTGAGATTATATTTACTTATTTACTGTTGGCTTCAATCAAGTGCTTAATTTATTTTGAGATACTTATATTTGACAATTTTCAGTATTAAATTCAATCCATAATGTTGCAGCCAAATAATAATTATTTACTTACAATTTGTAAAGTTATTTTTATGACTCATCATAAACTATCTTAAAGTTAGAAGTACAGTGACCAGACAATGCTCGTAGTACTTTTCATCCATCCACCCATTACTATACCTGCTGAGTCCTGTGCAGGGTCATGGAGATCTCTTCATGGACAGGTCACCAGGCCATATGTTGAAAAACAACTCGTTCCTATGGGCCAATGTAGAATCACCAGGTAACCTGACATTTATGTCCTTTGGACTGTGGGAAGAAGCCAGAGTACCCAGAGAAAACCCAGAAAGCACAGGGAGAACTTCACACAGAAATGCCCCTGTGAGGGTTTGAACCAGGAACCCTCTTGCTGTGCGGCAACAGTGCTAACCACCAAGCTGCTCCATAGTATTTTTACTTTGCATGAACCTGTGTATTTTTAAGAAATTTTACTTTTGATTTATTTTTTTCTCTGATTTTTGTGGCTCTAGTGGCCTTTATTCACAGTGAAAGAGAGAGAGAAGGGAGAAGATACACAGCAAAGGATCACAAGCCAGGAGTTGAACTTGCGACCAGCCACAGGAGGACTGTGCCTCCTTCCTGGCAGGAATGGGCCACTGGGTAAAGTAGTGGTTTTAGCAGGAAGTTCCTGCTAAAACCACTACTTTACCCAGTGGCTCCATTTCTATTATATTTTAACAGGGTCTCAATGCTTCTTTAGTGTTTCAGGATCCCGAATATTGGCAGATGCGCGTGCTGTGCTCCAGCGACCCACACGCCAAAGATTCAGGCTTACAGTGCCAGGCATTGGTTTGTTGCTGCTACAGTTACAGATTCAGCACCACGGACAGCGCCGGGTACTGACGCTGTTACACCAGCACGCCGAGGATAAGTACCATGGACAGCGTCCTGGCTGAACCCGAGTACGTCTGATAACAACAGCAGATCCAGATGTGTGTGTGTGTGCGTGCGTGTGTGTGTGTCCATATACAGCAGTTCATAAGACCCTTTTTTGCACATTGCCAAAACTGAGCCATATGTCCCACATTTGGACCAGATAAGCCCAAACATGTTTTTTATCTGGGTCCAGTTGCTCGCAGCAATCTGGCTGAAGGATGCCCCTATTCATCCCCCTCAACATAACCTGCCTGTGCACACATAAAGAACAAAAATACTATAATTGCCAAAGTTTTGATGTTGTCTTCGGGAGGAAATGAAGAGCGTCTTTCAGCAAGGCTATAATTTCGCACAAGATATTTAACTCAAAGAGAGCACAAATTATTCTTATTCTGCCTTGTTGTAGTGAAGCATAGTAGTGTGGAACTCTCGTTAGCAAAACTAATGGCAATAAAAAACTTAATTGCAGCAAGTGTTCACAGCAGTCCTTATAAACCTTTAAAGCTCAATGTAATTGGTGTATTCTGTACCTTGTAATTCTGTAACAAGATTTTTTTTCACACAAAGTCAACTGTTCAACCCAACACACACACTTTCATGCGCTTTCATATCTCTCCATCTTCTTTCATGTCTTCTCCTCCTCTCCATACTGATCTTCAAAGCAATGATCTCTATGCAGACAGTCAATTACCGTCCTAGATGGAACACACTGCCATGCCACCTCCTACCTGGAGCTCAGTCAGTAATTATGGGCAACAAGGTCCTAAGCCTTTTTTTTTCTACACACACATGTCCATTCATTCCAACATTTAGACTTTTGATGGAAAAACAGTGGTAGCTCTACTTGCGAACATCTCCTTTCAGGTTACGAAACGCCTCAACGGGAAAATATTGCCTCTTGTTACGAAAGAAATTTCAGGATATGAAAGGCAAAAATACAGTAGCGCTGCTACTCGCAGCTCCCAGAGTTTACTGACCGTAAACATACTTGTAGCTGCTCTGCCATTGGCTATCGCTTAGCATCTTCCTGGCATCCCATTGGCTAGGAGGGCCCCTTGTCTGTATGAGTGTAACCCAGCAACCCAGGTAAACAAACAATTTTTACCTCAGGTAATGTTTTTGCTGGCGTTTGTCTGTCTGTCTGTCTGTCTGTGTTCAAGATAACTCAAAAAGTTATGGATGGATTTTGATGAAATTTTCAGGAGTTGTCAGAAATGTGAAAAGGAAGAACCGATTTCATTTTGGGTGTGATCCGGAAGAAATCCTGGATTCTGAATCACTTTCAAATTTTCGATAATCGTTGTGCTTGGTGGAGCTCTGCGCTCTCCGAGGGCTTTTCTAGTTCTAACATGTATTTCTCACAGATTTTTATGTCATTTCATGTATTATTTATAATTTATAATAAAAATTATGTTTGGATTTTAGGGGGCTTGGAACGGATTAGGGCATTTACATGGAAAACGCATCTCTACTTATGAAATTTTCATAAATTTTCGAAACTACTTTCAACCAATTAATTTCATAAGTAGAGGTACCACTGTACTCTAAATGCTCACATCAATTTATCTATTTATGCCACACAGTCACAGCCACTTGCTTTGGACATAATGCATGAGCAGCGGCCTACATAAATTATCTTACACTTCTTTATTTCACTTTTACAAAACAGAATGAGAGACAGATTAAAACATTGACTCAGATGTCACTTCAAAGAGTTCAAAGTTGTACAAAAAGGCACTAACTAATACATTCTTTTCCTTACAGTTTTCTCTCTCAGCATCACTGAACATTGCAGCAGAGGGTGAGGAGTCTCTGTTCACTGGCGCTTAGTGCTGAGGTCTGGTCTCTGCTGAAGTTCAAATGGATTTGAGAAATATCTGGTGGAGTCTAAATGTTGTTTCACAATGGAGATGAGGATTTAAAGAGGAACATTCACAAGCTGACTCCAAGTGGCACAGCTTTGGAAAATCAAATAAATATGCTCTTTTAGAAGAAATGTAGAAGTATGATCCTCAGCTCAGCAGAAAAGTTTGGACTTCTGTAGTTATGAAAATATGAAAAATCTAATATATACACATTCTGTGGCATTCTTGAAATCCACACAAATATAAATGGATGGAATTGATTTGAATTTATTAAAGTAAAAAAGGAGAAATGACTGACGACTCTGCCCAACCTCCATTTTATCAAAAAATTGGCCAATGGACGGAATGAACAAGCCTGACAGTTGGTTAAAACAGTCCCACCTCAGCTCAGTTTACACTGAAGAAGAAATATAAAGGCAGGAAGAGACGAGAGGTGAGGAAACGTTGGTGTCCCCCTGCAGCGTAGACCTTTAGCAGCATAGTTACGATGAGGCTATGTTTAAGACGAGCCTACTCTAGTCTTGGCTTCGGCCATTCCTGTAACTGTAGCTATGACTATTGACCCTAACACACTATTGCTTAGACCAGGGGTGGACAAATGGTGATGTTTACCATTGTGTAGCATCCCCTCTTCTGTTCACAACTGTCTGTAAATGTTTGAAAAGTGATGAGTCCAGTTGCTGGAGTTTTAGGCGAAGAACGTGTCCCATTCTTGTCTAATGCAGAACTCTAGCAGCTGAACAGTCCTACGCCTTCGTTGCAGGGTTTTTTTGTTTTATGATGTGCCAAAGGTTTTTTGGTGGTGAAAGGTCTGGCCAGTTCAGCACCTGGACTCTTCTCCTGCGAAGACATGCAGTTGTGAGATGCAGTATGTGGTTTAATATCGTCTTGTTGAAATATGCAAGGACCTCACTGAAAGGGATGCTGTCTTGGTTTAAAACCTATACTCTTCAGCATCGATGATGCCTTTCCAGATGTGTATCCTGCTCCCCCACTGACACTAATGGGAACCCCAAACCATCAGAGATGCAGGCTTCTGAACTGTGCTGATAACAAGCAGGATGGTCCCTCTTATGGTCCCTTGTATGCAGGACTCAGCGTCCATGGTTTTAAAAAAGAATTTCAAATTTTGATTCATCTGACCTCAGAACGGTTTTCCATTTTGCCTCAAACCATTTTAGATGATTTTTAGAAGAGAAGACAGCAGCAGTTCTGGATCTTGTTCACATATGGATTTTTGTTGCACAATACAGCTTTAACTTGCATTTCTACATTGCATACTGAATTGTGTTCACAAACAGTAATTTTATTTTTTTTCTAAATCTGTTCCTGAGCCCATGCAGTGATGTCCACATCTTTAATGACGTACCACCTGAGGGCTTGAAGATCACACCTCCACATCCTCTCTGAAATGTTCCTTTTAAACCCAGTCATGTTACTGACCTGTTGCCAATTAATATAACTGGTAAAGATGTTTGTCTTTGGGTTTAAAACATGGATTTATGATATTTGCAAATCATTGTATTCTGTTTTTATTTATATTTTACACCACGTCCCAACCTTTTTGGAATTGAGGTTGTACATCTGGGCAAAGTGAGAATAATAAAAATAAATAAAGCTGACACCTATAACACTGAAAAGTTTTTATTTCATGTTTCTGGTCTCTTCAGTTGTTAAAAAAAGGAATGTTTTTCATGAATTTTACAGAAAACCTTTAGGTTTTGAAGCCTTTTTTTTCCAACCCAGCACTAGATGAGAATGGGTTAAACGTCTAAGCCAGAGACCAGAACAATCTATAGATAGTGAATAAAAAGAACCAAAAGGAGGTGAAGAGTAAAAGTAATAATCAATGGCTGCTTTCAAGCCAAGAACAAACAATAAAGAAGCAGGGAAGCATTGACGTGAATGCTTTTTGTTCTGAGACCTTAGTTCATCCCACCAAACTGAGCTGTTCTTTATAAAAGCTTCCTTAAACTCTGCTGTGAAAATGCTTTCATTCAGTGACATTTAACCATTTGCTAATCGCTTCCCACTTTATGACTTATTTTAATTTTTTTCTCCAGCTTTGTTTCTTCCATTTGTACATGTTCGTTCTGTCCTTTAGCTTTTTATTTCCTCATTAAGCTTTTAATAAATATGCTTTTAGAAAGTGCACATGAACACTGAGTTTCATCCAAATCCAATTCCAATATGTGTTTAATTAATGCAAAATAACACCTAGTGTGCCTTTTGTTTTTAATACTTGGAAAATACTTTCTATTTGCCTTTCTCTCTTTTTTTTTTTTTTAAAGGAAACTAAACTAAGTGACTAAGCTGTACCAGCTTCCACAGATAAAAATACCCACTGTGTGCACGTCCAAGCACGGTTTTCCAACTCTGCCTCCATCTGTGGTCTTGGATTGATCAAAGTGGACACAGTAGGACTCCATGTTCAGTTGTGTATGAAGTCAGTCATTTCACCTACAAGTTTACTCACAGGGAAGCAAATCTTCATTCTGTGGACGTTCTTGTCCCCCAGAGTTGAATTCTAATGGCTTTCCATTTCAGATTTCATTTGCATCAATCTCAGGAGACGATATAATAAACCTCTGGTAAAAATGTCAGTCAGCATCCTGTTTGTCTTGCCCAACACATTCAAACTGTGTAGCCTCCAGGTGACAGCACTGCGATAGGCACTGTTAGTCTGCTTAGCAAAAGAAGAATTTCAACCCCATTTCTGAAAAAGTTGAGACACTGTGTGAAATGAAAATGTAAAAGAATGCAATGATTTGCAAATCTCAAACTTATGTTTTGTTTAAAAAAGAACAAAGAAAAGACATCAAAAAAAGTGAGGCATTTTACCAAACAATCAAAAATATGACTTTGAATTCGATGTCTCCATCAGATCTCAAAATCGTTAGACATGGGCAATAAAAGACTGGAAAAATAAGTGGTACTTAGCCCTTCTGTTATGTTTATTTCCCAGGAACAACAATTATGATCATCCAAAAGTGTCTAAAAAGAAAATACTCCCAATAAACACTGTTTATATCTCATTATCCATCACTAACTATTTCAATCATTGAAATAGTTAGTGATGGATAATAAGATATAATCAGTATCTTATCCATCAATATTTAGTGCATTGTTACTCTTAACCTCTCACAGATCATGGTTCAATAAAATTAATTCAAAGTTTTTTTTTAATTAATGTTAAAACATTTTTAGACGTGCATTGGAAAGACCGATCTATAAAATACAATAGTTCAATCTAACATTGACTTTTTCGTAATTATTCTATATTTTGAACTTTTCTTTTTGGGGTGATGTTGATAAATTAACACAAAAAAAACCTAATCTTCAGGGTCAGCTGAATTAAAATCAAAATCGACTGAATTTACAGTGAAAGAAAACTTAAGAATTGTTTTTGAACCAGAAATTAATAAAAAAATAAGAAAGATCAAAATAACAGATTAACAATATGAACATGGTGTGTATATATGTGTGTCTGTGAGTCTCCACAGCACACAAGTGACACGTCATCACATTGTGACAATAAATACTACACAATGTGTAAAACAAAATCCATCAATGCCAGATGCCAGAGGGGCCCATGTGACCCCAGGGAACATGCTTTTTTTTTTTTTTTTAATAAATTTTTTGTCGTTCTGTAATAAAGTGTACTTACACATATACTGCAGTAGGGGGCAGTGACGGTCTGATTGTCACAGTGTATTCAGGGAGTATTAACAATATTGCGTCAGGTTTTTTTTTTTTTTTTTTTGCACGGACATGCAGCACAGAGCAGGAGAAATGAAGAGAACAAACCCTCAAGAGACACCAAGGAAAAATATTTAACAGGCATGAAAAGAAAGGCAGAGAGAGATGGACAAGGGCGTAACCATGGTATAGACATTGGGGGGTCCAAATGAGAGCCCTCCCCCAGAATTTTTTTTAAAGGTGCATTTTCCACATTTCTATGATTTTTATTTATTGACCATCTGAAATCACATTTAAAGGAATAGTCTGCAATTTATCTGAGATAGTAGCGAATAGGATAGCTTCCAGCTGGGAAAAATTACATGCCTAAAGCATGTTGATGTAAATATTGTGATTGGAACAACAAAAGGTCCATAGCACACGATGGACTTTTAATTCCAAGTTAATTTGTATTTTGTTGATTTGTCTCAAAATGAATGTCTGCACATTTACACTGAAACGTTTAATGTGAATGAAATCATAGATTTGTACAAATAATTAAATGTAAAATATTGATTTTAATTGAATATATATACAGATTTATTCATTTGACATTAAAAAAAATAGTGTGGCCTGTCCTTACACAATCCCTCTCCCTGTCTCTCTGTGCTGCCTGCATTATGACCAGATATTATTATTGTACCAGAAGAATAACTGACCCTGAGGAAAATTTTATTTAGAATATTCTGCTTTTCTTACTAGTTTTATTTACTGCTGACACGTAGGCTTAGGTTAAAACAAATGTCATCAAGCTGTTGAGTCTTGTATTCCAGTGTCTCACCTGATCATCCATGTCTTCAGAGACTGTCCCTGTCTGGCCTGTCCTTACAGCATCCTTCTCCCTGTCTCTCTGTGCTGCCTGCATTATGACCAGATATTATTATTGGACCAGAAGAACAATAACTGACCCTGAGGATCTTTTTAATTTGATACATTAAATATTTTGCTTGTATTTCTAGCGTTACACACACACATACACACGACACACGGAGAGAGAAAACAGCACACGCACGGAAGACACATCATATGATACAGTCTCTTCACTTTAAGCTAGCTAGCTCAACTAACAAACTGAGCCCTTTTTAACGAGCTAAATATTTCAAATTAATTAAAAATTAACACACTCAGTATGACAACATCACTCCTCTTTATCTATCTAGTTGCTTACTGTCTGAAAAAACTTTGTATGTCCAGTTTTTTCTGCTTTTTGGGTAAAGACATTGCTCCCTCCTTTCTTTTACATTTAACGCTGTATTGTTTCCTCTGTCAGAGCCGGCGCTTCAAACCGAGAGCCGTTAAATGGGCGCAACCAAGTGTACAACTGGGAGGGGGTGGTCACACACTTTAGTGTTCCTTATAAACGGTAATAAATTGATCGGTAAATATTTGGAAATAACAAGAGACGGACTGTTGAGCCAGGTTTCATAAAAGGAGGAAGTATTTAACATATTTACACATAATATTGGGGGGGACAGATTGGTATTTTCCCAGTATTGGGGGGGACACGACCCCCCCAAAGAATGCGTGGTTACGCCCATGGAGATGGAGATAATAAGAAAAACGAAAGTGACCAGAAAGTTAAGACGAAGAAATATGACGATGCTGATGTAGCGCTTGGCTCCACTGTGACTACGGTGGCATTGATGCACTTTAAATCTTTACAGACTAAAAAAAAAACAATGTTAATAAAGTTGTTCTTTGTTAATCTAAATGTTTTTTTTTTTTTTTTTGGCTTCCCTTAATGTTAATAGGGATACAGTGTTATGCAGAGGTGTACTTATAACAATTTTATGGACAAATGATACTATTTATAGTCATGGTGGAGGGTGGGGGGTGGAGTTGGCATTTGTGGATGACACAGCAAAGTGCAAACACAGCAAACAAATGTCTATTACAGAATCAAGAATGTTTTTAAGGCAGTGCTTCCTGAGGGCCCAAAGATCACTCGCCTCTGATATTGAGTTCTGGTCTTGTCCCATGAACACAGAGATTTCTCAAGATTCTTTGAATCTTTTGATTATATCATCTACCTTAGATGATGTGATATTCCAAATTGTTGGGCTTTTACACCAAGACACATTATTCCCACATTGTTTCACAACGACACAAAAACACAAAGTTTTACATCTTTATTTTGAGAGAGCCTGCTTCTCTGAGCTGGTCCTTTTATGCCCAGTCTTGGTCTCCGGACCTGTTGCCCGTCAGCCTCATTAGCTGGAAGATACGACTCCAGATGTCACTTTTCCACAGTTTTGTCTGCCCTTATTCCAACTGTTTTTAGACAAGTTGCTGCTACGAAATTCAAAAAGAGCTGATATTTTTCATAAAATGGTAAAATGTTTCACTTTAGAATAGAATAGAACGCCTTTGTTGTCATTACACAGAGTGTCATGAGATTCAAAGCTGCCCCAAAGAGTGCACACATACACATAGAATGGATAAAGTATGTACAATCTCCAATATGCAAAGAAAAAATATATATGTATTTACACAATACAAGATAAAACACAATATATAAAAAAAACCAGTAGGCAGAAACCTTGAGAGAAGTAAGGTGGCTAATAGTAGCAGCATCCAGTGGTGTATTAAAATGTGTGACAATTATGAATATTATACATGCATCAGTGGGGAGTCAATGATTTGTAATAGTATTTGTAATAATATCGTATTTCAACACTTGATATGTCTTCTAAGCTCCATTGTGAATAAAATATTGTTTAATGACATTCACAAATCCATTTGATTCTGTTTTTAATTCAAATTTAACACAACTACTATGAGGAACTTCAGTTGTTTAGATAAGGTGCATACATGAAGGCCTTAATAAACTGGAAAAATATATTTTCATTTGGTTTCAGTTCTTGAACAGACGATTTGACATAAATTAATACAAATAATTAAGTATTAAGAAGCAACGTGGAGCAAGACTTTGCTGGTAAATACATTTTTCACCCTTTTATCTGGTGCAACAAAGAATTAGGCCTGATATGTAATATATTTCAGCTAGCACAAGCTAAGCTCTCATTGTGTCAGCAATAAAAAACTTGGTGGGGAGCTTCTTCTTCTCTCTGCGGTTCACTGAGCTTCTCGCTGTGGGAGCGTCTGGGACCTGACCTTTCTCTTGCTTCCTCCCTTTGATCCGTCCGCACACGTGCTACTTCCTCTTTATTGGACCACTGAGGAGGGCTTTGAACTTAGCTTGCCACTCAGTGATTTAAGTGAACAAAGTCTTCTTATTGGCACCACAGCAGGCTGTCTCTTACCGTCATGGATTAAGCGAAAGCCAGGAAACTGAGAAGCCTTTTCAGCTCTCTGAATATCTGCGAGACAGTCATTCACCACAGGGAGCTGGGAAGAAAGAGATGTCAGACTTAAAGCTGCAGATGAGCAGCTTCACAGAGTCGCCCTATTAATTGTTAAGCTGATAAAATGTCAGCATAATGGTAACATTTCTCAATTTAGCCTCCAGCAACAGAAGCAGACTCTCATTAAAGCTTTCAGTTGAAGCGATGACATAAAAAGGAATTCAGATTATAAACAATGTGCTACTGCTGTGCTTTTTTTCTTTTTTTGTCACTCAGTTGACATGCCTTTTTTAATGAAAAAAAGCAAGTTCAGGTTGAAACTCATAAGGCAGTCAAGCAAAATATTATTGCTCGCTGCCTTTTTTATATATATAATGTAGTTGTCTTCAGAATTATACAAACAGTTCATTAGAGGTTTGTTTAGGTTTAAAAGCTACTTCATAAGTGTAGTTTTATGAGGTACTTATCTGTAATCAGTGTGTTGCTGGACTGAGGTTTAAACTTATTGATTTTAAAGAGGAAAGCATGTCTACCAGCATGAAACACCAAAGAAATAAAGCAGCTGTGAAAGGAAAATATCATACATATCAGTCTAAGTGTGTGTCGAGGTTTTCATACAAAATTAGATTCTGACCACCTTTTGTATGAAACAATAATCCATCCGTTCCACTTCGTTCCATTTAGGGTAGGTTGTGTTTGTTCACATAGAAAAAAAGAACTTACAGCTCTTAAAAATATATATAACTGTCTTTTTGAGGGGCTCAAATGAGATAAATTAACATAACCAGAAAAAATGTTAATATTTAATATTTTGCAGATAGTCCTCTGCAGTCAGAGTAAGTGGAGGACCCACAGACATCACACAGGAATGGACATTTTTAGTTATAAAATAAAGCTTTTAAATTCACTTATGGTGAACATAAATGTGAATATAGTATAACACATTTTTTAAATGCTGGAAATATACATTTGTTATACTACTTTTATCTGAACAATCATGTTTTTAAGACAGAATCACTAGTAAACTCTTCCCTTTGATAAACCACTTACACAGTAAGGAGGAAAAAATAACCTGCAGTTAGAAAATCTAAATTTATAATATTAGACTGAACAAATTGCGTGCTACAGCAGTGGCAGACCATCAAGCTCTGAGATGATTTGATAACAAAATGTAATTATCCTCTCTGCTTAATGGAGATGTGTGACTACGGTTAATGTGCAACAGTGTTGAAAAACTGTACTTATGGTTAAAATCCTGCTAAACTGGGACAGCGAACACCACTGGCCATCATAAAGTAAAGGCTAAGGATTATGGGTAATTATCACTGAAGTAACGCATCTATAAATGTGAGCTGACAAAAAAACTGATACACCACTGACACTAAAGATGGCATTTTTTTTCTTGTGTTAACTTAACCACGTCTTTATTAAAGGGATATTTAATTCTTTTTACGGAGGTTGTGAAGGAGCAGGGATGAGCAGTCTTACCTGCAGTGGACAGTAGTCTCAATATGAAGAATCAGGGAGGCATTCTGGGGTGCTAGGTGCTAGGCTAACAACAGGGGGGACAGTGGAGGAGGCAAAACAAACAAACAAACTAAATGCCCTCTTCCAGTTTTACCAGCCCCCTCCGCCTCTTCTCCCTCCCTCAGCAATCTCCCCCACTTTACATTATTACACCCTCCTCTCTCACCACATCCCACTCTCTGTCCTCCCTCAGTAATCCCCCCCACTTAACATTAATGATGCCCCTCTGCCCCACCCCTACCCTTCTCACCCTTCATAACTGCAGACCAGGTGAGGAGGGAACTGTTGAGGCTTTGCCACAGGAAAGCAGAAGCTGAAGACCATGCAACTGCTGCTCCAGTTTATCTTTAACCTCCGCCTGCAGCCAGGGAGAGTGCCCACATCATGAAACATGTCCTGCATTGTTATATTAAAACAGCATTTTGGGGCCTTATTGTATAATCCTGATTCATAAGTCCATGACTTTTGTCCTAGATTCTGGTCTGTTGAAGGCTACCGCTTCTGTTAATCGTTCTGGCTCCATCAAGTTGCTAAGTTTTGACACGTAGGCGTCTAGACAACTTATCTCAACATCTCCATGTTTTTCATGTGATGCTTAAAATGACTGTTTCTTATTGGCAACTTGTCATTTCTGATCATCCTGCTTGTCTGTGATGTGAGTTTAATGACCTCTCTAAATAGTATACGACTTGGAGAATAAGTTCACTTTGCACCTCTGTTGTAGTCAGAGTATATAATTATAGATAAGATATACCCAAATTTATATTTTACATGCATCATTTTTGGTCCTAAAAAAGAACCAGTCCAGCAAGCTAAATGACTTCCAACTGGTGGCACTCATGTCACGCCAGATGAAGACACTAAAGTGGCCATTCCTCCAGGTAAAGCATGCTCAGGACCCTCTACAATTTGCACTATTGGGCAAATGTTGGTGTCTAGGATGCTATTCTTTACCTCCTGCACTGAGCCCACTCTCACCTTAATGAGGGATGTAGTACAGTCAGTGTCCCCTTTTAGGACTTTTCTAGTGCTTTTAACACCATCCAACTCCTTATACTACAGGAAATATTGTTGAGGATGCAAGTGGATACCTGCCTGGTGATCCACTTGGATTTGCAGCTGAATAATAAAAAAAAAAAAAGAGAGATCTAATTATCATGTGAGTAAAGTCCCGAGTCAACAAACATCTAATATGTTCTTTGTGTTCTTTTAGGAACAAAATATGAGTGTATGAGAATTGCAAATCATTGGGTTCTGTTATTAATTTACATTTTGCATAGCATCCAAACTTTTGTGGAACTAGGAACATATTTTGGTAGCCTTTTTCGTAAGTGTGGATGTGGAACAAGGTGGCTGTTGCTGCTATTCTGAGCAGCTCTGGGAGATTCTCTGAGCAGATGTCACATCTCAAAGGCCACAAATGTACGTTCCATTCCAACACACTCTGCTGCTGACACCTCTGATTACTTGAGGTCCCACAGGTGTCCACCACCTATGATGAATGCGTGCACACATGTGGTGGTGTGCATACATCTTCACTCCCGTGTGTGGAAAGTAATCTGATCTTGACAGTGCAGTTCATGACACTCACCCACTGATTATTACACAGATGAGATAAACATTTCACTCCTCATCCCTCAGTGACCTTCCCTCATGCAGTTGATGGTGAGCCTCTCACTGCCCATTTTTCTTTGTAGAAGAAAATTAACAACTCGGTATAGGCATTTGCTAATGGAAACAGAGCAAAGGGATTTGCCTTCCAGCAGCAATCGTGAAGGCTGACCACAAGCAGACAACATGGTGAGAACAGAGTGACCCACTTGTTCCACTCACAAACCTCTTTGCTGTTGGTTACAAATGAACAGGTGCATTACTGTGACACCTTCTGGTCTGGCACATTGCCCAAAGCAAGAGGATACG
The DNA here is from genome assembly GCA_018398805.1 of Hirundichthys speculiger. Classification (NCBI taxonomy): domain Eukaryota; kingdom Metazoa; phylum Chordata; class Actinopteri; order Beloniformes; family Exocoetidae; genus Hirundichthys; species Hirundichthys speculiger. The sequence goes on from JAGFBZ010000953.1 coordinate 2,288,984, forward strand.
TCAACGGAGATAACGGAACATGTAACACTCCCATTTGTAATTGAACTAAAAGCACAACTTAGTTTTTTTCTCTCTGTGTGGTACCATTGTAACATAGCAAGGTCCTTGGATAGAAAAAGTTCTATTATAGCCATTATATTGTCTGTTTTCTCTGCAGTATCTGTCAACAGCTACAGTTAGGTATAGAAGTACTTGGACAATGATGGAGTTTTTTATTTTTTCATTTTGCCTCTATACACCACAATGATTTATGTGATCAAAGTGTAGTCGTTCAGCTGTAATTTAAGAGCTTTTACAAATATATGGCATTTACCATTTTGAATATCAGCCATTTTTAACAAAATAATATCTCCTTTTTAAGGGCTCTATTACTGTCAGAATCTATAATCAAGAGATACCTTTATGAATGTAAATACAGAGGGTTAATATTTAGGTGCAAACCACTGGCATCATTCAAGAACAGGAAAGCTAGAAACATCTCACATAGTCTGGAAAGAGATTAATTGACCAGATGGAACTAAGATAAACTTGTAGAATGGTTGCAGAATCATTCTACAATCAGAATGATTGGAAGACAAAAGTATGTTTAAGGAATAGAACAGCTCATCCAAAGTGTTAGGACATGAGCATGCATGGCTGCCAATGGTCTTACTGGTATCTATTAATGTGACTGCTGATGGAACCCCAACAATGAATTACAAGCCGTACAGGCCTTTTCTCTGCTCACATTCAGACAAATGCTACAAAACTGATAGGATGGTCCTTCACAGTGACCCTCAACATAAAGAGCAAATAACCAAAGATTTTCTGAAGGCAAATAAATGGAATATTCTTTAAATGTCAAGCCAGTTGTCTGATTTCAACCCAACATTTCATGCTTTTCAGTTTTTGATGACAAAACCGAAGGCAAAAAGAGCCCACAAACAGCAACTGAGGATGGCTGCAGGCCTGCAGAGCATCTCCAGGCTGCAGACTCAGAATCTGGTGATGTCTGTTACCTGAGAATCTGGATATCTTCTCAGCCGTAAGAATTATTATTATTGTGCACTGGTGATGCAGTCTATTCGGTTGTTAAACAAGGCACTGACAAACGACGGAGGTGCAAAACAGAGTTTATTCTCCAAGTCTGCGTTCAAAATTCAGAGAGGTCATCACAGAACGCTGGATTGTTCAGAATGACATAGACAGAAAGGCGGGCAGTTCATCTAACAAACAAGAAAAAACACAGTAACCTTGGGATCTGTCGAGACCTAACTTAGCTACTTGATGGAGACAACACCAAAACAACCGATGGCCTCAAATAAGGCAGGATTTGAGGCGAAGAGTCATGGCCTTAATTTATGCCACAGCATGACACAGCAGTTTTAGCAAGTTTAGGCCTCAGAATGAACACAGCATGAATTTTTAACATCACAATCCCTACTTTTGTTTTTGCACCTCATTTTCTTTGCATATATGAAAGCTTATCTAGATCACAGCAGTAGAGCCCGCGGTTCCCGCCCCAAAGGGCACAGCCCACAATTGCGAGCTAAACAGGGAATAATGGAGCGCAGTCTTTTCTATTTATTGTGACCCTCTAGGCGGCCAAACACCCGTCCCCAGCTATGCATACAGGGTTTGCAGCTCAGATTGGAATCAGTTGATTGATTGGCTAAGTGATTGAATGAAATGATTAAAGTGGTTAAATTTAGGGGTTGAATTTTGGATTTCACAATTTAGATTGTCAGATTCCGAAAATAAGGGGAACGGCAAAAGACCCCTTAGAGACTTAGAGACTATCTCCAGACTTCAGGCAGCTACTAAGTGAAAAGGATTTTCATCAAAGTATCAAATATTATAGCTCTATTTACAAACATATCAATGTCAAAATGACTGTGATTCCTTAATGATGGTTGATATGATATGATGTCATATTGGAAAAAAAAAAACCCTCTTTATTCAAAGCTTAAAGTCTACACTTCGATCACAACTTCATTGCTGTATTTCAAACACTTTGTGGTGGAGTAAAGAGGCAAAATCATAAAAACTGTCACTGTACAAATACTTCTGGAATGAACTGTCAGAATGAATAAATCCAAAACAAGGTGTAAATGATGAGAGCAAAGCACCAAGTAAAACATTGCACAAATCTAAGTTGTGAACTAAACCATACAGTATTCCATATAAATATGAAATATTTTATAAATGCAGCTTTCTCACAGACTCACAGACTAGGACCTGAACAAATATAACAGTTCAACTAAAACAGCTCATGCTTTTTGCCCTCGAAGGCACACATCTACCAACTCCACCTGAGTTTGCCGTGGGGCTGTTTGTCACCTGTATCCCCCACATCATGCTGGATCAGAGATAATCATGACTGTGATAGACCAAACACCCCAGATTTATAAAAGCTGCCTCCTTCCATTCCCCTTTTACTCCCACCTCCTCCAGATATGACATCACCACTCTTTAAGAAAATAAAACACAAAAAAAGCGTATCTCCCTTTCATTTGTATGCATACATGCTTTTTGAATTCCTCTGTTTAAATAATGGCTCTTCCCCACCTCCACATTCTCTTCCCCAATCCAGTCTAAGTAGAATTTCACACTGCATCCAACACATCTGGCCCCAGCAGGTAATCGATTTGCATAGATTGTTCAAGAACAGTAATTGAATAGCACTCTCTCGGAAATCATGTCAGAAATCATATTTCTCTGTTGCTTTGTTGTATCCCATCGGCCTATTCGCAGCAGATGAAAAAGGTTTTATTATCCCATTATGGGGCTGATGTCGCAGCGACACGATGACTACCGCTTGTTCTCAATGCTGTGTTTAACTAGGGGGAGAAACTTTTTAATAAGATCCCCACAATGACAATTATCTGCTAGCAATTCTCTTTTTTTGTCAACGAGGTCCCATTAATTGCATTTACAGACTTTGGAATGAAGTATGGCAAACGCTTGAAGTCAACGACTCCCATACTAATTTGCATCGAAATGAATCCATTTCTCCAGGAATCTGAAATGATCCCTTATGAGTTTTTGGAAGCGACACTGTAGAGTTACTTGGAAACAGAAGTCTGGGGATAGGAGGTGAGCATGACGCAAGGCTCTAATCAAACCATTGTGTGTAAATTTCTCGCTACTGTAAATCTGCCAGGCTCAGTCTAAAGCCTTTAAGAGCGCCATTTATAAAGGGGGACGCTTTACTGATGGTATTGTTTTACCATAATACGACTGGGCTTCAGTACAAACAAAGCATTATTCATTTCTAAATGAGTTAAGAACTTTCAGAATTAGATGGTAAATAAATACAAGGCTAACAATTAATAAGTGGTGAAGAAGAAATCCTGTTTTTTTTTAATTATTATTATGTCAGTCTTCTGGCTCTTCATCCATGTTGAATCATGAACAATACTGATGTGTATAACCCTAGTTCCAGAAAAGTTGACGTAATATAAAAACAGAATGCTATGATTTGCAATTTAATTAAACTATGTTTTATTCACAGTAACATCAATAACAATATGCTCATAAAGCGGCTCTCTAGTCCAACAACAGTGCATATAAAATGTTGAAGTTGAGATATTTTAGGAAAACATGAACTCATTTTGTGACACTCAGTGACACTGAAAAGAAACACCTGGAGGAAATCTTGGAACTAATAAGGTTAAGAGGCAACAGATTCATGTCACTGTCATGAACATCATAGAAATAAAGATGGGATAAATGTTAATCTGTGAAAAACTGCATGCAACAAATTGTGAAACAAATTCAGAATAATCTTTTTGAGCATAAAAGTACAAAGAATTTTAATATCTTGATATCTCCAGTATATAATATTATTCAACACAAATTTCAATCATTTGGAGACTTTTCTGTGCAAAGGTGCCAGGGCCGGAAGTCATTATTGGATGGCCCTGGTCCTTTGGCCCCTCAGTTGGTGCTGCATTAAATAAAGGAATCATTTCATAACAGAAATCATTGCCTTGGCTCAGGAATACTTCTGGAAATAGATGTCTAAGAACAGTTTGCATGTGCCGTTTACAAAAGCAGGTTAAAACTCTGTCATACAAAGAAAAAGTCATATGTCGGTTTGAACCCAAAATGCTGCTGTCGTTCTCCGGGCCAAACCCTTCATCATGACAAGAGGGGTAAATAAGTGTCCCTGGAAGAGGTATCTTGCACATCTGGAAAGAACATACCAATGCTGCAAGGTATATACAGGTTTTGGAGCAGGATGTGGTCCAATTACAAAAGCATCGCTTCGTGGGTCCATCGAGTCCAGATGCTGAACTGGCCTGGAAGATGTGAAAAGAGAAAAAGAAAACAAAAAAAAAATATGTCAAAGATTTAGGACTGCTTCCCAAGATTTTACTGAAAATCAATGAGAAGTGAGAAGCCTAATTTCTCCTTTATCCTTTCCTTCACTTACAATCTTGCTTCTCTTTCTTTATCTCCTTTTCTGCACTCCTTTATACTGTTCTTTCCCAACTCCCCAAAATCTCCTCCGATCGTTTCCATTTGTAGCTCCCTGCTTTACCCTCCAGCATTTCAACATCCTCCCTTCGGTGCCTGTTCTCTTTCCATCCATCCTGGGCTCCACTATGCTGCTTTTCACATTTTCTATCAGATGTCAAACCTCTTTCTTCCTCTGACTCTACTCAAACCAACGACCCAAACAAGTTCAGTCTCCTTGACTTCACTGCTATTTTTGCACATTCTGCTTCATTCTTTTTATCATTATTTCCCCACCTTATCCCTATATCTGAAGAACAGAAGAGAAGCATGAAGGGCAGGAATCAGTGCTCCTAGGAAAAGAAGGAGGAGAAAGAAAAAAAAAACCACAAATTGACAGGCCTGAATCCTCAGGGCGGCTTTATGGATTCTCAGCGCAGCGTTGGGCAAGAGGCTCATGCAGCCATGCGAGACGAGCCACTAGAAAGCTAAATATGAAAAGAAATTCAGGGATATGTGTGCTATCTAACCATCTCAGAGGGCTAAAACAGCAATATACAGTAAACTATAGGGATAAAAGCACACAGGAGGAATCTGAAGTCTGGCAGGGATTTCTTGTTGATGTTGCAATGATTGGGAAGTTGTGGGAAAGATTGCATTTCCCTGTGATTTTCTTTTGGTGCCCAATAAATCATAACCTTGCTTTATTATAACCTAAAATGCTTGACAAACATTAACGTTTGGGTAAAGAGTCATGCTGTGGAATGCAGCATGAACTGCTTAGCCCCCAGGTAACTAAAAAATCTGGTTTGATCCAAGGGAAAAGCAATGCCGCAGACCCTCTATGCATTAGATGTAATGTGAAGAGGTAGAGAGGAGCACAAGGGAGCCATCCCATAATCTACTCCAGCATTCACAGTACCTTTCTAGCTCAATTTATAATACCCTCAAATGGGTTTCAATATCCAGACTCAAAGCTAGCCAGAGAGCTTCAGAGACACAGCCCCATTCTGATGAAAAAATGCCCAACTGCTAACAATGCAGCAGAGATATACACACACAAAAACACAGACAAAACATAGCGTCTACATCTAGAGGGAATGTAATTAGATAAGGTTGAGCTGGTGAGTAGTGCCGTTGGTATATCAGCCAATAGAATGCAGGCATTGCTCTCTCTCAGTTCTGCCAATGGCTTCTCATCCAGAGACACAATACACTGGGATGAGTCAAAGAGCAACACAATATGTGGAGATTAGGGCAAAACTAAGGACACACAAAGTCAAAATGTCATCAGTTTATAGTTTAAAGAATGCAAAGAGATGACAGCCAAAATAAAGCAGGGAAGCAATTGAGTTTTGCACTCTTTATTTTTAGTCTCCTAATTATTAGAGTGATTAATGACCACTGTAAAGAGTTTTAACATGAAGAACGATCAGCTTACAGAAGCTGTGACGTTTGTTGTGAGTGGATAATTGACATTCGAACTGTGTTTGTCCAGAAGCCATAATTCTGTCATAACTTGGCTTCTGGCTCTGCATGGGAGGATATGCTGTGGATCACAGTTCCTTTTTCTGAGCCGTACGTGCCGTAGTTTGGTAAGCTGGTGTCTTCCCCTCCCTCCCATGTCTGTTTGCAGGGGCAACTAGATGCATCTGCAACTCATCTACAATTAACCCTTCTGCCGAAATACTCTGGCTCTCCACTCACTCATCGCCAGATCGTTACAGTTCGTCCCGCGGTAACTTGCGTCAAGTTGGATCTAAGTTCCCTGTGTGATTTCATGTTTTATGTCTAACTCTTTCTTTACACCCAGGATCCCCATCGTATTCCACCAACCCTCCCTCGCCTGCACGCTCTGGACCCCACTGCTTCAACTCCCTTCTTGAATTTCTCCCTCAGTTTGCTTCCCCATCACCGCCAAGTGGTTCATTCCCACAGGCCATACTCCTCAGCCCACAGACTTTAAATAAAGACTGTTCCTCTCCTTCGGAGTTTGTGTTCTGGTCTTCAGGTCCGATTACCACAGAACGATCTGGCCAAACATGGACTCCACAAACTCCGGTGCCCATCAGGTCCCCAGTTAAGACCATCTGCTACAGAAACACAATCAGCTACTGGGGGACCTAGTGGCTCATTCTACGGCCATGTCAGTGCAAGTAAAAGACTTATCTACACAAATAGCCACTATAACTCACCAACTCACCCATCTCCAAGACAGAGGACTAGACTGGGCTACAGCCGTATGGGAGAGGTCCCCCACGTATCTTACAACTTTCACTGGGTTTCTAGCGGAGTTCAATCAGGTTTTTGACCAGTCTGTTCAGGCTCATGAGGCTTCTCGCCAGCTCCTTTCTCTGCGTCAGTTCAGAGTATCCAGCCTTCTTGGAGTCCTCGGCTGGGGCATATGGGGATTCCTTTATTCTGCTGAGGGACTTCAATGTTCACAAGGGCAATGACAGTGGTATATGGAGGGGCATGATTGGGAGGAACAGCCTCTGTGGTCTGAGGCCAAGTGCTGTTTTGTCATTGGACTTGCTGGTCAGACCTGGCAGGCCCAAATGTGTAATAAGGGTTTGCATGTAATGTCTGGCAGAGGAACCCTGTCAGAAATATCTTCAACTCACACCTCTGACAGAGCTACAACTGCATTCTTAGGGAGACTTTGGGACTTTGAGTCAGAATGGGCCATGTTCCGCGCCGCCATTGCTGAAGCGGCTGACCAGAGCTGTAGCCGTAGAGTCGTCGTAATATGCCTAATGATCGGAACCACCTTGGGTAAGAGAGGCCATGAGGCTGAAGAAGGAGTCCTTGGTTAGCCTTTGTCCTCTGTTGGCTGATGTATTAGGAAGACTATCTTTTGGTCTCTGTCATTTGGTGCCAAGTGTGGAAGAAAGTTGAAAAATAAAAATAAACTCTTCTTAGTTTCTTCTAAAACTGGAACTTACCTCTCTGGCTCCCTTTTTTTTTCCCTCCATAACTGTGTGGTTTGCTGCAGCCATGGCCAGGAACAAGGTCAAGCTGCAGCGTGTCATCTGCTCTGCAGAGAGGGTGCAACCTCCCATCTCTCCAGGACCTGGAGACATGCAGCCAGGATTGCTGTTGATTCCTCTTATCCTGGACATGAAGTTTTCCAAATCCTCCCCTCTGGAAAGAGGCTCCGCTTGAATAGGACCAGGACCTCACACCACAAAAACAGTTCCCACTGCAGTCAGCCTGCTGAACAGCGCCCCAATTCCCCCCCAGTTGACCGCTACCCCTTCACATCCCTTCCAATTACAGTCACTTTCAGTTGCACTACTCCTGTTATTACACATCCACTATGTTGTTCTGTACATAACTATTTATTTACATTTTTTGTGATTTATCTTGTTTTTATTTTTTATTTGATTGTGTATATATTTCAAGTTTGTATATAGGACTGATTCTCTGACATTTTGTACTTTTATTACTTTTTTTTTTAAGTGTTTGCACTTAACACCATGACAAATTCCTAGTACTGTATACTGTTTTTTGCTGTACTTGGCAATACATTTTTTCTGATTCTGTTTCTTCTGGAATGATGGGTGATGTAAAAAAAAAATGTTCTTTTCGACTTTTAAAATGAACCTCTCCTTGTATGAAGTTGAAATCTCATCTTAGACCATCTGACATGTTGACCTGTAGCACCCAGGTATATTATTTTAAATACACACCAGTTTCTCTATGCTATTTAAAATGACAAAGTTCAGCCATGGCTGAATACAGAAATAGACTCTTATGTATTTTTAGCAGAGCACAGTGGACGGTTGCTGATAGGACACTCCTGAAACTGGTTCTGATTAGACCACTGTCACTGACTAGAATGATCACAACAGCTGGACTGCATCCCCCCCTTGTCCAGTGGCACACAGGGGTTAGACAATGTCCATTTGCAGTTTAAAAGATGCAGCATTTGGAAAACACCACCACAGTGGCTTTATTTTTTTGGACCTGGAGACTACATATGTAGAAGGGAAGATATCAAGAAGTCTGGCATTAGTATTCAGGCAAGGGGGGGGGGGTCACCTGGGCCTTTCTCCCTGCACTGAGACACACCTGACAGAGCAGCTGAGGGCAGCCTTTGTGTGGTGCTTGATTTGATTCTTTGGTGAGGGACTAAAACTTGGAGTCACCTACATGTCTCTGATTTGGGGAGGGGACTGTGTTCCAGTTTAGTAAGGTATATGCACATTCATATATATTGCACATGTTTTTGTAGAATGTTTTTTTTTTGTATATTAATGTGCTTTTGTTTCTTTTAGTCTTCAAAAAAAAGGACATTTGAGGAGCCACCAGTGTTTTTTCCAGACTTGACAGATTTTATCTTTCCTTTAACTAGTCAATGAATGGGCCATCTTTTGTTTTATTTATTTCTCATGTGGCAAATGCGCTCTATTGCATGGTTTGAGTCACCTTATCTTGCTGTGATTAGGTATAATCGAGTGTGGCAGACAGTTTTGATTTGAGCTGAATTGGGTTGGGTGTAGTGGTGTTTGCCTACGTATTTTGTGACAGTTTATCTGTTTTATACATAACTTTGCACGAGCTTATCTGATGGTGCAGCCTTGACCCCACATTGTGTATTTTTTTTTCACTGGTTCATTTATTGATTTGGTTTCTTCATTTGACTGTGTGTTTTAATACATCCATTTTATTGAGGCCTGCATGCAGGTTTTTAAGTGGCCATGAACTTTTATTCCATCCATTGTTAAAATCTGTATTTTTTGGTATATCATTCTCTGGTTCTAGTTTATTCTGGGTCCTGTGTATTGAGTAACACCTGGTCTCACACAGATACTTTACTGTATAAGACCCTCATTTGCAGTGAAAGGGTTTTATAGTAATTAACAAAAAGTCAACAGGAGACAGGAGTCTTATTATTAATATTATTAGTATTATTATCATTATTAAGTTAGAATTGAAGTTATCAAAAAGAATAAAGTGTAAATAAACAGCCTTGAGGACCTAATTTGGCTATTCCTACTATCATTACACTCCTTAAACCTCCTATTATGTTATCGGTCAAATTGACCTGTTTTGAAAATAAAAAATCTAATTTTTTTTTTTTTTTTTTTTTTTTTCAGGATGAAACTTCTTCTGCTTGGCTTAATCAGTGTAATCAACATATAAAATGAAAATTGTTCATGTAAAATATTTGGAACCCTCCTCTCCATGTTTGTTACATAGATACTGTTTGGGTCAATTTGACCCGGCAGCCAAAATGGAGACTAAAAGGTGTTATAAGGGTCTAAAACTAGCGTTTTTTTGTTTGTTTGTTTGTTTTTTTAACTGTGACCCCCATTTCTCCCCAGTTTCACACCCACACACTGCCCTCTCCTTTGGGTCGTGCTTGACATGACACATGGTCTCAGAAGGCAGAATATAACCTGTGAAATTTTTTCACAAGCTACAACTTGGGTCAGGGACAAAAAGAAAAGTTCAAAATATAGAATAATTACAAAAAAAAAAAGTCAATGTCAGATTGAACTATTGTATTTTATAGATCGGTCTTTCCAATGCACATTTAAAAATGTTTTAACATTCATTTAAAAAAAGAGTGCATTATTTTCATTGAACCATGATCTGTGAGAGGTAAAAAATAACAATGCATTAAATGTTGATTGAAATAGTTAGTGATGGAGTTAATAATGAGATATAAACAGTGTTTATTGGGAGTGTTTCGTTTTTAGACACTTTTGGATGATCAAACATGCCCCGGGCGAAATGGACCCGGGAACATTACTGCTGTTCCTGGAAAACAAACATAACAGGAGGGTTAATCTGCAGAGAACTGGAATAGATTGAATGAACACGAGCTGATGAAGCAATTCCAAAATTGCAGAAGGTGACTGCACACAGTCTGGCTTTACAAGTTATTTAATTCACATAAATGATGTGACAATTTAAAAATCCTTTTGAAAAGCTCAGACATATAAAAAAAAAAAAAAAGGAAAAAAGAAACGTGATCGGACAAATTTGCAAAACTAATACATTTTTCAAGAGGACAAATGAGCAGGGAATTGGCCACTCAAGGAGAGACGATAATTATGATAGAATGTCATTTCACTAGTGTGTTTCAAAGAAAAATGTCAAAATAGTCTCAGAACATAATTCAAATGACATTTGAAAAGATAAGAAAGAGAACAAGAGCGCTAAAGAAATTTACGGTAGTACCTGGAGAAAAATAACTCCGTCAAATCCTTTTGTGGCCTCTGAAGATAAAATAATCTGATACCTGCTGAGAATGACATTACACTGAGTCGACCTGCTGAGATAACAGGCAGGATAATTGTTTAATAAGTAAATATAGTAGTACAGCATGCTAGGAAATGCATACATGCACAGAATAGGATTTAATGTACCAACATTTTTCTATTTTGTTCAATGGTAGGTTTTGAAGAAGATTGTTGAGTAAAAAAAAAATGGGCCATTTTGGTATATTTAGGTATACCTGTGCTATTAAAGGTTCTTCAGGCACAACACCATCTATACTACTGTAACTTAAAGTATACAAGGTAAAACTGCCTATCATTTTAAATTGTTTTGTTGAATCTAACATTAATTTAACATGACATAGGACTAATTTTGAGGTCATGTAACTAAAGAACATAGTTTTAGCAGTAGCTGGACATTGTGAGATGGAGTTATTTTTAATATTATGAATATTCTCTTGTTGATCAAGTAGAATCAATTCCTTGTTGAAGCAAAAGAAACAACACTAGGGTGGACTAATATGTTTACATGTTAAATGTACAGGGTCTAAACAAATCATTTTGAAATATGGGGGGACCCTTCCCCTCCAATATAATGGTTGCAATTCCTATAATGTTTACTAAATGAATTAAGAAGAAACGCTGTTTGGATTTGTTTGTATCAGTTGACGTCCTCACTATGTGCACTGCACCCCCCCCCCTTTAGAACAGCTGCTTTAACTGTGCGTGTTTGTGAAAGGCCATTTCTCAGGAACTGCTTGACTGATAAGGGTGATTGACATCTCTATGGAATACTTCACAGCTTAATAGAATTGACAGGCTGTGCAGACATCCATGTCACTTCAGGCATCATCAGATCAGAACAAAGAAATAATTATATGCATGCAAGCTTGGTATTGCTGTTTTGTACGCTTCTGCTGGGAATAGAAGCAATGTGAGAGAGCAAAAATGATATTGATTTGTCACAGAGACCTAAAATTACATGAATTGAGTGGAGTTTTGCTTTACACCCCTCGCCCAACACCCCCCCTCTACTGTCAACACAATCAATCGATAATGTTTACATCAATTCTCCATATACAGGTCTATAGCTTGGTAGAAGGTGTTCATCCAGTTTTCTTGTTAGTAGTTTCTGCTCCTTAAATATTATCTTTTAAGTTTGTTCGCTGTTACAACCAATCCACTACACAACACCCCTCACTGTCGTGTCTCTTTAATTGTCTTGTCTTTAAATGTTTCACTGCTGGTGTTTTTTAGTCCTTTCTGACAATATCAGGGTTTAGGATGTTAATAAAAGATGTTAGAATTTACTGGTGAACGACATATTCACCCTTCACATTCACACAAAAAAAAGTCTGCTATAAGATTAAATTGCATATTCATACTAGAATGTTTTGCTAGACGATGGTACTAACCATGAATGTAAATGCAGACCAAAAAAAAAGGAATCTATGGAGTTTTAGCTCTCAAAAGATAGCAGTCTCAGACCTGTCTGATGCAAGAAAACAAGTGAATGTTGCATCTGTATCTTATATTTACACATGTTTCTCCTTTGTTTATAGTATATGTTTGTGTGTATATTATATATGTGACACAGTAACCAGTTTCCACATGAATAAGTCCTAACAGGTATCAGCCAGTCTCTCCATATCATTCAACTCCTTTACAATACATAATTGATAATTTTATATATTTTATAACTTCTGGCACAGAATTCATTTTTGACATTTCAAATGCCTGGCACTAAACCCTAACCCTAACTCCTGTAAAATAAATATGAATGGCATTAAACTTTGATAAAACAACAGTACTAGGTGGCCTTAGACTTTTTCACATTGCTGTTCTCATGAGTAGTTATACAGAGAGGAAATAAAACGCAGCGAACCTATTTTCTCCTGAAGGTTTTGTTAAGCAGAAAGCAAGTTTCATATATCATATGAAATAACACATTGTTGTCATGGTTTCACTCTCTCACTTATTTCCACCTTCATTTTATTCCGCTCCCATTTACAGTCAGGTTTTCCAGATAAATATCTCTCAGTTAGGTCCTTAATCATCTGTTAGATGGACATGCTTGCACTTTTTTTCCAACTGCAAAACCACAAAACAAAACAAAACAAAACTATTTTGTTACATTTTTCTATTATTTCAAAGAATAAGGTTTTAAATCTATGAAGTTTAAGTACCAAATGTAATCCTAAACTGTTAAAAGATGATTTCCTTATTTCTAGTATGGCATATGCAATATGAATACGATCATTTTGAAGTTACGTATTCCAAGTGATCAGATTGGATCTGTGTGTCCCTGCTGACATCTTCCAATGCATATGGTTGCCATGGTAACATACTTGCATATATCAAATATATATTGGTTTTGCCTGTGTTTAAAATGGTTATGTGGAAGCCATGTTGTACATTTTCTACAAATTCCCAAACGGCACCAGAAACAGCTGATGCTTCTTTGCGCTGCTGTCTCTACTGGTGCATCAGTACAGCAGGCTAGCTGATTGATTTCACTGACAAATAATTAATTTGCTTTATTTTTGCAAGTTCATAATTCATTTAAAGATTTTTTTTTCTGTCAATTCTAGGTCCAAAAGAACATCATAAAGGACTGAATTGTTCATTTAGCATGAAAGTCAGTCAAGTTGATTAATGATCAGTTTAAATGATGAAACGGGCAGTCCGTATTGCCTATGGTTATACTTTTTATTTTTGTAATGATTGGACTTGGACCTGTCAGACCGCTGTGGACGACAATAAAATACTCATATCTTTTCTGAGAGCAATTGATTCAATGCAAACTCTTTGATTTTATCATGCACCCTATCACTTAGTTCACTGCTGTTTCATCGTGTTTATGTATTCATGCAGAGGAGTGTCAACAAGCAAGCCTCTGCAGGTTATCAGAGTTACATGACCCCACGTCTGTTTGTGTATGTGCATCCACAAACATTCCAGCTTTTATCAGTCTGTAGGTGGACAGTTGATAGGATTCTTCTTCCACTTGGCCCTCTGAGTGTATCTGTGTGGGTTTTTGTATGTGTGGATCCATCAGCGCAGCTCAGCTGAAAAGGGACAGTCTCGAGGCTGACAGCCCACGAAGGAAGCTGTTTTTGGGGGGGGGGGGGGGGGGGGGGGGGGGGTAAATATTGCCGAAATATTGCCGAGGTGTAAAGCTTGAAGATGGCCAAGTGGAGTGAAAGGCTGGAGCTGTCAGGTGCCTCTCTTTTTGCCAGCCTTTTTCAGCTCGCTCTCCATTTTCGCCATTCACATCTTTGTCTTATTCTGCATGACACCTTGCTCTTCGAACAATCAGCCGTGCGTGCTGCCTCTCCAGCTCTGTCTTTTCTACCAGAGGTAATTGCAGACAAAGAATTTCTGACAAGTAAAAAGGACACCTGATCATTTGTTGCAATCCCAATCTGTTGAAATGCTTTCAAGTGCAGTCTTGTAAAGGAGCTCTGAATTTCAGTGGATTTTTTTTTTTTTAAAGTCCAGACATTTCTGATAGTAGAAGCAGCAATGCTGTCATTTCACATACAAAAATAATCAGAAAACGTGTCACTATTCAAACATTTGAGGAGGATAATTTGGAGAGCATCTTTTGAGCTCACAATGGGGAGGAAAAAAAATGTCACATCTCCCTTGAGCAGAGCTCATGATTCCCTGATCATTACTCCACAGTTCTAATTTTACTCACCCATCACTGTCACAACCTTTATTCAAGTCAGCCTCTATTTTTTTCCAAACCTCCTACTTCTCTTGCTAATAAACTGTATTCCCTTACAATTACTTTTATTGAGAGCGATCATTTCCTGTCAAAAAGAAGGAAAAGAAACTTCAACTCATTCTTTTTCTATTGTTTTTTCTCTCCTGTCATACATTGCATTAAAAATAAAAAAGTGTAATGATATAGCAGTTTTCTATGTACATTTTTTCCCAAAATCTTTCTCAAAAATGATTAATACATAGCATGAGTAAAAAGAGTAAACAGTAATGTTTTTTTTTTTTGCACTATTTTGGTGTGTTTGTCAGTTTTTTTTTTTTTTTTTTTTTTTTTTTTTTTTATCAACTACTGATGGATATTACTGTAGAGAGAATAGTTTTTTTTTTAAAAGAAGAGTTTCTTTCATTGAAATGGAGCAAATCTGGAGTATATCATCTTGTTCCATCTGAGATTAAGAGGAGTTTTCGTGGTTGCTGTACTGGTGCAAAGGTGAAGGCCAGGAAATGGAGATGCAAGCCCTTTCTGCCCTCAGTCATCATGGGAAATGTCAACTTCTTGACCAACAAGATTGATGAACTGGAGATACTGCTGAAGAGTCAGAAAGTGTACCGTGAGTTCAGCCTTATGTGTTTTACTGAAACCTGGTTGAATCAAAACATCTGGTCAGTCTGTCACACACACTCCACATGAGCTAAAATGACAGAAACATAAACGTGACACGTTAACAGAACACAACATCTCAACAGTACCAGGTGTAGTTCTCCTCCGGCAGACCCATTCATGTCCTCAGGTGGTCAAAATGATATAATAATAATAATAATAATCACCTGCAATTTCCAGGCGAGTCTCTGTCTAATTCCACGGACATAAATCGCCACTGAAATCAGAAAAACACCATTGAAGATGAAACAAGTACACTTCTCTTTTCCTTTTTTTTTTTTTTTTTTTTTTTTTGCAACGTCCCTCTGCGGCTCTGCCAGTTTGTGCCCCCCCCATCAAACACAGCACTCATTGTCAGGCCAATGTCACGGGATGTTGCTTACGGGCAGCAGCTTCGGTCAGCCGCCAATGTCCATCATGGAGGACGGAAAAGAGCCCCCGCCCAGACATGGACATGGACAAGCTTCAGTGGATCGCTTATCAATGTTCCTGAGGAAGGATCCATTATTCCAAGGTGGCCGAAGTGACCAGCCATTAGCACAGTTCAGTTCTGACAAACAATATCACCAATTATCAAAACAATGAAGTTTTGCAGCGCAGTAATTTACGTGAAACAAACAGTAACCATTAAATCAGAATATTCCCATTTTCACCAGACAGGTTAACATCTGTAACCCCAAATATTCAAAATTTACCTATCTCACCTGCCTCCTCCACGAATCGTTTTCAGCCACAGGCTGGCTGACATATTTTCACTTACACTGAAAATATATAAGAAGTCCAAATTTGCCCTCAATACAATACAATACTAAATAATTTCAGCTTCAATTTAATTTCAACTTCTACTTGGAGCCATGAGGTGGCACTTTTTAATACGTGGAGAATACGTGGGGAACAAGACAGGGACGACACAAAACGGATATTTATAATATTACAGCCGTACAGGTTGAAACCAATTGTTTCTGCAGCATTTGAGGTGTTTTTGGGGTCACGTAAACTTTTGGTTTTGAAGCAACTATGCAAACTCCCACTGGAAGGCACAGATATTAGTGCAAGGGGAAGAACAAAATGGGGAAGAATATCGACATGCTGAACCTTACAAGAATTTTTATAGGCTATATTCCCATCAGTTTGGCAAGTTGTGATCATTTCTTCTATTTGAATCACTGGAGAAAACCATAGAGAGAGAAAGACAAGTGTCTGCAAATGAATGTGATGAATGTGAGTTATGCCCCCTCACACGTTTCTGAATGTCATATTCTTATTATAACAATGTAGCTTGCTCTTTTATTTTGAAAGACGACATTGTGAGCAAGCAATGAATTTGATTGTGAGCATCAGAACCATACTCCCTTTTAGTAGTGTCTCATCTATCACAAAGTAGCGTACCTTGCACATTATCTAATTTATTTTACCATAAATAGAACTCTAACTTGCAAAATTTATTTTTGGGTGTATTTGGAGTGTTGTAATTGAAAAGCACATGAGCATGCGTTCTCATCAGGAGACATTGGTTTATGTTAATAAAAAAAATGAAAACTGCAGTTTTCAATTCAATTTTAGGATTTAGGCTTTGCAATCACAAACCTGACTGTGTATTATGAACATTTTTGGCATTAAGAGGTCTCCTTTCTGCATTTAGCAACATAGGAATTGGTGTAAATAATGTAATTTCCTTAATATGCCTGTTTTGAGGCAGAATGATCAAACCTTTGAAACTGGGAATCAACAGAAAGTGTCTGCTGGGACTGGCGGTACTTCTCTCTTTTGCCTTTTGAGATTCATCAATTGCTTTCACATAAGTTAACAGTGAACAGCAGATTTCACTAATCAGCATGGAGGAACGTCACTGGCATTAACCTAAACACAGCTGGATGTTTGCATCAGTACCAGGAGCTGGAAGTAGTGATCTGCAGGTGCTGTTAATTGGATTAATTAGGAGAAGTGCGATAAGTGATTGGTCCCTGTGTGAGTAAGTGAGAGGAGTACTTGCTCTCGGCTTACTTGATTAGATTAAATTAATTTGGAAGGAGTTTCCTCTCAGATTAAGATGATAGAATAATAACGGGTAGCAGAAGCACTTGAATGGACAGGAGCCAGCAGCTGATGAAAGAATGAAGAGTGGGGGTGATGGAGGCACATTAGGCTCCACGCCATATTATCATGGTTTATCTCACATTTATAACATCTTCTTTGAGACAACATCACTTGAAAAAGGAGAGTAAGTGACTCCAGGTTAGATTGATAAATGATGGGTGAAAATATGTCTGATTGGCCCATGGGTGTGCATAACTGCAGATTAAACTCAAATATTCGAAGCAATGAAAGCAAAATTTGAGGACATTTTTTCAAAATACTACATGGGGGGACTTGTTATAGAGGCATCCTGTATTGCAGGAGTATCGTAAAATGCAAATGTGTGCTATGACAATAGTTTGACCCTATTTACTAGTATCTTTCCTGTACAGCAAAAGGAAAGGTTCACTTGGTATCTTTTTAATTTTCTTAATAAAATACAAAATCAGTTGGGCCTATTTAGCATTTGATTGAATTCCAAAGACAATACATGTCACCAGTTGTTTTGTGTTCATAGTGTCTCTCCACACAGATTCAGTTTTGTCTTGAATTGTAATTTTCAGATTGGTATCGACTGCACGAACTGCAGCTTTAAATCAAGCTTTTTAACCACTTTGCAGTTTTTTGGTTCCATGTTTGTTCCTGAAAATTACTTTTTCTGAAACATTTTATGGTCACGGCATGCATGTGTTTTCCGAAAAGAAAATTGATATTTATATTTTTACGTCTATGAAGACCTCATAACAATGGGGAGGCGAACGCGCCTGATTGCACACACAAACGCACCACAATCCATTCTAATGCTCTGTGGTCGCCCATCGGCTCACAGCATGGAAGTTGCAGAGTAATGGGACAATCCATCACCAGCTGCTGCGCAGTCTTAGTCAAAGACACCCACCCATGGAGACGGTGAGGGAGCAGGTCAGGAGGAAGCAAGCAGAGGGAAGCAATTTAAAGACCAGAGTTGATAAGTGGTGAAGGGGAGGAGGATAAGGATTTTTTTTCTCCCAGAATTCTGGAAAATGATCACTGTAGGGAAGTGTTTCTGTGTAATTCTACAGATGAACCTAAATGTAATTTAACAAGAATTTTCAATGTGTGAATTATCAATTTACAATTTCCTCTCATTTTCAGTTATTTAAATGGAAAGAATAACAAACTTGTTCCTAAAGAGTAGCCATTAGAATGAAGACTTTAATCAATGAGTTCCTTTTCTGATAAAAAAAAGAATACTTCGCGAACTAATAATATTTTATTCAAAAGAACAGGTGGTCTGTTGCTTTCATTCCTTTTGGAACTTTTAAATATGCATGCAATTGAGATTGACTGAATACATCTAGAAAAACAGAATTCAAAGTTTTGACTCAAAAATGTTGAGGGTGAGTGACCCTTCTCTTCTGACATCATTGAGGTTTGTGTGTGGTGAAAGAAGTTTCAAAGATGAGAAGATATGACAGAGAATAGATTAATTCAAATAACAAAACCAGCAGGGCTGAGCAAGGCAATAGAAGGGATGGAATCAAATGTCTGGAAGGATGAAGATCTTATAAAGGACAAAGAAAACAAAGAAGTATTTACTCTGAGGGATGTTTTCACAAATGAATGATCGTGGAAGACGGTCCAAAATGAATCAGGAACTAAAGTTCACAGAGATGAGGAACATCTATCCTTTTTCTACACTATGACTTTCTTCACAGGGCTACACAAAGAAAAACGAGACCAACAACCATGCACACTCACTCCTCCAGTGATTCAATTTAGAATCAGTATTCAACAGGCATGTTTTCACACTGTGGGGGGAAGCTTGTTCAGTAAAAACAGTGTGATCCTGATAATATTTTGTAATAATAATTGTGTAATAACTTAGATTCATGAATACACAGGTATAAAACAGGAATAGGCTATGTCCTATTCCGAGTTTGGAATATTTATTGTTGTATTTAAAATGTGTGCCACTTTAACTTTCTCTCCCAAAAAGCACTTTTGAATGGAATGTTTAAAGTTTATTATCCTGTTGACTGAAACCAATCAAAACTCAGTCCGGAATAGCACGTGTCCTCCCAGGGCGGGGCCCTGAAGTATAAGTGATAAGTTTTTCTTTGTTTGCATGCTTTTTCTCTTTTGCCTCTTCTTCACCTCCTCTGTTTTTCTCCGTGTTATCTTTGTCGTAAAACCGCCTCCTTTTGTTACTACACGGACCTCATGTATCTCTCTTTGTCTCTGTTTCGTTTCCTTTATTTCATCGATTTTGCATCTGGTATCTTGGATACCAAATGTTTTTTTAGCTGATCGCTCACTCTCTCTCATTTAATTTTGGCCTTCCACAAAGGCCTCTCATTAAGTTACTATTCGTCATTTTTCATCGATTTTTCTGTGACGTAGCATATTCGAATCTGCCGCCAGCTCCCTGAGTCATCTGTTGGTTTTGTCCACGCGTTAAACATCAACTCATTTTGCTGATTTTCTTTTTGACCTTTTATTTCCTCCCAAGGGTTATTTTCTTTTCATAAGAATAATTTTATTGAGTCAGATTCACTTTTTCTCTACAAGAGATTTTTATTCGTCACTTTAATCAAAACTTTTTTTCTCTCTAACTCTCTAACTCGTCATTTTGACTTCTCTTTGTGAGTAATTTTTCATCTCGTTTTGTCCGCTCTTCTGATAATTTTTTGAACGTCGTTAATTAGTTTCTGTGCATCTGGAGCCGTCGGAATCAGTATTTTATCTTTTTTTTGGACACTTCTGCAACTCGTAGAGACTTGCAATTAAAACTTTGTTTTTGTTTAATGGATATAACTCCGTTAAGTTTTGATTTTTCCCTTTTGTTTCTTCTTTTGGACCTAAGATCAATTTGTTTTGAACTTTTAAGTCAGCCTAACCTGTGGCCGTCCCTGCATTTGGCTGGCACAAAGCGTGTGTGTGACGCCCACATCACCACCAAAGGACCCCTGTTGCGAGACTTGCAAACCAGCGAGTCTCTTCACTCGGCCTGTGACCGACCCAAGAAAGGAGCCGACTGGGTTCTGCCACCAGAACCAGTCAATCGTTCGGTTTGAAGGAGCTACGGATAGTCCACCGCAGTTCGCTAGGAATGACTGACACTGAAAAACGCTGTCTGGTAAGGTGTGGTCACGTGGGTTCAGATTGGTGTCTCACTCCACCATTGAAAGCCAGAATCACAACAGACGTCAGGTGTTATCACTGCCGGTAACCGGCTTAACCATTAATTAACCGTTTATTAGTTCAGGTTAAGAATTTTATTCCCTTTTTTCGTCTATAGGGATGTTCCTCCTAGTACTGGGAACTCTGTCTGCTCCACAAGATGCCCCTCCCTTTTCTCTCTCACTCTCTCTCAAAACCTCTCGTTACGACCTTCTTGTCCCGTTTTAAGTTAATCTCCTAACTTTTCATAACCGATCTCATTTTGTGATTGTACATACAAACGTCTACATATCCTGATACATATATATACATATATAACTGTGTTATGTTTTGTGCGTCTATGTATATATAAATGTTTGTCAACATTAGTCGTGATTCCTTGATTAATTTTCCCAGCCAATCCAATTCGACAAGAACTTGCGTCTAATAAGAGTGATACATTTTTGTTTCCCTCTTATCTATAAAAGAGGGTGGTGCCCTGCTTAATTTATGAATAATTAATTAATTTCAATTTTTATTAATTATGAATTGTTAATTTTACGAGGTATAACGCTACACTGGAACAGGGGAAAGAGGATAGGAATTCAACACACAATCCAGCAAACCAAAAAGGCAAAGATGAGGCTTAAATACACAAAGGAACAAATGAGACACAGTACAAAAATTCAGAGAAATGAACAGAAGGAGGTAAATCAAAATACAACAGGGGAGAGACAGACCTTTCAAAGTAAAGCAGGAAATACAAGGAACTTTAGGAAAACAGACTAACCAAGAAAACCCAAAAAACCAAACCCAAGACCACACAACTAATTCCCAACCCATGACAACAGTAATATAAAAAAAATAAATGTAAAGCTTGAAGAAAAATCAGGGAAAGACTTTAGGATTTGTTTGTAGCTACCCAGTAGCTGCCCAGTTTGCAATGACAATCCAAAAACCAGGAGACAAATGTCAACAGATACCAGCCTGAGTGACACAGTGATATTTAGTTTTGTAAGTTGACAATTACAAGTTATCACTAGCAATATCACTAAGATGATTAAAAAGGTAAAAACTGTGCCCAATATGTTAATATTCTTACTTCAGGTAATTATGAACCTTGCAAAAAAGTTGCTATTGAGAAGAAAGGAAAATTACTTTTGGATCATCACACAGCACAAACAAAGAAGAACCCTCTTAACACAATCAAATCAAATACACACATGTGCTACCATGAAACCAAGATAAATTTCATCTAATTAGAGGCTGACATGCCTTGATCCAATTCAATCTTGACCTCATTGAGACTTGTGTGCTGGAAGCATGTGGCCAAATCACCAAGGAAAATGAAATTAGACTAGATTTAATAGAGCTGTGGTAGGCAATGTAGAGACCCATCATGAAAACAGCCCTCTATCCATCGTCTTAATGAAGACAGGTGATCTGTTATGACGTGACCAACAGAGACATTTTGCACAAATCAAATTGAAAGGTAAGGAAAAGTTGAGTTCTGAAATGAAATCAATGTACAGTGCTGCTTCAAAACAAGGCAAGTGAGTGTTCTGTAGGGGCTGCAAACGTAAGTTCTGGCATACATTTGCAGACATATACAGAAACAGGCTTTGGCGCCCCGATCGCACCCTTCTTATGCATTCATGCCACGAAAGGACAGATCGATTCCTAACCCTGGGATTCAATAGTAACCACATTAATCCACCCCTGGGCACAGTCGGTGTGTCTACCAGACAGGCACTCAGTCAGCCACTCTGCTGCTTGGGCTGTGAATTGGTTTAGTGAGGAACTCTGAGGGAGAGCGGGAGAGAATGGGGATGAATGAATGACTGCGATGCACTCCAAAATGTCACCATGCTTCACTCTGCCTGCCCTTTGCAAACATGGCTGTACGTGGACACCAAATCAAACTACTGCATCGAGCAAAGCTTATGCAATTAGTATACGGTGTCTTGCTATATTTGTTTTGCTGTCTAAAAAAAACCAAAAAAAAAATGGTGAGATTAGTAATTTAATTCTGGGGCGTTTTTTTCAAATTTGAAACAATTTGCTTCAATGTCTTCAATGCAATACAAAAAATACTTCAATACAAAAAAATGCAAACCAAATGTTTATTTTATTGCAGTGTGTGAATAAGACACAATAAGATCATATTCAATAACACTCATATTTCAAAATTGAAATTAAAGAAATCTTTTTTTGTAAACTTGAACTTGAAAACACATTCCAATAGGGCTGCAACTATTTTGTTAGTAGTCTGCTAATCTGTCACTTGTTGTTCCGACTGGCTGGAGAAAAAGAGAAGTAACATAAAGACCTGATGTTTTAGGGTAATTGGATGATATATATTCACAAAAGAAAAAGTACAATTTTAACAACAAAAGGCAATTAATGAACAACAAAAATCAGTTTGACACAATTACACTCAAAACAAAGCCAACCCAATTCAAATAAGCCAAGCAAACAAATCCAAGGAGGCATAGGAGCAAAGCTGGCTGCAGATTGCTACCCCGCCCCCAACCTCTGGTCTGGTGGCTTCCTTTATGGTGTGGCCCCTCTTAATTGTTGGATTGATGATGATTCCTCTGTCAATTGACCTTCTCCAGCTCAGGTGAAAGGCATCTGGTCATCAGGCAACCTGTAAACTCCTACTCCTCACAAGCACACCCACATAACAGCCGTAACACCCCTCTCCTTAAGAGACAAGCCCATATAAACAGAATCATTCCTCACACCAGCGACAACAATAAGTCCAAACCTGGAAAGTGCATCAGCAACAACATTTTCTGGACCCTTCTGTTTTATTTCAGTTCGTTGAAGTCCTGCATAACCAGCGACCATCGCATGAGTCTCTGATTGTGAGAAAAACGAGGGCTTTATGGTCAATGAAGACCACCACTGGCAAAGGACTAGAACAAGGGCCTCCAACCTTTTATGCACCTTGGACCGGTTTAATGTGAGGCAACCTTTTCACGGACCAGTCTGTAAAATGTGTCGCAGCTAAATACAATTAAAAAAAGTTATAGGACTGGCATAAAATCTGGTATTTTCTAAATATTATAATAAACATAAATCCACTGTGTATTCATGTGTAACTTTATTAGAAGCGTCCTCATAACAACAGAACATCTGTAACATCTTCTCTGCTCAAAGACACTTTCCAAAGACTTGTTTTTTACTCATTTTGCCAGGTTGGGGGTTTAAACGTATCACATGACCGAGACACGGGTCTGAAACTCTTGTCATGTGTCAAGAGTAAGTCATAGATGGATGTAATGGAAAGAATCCAATATAATAATGGAAGTTGTTTATTTTTTTTCTGCGGCCTGGTACCAAATGACCCTCGGACCGGTACCAGGCCGGGGACTGGGGGTTGGGGACCACAGGTACACTTGCTTTGTTGTCACTCACAATGTTTTCAAAGCAACGCTTCAAAGTCGGGTCAGCCCTCTGCGCAGAAATAAGGTTTTCACACACTATCTGGAGATAAACTCAAGTTGGCAGAAGATATGGGCTCAATGGCTTTTTGAAGTAGGTTAGCTGGAGCCTTCTTTGACACATCTATCTCCTCCGTGTCATCTAGAAAAGTGGACATGAGCACAATATCCAATATACAGGTTTGGAACGTAACCCAATTCCTTGCAAGGCAATACTATAATCACAGAAAGACTCCGCACAAAACTGCAACGCATTAGCCAGAATTACAGATTGAGAGGCACCAGAGTCTCTCAATATGCGTACTGGGCACTAATCAGCAGACTCACCCAGCGTTGCCAGGTGGGAAATGTAGTATTATAGTACCAGAAACTCAAAATGATCGTATTTTGAGGGAAATTATCGTACATCTATCATAACCAAAATAACAAGCCCAATGATGGGCTATAGTCAAGTATAATCACTCACAGCTTCGTGGCGTGGTGGGATGGGTTAACGGGACCACATCAGCCCCAACTTACAGTTGCGTTAGACTAATGTGTCCCCAAAAACAAATGAGAGGTGGGAACTAAGAGCCAAATTGTGAGGCCTGGGGGTGATTTTGAAGACTAATTTTTTCCCTTGGTTTTTCTCTTCTGCCTAAAGTCTGTTTAAATCTCGCTTGACTTCCTGATATGGTCGTGACTGTGAGCGTCTCGTGGGGCGCGCGCAACTGACCGTTCAACCTATCATGCTCGTTGTTCTGAGACAAACACTCGTATCTCACGCTCAGCAAAGCACAATTGGCTGGATGCCTTCAGAGTTCACAAAAAAAACAACACACTCTTCGGTGTGTGTTGCGGCAGGCGGCAATAATTTGAAAAAGTCAAATTATCGTACATTTGGCCTTTTTTTGGATTATTGATCGTACATCGTACAGAGGGCCAAATTATCGTACAAATACGATAATTATCGTACACCTGTCAACGCTGGACTCACCTAAAAGAAAAGCATACCCATTGAATATGAACAGCTCAAAACATGGATCTAAGCAATCTGAAGAAACCAGGTTAGTTTTATGACATTTTGCAGTTTGTATGAACCCAAGGCCTTTAGAAGGCAATCCTTTACCATTCTGTTCCTTTCTTTTTAGAGAAAGGCAGTTTGCAATGAGATCTCCAGATTAATAACAATTATAACAATTTCTCTCATATGTCCTGATAAAGTCTCTGGTTGGTAAAGATTGTGGGGCTGGAGCACAAGGCTTTTCACACACAGAATTAAACACAAGTTTGTGTGTGAGTACGCACTTGTCAGCCAGTACAGAGGCAGCAGAGAGAGAAGAGACCTTCTGATCATTTAAGTACACAACAATACACTCAGGCAAACAGTTATTAAACTCCTATGAAAGAACAAGTTCATGAAGTGAACTAAAAACGGTAGATTTTCAAGCAGTTCTCCATTTATCAAAGAGAGTTCCCCTCTCCCTCCCAAACTTAACATAAGTTTGTGACCTCTGAATTTTTCCCTGTAGTCTTCAGGGACCATTTCGTAGGCCCGTAAAATGGCCATCTTTACATGGTCATAATCTAAACTCTCCTCTAAAGGAAGAGCAGCAACAGCTTCTTGGGCTTTGCCATAAATTTTGCACTGCAATAGAAGTGGCCACATATCAGACAGCCACCTCAGCGCAGATGCAATGGGCTCAAGTGCATTAAAATAGCTGTGCGCTTCTGTGTCTCTGCATTGAGGGATGAGAGAAACATGCTTACTGATGTCAAATGAGTTATAGGCAGAGTTGGTCGAAGGAGGGGAGGTACCTGCACCCACAGATGCACTCGGTGAGGAAGATGTTCTCTGCTGAGCTTCCAGCTCCAGTTGCCGGAGGCGGACCGCCTTATCAGCCTCGATCTCCATTCTCCTGATCTCCAGCTTTAACTGGGCTCGCCAGCTCTCGGCCTTCTCTTGGGCTTCCATCTGGAGTCGGGCTGGCCTGATCTTAAGCCTACCCTCATCCAGAAAGTCGGTTTTTACTGGAGACAATGGATCATAGCGGGGCAAAGTGAATGGTGTTTTCGGCTCACTAGGCCCTCATTTTGCAGCACCCTCCCTCCCGGCCACAGGTGACTCTGTTTTCAACTTGCTCTTCAAAATTGTCTTAGCAAAAGAGACATTAAAGTGGACAGCTATCTCGACCAGATCACCCTTCCTACATCTGCAGAGGTGCTCAAGCAAAGGGTTTTCCAAGAACCCTCCTAAATCAAAAGAACCCATTAAATACACAAAACAATACCATCCACATCCAGGTCTCCTTTAAAGGAATTAGAGTTCCCGGACGAGCCTCTATTTATGTTGCGACTGGCTTAAGGAAAAAGGAAGTAACATAAAGACCCAGTGTTTTGGGGTAATTGGATGATATTTATTTACAAAAGAAAAAGTAAAATTTTAACAATAAAAGTCAACTACTAAACAACAAAAATCAGTTTGACACAGCTACACTCAAAACAAAGCCAGCCAATTCAAATAAGCCAAGCAAACAAATCCAAGGAGTCACAAAGAGTCACCGTGGCTGCTGAAAAGTTGCAAAACATTCAACCATCTGGCAATTCTGCTTGTTTACTCGCTCCCTCCACATCCATTTCTCTTGTCATCATTTATATAACGTTCTTTACTGGGTTACAAATTCTATTATGTTGTCCCCTGCACTTCCTGTTCTGTATAACAAATGAACATTCTTCTGAGGGGTAAAAGACCTGTTTGTGGTTTTATGTGACATGTCAATGCTAAACATTATGCATCAATGAACTTTCATAATCAATATAATTGATTTTGTTGATGAATCATTAGAGCCCTATTGTCCAAATATGTATGGAATAGAATTTTACAGTCCATCTCCCCAGCCCTCGTCCTCAATCCATACTTCAAGCCACAGGTTTCCACATCGGTTGCACTTAATGTAATAAACTTGTATCTTATATAGTCATATTTTGTCCCTTTTTTGTTTTTAGAAGATGTTTTTGTGTCTTGCATAATTTGAATAAGAGAATATATTATCCTTAAGCATGGAAAAATTGAGAAATTGGGACAGAAAATGTATGTAAAACACACTCAATGAAAACCTTCTATACCAAAATGAAAAACTTTGAACTTAGCTTTACAAGTTCATGTTTTACATAATATTAAATATTCTCTTCGGGATGTTTATGACAATTAACATTTTTAATAGAACATTTTTTTAAACTTAAATTGGACCCCTTCTGAAGACTGACATGCATGGCACCTGAAGATGTCACCATGTCTTCAAAACTCCAACTGGCTTAGAAAATTCCTGCATTTTTATAAGATGCACCAGAAAAAAGCCAGGATAAACTGTTTCTTTATAAAAAAAAAAAAAAAAAAAAAAGATATAGAGACAATTTCATTAGATGTGGGAAATGTGTTTAATTTAATATTCACCGAGAAGTATTATTCAGTCCAGTCACATTTCAACATGCAGCCTGCTGGCAAGCTTCTTATTAAACCCATTATAGCTGACACTCTTCCTCTACTGAGTTCAAAGAAAGCCTACTTTCCTGGAAAGTCAAATCCTCATCGCTCTTAGCACTCTTTTAGATCAAGCATATTTGAACTCCTTTCCCCAGTGGTAATTTAGTCAAGGAAGGTGTAAAGCTGAGGTCTAAACCTGAACTGAAAGACCTGATACCTTTTATATACTGTATGTACAGGCAAAAAGGTTTTTGTCATGTTTCTGTTGAAGATTAATGAGTGTCATTGTGTGTAACTGGTTCTGGCTGGGTCATGGTCCAGACATTAGAGAAAGTTGTTCACTTATTGCAAGGTTTCTCTTTAAAATGTACAAGTGTCTTTCAGCAGGACACCAGTTCTTAAGTGGTTGCCTTTTACACAGACCATTTACTATCACAATTATAGAAAAAACCTCCACTTTGCAGGTAAAAACTCAATATATCTATTATCCTGGTCTGAATGCAAATACGATACACTATATGGAGAAATTTATGTAAATTAAAAAATGTCCCCAATATTCACATACATTTCTTGGATAGATGTGCATGAGTTTGAATTTTTTGAAGAGGTTCAATCCAGTCACCTGATCCATCTGTTTGCAATATTTTCTCTGCTCTCCTCTTCTAACTCATCTTTTTTCCATCTTTTTCCTCACTCCCTCAAATAGCCCAGGGAGAATTTGTAAGCTTTTCTGCTGTTGATTTGTATTAAGAAGCTTTAAAATGCCGTTAAATGGATTTTGATATCAGCATAAATTTAAGAGAAGCATACGCTTTAAATGGCTTTGAAGACACAAGCAAAGCTGCTTTTCAGGATGGATTACATTTTGAGATCATCAGCTTTACTGATATGCATGAGTGGACTTTGACTGAGGATGTGTGAGTTAGAGTTTGTGTGGGCAAGGATTTATGGGATCCTCTAGAGTCCTCCTTACCACATGGAAGCTGTATCTTGACCCATGTCTTTCTAAGAAAGTAGCTGCATGCACAAACACAATCTGACACAACTGTTTCAATGATCAAACCAAGTGTTTAC
This sequence comes from Hirundichthys speculiger, assembly GCA_018398805.1. Classification (NCBI taxonomy): domain Eukaryota; kingdom Metazoa; phylum Chordata; class Actinopteri; order Beloniformes; family Exocoetidae; genus Hirundichthys; species Hirundichthys speculiger. The sequence goes on from JAGFBZ010000953.1 coordinate 2,317,247, forward strand.
AAGCTTTTTCTTTCCTGTATCCTCCTTCCTTGTATCGCCTTTGTGAGGGAATCGTCACATTCTTAATTTATATGATATCAAAAATTTAACAGCACAGCCATTCAGTGCCATTTTCATGCTAAATTAATGCAGGGGCAAAAAGAAAACAAAACATGTTTATTCATGATTTTTTTTTTTTAAACCAATATATTCTACCAAATCTAGAGACATAGGCATGGTCACGATATCTTTGCTAATATGGCATGATGGGGAATGCCCCTGAAGCTAAGTGGCAGCTTTGCAGGTGTTTATAGAGATTACAAACAAGCTTTCATACTTCCAATGCCTTCAAACCACTTTAAAATTGGACTGAGTAATAAAGCTGCTGCTTTTCATATTCAAAATTTTAATATTATATATTATATCTAATAAACAAAGGCCATGGATTATGAAAGAGGTTATTGCTTATTTTGGAGTTAAGTAGAAAGGCTAATGAAAACCATGCCACACTACAGTACCATGGTTATATGGAAGGCTGGCCTGTGTGAATGAAATATTTCAAACGTTAGGATTGTTGCCTGTAACGATGGAGTACATGTCCCAACCAACCTGATTTTATAGAAATATAGGAAATGAGTACAGCTGCTTTAACATCCAAAAAACAGATCCTGGCTCAAAGGAAAGCATGTCACTGGAAAGTCAATTAGTGTCAGAGTTGAAATGGAAACAAACTCCTTCACCCTACTGGGAATGTATACTCAAGCATTAAATAGTAAACTGATCTGTTTTTGCCAGTATAGGATGGAGGCCTGGCCAGCCATACTCATTCACTTTGTGAAAATTCTCTCTTGTAAGTGGTTCTAATACTGGTACTGCCCTGTGGAAGTCAAAGTAAAATCTAGAGGAACCAGACTCTATTAAAGAAAAAAAGAAATACAATGGCTGACCAGACTAGTACAATCAGACTATAAGAGTCAGATATAACCACTGTGATGTCGCTTTCTGGTTAATGTTTTGAACAAATAGAGGGAGATAGAGAGTGATACTTGAAACCTCACTGGAAGATATTTCTTTAGGCAGTATTCTTCATTAAATGATGAAGTAGTGTCAAATTGATTATCAGTACATTGCTTTATTCATTTTCTATGATCAAACTATATAATCATAACAGAGGAAAAGATTGACATAATAGGACCTCCTTTGTAGGGGCCCAGAATTTGTAGGGGCCCAGGTTGCATTAGCTAAGCTTAGCTTAGCCTGTACAGTCACTTGTGTAACAGAAATCTCAGTTAAACTGAAGACTTCACAGCTCAAGTCAACTGTCCACTCAGCTGTGGATGGTTAACTTACAAAATAAACTAGGTTACTTTTCTACTCTTCTGATTTTTGATCAATGTTGCTGCTATAATGGCGCTACAGGGTTTGCAATGCTGCATAGGTAAACAACTCTCATAATATCTCGTCAGGTGCTCCTCATGTTAAAATTTGTTCAAGTTTGTCCAATATTTACAAGTAAAGTCAAAATTAAAGTCATATTTATGCTCAAGTGAACTTCTGTCTAATTTGTGACAAACTGCATGGAAAGAATGACTTTAGTGTATTTTTTATAAGGAGTTTCAGGTTACTTGGCTATTAAGTAATAAGTATGGTTTTGCATTCATTTTGGAAATATATAACAGAAGAGGAAGGAACATTAACAGACTTTGACTCTGTGGCTTCCAGTGGTCTTCTGTTTCTCCACAGCATCTGTTATTTTAAAAAAAGGCCATATTTGACTGATTCATGTGCATATAAAGTAAAGAACTACATTTGAGGTGGAAAAGTGAAGATATTTAGTCGATGCTGTCCCCTAGGATTTCTATCATGGCAGGTTGCTTAGATTGGTTCCAGTCCAGTGCTGCCTGGGCCCATTTAGATAATAAAATGGCCCGCAGTCTTGGGTCTCACACATACAGATGCAAATGTGGTTCATGAGCACACACATTTAGGTATAGATAGGAAAAAGGACAATATTTTCAGAGGCTTAAACTTGCAGCCCCAGGAACACAGTCCACCAGACGCATGCTTGTCTCAAATGAATACTAAGAGTGGATGTAAAATTATTGCAGTAGAGGACAAAAAGGCAGCAATGGTCTTCACCATGTAGTTTAAAACAGCTGCATAGTGTAATTAGCATCCAATATGAGATCTTTCTCATGATGAATGTGTGTGTATGATGGAAAAATAACATAGATTGTAGGATACCTTTCTGAATGGGCAACAGGAATGAGGAGAAAAAAATCACTATACCACTATACATAGTCCATTTACCAAGGTACTGCTTCACCTTTGAAATCTATTAGCACTCAAAAAGCCTAAAAATATATAGAGTTCTTCCTATTCCTTCTCTGGCTAACTAAGGCAGTACTCTGTGGGAGGGTGAAAGGCATCACTGAGTTCTCATGAATCATTTTTCAACTTGTTTGGAGCTGTAAGAGATGACCTTTTCTAGTGTATCTGTGTTTACCTGCCAGCCACAGAGCCCATTGTGCAGTTTATAGGGCATGTAGCTCCTACACACTGTCAAATGAGACTAAGGTCAGACTGAGGCATTTTCTAAACCACTGGGTGTGTGACTGGTATCATGTGTAGCAATGCACAGCAGAAGAACCCCTCTGATTGGTAACTTGCAGACCCTGTACTCGACTCTATAGTCATATCTGGGAGGTAGTGAATGGAATAAAAGTTATTTTCAATTATAAATGTGTTATTTCAATTTAAGTTTAAAATTTTTATTCTTAAATTGCAAACAATGGCAAATTAACCAAATGAGCTAGTATGTGAGATTTTGTGGAAACCAAAAGAAAAAAAACATCACAATTTTAGCACTTAAAAATGTTCTTTCAGTGTTTTTTTTTACTGCATTCAATATTAGTGCACAATCTGTAGGTAACTCAAAACTACTAGATGGATCACCATCAGTCGCACAGTCATTGATGGTCTATACATGATGCAGTCTCCTATGATGGGTTAAAACCCAGATACCATTTTCCCATCACCATTTTCTACATTAAATGATGAAAAGGAATAAAAATGCAGAGGCATAATTGTGGCATGATCATTTTTGCAAGAACGATCTGTTTCAGTATTGGGATTCCCTATCTTCTTTAGAAAAAAGAAATAAGGGCTATGTACCCCAACCAAAGGCGCAAAGAACCATCCAAAATAGATTTCATTTTTATGTCTCTGACTATATTTCTAGGCAAGACTGAAAGTAAAGACTTGAAGCTCTCTTAAGTTTTTCTGAACTTTAATTTCATTGCAATGAAAGAAGTCAGACAGTTGCAGATCATGATGAATGTGCCCCAAAATGAGATTTCACAATGAATTTAAGCATAAGCATAAATACAGAAGGCGCTAGAAAGATCCAGAGTGACACCAGTATCTTATTGATGCATGACAAAGCCCTGGAGGTCGGACAGAAACACCTCACCCCCCCCCCCCCCCCCCCCCCCCCCCCAGGCCAGAGCCTACAACCTGATTATGCACATTTCTCTTCTCTCTTGTCTTGACTTCTTGTCATGAGATATCAAGTCCTGCAACCTGCACTTGTACGGTGACGCACATCTTTGTGACAGCTTGTGTGTGTATATGTGTGTGTGTGCAAGATTTATTTTTCTTTCCCCCCCGATTTTGCATTTAAGTGATGTAATTAAAATAATAACTCTCAATAAACCATCAAACGTGTGCATCCTGCGTAACCACATTAAAATAAAATAAATATAAATAGCAAACATATAAAATAAAATGATACAGAACATAAAATAAGTGGTCCAAGTGGTCTTCTGCTGCAGATTTTTATTCAACATCTCCACAAATAATAATAATATGGTGTTTGCCATTAAATGTTTAGAATTAAAATTCTAGCTTCTAGCATCAGGCAAATTTAAAAGCAAATGGAAAGACCTGAATGGAGGTTAAACATAAACTGATTTATATCGAGCTTTCACATGAGCTAAAAGTCTTCAAGATAGATTAAAAGAAAATTAAGTCTTTTGTGAGATCAGGAAATCACTCTAGACTCTAGAGCCACACAAAAGACATATTCTAGTCTGTTATCCGTTAGCTTATTGTTTAATTATAACAGCTGATTATAATATCAGTACGTCCACATTGCATAAAAAGGTAAAAACTGACTCCGTTTAAACACTGAAATACGCAAACTTCTTTACCACCAAAAAGGACCAGTGAAAGATGTTTTTATCTCCAGCTTGATTACACATTACTACATATACATGTTGCATATTGCAGGTAGCACCACATTTTGTAAAGGTTGACATTCAGAAAACTGACTCATAGAAATTGCAAAGTCAAAACCACTTACCCAAATACACTAGATGTGCCCACTTACTCTTAAACAAAGAAAGCAGAATGTCTGTTAAATAAACCCATAATTCTTTGGTGATTTTGACATTTAGCTGACATTTTGCTAAATGCCTCCACTTGTATCCAATTGAACTCTCAGTGTAATGTTTTCACCAAACCACTTTATGACAACTTCTTATCCTGAAAAGGCAAATAATCACGTAAACAAAACACTTTTAATTATGTAAGCATTAAGGACAACATATATTTTTACTATGTGAAAATAATGAGTAAAAGAGGGCATACTATGAAGGGAAAAAAGATTCTGTGCATATATTTAGCTATCTCAGATGTGGGTAGCAGAAAGCTGGAACAGCAGTTTTCAGAAAAGGGCTATATAATAGTAATTGCAGTATACAAAGTGCTATCGATTTTAGTGAATTGTTAAAAAAGTATAATACATATCGGTATTTATATTTTCAAAACTAAATATAAGAATATATATATTTACAGAGGTGCTTATATGCTTGCTTGTCTTTATTGTAAACTGCACAATATTTATCATTAATTCAAAATCGCCACAATACTGAGTTGATAATTTACTTGTAACTAATTGGTGGCCTTGCCAACATAGCAATCACAAACGAAGGCCAATCTTTATTATTTACTCTTTTTTTTTGAGTTTTGTGTAGCCCTGTGCTTTGTGCATGTATGTATGTAGATATTTTTATATTGTGTGTACACATCCATATGTATGTGTAAATGTGTGTATATGACAGGCACAGTTATGTTAATGATATCCATGACATCCATACTAAGCACAACTTCTTCCCTTTTCTGTCTAGTTTTCTGTCTCATCTCGGTATTTTATTGTTTTTTGTCTGTTTGTCATACTTTTGCATGTCTTAGACCTTAAGTGGAATTGGATAAAGCCGATCAAAACGTGTTTTCCATGTAAACCTCAATTCAGAATTACTATTTCCATGTAAACTCGAAGGTAAATAGTTTAATTCTGAATTATTTAATTCTGAATAATCAATTCCGAATTAAAAAACATCATGTAACCGTGGCCATACAGAGTTGTGTTCAGTTGTGTTCAAAAAGTGGGAAAAGCTCAACATCCCTATAACAGCTTTTATTGCCATGCAGATGCCTTGAGAACACTGCACATTCTATTTCAAATAAAAAAATTAAGAAAAAAATAGTAGCAGTTCAAATAATTTTGTTCCCCCCCCAAAGAAAAGAAGGCCCAGTTAGTGTCTCATTAATCTAGATGTTCAAAAGGGTTTAAAACCTGTCTGTACTTAAGCCTTTCCTCCTAAACACATCTGGCTAGTGTGAATGGCTGTGCATTTTCCTGCGTTTTCATTTGTTTTAAGTGCAAGAAGAAAACTAAAAATATAAGAAAATTAGTCTGTTATGTTGACAGGCTAAGGACTTTAGTGACAAACAGAAATTTTTCATTCTGATAGCGCTGACGTGTTGATTTGGAAAAAAATTATTTTAAGACCAAAAAAGTATTTTTAGCAAACTAGGTGCTTTTACAGATACTATTCACTGCGTTAATATAGACAGTTTTAAAAATGCACTCACTGTTAAGTTCAAACATTAATGATGATCAGAGAAAACTGAAATAGCCTTGAAGGCTTTCTGTTTTTTCCCTTTTCATATGACATTCAGTTTCAGTTTTCACAATGAATTTAAGTAAACTTTTAAACTACTTCATTGTCAGTTATTTTCCTTTAACATTAAACAGTTCATTATTTTAATATTGCTATATTTAGAATGGAATAACAAAAAAAAAAACATCAGAATGGCATTGCTAACTAATGTAAACTAATTGAGATGTCCTTTATCATGTTATCAAGTGCTGCCATAGAGGATTTATATGTCTTCCACTTATGACAAAAGCAAATATATCTCCTTGGTTATGTGCCTGTGTGATTGCATGACAGTCCATTTGTGAATCTGTTTACATTTCTAATTACAGAAACACAGAAATATACAGAGAGAAATACAGAGAGAAATGATGTAAAAGTGGATATGTCCTTCTGTTAAGATGCATACACCTGAAAGATGAACTATGCATTCTCTCATGATTGGATCCACGCTTCAAAGCTCTCCCATTCTTGTCTGAAGAGGATTGTGACAGCACTTTTATTTGGCTCAAAGCTGTAGCTGCTGATATGGGTGAAGTTGGAACACTGGATGTAAGTTTGAGAGGTTTTCAAATTTATTTGAACACTACAATATTTTAAGGTTATATCTTTTTTTTTTTATTTCTGCTTGATTTGCTGTGTTAATCAACTCAACTTGGTTTATTATTGAACATTTTGCTCTCAACAGCAAGAGTCTGGTCATGATGGATCTGAAGAACCGATGCCTGCACAGCAAGAGAACACCTCCCATGAGTTGATATGAAAGAAGTTAAAGGGGTGCTGTGCATTGATGAGTGATCAAGGATAAGGTCACCAGATACAGGGAATTAACAAATATTCTTCTCTCTGAACATCCACTGACCTGGTGGAATGTGCATGCAGAAGAGCGAACAAGTACCTGTGCATACCTGGGACCAGTGTCCTATCTGAGTGTTTTCAACAGCTGGTGATATTGTTGCAGCATAGTTGAGCTGTCCAACTCCACAGTATGTACACCAGCTGCTTTTCCAAGGACTAAAACAGTAACATTGGCTATCCTCTATTTTACTTTGTTTTGTTTTTTTTTTCCTGGATCCATTGTAGGATCTGAACTACTGTTTTTGTAGTTTAATTGTGGTTATTTTTCAACCATTTTGTTGGTGATTATTGTTATTTCATTGCTCAGTTAGACTTTTAGAGGCAGGTTTACAAACTATGTTACTATTAAACTTGAAATAAATAATTCAAGGTTCAATTCAAGTTTAGGTATTTAGTTGTGATCCTTGAAACAAATACCCTTGGATACATACCCTTTAATTGGATCAGACACATAACTTAACCAGTTTGGTGTCCAAAAAAGGTTTCTGCTCTGCTGGTATGTTTATTATAGCTAAAAATCCACTCCAAGGATTATTCATTTAACAACGATCGTTGATCATTTGTGTTACAGCATTGCTTGGGAATGTGGTGTTACAGATCTTGCTGTTAATTTCATGATTTAAAGGATGTATGATATTTTAACAGTGCATCATGTGGAACACTGGTTACCACTAACATACAACTTCTAAAGGCCTTACAGTGCTTCTAAAATCCTGAACAACAAATAAGGTCTTTCAGAGATTTACGTATTTATCTATGTATTGTTTGAATTGTTTGTTAGAGAAATTGGTGGTCCAAATATGAGACAGGTGGTAATAATCAAGAGAGACAAGAAGTGAAGGCTGACAGGGAGGAAAGAAGACACCAGACTTAGGGCTCACTGCATAACTCACTGCATAAATTTGGGCTGTCACAGATAAAAGGTCAATGTGGTAACAGAATTGTGGGGATATCTTTGGTGTTTGGTCAACATTGGCTCTCCTACATCCTACAATATGAGCCATTTGAAAACGGCCATCACACTGGTCTTGTGACCAAAGACTACCTGACGCTGTCAGCAATCCCGCGACTCCATCTGCTTCCTAACTAGTTAAATTCCAACTTGAAATGATGTATTGATTATTGTGACCTAATTCCATTCCAAGAATCCAAAGAATCCAAAGTTCGTCTTTTCGCCCTGACCATGACAGGGAACATGCTCTTTTCCTTTGCCACTTTTTTTTTTAAATCATTTTGGCACATGCAAAGACTACAACAGAGCAGTTTTTTCCAGTTGTTTTTTGTTTACTGTCAGTGCATATTGATTATTCAGTACTATATCTGTCCGCACCTCCACATCAGTAGTAGCTAACGGTTCAAGAGGGCTGATCATCACACAGCATGTGCATGTCATTCTGGACACCGTACCCAAGATTGAGCAAGTGCAAATTGTACAGTGAGAGATGTTTCTTTATGGCAGAAATCGTGGAGTGTATGGGAGCCCTTACTTTAAAGGCTGAGAAGAATTCTGGTCAGGAGGACGGGCAGACTGGCAAGAAAGTTCTAGGGGGCAGCCGTACAAAAGAGACCACTCTTGAGGGCAGCTGAGGGTCCAGTAAGACACAAAATGTTCCGGCACCAAGATAGGTTATGGGATAAGTGTTGTGGCAGATTTTATTTTTTCTGTTTCACCCACGAGAAGACTAAAGGATTCTGAGTAAGACCAATAATAAACTTAAGCCTTTGTGTCTACATTACAGAAGCCACTGACATTTCAAACCACCAGGTGAGCCTGCAATCACGTGTGAGATGATGAATTGTTTTCTCACACCTGACCACAGGCTGAAGGTCTTGTGGACCCTAGATTGTGCAAACTTTGCAAGATCATTGGCTCTGTGTTACACGGGAGAGTAGAATTTTCATATGAGGCCGTGTCTTCCAGTAACATGCTTTCGTTCAACTAATGAAAATTAAATCAATCAGACAACAATCAGATAACACTTGAAGACACTTAGCCAAGCTAATGCTAATTGAGCTTTTGCTTTTTCAGAATCCTCTCACTTTATGGATGTGTCTTTGTCAGCCTGAAAAATTTACTGCTTTTTGGAGTTATTCTGGTGCAAAGCTGCTTAAAAGGTACCAACGACTAAAATGAGATGCCATAATATGGTCATTATAAGGCATGTATTCTGTCCTTTTTTCAAAAGAAGACAATTTCCTGAGCTGTCAATGCTTTCTATTGATCTTTGGTGAACATACCACAGAGCTACAGCACAACAGCTCCCTTTTCAATCATGTTTTTACAGCTCTGTTTAGCACAGATAGTTTTAGAGGTTGGAGTCGGCCACCAAACCCATTACCCAGCCTCTTGCCTCTCTCATCTCAATTTTAGATATTGGTTTCCTAATTCTGGTCAGGATGCCTTCAGCTTAGAGATTACTGCAGACAGAAGTAATGTCATAGAATCTATTTTAACCCATGTCAAAATAACAAAAAAGGTGATTCCTCTCAGTTCCACTGTATCATGTGCCAAGAATAAACAACCTTTTTCTGTTTAGAATAAAGGCTGTTATATCAATCCAGTTCTACAATAAAACATGTAAGAAGTACTTCTGTCCACATGTCCAAAGTACAAAATAAAGGTGCATTTCACTTTTTTAGTTGTTTTGTAGTCCAGTGTTCAGGTGACAATACCAACTTGTTTCCTTATCTTAATCAACAGTGACTGACAGATGAAAAGAGAAGCAAAAATTTAACGGGCAGTTTTGGGTTGGGTGGAAATTATATTATATTATATGAATATAATCACTTAGGCATAGACTCTAATTCACCTAGAATGGATGAGCATAGTCAGTAACTCATACAAGCTCTTTCCAAAAGTCATGAATCATTGAGCAATAGTTGTACATCCATAAAAATATCATGGCATCCCATGAACCTCTGATTCAGTTAGTGCTTAACTTTGGAAGAATTCATGTAGAAACATGAGTCCAGAAGTGACAATAAAACTGATGGATGATGAGTCCCCATCTACCATCTATCAGCATAAAGTGTAATTAGAAAAGCATATGATATTTCTTTTATAGGCATAATAGTGTAATAGCAGCTGTGAAGTCTCATATAGTTAGAATTTAGTAATGACAGTTACTGCAACAATTTATTTCCCTTCTTGGAATAATAAAGTGTCAGTGATTTGCATTGAATTGAATTGAGTAATATAGAATTATGACATAAGAAATTGACATGTAGAGTATAATCATCTGTGATTTTACCCACAACACCCACAATTTTAAACTGCTTTACATTCATTGCCAAGATAAGAATATGAAGATAACTTCAGTCCAACTTAACAAGTTACATACACATAAAAGCCTCTCTAAAGCAGTTATTGCCTTTTGAAAGGTGTTCCTGATGGTGGAGGGAACTGCTTCCTTGGCAGTAAGAAATGTTATAATCAATAAGCATGACTTGGATTCTTTATTTTCAAGCATTTTTTCCTCTCTCCCCTTTTGTTAGGCTTTATTTTTCTCATTTACACAGAAACACAAACCTTTAGAGGCTTATCAGGCCCAATTTCAATTCTGATGAGTGAGGCAGCAAAGGGAGGCTGACAATCATACAAATGCAGAAAAGGCACTTACTGACTTTTGTCTCTTTACAATCTTAGTCTGCTCTGCAAAAACCCTAGGAATGCTCCCACAGACTGGGTGAATGTGGTCCTGGCATGTATTTGTGTATATATGTTTTAAATGGTTTATTACAGAACAGGTCAATGCCCAACATGGTTGGAAAAGATTTTGGGAATGGGGTATTGTAAGACACTGAGTAATGTGAGACACCCCCTGTATCTAAGCAACAGGACGCAGCTGTGGTCATTTGAGTGGCTGATTGTCAAGGCTCATCCTTTTCACCTCGGCCACAAAGAGCCTGACTCCGCTGTGTTGTGGTAAGCATGTGTTTTGTTCAAAAATAGTTTTTTGGGATGTAAAAGTAAATTTTTTGGCTTTCACCATAATCAACTCTGGTGCTAAAAGTAATTGATTCAAGCGGACAAACTCAACTATCGTCTTTTAAAATGATGCGGTGCTAATAGCCAAAGATTGGCCTAAATTCTGCAGTTGTTTTATTAAAAAGTTGTTTTAATAAAAGTTGTTTTAATAAAAAAAAAAAGTGGTGGAGGGTTAAAGTGAGACAATTGCCATGGGAAAAAGTAAGACACTGCTTCACTTTTCCCCTGTAGGAAAAGTAAGACAAAAAATAAGCTTTGTTTTTGCGTTTTAAACAGTATGAAAAATCCATCATGCCAAGGAAATACAACAGGAAGACAACCTGGGGCCAAACATCCCTTGAATAAAAGGAAAGTGCAGCCACTGAGGTCATGGAGAAAAAGAGGTCCTTAAGATGTGTTTCAAAGGAGCGAAATATTGACAAGTCAAGCTTCCTAAGATTTATGAGAAAAAAGCAGCAGGGGGACCTTCTCACTGTGGGCTGGGGTTCAGTGGCCCAGGCAAATAGAATTTTCACTGACCACCCCATGCTTCGCATCATTGACAATCTTAAAGCTCACATATCACTCAGGGCAGTAGAACTCGCCAGGAGCAATGGTATCGTTATGCTCACTCTTACACCTTACACATCCCATCGCAGGCAGCCTCTGGATGTGGCCATGTACGGTCCGTTCAAAGTCCAATACAGCCGAGCTCTTGATAGGTGGATGCGATCGAATCCTGGCAAAACAGTCACCATCTACCAGGCTGCAGGACTTGTGAGTCAAGCCTTCATGACAACCGTGACACCACAAAACGTGACTTCTGGGTTTAGGTCCACTGGGATTTTCCCATACAATCGTGACATTTTCCCCGATGAAGCGTTTGCACCATCCGTTCCATCAGACCGGCCAAACCCTGAGCTACAGCCTGCCACCGGAGATGCTCCACCTCTGGGAGAAGTTATTGAAGGCCTGCACCCTGCAGATGATCCGCCTGAAGATGAACCTCCCGCTGCAGATAACGCAGCCTCCTGTACGAATTTGCTGCGCAGGTTGACACAGATGTGGGACAAATAACTAGCCAACCTGAATATGTCCACAGGAAATCATCGCACTTCCAAAGTTCACCCCCAGAAAACACACCAGACGGAGGCACGTGAAGATCGCTATCCTCACTGACACTCCTGAGAAGTAGGCCCTCGAAAGGGCTTTAGAAGAAAGATGGAGGAGACTGCAGAGAAAGTGCAAAAGAGGGGAGAAAAAGGTGAGCCGATCCAGAGTTTTTGAAAAGAGACGAAAGAGACTGACGAGGAAGTGCAAAAGAAGGGCTAAAAATCGGGGCCAATCCCGAGGACTCGCTATGGAGTGATGGGGGTAGTAATCTGAGTTTCCCCTACTGTGGAAGTGGTTCTTTTCTCTAATTTGAATGGTGAATAAAACATATTTTGAATGATACTTTGCTGTATTTGTGTTTGTTCAGTCACATCCAGAGTGGTGGGAAAAAAGTAAGTGGATCCTTTTACCCCATGATCACATTTTCACCGTCTTTAGTCTGGCAAACATTCTGATCGTTTCCGTTCTTAGGAAACATCCTAAATTAAAGAAAAATGTGTTAATTTTATAGACACATCAATTTAGCTTGCTTAGAGGGGGGGGGGAAGTAAAAACCATCTCACAATACCTCATTCTCCCCTATGTGCAAATATATGTGTTCATTGTTTCTGTGCATTTGCTCTAGATTGTACAAAAAGGTTAACAAAATTGCAAAATTTCTCTGTACAGTGGAAATTCCTAGTTGTGGAGAATGTTTAGTCCCACTGTCCTGCTGGAGTTGTGCAACCAAAAATTATTGTAATTGCAGATTATGGATTTAGAGTAAGCTTTCCACCATTAGATAAGGAGTTGCCATTAAAAGGCTTTGACGCATGAGTGTCTGAAGTTGACGTTTTGCAGCTCCAGTAAAACTGGTATTATCAGTGGATTTGCTCACATTCAGCTATAACATACAAAAATGCAGCATCTGCCAAAAGCAAGTAGTCATGAAAGCACAGGCTCCACAATGATGAGAGAGCAAAAAGCCCATTATGGAAGACAATATTAGCTCTGTTTTGACAGCACATACAACGGACTGAAAAAGTGATGTCCAAAGTAAAAGAAAAGGACAAAAATAGTTTCCTGCAGCAGCTGGACTTGGCTCTCTTACGTAAAAGCTAGAGGTTTTAGAGCCACCATCACCTAGCTCCTAATTAGTTCTTAAGTTTTTATATAATGTATATCTCCGAATACACTCATGAGATGAAAGTCATTTCAGGTGTGAAAAAAAAGAAAAGAAAGATGCACGATCCAAGCTTGACTCTTCTACTTACAAAATGAAATGCAAAACATAAAAATTGATACATAAGCAAAAAGGGTGACACTGTATTGTACTTTATATTGTATAAATATCGTAATTATGGTTTTATGGAAATGTAATATTATAACCCCCTAACTGAAATTATAATGCTACAGTGATCCCTTGCCAATTCGTGTTTTAAGTTCCGCTGTTTTAGTTATTCACAGATTTTTATGAAATATATAATATAATAAAAAATCAATGATAATCAATAATAAAAAAATCATTGTTTGTGTTGCCTGACATCTGAGCTGAAGATGTAACACTGAGAAGTAGCACAGGTGAACTTTCTCAGTTGGCAACATGGACAGAAACTCTGAGCCAGCATTTCAAAATTCAGCATGATGGTGATGCACAGTAACATGGTCAAGGATTATAACAAAGTGTATGAGATAGTTATCATCTCAAAAACTGTGAGGTTTACACAACCTTGTCACTTTGATTGGGGCCACCCAACACTGAAAGGACATGATTCAGAGTGTGCTTCAGATTGATAGAGTACTACGACATCACAGACTCAGATCAGAATAGAGTTTTCTAGCGCTCTCAACTTTTCTCAACCTAGTTTCTTTCTTGATTTATTTCACTTCCTGTGGAGGGAAGGAGGGAGGGAAGCTGGGTCATGCCACTGCCTTAAGTGTTAGAGACCTGAAAATGTTCCTTGACAGGATCATCACTTGTGGATCCCTCAGTGCTGATCTTTCCCCTTGTTGAAACGATGGAAACATAGCCTGAAATCTCTCGTGAGGTTCACCACGTCTACATTCTTTTGTTCATTTTGTCCTTCCTTTCACAACAAATAAGTCCCTTCCATCTTCTCTGCAGTGAAAGATCACATAGGCCCCTTAACCCACATCATGTCAGCCATGAAGGGATAGATGTGTAGCTTCTTTGCTTTGGATATATGTGATGTACACTCATACCAGTGGTACATTACGGGTGTTTGAAAGTAGAAAATTATGAAAAAAAAAAAAAAAAACAAATAGACAAGCATTTGACAACTAATACGGTTACATGGCGACACGTCAGAAACAAGCATTTCAGACAGGCAGAGCCTCTCGGGTGTAAAGATAGGTAGAGGTTCATAAAAATTGTGGAACAATTTCGGAAAAAGTTTCTGAACATGAAATTGCAAAGACTTTTAAGATCTAACCATCTACAGTACATAATATCATCAAAAGATAGTTGAGAATCAGGATATGTGACGAGGAAGAGTCAAGGCTGAAGGTCAAAACTGGATGTGTATGATCTTTGGGCTGTCAGGTGGCACTGCATTAAAAACAGGCATGATTCTCTACCGGACATAAATTCACTGGGCTCAGGAACACTTCCAGAAATCACTGTCTGTTAAAGCTGTATCATGTAAAGAAGAAGCCAAATGTAAATATGATCCAGGAATGTCACCATCTTCTCTGGGTCAAATTCCATCTATAAAGTTGTTTGATGCAAAATTTAAAGCTGTTATGTCATCTGACGCATAATAATTTGAAATTATTTTTTGGAAACCATGGATGCTGTAAACTTTTGAGCAGCTGAAATCCTGCATCAGACAAGAATGCAGTGTTTCCCCAACAATTATATGAGGCGGGTATTGTGCCCATCTCAATGCCCCCAACCCCCAAAAGCATCTTAGTTGGAGTGCCAGTAGCAAGAAAAATATTAATAAGGCCAGAGAACATATTATTTTATCTGTACTTACTGTCAGAGGAGGAGGTGATGCATAACTCAACTGTCGAGCACAAAAATAATGAGGTTACCCAAGTCTATGTCTGCGGTCATCTGTGCTCATTACAACACCAGTTTTAAAAACAAAAGTGATCTGCATCTCATTGTCTCAGCTTAGTGTCTGAAAAAATCTTCATCATTTCGCCACTCTAATCACAGATCATCATCATGATCACTGGATATGAACGCACGAGCGAAAACAGACTGAAAACTCCACTGGAAACAACCTGCTGCAGATTGATCACATGTCTTTCCTAGATTCTGTGTTATGTGTTCTTTATAGTAAAATATTTGTCCAAATTTAGAGATTTAATTCACTATTTTATGCATTTTTGTTTGTTGATTGATATATTCCAGGGTATTATATATAACATTTCAGAGTGATTTAAAAAGGTTAAGTAATGTATTGAAATATCAAAAACAATGAAAGCAGGACTAAAATATAACTAAAGCAAAAGTTAATAAAATACAATATAGTGTACTGGCCACGCAGAACCATTCAACTATCCAGCAAGTTAAACACCCCCGTAAAAGACTCGAGGACACCCAGTCAAAGTTAAGAGCCTTTATAGAATGATGTGAAACTGAAATACAGATATATTGCACACATATGAATAAAAAAAAATATTTGTTTTCACATTAATACACTGAAAAGTATAAATTCCAGGTAAGCAGTAAAAAAGCTGAACAAACTGTAATCTAGAACTGTATGGTTATGCAGTGTGCCTTTAATTGAATCAGTTTTATGGTGTTCAAAAGTTTCTTCTCTGCAACCAAAAAAATAAATAAATAACAGTTAAGGGAAATGGAAAGTATTGTGCATTCAGCAGTTTGATTGGGAGTGGGGGTGGGGGGGGGGGTAGTAGTTGGAGATACAGTATTGCATGCTGAGACAAAGCAGGACAGGTTAAAATCATTTGAAAAAATTATGTACACAATTCAAAAAGCCCTGGTGGTTTTTTTTTTTTTTAAGTGCACAATTTACCTGCCAAGGATTCTGCGGTAATGTTGACCACCTGGGATATAAATATGACCTGTGGAGTGTACTTGTTGACACCCAACTTCTATTTTTTATTGTCCCGCTGGCTGTTCTGGCATAGTCAGCTTGTCATTATTCAAAGGCCGTGCCAACAGCACCACCCTTTTGAAATATGAAGTTTTTCATAAAGTCCCAATAGGAAGCTCATTTTAAATTGTGGTTCTGAATTCAAAGTGAACAGGAAAAGAAAAGAGTCCACAACCTAAATACCTCAGCCAAAATCACCCACTATTGTCATAATATGTCAGCAGAAAGGAAAGATAAAGAATTTCCATATCTGGAAAGACACCAAAATCATTATAATCACATAAACACTGTTGTTTTCTGTCAGGTAGCGTTTATGGAATGATGAGAACTGCAAACCAACACGCAGCAGCTCCTCCTGTAATCAGTGGAAGTTTTTCTTTACTGTGACTTTGGAATTTACTTGTAAAATAAAATTTGTCACAGATATGGCAGATTCAGTTTTTATTCATCTTCAGTTAACTTTTGCTTTTTTCTCTCAGCATTCACTTACTTGCTCTGTTTGTGCTACTACTCATAAAGCAATTGAAGGATTTTAAGTACTTTGGGTCAACAGTTCAGAGGAACGGAGAATGTGGATAAGAGGCAAAAAAAAAAAAACTGTGTACAAGCAGGTTGGAATGAGTGGAGAAAAAGGTGTGACGTGTGATTAAAGAGTTTCAGCAATATTGAAAGGAGAGGTGTGCAAGACGATGATGAGACCTGCAGTGTTGTCTGGTTTAGAGAGAGATTTCTTCAGCAGTGACAAGGATGGATAGGATCAGGAAGGAGTACATCAGACAAACATTGCATGTTAGATGTTTTGGAGAGAAAGTCAGAGAGACCAGACTGAGATGGTTTGGAAATGTACAGAGGAGGGACAGTGAATATATCTGTTGAAGGATTATGAGGTCTTAACGGCCAGCCACGAGGCTTAGAGGAAGACCAAAGAGAAGATTTATGGATGTAATGAAAGAGGACATGAAGTTAGTTGGTGTGAGAGTTAGATGGAAGCAGATTATTTGCTGCAGTGAACCCTGAAGGGAAAAGCTGAAAGGAAAAGGATATACATATATACATAAGGAGGAGACAACACCAACACCTGGGTTGGGGCAAGGGTAGAGTTTATAGATATATGGACAGACTGACACACACACATATACACATCTATGTGTGTGTGTGTGTTGCATTTAAGACTCTTTACGTACTGGATCACTTCCGATAAAGAAAGCGACAAGCCAAAACAAGCAAGACAGATCATTTATTTTACATTAGCTTTTTGCCTTCAAACAACTGTGGTGTATCACTATGATGGTGTGGAGTGTGAATCACATTGACCCAAATCAAAGAAGCTACACATCTATTCCTTCATGGCTGACGTGGATAAAGCGCAGAGAAGATGGAAGGCAGAAAAGAGGAAGGACAAAACAGGGAAGAATGTTGATGTGCTGAACCTCATAATACATTTTGGGCTAGGTTCCAGTCATTTTTCGACAAGGTAAGGAAAAAGGCACAGGTCGGCAAAGCCCCAGATGAATGTGAGTGCTGCCACCTTGCATGTCATGTTTCATGGTACTCAGGTAGCCTCCATTCTACTCTGATATAATACCATCACAACATATTTTCACACATAAATGCATAAATGTTAGTACAGCTGTTTTATGTCCTTGTTAAACAGCCTTTTTTGTAAATGTATGTTACCTATGTCTTACTTGAATGTGACAGGCTCCCTCCTTTTTCATACCAGTACTGTACCCCCCCCCCCCACCCCACCCCACCCCCCCACTCCTCCCAAATCTTTACCAGGGAAGCTGGCACTGTGTCCACATGCATAATAATTAGTTCCAACCATGCATGAAACTACACTGAGGGGGATTGGGACAGTAGCCATGCTTGTCAGTGATAGACAAAGAATGGGTTCCCATTAAAGAAATGAGCTTTGGCTCACACACACACATATGCACACACACACACCACAGAAAAAAAAGATTCTGGTTCTATGTATTAGTGTGTCAGCACAATGTCACTGTCTTTGCTATTTTTCTTAAACATGACTTTCCACTTGACCTCCCCAGCTTTCTGAATCAAGATCATGAAAAAAAAAAAAAACATGTTGCACTTTGAAGGACTTGTGGCACAAGATAACCTTGGACAGGATTCTCTGAAGAGACACTTTATGTGAAGATGTGCTTTGAGGTGCACGAGCACAAGAATACCTGCAACCTTTCCCCATCTGTTGATTTTAATAGAGCTCTCTGAGTGCATGTTGGTGCAAAGGCTGCTTTATAAACATATTGCGAAAGGGGAGGTGAAAATGCCTTTTTTAATTATACAAGATTAAGTGAAGAAAACTAATACAGAGATTTATTGAACTCTTTCATCGTACCTAAATCATGTTTTCAGAACATGCATCAAATTTGGATTCTTTCAATTTTGGGTGAAAGGAAAGCTGGTGATGCTGAAAACAAAACTGCAGACATAGACAATGTTGTCCCTTCTCCCAATTCCACAATGTTGGCATGATATCTAAAGAATTCACTGGGGAGGCATTAGATTATGCTATGATGTAAGAACAGTGCAGCAAAAATGATTATTCTATGGTGTACTAGTCTTTAGATAAGGAAATGAGATATCTGATGAGATGATTAATGTCACTTTGACACCATTGCAAAAAGCTGCTGCAGTTAACAACACTGAGTGATGTATGTAAGCCAGTGTGGAAGTTTGAAGATCTCCTGGCGACCATGATGTGACTTTTTCCTCTTCTTTCCTTTTGGACTCGCTGTGCCGTTCTGAGTGTGTTAGGTCATGAAAGAAGCAGCTCCAAGCCAACTTTTAAATGCAAAAAGATATTTATTTACAAGAGAAAGAGGCTTTAATACAGTCTGAGATCTTCTGAGCCAATCATGAAGAAAATCAAAGCTCGTATAAATGAGAGAAAGCTTTTATAACCATAGCCAGGTCTAATTTCGGTCACACTTGGAATCAATCGAAGCTTCTCCTGACAGTTTCTCGGCATGTTTTTCTTTTAGACAATAAACAGCTGGAATTTTTGATAACAACACAGGATGTACTCCCTTACTAATCACGGATCTTCCATATTTGTAGAGTGTCCTTCGGCACATAGACAAACGAAACTCAACTGAACTTATGAATATCCACAAAGGCCTTGCAGCTGTTTAGGAGTCGTAGTTGAACTTTATATAAAAAGGTAAATATCATGTAAATATCATATTGTTCAAAAAGAGTTAGAAAAGAACAAATTGGCTACTTTAACCACACTTTCTGTTTATGATGATGTACTTGATCAAGCAAAAACTTGGAAGCTGAAGTGTAAAATTTAACTACAACCTAGATTTATCTGGGTATTTTCAAAGTATTCACGATATTCACGGTATTTTCCAACTAAATCTCCAAGAGATGTGTATTAAACACAATTTAATATTGTGTTTTTCATTTGCTGCTGCTACACTACAATTTACCAGTTTGGGTACACATACCTACCTACCTACCTACCTACCTACCTACCTATCTATCTATCTATCTATCCATCCATCACTATCACAACACAAACCTCCACACATTCATGTATATGCACCACAGTGCACAACACAAACACACACATACCACACCACATCATCACTCTCTATCTTATGTCTGAAGGCCAGCTGGGTAAAGGAAGAAAAGAGACGGTAGATAGGAAAAAGTTGGCAATATTATATAGGACATAATATATTAATAGTAGTTATTCATTAGCTGGAGAACTGAGATTTCAATGTACTTATATTATGACTGATTCATTGTCAGTACATGCACTACAGAGATGACCATATAAGTAAGTGTAGGCTGCAACACTGAGGTGGTCAGAGGGTGAGACCACAGGTCAGTATGTAACTCTGGAAGCTCTGGCGTGCAGAAATATACAAAAAAAAAACAGAGAAAAGTATTCTCTTAGTTATTATTTTCTTATAGCTGCGGCTTAGCTATTCTTGAACTACTTTTGTTTACTCCTTGTAGTCTCCACATTGACACATTTTAGTCATTTTTAAGCTCTTTTCATGGCTACATTTCTACTTTGAATCTATAACCATTTTCCAGCTATTTTTGCTCTCCTGGACCCACTGGTTTTTATACTTCACCCTTTAAAAAGTAAAAATTAGAGCTTTGGATGGAGCCAGGCTTGCTGCTATCCTCCACACACCTCTGCTGCATGTTGCACTGAGGGAATAGACACTTGACCGTAGCCCTGAATAAAGCTGCATCATTAATAATTTCATGTTTAAGTAACATAAAGGTTGTTGATGTGTATTTTCCTTGATGGTTTAGGACCCTCTCCCCCTTTCTCTTTTATATACACACACACACCTCCCCACCCTCCAAAGACTTAAAAAAAAAAAAAAAAAAAAAAAAAAAAAAAAAAACAGCAGGTCCTTTGCATATCCCATCATGACCCATGGTATTTTGAGTCCTTTTGTTCACTGTGTCTGGAATGATGAATAAAAGAACTTCAAATCAGAAAAAAAATTGATTTTATGCAAAAGTTCTGCTTGTTATTGCCAAATGTTGCCTTTGTGCTTCATCAGTTATTCTGATCTTCCCACGCTTTTCTTACCATCTCACAATCTTTTAGATGATCGTAGTCTCACACTGATTGTAGATGGGATTAAAAAAAATGTCTATTATT
Source organism: Hirundichthys speculiger (assembly GCA_018398805.1). Taxonomy (NCBI): domain Eukaryota; kingdom Metazoa; phylum Chordata; class Actinopteri; order Beloniformes; family Exocoetidae; genus Hirundichthys; species Hirundichthys speculiger. The sequence goes on from JAGFBZ010000953.1 coordinate 2,337,896, forward strand.
TTCACATTTGAAAGCTTTGTGAATAATGCTTCAATTTGTCTGAGAAGCTACAAGAATGTGAGAAGTTCAGTAATGTAACAGAAGGATATTAAGTGAGGAACAACAGAGAGAATAAAAAAATAAAAACTAGAAGTGGCAGGTAATAATGAGTGAGTTTCAAGATAAATTTCTGATCCACCAAACAATATTTTGTCACATTTACAGCAGAAAACATATCCTGTATATAAATGAGCTGGAAGTTGCCATTTAAAAATTTTATGGAGCCCCTCACCTGCCTGAGGAACCAATGTAGAAATTGTTTTCTGTCAGACAGCTACTCATTTTAAATGCTGGGTTTGTAAATGGTGACAGATGTTACACTTGATTTACTTTTTACACTGTGTTCTTTAATGGAAGTGGGTTGATTGTCGCACAAATGCATTATTTTCTTAACAGAAAGAAATGCATGGGTTACTCTCTAAAATGATATGTGGAATTGTTGTCTCTGCTGAAGAAAATGCTGTGAGAAAATGCAATTTTCTGCACTTTAAAATCAGGGGTTTTAGCTCAAGTGTGATTAAGAATTCTTTATGGCTCTTTGCGCTGTTGACAGTTCGCCCAGGTGTCCCAAATTCATATACCTGTCGACGCATACATGCTGCATTATACAGTTTATTTAGCTGGAGTCAAGTGGAGAGGGGTAGGGAGTGATCCAGTAATTTAATTTATTTGTAAGAACACATCAGAAAATGGGACCAAATCCAACAAGCACAAAGTAGACCGTTGGAAAGAAGTCAGGGAACCATCCTACTCAGCTCATGAGGGCTAGTTCTCACCAGCACAGAGTACTTGTGCTTGTCTTTTATGTTGTAATAGGTTATATAACGGTGGATATGTAATGTATCAAAAAAGAGTCCAATAATCCAGTCTCTGATCAAATTCACAGTGCTGAGGATATTGCTGCTACGAACCACTTTGCAAGACTTAAAAAATGATTTATGGCTATGTTGCTATATCACTACTCAATGTTCTAGTTATTCACTGAAAAAAAGAAACCAAACTAATTTCATAAATATTACTATTTTTCTGGTAGAATTGAAATATTATTACTCTTCTTTTTTATTTAGGGACACAATTGGAATCAGGGATCATCTGACCAGCCAAACCATTCCCATACCAGTCTGTATGTGGCTGTTCCTTCTGCAGGTGCTTCGTTAACATCTTCCTCCTTCTTGCCATCTTCTTTTCCTGAGCATCCCCCAGAGGTCAGGGAGCTGTTTCAGGCCTGGCCAAAGGTGTGCTCTGGAACTCTAGGCAAGACCACAGTAGAGGAACACAGGATCTTCACATCTGACGAGGTACCGGTCCGCCGTAAGGCGTACAGGGTGTCACTCTTCAGGCGTCAGATTATTGCAGACCAGGTGGAGCAGATGTTCAGGGATGGCATCCTGGAACCATCACAATCGGCTTGTGGGGTTCCAGTGGTCTTGGTCAAGAAACCAGATGGCTCCCTTCGGTTCTGCGTGGACTTTCGACGTCTTAACGCCAAGACACATCCAGATGCCTATCCCATGCCTCTTATTCATGAGATCCTTGAGTCCATGCACAGGTGCAGTAGTCTTGAGCACCCTTGACATGAAGTCGGGATATTGGCAGGTAGACCATGTCTTCAGACAGTAAGGCCAAGACTGTGGTGATAACACCCGCAGGGCTTTATCACTTTAGATGCATGCCATTTGGTCTCAAGAATGCTGGAGCCACATTCCAACGGCTGATGGAGATCCTTGGTGAGCTGAGAGTGAAAACATGTGTGTGCACATCAACTTCTCAGCTTTCCAAACCTTCTCATATCTAAGCCAGTAAGGAGAGCAGTTGAGTTAAGGATTTGAACAACAAGGTGCCATCATGGCCGTAGGTGAATAGATCCTCTGGCATTTGAAACCTCCAGGCACCCTTTTGACTTTACATCTTTGCCTCTTGTATATTTACCAGTTCATTGGCATTTAATGTTCCTGGTTGTTGCTTTTTTTGATTTTTATTTATTTTTTAACTGGAACACTGCTGGCTGCATAACAAAATGTCCCTCAGGGATAATAAAGTTCAGAGAGACAGAGAGAGAGAGAGTAATGGGACCAAAATTGTGAGAAGGATGTTTTTATTTATATTTATTTATCAGCTCAGTATACAGGAATCCCTGATTGCCCTGGTTGTTGACCCAAATTTATTGGTTTTCCAAGACACTGTCCTGTAACAAACAAAACCTTGGTCAAAGTTTCTATGGCTGTATCTCTCTTGTTGCTTTTTCTTTTTTTGTCAGCAGCAAGCCCCTCTGGTTAGTGATTGTGGTTTTCTTCAGTCAGCATTGGCCATTAAGAGCCAACAACTATACTTGGCTATCTGTCCATAGGACGTTGTGCCTGAGGCCTTTCTCAAATGCAGTTTTATGAACATCAGTCATGCTTCCACATTCTTTTTATGTGAAACTGTAGAACACTGAGCCCCAAATTGTTTGTAAATGGTTTCAAGATTGATGGGCAGCAATAGCTGCTTCTCTAAGACCACTGCTTATGTCTTTACCTTTTTGGCATAATGTTAACACACATACAGTATGAAAGCTCCAGACCATCTGAAATCAACTAAGCACTTAGCTGCAACTTACCTTGTTAAAACATATGGAAGCAGTAAGGGGGGGGGGGGGGGGGGGGGGGGGGGGGTGTACTTGCCACATAATTTTTCTGTCTTTTAGGTTTAATTTTTGTTAAATAATGGCATCGTGAAAAAAAAAAAGACTACAAAATCTGGCTGACATCACTTGACAAACAGTAAATAAAAAACCTATTAACAATGTGCAAAGCAATAACATTAAAATCTTTCTGTGAGTACACTTTTAGCCTCACACAAACAGCCTCACAATGGAGATGTGTGAGATTGTTCCTGGCGCGTGGTGGCTGCAGAAATATACACATTTTCTCCTGGCTCAGCGACTGAACAAACTGCTATGTCTCATTCCACTGGTCAGATAAATCCCTTCAGTATGTTTCCAACCAGTCTGATCTACATGGACTTATAGGGGACCATTACTCAGTCAGGTCAGTGGACCAGAGTCAAGGCTTGTTGCCCAGCACTCAGTTGACTGAATCTGTAAAAGATGAATAGATTTCGCTCCAAAGGAACTGACTATAATTCAATAAGTAAGAATAATTCATTTTTTGAGCTGCAAGAGTGAAAGAAAAATGCTTTTTCTATCGGTTATCAAGTCATGAAGTCCATAAGTCCATTTTGAACAACCTAACACACCATCTCATTCTTCATCATACAAGGCTTTGCCTCATTGCCAGATATGTGGCCCATTATGACAGGGAAGTGATTTTTCATCACCAAAGGGGAAAAAAAAGAATAGAAAAAGACTACCAGTGATCTCCTTTGATTTTAGGCTTAAGTTAACAGACATAATTTCTAACACTGCTACGGTTATCTTGGTTGGTTTCGTAGGGTGAATTCCAATTCCTCCCTTAACTTTCAATCTCAACCCTCGCCCTGAACCCTCAACTTTTGGCCCTCAATCTTAACCCTCGAAAGTAAGTGTAAGGGCTATCTTGTGACTTAGAAATGGGACACCCCTTGAGTGCAGTTACGTCTTCAGACTGAAATGTATCAGAGCCCGTGTTGTCTCTGTATTCTGTGAAATGACACAGGGATAACATTGAAAAGAGCGCTTTTCCAAATAATATTAGCAAATAACACAATAGAGGATACATTATTCAGTCCTCCGTCGCTACACAACAAGGTATACAAGTAACGTGAAGCCAGCCGGGACCGCCGGGGCCTGGATCGCCGGGATCGCTGGGCCGGGGCCGCCGGGCCAGCAGCAAACATCGTAAAGTAAAAAAATAAATGTTACGCAACAACGATGTTAACCCATGAAAAAAGTCTCAAACAAAGACAATAAGATGGTTTCGTAACATTTCGGAACATCTTTAAGAACTACGAAGATAGCTAGCCTTTTTGTCGCTATCCTTTTTGAATATGTCTTGGCTAAATTACCCAGTGCCTTCTGGGTAGCCCTTACTTCCAAGGGTGGTGCTGGAGAATCTCAATTTTGAGGGTGATACGGCCCTCAAACTCGTCCCTCAATTCGACGTTCTTAGAATCGGGACAGGACTTGCATTTAGCGGGAGCGTGCATTTTTGAGATTGAGGGTTGAGATTGAGGTTAAGGGAGGAATTGGAATTCACCCAAAAGTTGTTTGACTGAATGATGACTGGGAAATAAAAATCCAACTTGTAAAAGTGATGCAATGTAAACAAAAAAGAAAGTTAAATCTTCCTAAATATGTGATTTCATAAAGAGCGACAACATTAACACTTTCTGTTAGCCAGCTGGTCTCCGTGACTTAGGTTTTCTGACAGCATCATCAAAACTGACAATAATATGCTGGAAATAATATGCATTCATTTGTATATTTTTCTAGCAGTAAAAACATGAATGTTTTTATGGATCCTTGCTCTTTTGGCACACAGACAGTTGTAACTATTCTCGACTGCAGCTGATAGAAACCCAATGGCATTTTGGCTGGCGATGGTAACTGACAAAAGCCATCTGGCTTACCTCCACTCTGGATGTTAAATGACAGATGAAATATGGTCTTGGAGACTGCCAGTGGCCAAAGTTGGCCAGTAGTGCTTAACATTTGGGGCTTTGTGAATGATTAAGTTATGAATTTGGACTTAATTTGATCGACCAAAGTGCCAAGAACAAGATAATGTCATAAGATATTGTTATCTTTTTGAGAAATATTATGTCTCTTTTCCATTACTTGATTCAGTTTTGAGTGACAAGTGTCCATCTCACTCCCAGGGAGACAAGCCAGCTATGATGAATGAAACCACTGTAGTACCTGGGAACTAGACCGAAGAAGGGATGTATTGGCGGGTTTGGACGACCCCCTCCACGATCTGGTTCCGAGGCAAGGGCTTGATTGATGGGTGCTTGTACCTCACAGGTTATGTTACTCAGGAAGCAGGAAGGACGGAGGATCATCTAGGGGGTCTTGGAGTTTTCATCAGATGAGTAGAGGCAGGAAAGAGCATCAGGTTTTCCATTTCCAAAGCCAGGACAATATGAGACTGCAAGTTAAAGCGGTTGAAAAACAAGGCCTACGCAGCTTGGTGGGAATTAAGCCTTTTGGCAGACTGAAAAGGTGAAAGATTCTTATGATCTGTACACACAACAAATAGCCAGTGTCCCCATTCTGCTGATGTCAACTTGATGGCTAAAAGTTCTCAGTTTCCACGTCATAATTGCGTTTGGCCGGGGAAAGTCTACAAGAAAGGAGGGCAAAAGGATGAAGTTTAGCCTGCTCACCGACTCTCTGGGAAAGATAAACCCCTGTTTCCACCTCAGATGCATCCACTTCAACTATGAACTGATGTGACAAACCAGGCTGGATCAGGACCAGGGGCGGAGCTATGGGTGGGCCTGGATGTGCACAGGCCCACCCACATTGACAGATTGCCCACCCAATGAGATTCATTAATTTTTTTTTAAAATGTCTTTTTTTAAAAAATATAATTTGCTTTAAAAGTTTCATTATGTTTCTTATTTTCTTGAACATTTAGAATTTATATAGCCTACACAAAGAATAAAAACAAACTTCATGTGATTGACTGATGTCTCGTGACATTTCAGTTCAACAGCGATCAGAAGGCGGGTTATCGTGCTACTGAAGCAGGTGGATATAGCTGTTAAACAATGGCTAAACGTTATCTTGAGCCACTTTTTCAAAAACCACGTCTACGACTGAAGAAAATTCTGACCAGCTGTTGCTCCAAGAGGTTGGTCACCATGAGCCGCTTATTGACTCAGAGAATGAGGGAAAAACTCCTCACCGCCATCCCAGGAGAGTCATGCTAGCTGCCTCTCGTGAGCGCAAGCTGCCTCCAAAGTTTCACTTCATTGTTGTCACCACAAATGGGGAAAACATCGCCAACAAAGGTAGCAATGATTTAAAGCTCTGTGGAACTGTATTCTGGACAGGCAGATATCAGAGTTAAACCGACGATTTAAAGAGGACACATACGAATTCATGAGAGATCGGCCTCTTTTGCCCCTGGATCTGCCACTTTTGGAACAAGGATTTTAAAGGCTCCGTGTGACTTGTTGGGATTGAAATAGCTGATGCCGAAACATACTGTGTTCACAACACATCAGAAGGAAAACGGATCGGGACAACTTCCCAACACTGATGGAAATACTGGACAGCTGCCCTTCGGACATTTTTCCTAATATGACAGTGTGTTGAGGGCCATCATAACGCTCCCTTTAACCTCCTGCAGCGTCGAAGGCTTTTCTCCGCAAAACAGGATCCAGACGCGCCTGAGGTCATCCATGCTAACTGGACACCTCAAAAACTTGAACTTTTGTCATTTGAAAAAGAATGATTGACAGTTCGGATTATGATGACATAATCAACGTGTTTAACAAAGCCCAGAAGACTCCGCCTGGTGTAAAAAGTGCCCGTAAGACAGTGTTTTTATTTTTGTGTATTCTGGCCCGCCGTGGCATGTTATGACTGTGGTTGTGTAAGGAAAGACCAAATTCAAACTTACTCAATTTGTCTAAACCTTTCATGTCAATAGCTGTGCGTTTTCGGGATGTGCGCACTGACTGTCCAAGGTGCTAAACTGGAGCAGAGCTGCTCTCTGTCACCCAAGTACAGAAGTGTGACGTTTTGTGCGTTTTGTGATTATTGAGGCAAACAGAGAAAAACATGTCTCTTGTTCAATAGCAGCAAAACAATAAAGCTCCAACAAGTGCCTACATAAACGCGATCTCTTTCGTTCTCTCCCTCTTTTTGAATTGCAGACGTCCAATTGTATGGGTTTCTATATCCTCTCATATGTATAGTTATTCTTTTTATCATAGGCTAATTTTACAGTGGCCCGAAAATTTTTATATATCATAAAACATTTACACACACAGCTCATATCAGCTTTGAAAATAATCAGGCCCATCCTGATTTTTCCAGGCCTACCCACTGGCCACGTTCTGGCTCCGCCACTGATCAGGACTGGTGCCAAAGTTAACTTTTCTTAAGAGTGATGAAGACTTTTCTGGGTTCATCTTCATCTGCACACTCTCAAAGATGTATCCTAGGAAAGTAACTGAAGGGAAATGAAGCTTGCATTTTTCAGCCTTTTGCATTTTTCAGCCTTGACAAATAACTTGTTCTCCAAATGTAGTTGCAATACCTGACGAACATGCCGCTGATGCTCCTCGACATTGTCTGAGTCAATTAGGATGCCAAATACCTGAAAAATAATGCAGTGGTTGAGAAAATCATGCAGGACGTCTTTAACGAGGGCCCGAGGGGATCACAAAATATTTGAAGTGTCCTCGTGGAGTGTTGAATGCTGTCTTGCATTCATCTCCTTCCCGGATTCTGAACAGATAATAAGGATTCCAGAGGTCTAGTTTGGTAAATATTGTTTGTCCTTGGGGGGCTCAAAGACAGAGGAAATTAGTGACAAAGGATATTTACTGCCAAAGTGATATTATGGTCGACGAAAAAGAAGCCTGCCCTAACTGGTGATGATGATGGTCAGATAATTTCCCCTCCCAATCAATCTGTCATGTATTTTTTAATGGTTTGAGTTTCAGGTTGTGACAGATTATATAGTGGGTAAAAGAGCCCCAGGAAGTAAATCTGTGGCACAGTCATAGGGTTGATGAGGTGGAGGTGACAGGTGAGGTTACCAAAACCTCAAGCAGATCATGGGAGACGGCCAGAACTTTGGACAGATCTGGTTTAGCAGTACAGTGATCCTTTATTTTTTCACTCCCAATGACGTGTATAGACGTAATTTGGGTCTAATATGTGTCACTGGGGTTGCTAGGTAGAGCATCAAAATGAATATCAGAGTTTTGAACATCGTAGTTTGTCTCCTGATCCACCAGATGGCAGCATCGCCACTCTCTATAAAGCTGCCATTTGCCCCTCCCGGGGGGAATTGCGAGTGGAAGAGAAGTGAAAACGGAGATGCCCGGCACATTCTACTGCAGATTACGAAGGAATGGAAAACGGTAGGAACAAATTTCTTTTTCCTGAGGACAGAAGAGACTCTACCCTTTATTTTTATTTTTTTATTTATTTATTTTAACCTTTACGTCAGTGTTCACATAGTTGTGAAATACAATATTCTTTTGGCTTCGGAAGATTGGTAAACGGACTCTGCAGCGGGCTGGCAGTGAATGAGTTAATGGGGTAGATGGGGCGGCAAAAATCAAAATTCCACAAACTGGAGCTGGAGCCTTTGGTCTCCAAACCGTAGTAAAGAAACTGCTGGTATTGTGCTATTTTTGGCTCGTAATTAGCGGGTAACACGCTAACAACAACAAAAGAAAAAGCCCGGTTTTCTCTGCATGGAACAAGCACTTTATTCTGGCACTGCACGGAAGTTGTAACATCACACAGGGTTGTATTGTTCGGCTCCTGTCGGTTAACAGAGAATGCAAATCTATACACGCTGGGCTGCTGTTGATGCTCACTCCACTTCTCATCTAACCCCGTTTTCGTTCTGCCGTCTCACGTCACACACACACCATTACCCATAAGGCTACCTTCTTAAAGGGGCCAGGCTGGCTCAACATTTCTTCACTGTGAGTGAACGCGCACAACATCCTGTGATGCATCTCGGCCAATCAGCACACAGCTTCTAGAGTGCTGGGCCGTCTGCGTTTCTTGTGTTTCTTCATCGTTTGAGGTTTCGCTGGCAGCTGCAGCCTCTCGTCTGCTGCGGGGTGGATTTTCACTGAATTTCCGTGATTTTTTCTTGATTTTTTTTTAATATATTATACATTTCTGAAAAATCAGAGAATAACTAAAACCACAGAACTTAAAGCGCAAATTGGCAAGGGATCACTGTAGTTGATTTAGTCAACTTTGTAGTTGGGGACGGGACCAAAGACAAAACGAGTGACAAAAGCGGCTCCAACCAATTATGTGTTGTTGGTCCAATCTATGTGTGGGTTGTGAACCTTAAGCCATCGGTGTCCAAGAACTATAGGAGTCTGGGCTGAAAATACCAAGAAACACATTTCCTGCTGATGGTTATCTGAAAGGCGGAGCTGGAGAAGTTCAGTTTGATGGGTTATGACTAATTCATTTTTGCCGTTAAGGCCATTCACAGTAATGGTCGAAGTGTAAAGACCAGCCTCGGATGGCCAGTGAATGGTCCAAAAAGTTGCCTTCAGCCTCAGAATCGATCAGAGCAGAGAGACTGATGGGAAAAATTGCCAAAAACTGAGGGTAGAAGGAGTACAGTCCTAGATTGGGTTAAAGAATCTGCTCTTCTCCCCAGTATCTCCATGACTACTGGGGACGTGATTTAGGAACAGCTGAGATCCTGCGCAGAAGCCTCTGGCTCTCAAGGGAGGAGCTGAGCTTGAAGGAGACGCAGCCCACTTTAAGTAATCTTTGATAAAAAGGGATTTGCACTATTTCATTTGGTAAAAAGAGAACTGAATTATTACAAAGTAATAATAATAATAAAAATACATTTTATTTAAAAGCACCTTTCAAAAAACTTAAGGTCAACCTACAAACTAGTGGCTAGACAAACGATAGCTGCAACATGCTCCAAAAGTGACATACTCAATTGTTTTTGTCATACAAACTACTTGGACCTTATCAAAAAAAAGTGATAGATTTTAAGACCACAGGTAAAGTAAAACCATTGAATCTACTATCTGACTTCCAAACTTTAAAAGCTTGTGATTTTAAGTGAACTATCACAATGAATTAATACTTTTGGATTTCTCCTACAGCCTGCATGATAGTTTACAACAGTCTTAAGTCCTTTTGAATAATACAGTAAGTACACAGAAACTGTCTTTTCATTTTTCAAGTAGCTGAAACCAAATTTGTGACTGGTCCGTTAGGTTGTGTCATGATGTGGGTGATTTGGTGGTTATTAAAACCTCACTTTGCAGCAGTGCCCACTTTTCGAAATGCAGCTTTCTTGTCTGACTTCACTCGTTTTAATGGGTACCTGGGGATGATGAATGGGTTTTGCGTGATTAAAAAATAATCACAGGGCAATTCAGTTTTGATGTGAAAATGGTTCCGACAAATATCACTTCCAGTGGTAGATCCTGAAGACCATAGTTTTTCTTTCTCTCATTTATATACACACAAAGGTTTCCATGGTTTTCTAAAGGGAACTAAGTAGTGATAAGTAAATCAAAATTATAAATTAACAAAAGGAGACTTACAATACTGCAACATCAAGTGAAGTCCTTAATTACTGAGATGGTTTGCAGCTGATTGTGAAGTAGCTGATATGAGAATCAGTACCTTCAAGTCTCAGGCCGTGGTCCTCAATCAGATTAGATCAGATTAGATTAGATGTGCTTTATTCATCCCCCAAGGAGGAAATTCAAAAATCTCATCGGCTACCGATAACCAATAACTTTAAGCTCCTAAAGGCCGATACCGATACTGATAACACACACACCTACCTGAGATCATTACATCAATACTATGAACAAAACCAAAAACAGTTTTGACTCTATAAATGAACAGATATTTATTTTTTACAATGAAAAACCTCTGGCAAGCCTCTCAAACATTTTCATAAAGCTATCAAACAAACCTATTTGATATCTCACATTAACTTAAATAAGCTGCATTACTCACTGATATAAAAAAAAATAAAGGCTCCTTGAACTGATGGAAAAACATGCATCAGAATTACAAACTGAAAAAATGCCTTCCTACAATGATGATAAAAAATAATGCACAGGTCATAATATAGTGACACAAGTTAGACTTGTCTGTGTAAATAAAATAAAAAAAAGTGCACTCATAGTAACAAAGAAATTATGTTTAAAGGATTTTGGCTTGTGGGGAGGGGAGGGGTTGACTTGCTGCTGGCTTGCTCACGTTAGCTCACGTTAGCTCACGTTAGCACGTGTAAGAATCTACGTCTGATTCTCCGGTGTGATTAATTTAATCCATTGAACGAACAATACACTCCCCTGCATCAGACTGCCTGCTTGTAACTCCTGACACTACCCAGTCTGACACAAACCCCCTTTTTCCCGTTGCAAGGGGGGGGGGGCGTGAAATGAGAGGATTAAATAAACATTTCTTTGTTTCAGTTTATTGCTTCTCAGATAGGCAAGACACAGATGAATCTACTAATGGAAGTCCTCTTTCATCTGTTGCCTTTAAAAGAATAAAAGAATATATGCCTGGGTGTAAAACTCACCAACCGAACGCAGGATGACAATCTCTGCCAAACCAGACCAAGTTTGTGTTGGAACGTACTCAGACAACAGAGGGATGAAAAACTCCTTGTGAATCTCCAGAAGGGGGTCTCTGAAGGGGGTCTTAAAACACCCGAAAAAGAGCTGCATTGTTTGTTTTGGTCTTGCCTTTCATCCTGTTCTGAAACAAAGTCCAAGGTGTGGCCACGGCGCCCCCGAGCGGGCAAGAGGAGAACGGCGCCTCTGAATGGGAGCAAACGAATAAAGTTTCTGATGTGACCAGAAGTATGTGGACATAACTTTTGCTATTTTTGTTTGTGATGTTTTGTCTTACCATGTTAACACATCCTGACATTAAGTTTAACTGTTTAGATGCTGTTAAAATTATGGGAATTAACTGTGCTGGGCGGGAGAATGATTCGCCCGGCCAGCCCAGACTGACCTCATTTGCATAGAGATCCTGAATATCCAGGGATATTTAAGGGGGTGTCTCCTTCGTTCTCTCTCTTCCTTCTTTCTTTTTCTTTTTGCGCTTTTTGCGTGTTTTTCCCATTCTCATTTTTAACAGAAGCTCTGCAGTCTTGCCGTATCGCCTTTTTGACAGAACAATCACTGAATAATTTCGACTATCTGAAGTTAGTTGTAGCGGACCCTTTTGGTTGCAATTTTTTTTCTTTTATAAGTTCTCCTCCTCATGCGGCAGAGAGTGTCTGAAGTACTCCCTGATTTTTGACATTTGAAACCCTGAAACCCCCACACTTAGAACTTTTTAGTCAAGCTGACAAAGTTTTTGTCATTTTTGGCTCAGTAAACTTCTGTCGCGCTGCTCACCTGTGGATCAATGAAGAGACACGTAGTATTAATGTCTTTAATCAAGCCAGCGCCATTTTGTTTCTGAGTCGCGCTAGGTAAGGCTTGAGAAGGAGCTACTCAGCTTGATCCACATTAGCGCACAAGCGCCATCTACTGACCCGGTGGAGTAAATCCACGATGCGTTCAAGTCGCTCTGTTAGGGTAGTTCTTTATAGTGTTACCTCAAAAAAATAAGGGGGTGCTTTGTTTAATAATAAAAACTCTTCCTATAGCGTTTTCAACCTATTACAAACTCACACAGTGTGCACCAGTTATTTCACATCTAAGCTGGTTTAGTTAAATTTGGTTCTTTTCATTCAAAATGCTTGAAGATATGTTTGTGTCTGCAGCGCGCATGCCATTACTTTCTTAGGAATTTGAAAGATAGTCTTATATACACTTGGCAGTTGTTCTAATTGCTTAACATAATAGTTTGAAGTGTGTGTTGCGAAGGTAAGAAAACATGATAATGTTTAAATGTTATTCACTCACTCTGAATGTGATAAAAGTGTAAATTTAAAACTGATGAGGTTAAACAATCTATCCAGTGTTACATAACTATACAGATAATGCAAACATTGATTTTTTTTTTTTAAACCAATTATAATATTCTAAATATTAGCTCAGTGAAATTTCCCAAGTATTGTTCAAAGCCACTTCAAGGACTGCTTTTGTAAAACAAAAATGTATGGTTAAACAACATCCATCAATGGACCACATTTTATTGTACCATAATTCACAGACCTATTGCCACGCTTAAGAGGATTTTAAATAATACTGCTTGCTGTTCACTCCAAGAACAAAGCTGAGGCCCTCTTGTTTCATTCCTAAATCTGCGGGTGAGCTTGTGATTAATGTGTAATTGACTTGATGAATGGTTTTCCCATTCTGTGAATCCATCAAAACACTGCTTGATTAAGCTTCCTCTGCAACTCTGATTAAAAAACCAGCATGATCAGCTCAATTTAAACACAAGCACGGCCTCATCATGTTTCAAAATCCGGTCACGCCCACTGATTATCTCCTTGCAATGTAGGGTAATCAATGCACATTGAGGTTAGGTATCGTGGGTTAGCGTAGGTGTGGGTGTAAGGGATAATTTACAGGTGACATAGTTAAGAGTTGACCTAGTTTCAGCAATCAGTCGTGCCAATAGAAGTAAAACAGGATAGATAGGAGGCAGAAGAGAAGATGGATAGCAGAGGATAAGGGTTTGAAAGGTGAGAACAAGATGGAATGGGATTCAGACATGGACAGGGTGATGGATACATAAAGGAAGACAGTGTTGTGAGGAAAGTTTGATAGTAGTGGTGAGGAGTTTGTGTGTGTGTGTGTGCGCATGTGGAAATAGGTACTGAAAGAAGAGTTGATGAACAGACACTTTAAGATGTGTTGGAAGGTATTACAAATAGTCCACACACTCCATATGACACTTTTCCGCCCACTTCTTTCTACAAAAGATCTATGCTTTATGTCTGTTCAAAATGAAATAACAAAAATGATGACTCAGAGGTGGCTCCAGCAGATCCCCGTGACCCTTCAAGGATGAAACGGGTATAGAAAATGGATGGATGGATGACTCAGAGGACCTTACACTGGGAAAAAGATATGACAACACATGTATCTGACCATTATGACATTTTAGTCTTCAGGAGTGCACTCTTGGTAGAACCTGAATTTCATTTATAGCACTGCTAATTTTCTGTATATTGATTTTTTTTTTCTTTTTTACTGTTTACACGTTAATTAGACTAAAACTTAAGAGTCCAGTTGTGGTTGTAAAAATACTTTAATTTCCAAAGTTTTATGTTCTTTTTTTCGTTTTTTTTTTTTTGATTTGACACACATATGAAGTCAACGACTAACAAGCAATTATAAGAAGGTAGGAGAGGTGCTAAAAGTCCTGTCCTGCAGGAAATTACTTTTGTCTCACTCTTTCATTTTGAATATTATAATTTTACTTTATGCAAGGGTGTTGGAGAAAAGATTCAGGCTGATAATTGAACCTTGAATTTAGAAATAATGCTAATTTTTACTTGGCCACGGAACTCTGACCCAGCTCTGTTCCCTTACTAGGGTCCTGGAGGGGACAAATAAGTTTGACCAAATGGTCCAGATGAGCTTTGGGGACTTGGAGTAAGCATTCAACCATATCCATTAGCCTTAGAATACTTGCCATTTTTCTTGATCGTGAATGCATAATGGCTGCCACATGTATCCTGTGTTTGTTTTGCACATTGGTTGTGAACATCCTAGAAAAGATGGCAGCAAGTGCCCCAGTCAGGGAGCTCTGCAGCAGTTGTGTGTCTCTGCTGTGTGTGGTGTTGTGTTGAACAAGGCGGACAACCTCACACAGTGTGTCATCAAAGATTGTAGTGAAAATACAAAAATACTATTGGTATTTTTTTCATTGTTCATTTCCTGAAGAAACAACAAAATAAGATAAACATTTTAACTAAAATGGAACTGAAATAAACATTGACTTTTTAAAGACTTCTGTGGCAAATTAACTGAGTTAATTACTGACCCTATCAGACCTGATTCAAGGAGCTCCCTCTAAATGATTATTGACTGACCTTATTTGCACAAACAGAACAGATCAAGTATGCACCTCGGGAACGTTTGTACTTGTATTTTTAGGAATCATTGTCGAGCTGTTTACATTAGCATGAGTGCAAGCAAAGCAGAGGAATGCAATGTTTGAACAGTGGCCTTTAAATACCTAATTTAAACTATTGCTTTCAGTACACACAGAAAGGTCAATACAAGGAACACTAGTTATTTAAAATTCATATTCATTCAATTCATTTAAACAGATACAGAGATCGATCAGCTCATGTAAATTATTCTAAGCTTTATGGACAGTGACTGCTTTTAGGTATATCTGAGTTTTTGCTGGCCTAACTTCAACAGGAGCTGCATGATGGCTGAAGTCATATGATCACACACACAGGTCAGCATGTGTGTGTTGAGAAGACCCAAAGCTCACAGTTAGTTCCAGAGTTTTGATTTTGTGCACAAGTGTACAGTAATCCTTCACACTTCGCTGTCTCAGCAATCATGGTCTCAGTACATCACGGAGGTTTCAAAAATATTAATCAAAAAAAAAAAATTTGAAAAAAAATTGCAAAAAAATTAATGAAGCGAAAGGCTGAAGGGCTGAAGGCTGAAGCAAAACACATCGCATCAAGAACGAGTCTCAGGAAGCAACAAGAGCCTACAGGGGAATCCCCATGAACGAAAATCGAGGCCTGTGATTGGCTGCTATGACGGGCATTACTGTAGTCCTAAGTACTCTGGAAGCAGCCATACCTATCTCGTTATTTAAATAGAATGATTTTCAATAATAATTTTTTTACATCTGGATATAAAACTAAACCAGTCAGTGTTAAAAGTTAGTAACAAAGTCCAAGAAATCAGATCTTTGGCAAGCCAAATGTCCTTGACTAGTACTCCAGACGATGATAATGTTCTACAACTTCGTGTAACTGCTTTTTTTGCAATAAAATTAGACTTTCGATCACTCCAAATTTTCTGCAATTAATTTCCTTTAAGGTTCAATTCATACTGCATAGTTTCCAGAGCTTTGGAGATAATGAAGCTCTTGAATATGGGATCATTCATTAAAACTCTGATTTGTTGTCTTTCTCTCCTCACACCTTCCCATCCTTCAGAGGTCTTATTTTGCCAGTAATCATTATTCAGTCTCTTGTTTTCTTCCCTCATGTCAAGTTTTTAACATTTTCCATCTCAATTTCAACCTTTAATCTGCTGAACTTCACAACCAGTTAATTGAATTCTTTTCGTTTTATCATTTTGCTTTCAAGTTCATTTAGATTTTATGGCACTGGTTGTACTTATTTCTTGTATTCTAAATGTTCCACTCCCTGCCACTCACCACAACTCTACTTCTTCCAAACATCAAAGGGAATCCATTTCCACTGGAGGGCAGGACTAGCCCTTTTAGCTGCTCTTGATCTCTGTTCCAACATCTTTGTTTGACAGCTTACAAATGAGCTTGACCCCTTGTAAGCAGGACACAAACATCGAGATTCCCCAAGCAACCACAAGTGAAGTGTGGCTGTAACCTCTGTCTTGAAACAAGACCTGTGTTGGTCCCTTCATTTGCAGAGACATCGACCGTCTTGCTTCCCACTGATGCCTCATTTCCCACTGTGCAAGGTCTCACCCTGCGTTGGCACCTTTGACTCCTAATGGCCAAATGGTGTGTAGTCCATAAAACATGCAAAATTAAAGATGAGACCATCCACTTAAACAGTGATCTTTCAGTTCACATTATGTCATCTGTGCACCAAACTCTACAGATGGAAAACACATTATCTATTTACTTTACTCTACAAACTTTATGATGAAGAACACTTTATGGAGGAAGAAAGAATGCAGTATCTCAATTAAAATCGCTTTTTCTTGGTGACTTGCCAGAATCAAATATCAGTTCTCTATGCACAAAACAAAGAGAGTAATTGGTAACTAATCAGTGTCATTGCCAACATAGCAACCATAACCAGATGCCAGTCTTTATTTAATTATTCATTTTTGTTTGTTTTTTGATATTTTTGGTTGTGTTTTGTGCAACTCTAATTTTTAAACACCTCTATGTGTATATGCACAAATGGGGGTGCAGTTATGTGCCTGTGCTGTGTGCATGTATGTTCATATTGTATGAACACATCCACGTCTATCAATAGGTACACATATAGGTGTATAATTTACATGCACATGTATTGTGCATGTATTTGGGCAGAGTCAGGTATTTGTGAATTTTATATCTATTAATATTTATCCATTACATCCCTCCCCTGACCGAGACACAGACACTCCTTACAGACTTACACACATCTCACATGCACACACATACACAAACACACTAATGGTATAACTCCAAGTATAACTCCTCTCCTATGCTGTTTACCAGTTTTCCTCACTATCTATGTGCTTTATTGGTATATATCTGTTTACCTCATGCTTGCATGTCTGTCCTTCTATTGCAGTACAATCCACCACGCTTTCATTTACATACACCACAACACACCACACAAACACTGCAGGCGTCACCATATTGTGTACACACTGCATCATCACTGTCCTGTCCTTTTGTGTTTCACTGTCAGTGATTTCAGTCCTCTCTGACAGAATCGGGGTTTGAGGTGTGAATAAAATATGTTAGATTAGACTGTCAAAGAGAAATGTGAAGGACACATTCACTCACACACACAGACAAAAAAAAAAACTAACATCTGCTGCAAAATCAAAATGTATATAAATCTGGCTTTACTTATGGCGCTAATCCTTACTATATATACATATATGCAGACAGTTGTTTTAAAAAAAGGAAAAAACAAAACAAAGAGAACATATGATTATCAGATTTTAGCTCAGAGATTATATTGCAGATGATATGATGATTATTTGATAATGATTTATAATTACATCAATGTATAGTTTAAAATAAACTAAACACAAGTTCTTTAGGATTTCTTGAATTTTACACAAATTTGGATAGCACTGAGAACATTATAGGTGGTCCTACAGATCTGCAGAAGATCCCCCAGGTCCGGTTCAGCCTCTGACTAGCAGAGTCTGTCACCGGGACCAGCTCTCCATCCTACAGGTCCAAAGTTGTGGTCTGGGGGGGGTTCACCTCACTAGAATTCCTCAACTTATTTAAGCTGGTGACGAGGAGATTCGCCTAGCACTAACTGCATACTTTCATCCAAATGCCTACCCTGCTTACTCCAATAACTGACCTAAGAGGAATAGCCTGGCGGCTCAAAGTCCAGCTACTGGTCACATTTGTTAACTGCAGCTCCCCTCTTATGATCTAGGCTCTTGTTACCGACTAGGTTAAGTTTTAGTGGCTTGGACAACAAGCCCCAAGGATTTGTAACAATTTTGGACTAGAGCAACCAATAAGAACCTTAAGTTGTTATTTATGTCATTAAAGCAGAGGTATACCCATTCTTTACAATTGTGGGAACAGTTTCAATATCAACCATAATGTCTTGTATTAATTTTATATATTTATTAAGCAGGTTAGCAGGGTTAGGCGACAGCATTCATTGAACAAAACCTTGATTAAATATTGATTGAACATGGACTTTAATTTTATTCTAAAAATCAAGCTGGTGCTTACAAATCGATTCATCTGCGTTGATCCAAGGATGGTTGGGGTGCAAGCGAATGGCCAATTCACTATCCTCTGAGACTACTGAGGCTAGCTAGAGAGAGCACGTGGTCAGGCCCCCGGGAACTCTGATATCCGGTCCCCTCCTCCTTGCTAGCCGTGAGCTATGGTAAATCCGAAAAACTCCAATTCATATTCCTCAAGGATTGGAAAATGGTTAACCCATTTTTGCGTCTTCTGTGCTCTTGAAGAATAAATCCTTCGGATAGTTTCCCTTCGATGGTTGGTTAGCTCCCTCGGTCCCAAGCCAATCCTACTCCTTCGAAGACACCCCATGGAAGAACCCAGAATTCTTCTCCTCCTCAGTTTTTATGCTCTCTCAACCAGCCTCGTCCTCACTTGCTCCATCCCCAAAATCTCCTTTTTTGGCACACTTCAGAGTCCACAACTCCTGATTGGTTGACACTCATCTGCAGAGGCGTACATAATTAATCCAAAACTTTACATAACCCTTCTGTTTGGTCACACAACAATTCATGATTGGTTACACATACAGTCTGGCCAAAAGTTACACTAATTTTGTTTGAGCTCTTTTAGCTTTGATTATGGCACACATCCACTATAGTACTGTTTCCTTGAGCATATCCAATGTCATTACTATTGTTTTCATATCTGGTTACATTATTTCTTTTGGTTTGATCTGGTACTGAGGTATTGATGTGAGAGTCAACCACATTTCTTCCTCCAAAGATGATTATTAACATCTGGAGGGATAGCAGTAAACAAAGCCTTGGACAATTTTGCTAACAATTTTTGTAG
This sequence comes from Hirundichthys speculiger, assembly GCA_018398805.1. Lineage (NCBI taxonomy): Eukaryota > Metazoa > Chordata > Actinopteri > Beloniformes > Exocoetidae > Hirundichthys > Hirundichthys speculiger. The sequence continues at coordinate 2,356,959 of JAGFBZ010000953.1, forward strand.
TTACAGCAATCTTTTCAATTTTGTTTATTTGATGGAGACCAATAAATGGACCCTTTTTTAAGTGAAATACATATTTTCCATGACCAGAGAATGTGTCTTCAGACATGGCTGTTTAAGGAATGTGAAGCTATTCACTGTGTTACTTAAATAATTTGTTGTCAGATAGGAACATAATCACTACAGTACTCTTCTAATGGGAGGCTTGTTAAATCCATGTGGTGGCATTATGTTTTTGTCGTGGACAGTGTATTTGCCAAATGTCAAAGTTGTTGACATCATTATTCATGGTGAGTGCACATCTTGCCAAGATCAATTTTAGGCAGCACTTTTTCTCAATATACAAGTGCATAATAAATATGTGCCAGTAGGAGTGTTTTAATCAGACACAGTGCTTGTTCTGCTGTCCACCCCCAACCCCCCTTACTCACAGAAGTTACCACTTAAGATTCTTGAATTAATATTTTGAAATCCCTCTGATCGGAGTAAAGTTAAGGAATGAACTGTTGATCTAAAATGGCTACCATGGCAGTGAGTGAAGCCATGGCCTAAAAAAACAAAGAATTGTGACACTCTCTGCATTATAGCAGTTACAAATCAGCTTTTAATGACTCTGGCCAGGGACCCAGAGCAGCAGGCAACCGTTTGAAAATTAAGGAAAAAAAAAAATCATGTTAAAGCTCTGAGAGAATGACAACAGCTTGTGGAAAATATGTTGTCTGATCAAGCCAAAAACTGTCCTTCAGCCAGTGTTATGTCTAACAGAGCCTCGGAACAGCAGATCTAGCATCATCTCACAGTGACACAATAAGGTGGAAGAGTCAGACTCAAGCTGTTTTTATTTTCCTTTTTTTAGTTATCTTTTTTTAATCTGATGATTAACAGAAACTGAGAAAGAGATATGTTGATTTTACATTGTGAAATAAATTTTGAGGCGGTTGAGAAACTGGTACTATATGCCTATAAACCAAGCACACTTAATGGTAGAATATGTGAGCTTTCCAAACAAAAATTCCCTTCATCAACTTGTGCACTGCTCTGAAATTCACAGTTGCCCTTAGCTTGGCAGACACTGAGTATGATTCATCTTGCCTTCAAGTGAATTTGGATTTAATTTTCAGCATGTCATTAGTTTCGCTACATTCTGATCACTTATGGATCTTTTTAAACTGGACTGACAATGTTACTGTGTTTGTTCACAGCAGCACAGATTTTTTTCCTTTTTTTTTTGTACAGCATTACTGTAGAAAGAGAAAGACCCCCCCCCTCCCATCTCAGCGGATCTCCTACTTAACAACTCTGACACCCCCTTCTCACAGCCTCCCCATTGCACCACAGTAGACCAGGTGAGGAGAGAACTGAAGAGGCTCTGCCCCAGGACGGCAACAAGACCGGACAACATGTGCCCACAGCTGCTGAAGACGTGCACTGCTGAACTGGGCGAGCTGCTCCATCGCATCTTCAGTCTCAGCCTTCAAGGTGGGGACAGTGTCAGTGCCCATCCTCTGGAAGACATCCAGCATCGTACTGGTTCCAAAGAAAACCAGGCCCAGCGAGCTGGATGACTACCGGCCGGTGGCACTCGTCCCATTTTATGAAGCTGCTGGAGCAGCTCCTTCTCCACCTCCTGAGGCCCCAGGACCCTCTGCAATTTGCCTACCTGGCCAATGTTAGTGTTGAGGATACTATGCTGTACCTCCTGAACTAAGCCCACTCATTTCTGGACAAGGTAATCGGCACAGTTAGTAACTTCTTCATGGACATTGCCTCAATACCATCCAGCCCCCTCTATTGTAGGGGGAAATCGGAAAGGATGGGTGTGGACCCATGCCTAGTATCCTGGATCCACAGCTACCTCACCAACAGACCACAGTATGTCAGAGTTAATCACATCACATCTGACCCTTTAGTTAGAAGCACTGGCGCACCTCAGGGCACGCTGTTGACCCTGCTGCTCTTCACCCCGTACACCTCTGATTTCTGCTACAGCTCTGACTGGTGTCATGTCCAGAAATATGCATATGACACAACCATCAGACACACAACCACTATCAGGAAGGACAACAAGCAGGAGTACAGGAGTCTTGTGGAAGACTTTGTTGCCTAGTGCCAAGGGAACCATTTGCAGCACAACACCTCACAGACCAATGAACTGGTTGTCAACATTTGGGAAGTCCAGGCCTCATATGCAACCAGTTCTGATTGGGGTAGACATCCAAGAAGGAATCCTCCAGACTAGAGAAACTGATCAGGCAAGCAGGTTCTGTGTTCAGTCTGAAGCTGACACTCTGGTGACAGATGCAGAGGAGAGGACTCTGGACAATCTATCTGCCATCATGAAAGATGTCAGTCATCCTCTGCACAGTCATCAACACACAGAGAAGCCAGATCAGCAACAGGCTGCTCATCCCCAGGATCAGAACCAACAGAGCTCAAACCTCCTTTGTCCCCCAAGCAATTAAACTGTACAACTCTGCACTTGGAGAGGGGAGAAGCAGGAGGTGTGGGGAGGGTGGAGGGTGGTGACAATAGAGGTGGAGAGTTAGAAATATAAATGGAGGTGCTGAGCTCAGGGTGGGGTGTGCGATTTGTGTTTAATTTATTAATTTATTCTTGCATTTGGTGTGCAATTGTGTCTTTATTCTAGTGTGCTATTACCTCCGCCAAGTAGGTTTGGTTTTAGATCAACCCTAATTGTCTTTTGCATCATCTCAGCAATTAATCACTTGCTCCCTTCACCAGTGATTCTGGATATTATCCAATCAATCAATTAATTGAGCTTTGGGTCCCCTTTGTGACATACATAGGTACATAAAACATTAGGTCAGAATTGGCTTTGGCTAATTAGGTTTAGCTGTAGTGAGCCACTAAACAGTAAACAGGGTAACCCTGGGACATGGAAGGAGCTTTGTGGTTGAATTATGTATGTCTCTGTTGAGCATAAACCTATCAGGAGAGTTATGTGATCCTGCTTTAATTTATGTACACCCTCCTATATGTAAACCAATTCATGAATGAATTATGCATGGCCGACTGTATGTGAAACCAATCATGAATTGTTGTGTGACCAATCAGAAGGGTTATGTAAAGTTTTGAAGAAATATGTACACCTCTGCAGATGTGTGTCAACCAATCAAGAGTTGTGGATTCTGAGAAAGACTGAACAAGGACTTTTTGGGGCTGAGGCAGGGTGATTGAGAAAGCATTGAAAACTGAAGAGGAGAAGAGTTCTGGGTTCTTCCGTGGGTGTCTTCAAAGAAACAGGACTGGCTTGGGACCGAGCGAGCTAACCAATCATCAAAGGAAAATATCCGGAGGATTAATTCTTCAAGAATAAAGAGAGAAGATGCTCGGAACGGATTAACCATTTTCCCAATTCTTGAGGAATATAATTGGAGCTTCTTGGATTTTACCCTAGCTCACTGCTAGCAAGTAGGAGGAGCCAGACACTAGAGTTTCCAGGAGCACCCACCCTGACCTTGGAAAGACCGCACCTTGTCACCACGCTCCTCAGCAGCCGCGGATAGTGCAAACTGGCCATTTGCCTACCTCCAACTGTCCTTGGGTAAACGTAGATGAATCAATTCAAATGAATGAAATTGGAATTATAAGCCACAGCTCACCCCAAGCGAACCTGAATCCATTCAAATGAATAAAATTGGAATTACAACCTACAGTACTTCCAACAAGCCTGGATTCCATGGAAATAATTGGAATTACAAGCCACAGGTTTAAAAGCAAAGGCTTAAAATTGCAGTAATACAGCCTTTGCACAAGAAACCATCACTTGATCTAGACATTTTAGCAAATTATAGACAAAAATCCAACCATCAATTTATATCTTAAAATTCTGGAAAAATTAGTTGCGAGCCAGCTAGGCAACCACCTGCATAGAAATGATATATTTGAAGTTTTTCGGTCCGAGTTCAGAATACAACATAGCACAGAAACGGCACTGGTTAGTCACCAACGATCTCCTCATGACCTCAGACAATGGATTAGAGTCCATACTAGTTCTGCTGTACCTCAGTGCTGCCTTTGATACCTCTGATCACAGCCTTTTGCTGCACAGGTTAAAGCATGTTATTGAAATTAAAGGGACAGTGCTAGGCTGGTTTATTTGTACGTGTTAAAGACGTTTCTTCTGCATTGATAAGGGTCTGCTATGGTGCCCCACAGGGTTCAGTGCTGGGACCAATCCTTTTTACTTTATACATGCTGCCCTTGAGAAAAATTATCAGAGCCATGGCATAAATTTAAATTGCTACACTGATTATAAGCAGCTGTACTTATCCATAAAACTAGAGGAATCGGAACCATCGGCCAAAAGTCAAGCAAGTCTTAATACATTAAGACCTGGATGGTCAGCATGCTCCTAGCTGCTTCAACTAACTTCAACTTGAGTGAGTTAGTTACTTAGACAGCTTACCTTCCACACATTCGTTCACAGAAAATAACCTGTTTCTGCGGAGAAGTCCACTCCGTTCACCAAATCTTTTAGTTCCTTCAGCTTGGTAGTGCGACCCAGGCACTGGTGCCATAAGCTAGCTGTTACTAATGCACTATGGTAGACAGGTAAGCTTCTTTCAACATCCAGCTGATAAAGTCTGTCAGCTCTTTGTGTTCCCATTCCTTGAGGGGTCCCATTCTTTCCAAGTATGTCACAGTGAGACATCTGGAACTGCACTGTATTGCCTTTCTTGGTAGCTGCTCCCACTCTGAATAGATTCACGACAGCTTTGGAACATACAGCACATCATAAATTGTGACATTTTTTGATCATGTTTTTTGAAAGGAAATTTTCAAGTTGGCATTTCCTATTCCTAGGAAATCAACCACCCTGCCACCACCAAGTTTCACAGACTGTGCTTTTGTGAACTGTGCTTTGATGCTCCTGAATCTAACATCCATTTAACTTGTTGTGGTGTGTCCAATAGCGGAACATGTCACTGCCGGGCCGGGGGCGGGGCACATGACTGGGCCCTTTAAGCCCAATAAAGCTTGTGATTACATCGTTTTACAACATACACATGCCCGCAACAGCAGGGCTTACAAGCATTACTACATTTTTGACACATAGCTCAAAGCATTTGATAGTAAGAGTTCAACATCACGAAGAGTGACCATGTCATTTTGAAATCAATCAAACCTGTAGTATTATGGCATAATATATTGTCTAAAATGTATTCGGCGGTATGCAGTTGTGACGTCATACGGGAGACGCACCACTGTTATTGTTGTAGTATTTACCGGCATTCATTCATTCTGCTCGGTACCAAGCGCTGATTTAACCCGATGTGTTTCCATTGCTGTTAATAAATACCAACTCTGAGCACATTGTTGTACGAGCCTTTTTGCAAGAGTAACCCGACAAAACCAACATGAAGTCTAACAAACCGTGAGAACAATAAAAACATTAGGCTACCTGGCCCCTTATAATAACGTTTGGCGGCTGGGCTACTCTGATAACAACCTCATCAACAGTTTACAACTAACTCACATATTGTTTTCAGTGTCAGTGATTGTGAGAAATTGTACCTGTGAATCTGGCTCCCTGACCGTGGTGCCAGTTCTGGTGGGCTTGACTCGCGGCCAACAATGTCAGGTTCATCTCCAAGAGTATATTGTATCCAGCTTTTTTAGTTTAGTCTGTTCCTGCGCTCTTTTTTTTCCTTTCCTTTGAGTTTTGTTGCTCCACTTTTATGCTTGTATGAACTGCCACTCATGATTAGATTAATCCATGATCCACCTCTCCTGCACCACATAGACTCTATTGACTAGTGACTGAATGATGACGCTGATGGTGTTGATGACGATTTTACCCAAAATACATTTGGACAGTTTTACCGGCAATCCACTTGTAAATTTGCATATTGTAAAGTTAACTGTGAGAGTGAACATGAAGCCAGCCATGCAGCACAACATTTAATTCAGTGTGTAGAAACCTACACGACCAAAGTCAGTCTGAAATCGTTTTGGACCAACCATGACTTATTCAACTGGGGAAACCTATATATATATATATAACCTCATATCGTATGTATTTTTTTGCAGAAGTTGTTGTATCCAGTATTGTGCAAGGTGTGACTGATGCCTGAGGAGAGGCCTGTTTCTTTGTCTTTTGCCGGGCCCTCCTGGGCCCGGACCGAGGGAGTACTGCTCCCCAAACCCCCCCGACGCTCTGCGCCTGCGTGTGTCAGTTGAGTTTGCTTCTTTTGTGATAAAAGCAGTTTCACCTTCTGCATCATCACACATCATACTTTTAGCCTAGTAAGTTTTTTTTTTTTTCTTTTGTAATCCAACTTTGGACAGTCACGTTTAATATGACCTTCTTTCCCACATTTGTAACACTGCCACGTGTTTGGCCTTTCTGCTCCCAATGTCCTGGAGTTGCCCTGCACATTTCCACGAAACTGAGATGACATAGCTAATATACCACCTGATGTAGCACCACTGTAGCATCCATTTGCATTACTTGCTATTGCTCTTCATTGATTAAAGCTTGTTGAACAAACTGAAGCGTCAGATTGTCAATCTAAGTTTCTAGTGCAGTGACAATGGTAGCATTACTTGATGGTAAACTACCTAAAAGTTTTACAGTTTGATCTTCCTCTTTAATAACAGTTCCTGTTGCTGATAGCTGTCAGGTGTGTCTATGTCAGCTCCCTCATTTTCTTCAGATGCTCTGTTAAAAGATCTCCTTCCTTCATTTTGCATCAAAAGTATTTTTTCTTAAGAAACAATTTATTTGCCAACGTATCTCAGCTTGTGCCTGTGTGTTATCTGCGGCTAGTGTGTTCCGACTCTGTTAGCATGGCCCATAGTCCTGGAGTACTAGCTTTTAGCAAGGGCTCCATTTGAAACTTCAGTGTTGCCCAATTCTCCAGTCTGCTCTGCTTGTCTGTAAACAGCTTTTCATCTATTGTGTAAACCCACAACACTGTTTATCTCACAAAAAAGGACAGTTCTTTCTTTGTTGTATGTTTAACATGACCTTTACTCTTCAGCGAACAAGAGACAACAAGCAGACACCACTGCCACCCAGTGGTGAAATTACTAGACTACAACACAGCATCAATTAACTTGTGGAAAATGGAGATACTGATTCACCAAAGTCATTTATTTGCAGAAAAACAATCACGTCCATTCAGTCTAGTGCAGTCTCTGCACTAGACTGAATGAACAAAACTGAATGTCTCATTCACAACTAAGCTCAGGTGAACTGTGAACAGAGTGTTTCAGAATGTGATTAGTTTTAGTTTGTTCACCCAAAAGATTTTGTCCATCATTTGTAATCCACACGGTGCAGATATTCCATTTCATTTAATGAATGGAGTTGTGACGTGTCCACTACAATGCAAGATTATAAGTGGGTCAGAGGTTCACGCCGACAGTGTGAACAGGAGTGACTTTTTCGCATGCAAATTGTTCTGTGCTGGGGACTAACTTGGAGCCTCTGGAGCTGATTTTGCAAAGGAGTGTACTTCATATAATTACAAACATAATGGACAACCCTGAGCATCCGCGTCAGAATATCCTCATTCTCCAGAACTTCATTCAGAGTATCCTCTTCAGAACACAGAGTAAATTCGATCGAGGCTTTTTCAGATCAGTTGAAACACAAACCATTGGAGAAGATCTTTCCTGCCTGGAGCTATAACCCTTTAAAATGAATTTAAGACTCAAAAAATGACAACTACTGCAACAATTAACAGAGAGTACCCGGGTACAACAGAACATGATGTGTAAGGGGGCAGCGCTCACACTCATCCAGGGCTTTCCAGTCTTCCCCGTGCTAGTGACTTTTTCCAGTTATTTCAGGCAAAGTCAAGAGGCACATCACTCATTTAGCCATCAGTGCAAATTTTTTGTCATATCTTGGAATTACTGGTGAGGTTCAGCTCAAACACAGGAAGATTTGTCCTTCCTCTCATGCTGAATCAGTGCTTACCATCTTCTCTGCGCAGAGGTCTTTTGGCCATTTCACCCACATCTCATCAGCCATGAAAGGATATATGTGTAGATATATGTGATTTACTCTCCAAAGCTTTGGAGTAGTAGTCTGAAGGTAGAAAATTATGTAAAATTAATTATCTGCAATGCTTGTTTTGGCTTGTTGCTTTCTTTTCCGGAAGTGGTCATGCCTGCTAAAAGCCTCAAATGCAACATGATACTGCCACCTAGTGGATAAAAATAGCATCATTTTGTAGTACTTCGATAGCCTTTATTTCCCTTTGGGGATTCATTAAGTATTTTTGAACTAAATTGGATTGAATTAGTGGTTATGTCCCACAGGTGGGATGTGAGTTCGAAGAAAAGGAGAAATTCTGGACTGAGGTAGATAAAGTGATGAAGAATATCACGGAGATGAAACAGTGGTGATTGGGGCAGACTTCAATGGACATGTTGGGGAAGGCAAGAGGTGATGAGGAAGTGATGAGGAGGTTTGGTTCCAGGATATGAACACAGAAGGACACCGGTGGTGGTAGATTTTGCAAAACGGATGGAAATAGCTGTAGTGAACGCTCTAAAAGAGGCAGAGATATAGGATGACTTAAGAATGACTGCAGATCAGTGACTGCAAAGTAGGTAGGTGAGAGTCGAGCCAGACAGCATAGGATGGTGGTGTGCAGGATGAGTCTGGTGGTGAGGAAGATAGAGAGGACAAAAGCAGAGCTGAGGACAAAGTGGTGGAAGCTAAAAAAGGAAGAGCGTTACCATGGCACTGAGAAAAAGACAGGAGGCAGAGTTGGAGGTAGCAGAGGGTAAAATGTTGAGGTTCTCTTAGGATCAGAAGTGAGTACATCAGACAGACAGAGCACATTAGATGTTATGGAGAGAAAATCTGAGAGGCCAGATTGAGATGATTAGAACATGAACAGAGGAGAGGTAGTGAATATAGTGGTAGAAAGTTTATGAGGTCTTAACCGCCAGGAAAGAGGCCTAGAGAAAGACCAAAGATGAGATTTATGGATGTAGTGAAAGAGAACATGAAATTGGTTGGTGTTAGAGAGGAGAATCTGGAGGCTTAGATGATTGCTGTGGCAACCCCTTAAGGGAACAACCAAAAGAAAAAGAAAAAACAGAGGGGGGGGGGGTGCTGAGGTGTCCATGAGGTAACATTAACCCAGTGAATGTTACCTGATCATGTGTTTAACGGCACGAGTTCTCCCATTTAAAAAAAAAACTGGAAAAGATGTGAAACAGTTCTCAGTTGATGTTAAGGACCCGTGGAGCTGACGAATCAGATGCAAACTGACGTTTTCTTGATGAGGGACGGCTTCCTCAGCAGCAAACATTTAAAAAGCTCCCATATTTCAAAGTCTCTCTCTGTATTTGTAATGTGCATCTTTGGGTTCTGCTTGACTTCCTCTAAAACCCCATCCTCAACACCGACATCCAGACTCTGCTGTTATTGTTCACTGAACCACTGAACCAATCAAATGTAGAATAAGGCATGAGGAGTTGTTCAGCATAAAACAGAAAAACAGCATTATCTGTGGAGTAGTTGTTTCAGTACCAAGGTCTGTCGTGGGGTCATATGCTTTGGACCCCAAATCTGAACCAGAAAGTGATAGTGGTCAGCCTTGGTGAGGACGACTGTTACAGGATGCTTTTGAATGCTGAGGATTTATGGACATGTTGCTTTCTAACAAGGAGCAACTGGATGGTTTCATCATTGATTGACCCAATGTTTTGACTTACTATAAAATAAAGTGTCTGCCCTGCTATTACCTTGGCAGGAAGCCTTACCAATAGAACTTCCTGCCAAACCAACAAATCAAAAAAAAAAAAAAGTAAAAAGATTAAAGTGACACGTTATAAATTTTAGTAAACAGGCATTTCTCTGAATACCAAAAATGGCACAGTAATAAAGAGGAAAGCCTTGGCGTTTTGAAATAACTTTCCAATCAGGGCTTAAAATATGTATTTAAAAAAGCATTAGAGATATTTTTCTTTTCTTTTTTACACTTTCATGTTAAAAATGTACGTTTGAAGTGATCGACTGCATCTCCAAATTGTGCCAAGGTTTGTGAGCTTCTGTGCTCCCTACCTGACAGACTGTCAAACTGCTAAACTGCTCCCTCGTCTGATTTACACCTCAAAATACTTAAAACAGATGCAAGTCCTGGACAAGCATCAACTCTCCAAACTCCAGTCTATGTTTGAGGTTCATCAACCCACACACCCTCATGTTCTTTCCTGCATCTCATCTCCTCCTCTTCATCAATACGTCTAAAGCCAGAGCTTTCTCTCAGTGACAAGAAGAACGATACAGGCTACAGTGTGCTTCCATTTATGCAACTCAACATATGCCAACAACTTCCTAGTAAGCCTTTTGGTCACATAGCAACAAGCAACCAGCACGGGTGCAATTAATACCAGTGCACTTTTCTCCCCTGTGCTGCTCAACCCACGCAGCCAGCACAGCGCATACTACATCCTGTTGAAATGTCTTTCAAGCATAGAGCATATGTGTCCAGCTCTTTTCATATTCACCAGCCTACTCCATTAAAGTGACTTTGGAGTAGCATGCAGATAATCAATGGAGTTATTTCCTGAATGGAGGCCACTGTAGAGCAATAAGAAGAATTAGCAGAGATGCTGACAGGTGTCTGTGTGTAAAGAAGGATTTGTTTAGCTCAGGGCCACAGCCACACTTGTGGGGGGAGAGGAGAGAGAGAGAGAGAGAGAGAGAGAGAGAGAGAGAGAGGAATTGGTTGACACAACACCTCCCAGACATATGAAACTGCTCGCACATATGGACGCACATGCACACACACAGAATCACAATCCCATGCAGCACCTGTCTACTGCAGGCTAAAGCAGCCCTTCAGTCCTACCAGTCTGCCGAGACAGTTCACCCATTTTACCAATATTTCAAGTGATGTGATATCAGGTTGCCAGGCTACAAACACAACACCAAAAGGCTTTCATGGCTATCTTGATATTACACTGTCAACTTTCTGAAATTTGTCACCTGATTTTGATTGTAATTCATTCTGCAACAATATAATTCCTTTTTTGGGGCACTATTCAATTGTTATTCATTTCAATTTTTGAGTCACTGTCATTCCTCATGTCTTTGTCTCCCGTTTCATTTTTACCCAAAAGCATTGCTTCTTCTGTTCCTCCCACTTGTATTTCCTCTCAATGCCTGTTTCGTTTTCCAAAGTCATCCTAATGAGTGCCTAAACCTCCTGCTTCCCCATGGCGAGGTCATCCATGCCCATGAGCCACCACTGCCTTGTCTTTGCCTTCCCAACTCTAATGAAAGAGCCCTATCTGCTGCCACCAGTGCCTGTGTGTGTTTGTCTCTCTGTGCCTGTGCATGTGTGTGTCTGTGTGTGTGTGTGAAAGAGAGATAGAAAAAGAGAGAGACCCCTCACACATCATTAACAGCATTACCTCAATTACACAAACTGACACTGAGAAGCAGCTGAGAGATGGTGAAAGGGTGGAGGATGGGGGAATTGACAGGAAGCGAGGAGGAGGAGAATAGTTTCCATCAGAAAAAATAAACTCAGAAGCTTAAGTTGTGGAGGAAATTTTTATTTGGTTTATTTATCTTGTAATTTTGTTCATTTTATTTGTCTCTAACAATATGTTTAAAAGTGATTTGTCTTTCTTAACAAGACCAATACACATCATAATCAACAAAGACCAAATGTGTTTTACAAAAGGCGAGCACGGGGGTCAGCTGTGATTCTGAATAAACATTCCTAAATTCAATCAACATCAAGTAAATAACTTCTTGATCATGAAACTGTATAACGTCCCTAAATTCAATCAGTCTGTTTTAAGACAAATGTCCATTTGCCTTCACCACTATCTGCTGTGATCTACTCTGTAGAAGAATCAACACTTTTTGTCTTGGTATAAAAGAAAAGCATCATCTCTGTTGAGACGGAGTCCTCATTCAGAATAATGCTGACTGACTGCTCTCCTTATGCTGCATAAGTTTGTTTCTTTTCTCTAATAAATTCTATTTTGATTTTCTCATCAAGATCGGATCTTATTTTTTTCCACAACAAAGTGTCAGCCTTCAAGAAAAAAAAACCCAAAATCTTTACACAAACCAGTTTTTTTTCTTGAATTGAGAAAACTTTATCTGCGTTTTTAAACATATTTTTTTTTTAACTCAAATCCAGATGTGATTGAAGCCACACCGAGACTTCTGATGGTAACTGGATTTGACTTCTGTCACTATTTTCCAGCCTTATTTCCTTCTCCCAGTTTTTTATAAGAAGAAGCTGAAAATAAACAAAACAGTTTCTCGTCTTTTATTTATTGCCATTTCCTCTGGAAGCAGAAATCAAAACAACAAAAGGTTGGATAAAAAAAAAAAAACAATGAAGCAAAAGGGGACATGATGGAGGTGGAGAAGCAGCTGGTGGAAGGAGAAATGGTTTCAGATCAATATTGTGAATCTATTGGGGATTCAAAACGGGGACCAGAGACAGTTTAGAAGCAACACATCCGCTGCCGGTTGTGCGTCTCACCTAAAGGGTGAGGCCAGTGAGGGCTGCTCGACCACAGCGCTCAATAAATCAATAATCCTGCGTTTTGTGGAGTGTGTGTGTGAGTATGTTCTTTCTGCCCACAAGCCCAAAAGCCATCGACACAGAGGGCCACATGAAGTGTTTGGTGAGAAAATGTGCAAACAAGGAGGCTGTTCTGGAAGCTGGTGGTAAATAAATGCTGCTGTAAAGGGCTTGAGGCTGATGTAAAGTTTCAGTGTCCTTCTGGATAAGAATTCTTTTGTTTTCTTCCTCTTCTGGAAAGTTGCTTAAAAGTATATTCTGACACAAGTAAAGTGAACATAGGTCCAAGTGATTTTCAGTCTGGTAATATGGCAAAGTACTCAAAACAGGTAAGGAAGTCGCAAAGCCAATTTAAAGCAACAAAAGGGGAAACGGCTAAAATGAGACACATAAACAGGGATTATTAAACTCTTACTTGTAAAGGGCAGCTGTGGAAGCATTTGATTTAAAAATACGGAATTGAATGTCAAGTGTGTTACATAATTTTAAAGCCGTAGACCAGCCATTCCCAAACTTCAGAATAGCAAGGCCCAATTTGAAATGTGAAAAATCTCCACGGCCCACCAAAACCTTTAATCACAACTGTGATCAACATACAGGACTAGGAACCATATTCCGATATTAATGTAAGGGGTCAACAAATAAGGTGACACTTGTTATATTAAGTTAAGATGACAGTAGAATAACACTTAATTGGGTTGTTTTATTACTTCTTAATGTTTTTTTAATTATGTCATAAATATTTTATAGTAATTAAAGACATATTCATAAAAGATTGAGGATTTAAACACATTTGTTTAAATTTAATGACCTCTCACGGCCCACCTGCAGTACCACAACGGCCCACCAGGGGTCCGCAGCCCACACTTTGAGAATCACTGCCGTAGACTAATGTTTTGTTATTTCTAGAATAATACATTAGAAAAAAAAGAAAAAAGGAAATTATGAATGGTGTCAAATGTTATTTTTCTTTTGGTTGTTACCTTCAGGAGTCACCACCAAAACGTACATTTCAACTCTCCTCATACATGATTCAAATCTCTTCTGAAGGCAACTTTTTTTTTTTTTAACATACAGCTTTCACAGGTTAATGTAATGTTTATGTAAGAATCAGAGCCTGCTGAAGATGTTTTATTTTGAATATTCACTAGCTTCTCGATATCATTCTCATGTCTGACCTCCTGGAAACTTGATGTTCTGTGTGTGAACTGACGCAGTCTGGCAGCGGTCCAGCACCTAAAGAGACTTGTATCGCTGCTGGAGCAGAGCAGATGGAAGCTTCCGGGGCTTTTCTAAACCGCTGCAGGCCACCTCTGTTGCGAATTCTCTCATTGACTTGAACGGCTGTGATTCACACCAGCTGGTGCATTGCTACTGCTGTTCCACTGCTGCTTTTCTGACACTTTTAGTTAACTTTATAAAATATGCATTTTCAACCATAAAGTTTTAACCTCTGGCACTTATAGATTTGCTAACCTGGTATAAGTCCAAAAACCTATAATTATTTCAGAATGAGAGCCTAACAATCACGAGAAGGGACTCTAAAAGTAAGCAAATGTGGCTCAATTGCTTTCTGATTAGTTGAATACCTGGAGGCTTGGCAGCGGCAGACTTTCAGGCTCATGCATGCACACAACTCCTGTTTCCAGTTAGACACACATATTTTGAAAATATCAATACAATATCAATTCTACACTTTAAACATTTCCTGTAAATTTCACCACTTTAAATTCATAATTTTCCTTTGGGAATTGATAATAATCATTGAACCGAAGTGAATTAAAGTCCATATATGTTTGAGCCAAAATCAGATTCAGAGTATGAAAGCAGACAGCATGAATAACTGCAAGAACAAAGAGCACAGCTCAGCATATCTGCTCAATAAATATTATGCTCATTAACTGTTTTTGTGTAAAAATACAAATTCATTACAGAAGGAGTCAAATTTCCAACAAGGAAAATGCTGCTGTTTCATCGGCAGCATCACTTCTTCTAATGCATTCCGCTTGGGTTTTTTTTTTTTTTGCAGATATTACCAGTTCCAATAAAGAAACAAGCCAAAAAATAATAATAATAATAATACAGAGCATTCATTTTGTGTAATTTCTGCCTTCAAAGAGCCATGGTGTCATACTGCCAGTAAATCACATAGATCCAAAGCAAAGAGGCATATATCCCTTCAAAGCAATTGTGATGTGGGTAAGGTGGCCAGAAGATGCGGTGCGGACCCAAAAGATGGGTCCGCACAGAGAAGTTGGAAAGCTCTGATTCAGGGTGCTGTCATACGCTGGGGATCAAAAATGCCGGTTATTTATACGATATGCGGAAGCACATGCTGCATGTTGTATACTATGTGCACATAGTGAAGTTTAAAAAATGTAAATAAAGTGGTGTTAGTGTCACTAGTGTTACTTCTGTCTACCAATTATTTATCATGCATTTCAGCAAAGCAATGTTTCACTAATATTTTAACACACTTAACACTGTAAATTGGACACCAAATCTACTCAAAGCATTATTTGACAACAAAGACTAAACCACACACACACACACACACACACAAACACACACACCAGTCAGGATGGCAGAGCGGTCTAAGGCGCTGCGTTAAGATCGCAGTCTCCCCTTGAGGCGTCGGTTCGAATCCCACTTCTGACAGCTCTTTACCGTCAGGTTTGGCCTTGAGTCCCAGTTGCTTCAACATCCAATGTAAAACCTGAGCTGAATCAATCGTGTGAATCACTTCACACGTGAAGACTGAAATAGAATATCCAACTGGCTAGCCGACTGTCCATCTATCCAAATGGCGATTCATCTGTCCATCTATCCAATTGGCTATTCGTCTGTCCGTCTATCCAACTGGCTAGTGGTCTGTCCATCTATCCAATTGGCTATTCGTCTGTCCGTCTATCCAAATGGCGATTTGTCTGTTCCGCTATCCGTCTGTCTATCTATCCAACTGGCTAGTGGTCTGTCCATCTATCCTACTGGCTATTCGTCTAACCAACTGGCTATTCATCTATACGTCTATCTACCAATGTGTACACTCCCACACACACCAGTTAGGATGGCAGAGCGGTCTAAGGCGCTGCGTTAAGATCGCAGTCTCCCCTTGAGGCGTCGGTTCGAATCCCACTTCTGACAGCTCTTTACCGTCAGGTTTGGCCTTGAGTCCCAGTTGCTTCAACATCCAATGTAAAACCTGAGCTGAATCAATCGTGTGAATCACTTCACACGTGAAGACTGAAATAGAATATCCAACTGGCTATCCGACTGTCCATCTATCCAAATGGCGATTCATCTGTCCATCTATCCAATTGGCTATTCGTCTGTCCGTCTATCCAAATGGCGATTTGTCTGTTCCGCTATCCGTCTGTCTGTCTATCCAATGGGCTAGTGGTCTGTCCATCTATCCTACTGGCTATTCGTCTAACCAACTGGCTATTCATCTATACGTCTATCTACCAATGTGTACACTCCCACACACACCAGTTAGGATGGCAGAGCGGTCTAAGGCGCTGCGTTAAGATCGCAGTCTCCCCTTGAGGCGTCGGTTCGAATCCCACTTCTGACAGCTCTTTACCGTCAGGTTTGGCCTTGAGTCCCAGTTGCTTCAACATCCAATGTAAAACCTGAGCTGAATCAATCGTGTGAATCACTTCACACGTGAAGACTGAAATAGAATATCCAACTGGCTATTCGTCTGTCCGTCTATCCAAATGGCGATTTGTCTGTTCTCTGTGGAGACTGAAATAGAATATCCAACTGGCTATCCAGCTGTCCATCTATCCAAATGGCGATTCGTCTTTCCGTCTGTCCAACTGGCTGTTCGTCTCTCCATCTATCCAACTGGCTAGTGGTCTGTCCATCTATCCAACTGGCTATCCATCTATCCTACTGGCTATTCGTCTAACCAACTGGCTATTCATCTATACGTCTATCTACCAATGTGTACACTCCCACACACACCAGTTAGGATGGCAGAGCGGTCTAAGGCGCTGCGTTAAGATCGCAGTCTCCCCTTGAGGCGTCGGTTCGAATCCCACTTCTGACAGCTCTTTACCGTCAGGTTTGGCCTTGAGTCCCAGTTGCTTCAACATCCAATGTAAAACCTGAGCCGAATCAATCGTGTGAATCACTTCACTGTGGAGACTGAAATAGAATATCCAACTGGCTATCCAGCTATCCGTCTGTCCATCTATCCAAATGGCGATTCGTCTATCCGTCTGTCCATCTATCCAACTGGCTAGTGGTCTGTCCATCTATCCAACTGGCTATTTGTCTATCTATCTATCCAACTGGCTATCTGTCTGTCCATCTAACCAACTGGATTTCCGTCTGTCCATCTATCCAACTGGCTATTCGTCTCTCCATCTATCCAACTGGCTGTCCGTCTGTCCATCTATCCAACTGGCTATCTGTCTGTCCATCTATCCTACTGGCTATTCGTCTATCTATCTAACCAACTGGCTATCCAACTATCCAACTGGCTATCCATCTGTCCATCTATCCAACTGTCTATTCATCTATCTATCTGTCTAACCAACTGGCTATTCATCTATACGTCTATCTACCAATGTGTACACTCACACACACACACACACACAGACACACACACCAGTTAGGATGGCAGAGCGGTCTAAGGCGCTGCGTTAAGATCGCAGTCTCCCCTTGAGGCGTCGGTTCGAATCCCACTTCTGACAGCTCTTTACCGTCAGGTTTGGCCTTGAGTCCCAGTTGCTTCAACATCCAATGTAAAACCTGAGCCGAATCAATCGTGTGAATCACTTCACTGTGGAGACTGAAATAGAATATCCAACTGGCTATCCAGCTGTCCATCTATCCAAATGGCGATTCGTCTTTCCGTCTGTCCAACTGGCTGTTCGTCTCTCCGTCTATCCAACTGGCTAGTGGTCTGTCCATCTATCCTACTGGCTATTCGTCTAACCAACTGGCTATTCATCTATACGTCTATCTACCAATGTGTACACTCCCACACACCAGTTAGGATGGCAGAGCGGTCTAAGGCGCTGCGTTAAGATCGCAGTCTCCCCTTGAGGCGTCGGTTCGAATCCCACTTCTGACAGCTCTTTACCGTCAGGTTTGGCCTTGAGTCCCAGTTGCTTCAACATCCAATGTAAAACCTGAGCCGAATCAATCGTGTGAATCACTTCTCTGTGGAGACTGAAATAGAATATCCAACTGGCTATCCGACTGTCCATCTATCCAAATGGCGATTCGTCTGTCCGTCTATCCAATTGGCTGTTCGTCTATCAATCTATCCAACTCGCTATCCGTCTGTCTATCTATCCAATTGGCCACCGTCCTCTCTCTCCTCTATCCAACTGGCTAGTGGTCTGTCCATCTATCCAACTGGCTGTCCATCTATCCTACTGGCTATTCGTCTAACCAACTGGCTATTCATCTATACGTCTATCTACCAATGTGTACACTCCCACACACACCAGTTAGGATGGCAGAGCGGTCTAAGGCGCTGCGTTAAGATCGCAGTCTCCCCTTGAGGCGTCGGTTCGAATCCCACTTCTGACAGCTCTTTACCGTCAGGTTTGGCCTTGAGTCCCAGTTGCTTCAACATCCAATGTAAAACCTGAGCCGAATCAATCGTGTGAATCACTTCTCTGTGGAGACTGAAATAGAATATCCAACTGGCTATCCGCTGTCCATCTATCCAAATGGCGATTCATCTGTCCGTCTATCCAATTGGCTATTCGTCTGTCCGTCTATCCAAATGGCGATTTGTCTGTTCCGCTATCCGTCTGTCTGTCTATTCATCTATCCAACTCGCTATCCGTCTGTCTATCTATCCAACTGGCTAGTGGTCTGTCCATCTATCCTACTGGCTATTCGTCTAACCAACTGGCTATTCATCTATACGTCTATCTACCAATGTGTACACTCCCACACACACCAGTTAGGATGGCAGAGCGGTCTAAGGCGCTGCGTTAAGATCGCAGTCTCCCCTTGAGGCGTCGGTTCGAATCCCACTTCTGACAGCTCTTTACCGTCAGGTTTGGCCTTGAGTCCCAGTTGCTTCAACATCCAATGTAAAACCTGAGCCGAATCAATCGTGTGAATCACTTCTCTGTGGAGACTGAAATAGAATATCCAACTGGCTATCCAGCTGTCCATCTATCCAAATGGCGATTCGTCTTTCCGTCTGTCCAACTGGCTGTTCGTCTATCCATCTATCCAACTCGCTATCCGTCTGTCTATCTATCCAATTGGCCAGCCGTCTCTCTCTCCATCTATCTATCCAACTGGCTAGTGGTCTGTCCATCTATCCAACTGGCTAGTGGTCTGTCCATCTATCCTACTGGCTATTCGTCTAACCAACTGGCTATTCATCTATACGTCTATCTACCAATGTGTACACTCCCACACACACCAGTTAGGATGGCAGAGCGGTCTAAGGCGCTGCGTTAAGATCGCAGTCTCCCCTTGAGGCGTCGGTTCGAATCCCACTTCTGACAGCTCTTTACCGTCAGGTTTGGCCTTGAGTCCCAGTTGCTTCAACATCCAATGTAAAACCTGAGCTGAATCAATCGTGTGAATCACTTCACTTGTGAAGACTGAAATAGAATATCCAACTGGCTAGCCGACTGTCCATCTATCCAAATGGCGATTCATCTGTCCGTCTATCCAATTGGCTGTTCGTCTATCAATCTATCCAACTCGCTATCCGTCTGTCTATCTATCCAATTGGCCAGCCGTCTCTCCATCTATCCAACTGGCTAGTGGTCTGTCCATCTATCCAACTGGCTGTCCATCTATCCTACTGGCTATTCGTCTAACCAACTGGCTATTCATCTATACGTCTATCTACCAATGTGTACACTCCCACACACACCAGTTAGGATGGCAGAGCGGTCTAAGGCGCTGCGTTAAGATCGCAGTCTCCCCTTGAGGCGTCGGTTCGAATCCCACTTCTGACAGCTCTTTACCGTCAGGTTTGGCCTTGAGTCCCAGTTGCTTCAACATCCAATGTAAAACCTGAGCTGAATCAATCGTGTGAATCACTTCTCTGTGGAGACTGAAATAGAATATCCAACTGGCTATCCGACTGTCCATCTATCCAAATGGCGATTCGTCTGTTCCGTCTATCCAAATGGCGATTTGTCTGTTCCGCTATCCGTCTGTCTGTCTATTCATCTATCCAACTCGCTATCCGTCTGTCTATCTATCCAACTGGCTAGTGGTCTGTCCATCTATCCTACTGGCTATTCGTCTAACCAACTGGCTATTCATCTATACGTCTATCTACCAATGTGTACACTCCCACACACACCAGTTAGGATGGCAGAGCGGTCTAAGGCGCTGCGTTAAGATCGCAGTCTCCCCTTGAGGCGTCGGTTCGAATCCCACTTCTGACAGCTCTTTACCGTCAGGTTTGGCCTTGAGTCCCAGTTGCTTCAACATCCAATGTAAAACCTGAGCCGAATCAATCGTGTGAATCACTTCTCTGTGGAGACTGAAATAGAATATCCAACTGGCTATCCAGCTGTCCATCTATCCAAATGGCGATTCGTCTTTCCGTCTGTCCAACTGGCTGTTCGTCTATCCATCTATCCAACTCGCTATCCGTCTGTCTATCTATCCAATTGGCCAGCCGTCTCTCCATCTATCCAACTGGCTAGTGGTCTGTCCATCTATCCAACTGGCTAGTGGTCTGTCCATCTATCCTACTGGCTATTCGTCTAACCAACTGGCTATTCATCTATACGTCTATCTACCAATGTGTACACTCCCACACACACCAGTTAGGATGGCAGAGCGGTCTAAGGCGCTGCGTTAAGATCGCAGTCTCCCCTTGAGGCGTCGGTTCGAATCCCACTTCTGACAGCTCTTTACCGTCAGGTTTGGCCTTGAGTCCCAGTTGCTTCAACATCCAATGTAAAACCTGAGCTGAATCAATCGTGTGAATCACTTCACACGTGAAGACTGAAATAGAATATCCAACTGGCTATCCGACTGTCCATCTATCCAAATGGCGATTCATCTGTCCATCTATCCAATTGGCTATTCGTCTGTCCGTCTATCCAAATGGCGATTTGTCTGTTCCGCTATCCGTCTGTCTGTCTATCCAACTGGCTAGTGGTCTGTCCATCTATCCTACTGGCTATTCGTCTAACCAACTGGCTATTCATCTATACGTCTATCTACCAATGTGTACACTCCCACACACACCAGTTAGGATGGCAGAGCGGTCTAAGGCGCTGCGTTAAGATCGCAGTCTCCCCTTGAGGCGTCGGTTCGAATCCCACTTCTGACAGCTCTTTACCGTCAGGTTTGGCCTTGAGTCCCAGTTGCTTCAACATCCAATGTAAAACCTGAGCTGAATCAATCGTGTGAATCACTTCACACGTGAAGACTGAAATAGAATATCCAACTGGCTATCTCTGTCCGTCTATCCAAATGGCGATTTGTCTGTTCTCTGTGGAGACTGAAATAGAATATCCAACTGGCTATCCAGCTGTCCATCTATCCAAATGGCGATTCGTCTTTCCATCTGTCCAACTGGCTGTTCGTCTCTCCATCTATCCAACTGGCTAGTGGTCTGTCCATCTATCCAACTGGCTATCCATCTATCCTACTGGCTATTCGTCTAACCAACTGGCTATTCATCTATACGTCTATCTACCAATGTGTACACTCCCACACACACCAGTTAGGATGGCAGAGCGGTCTAAGGCGCTGCGTTAAGATCGCAGTCTCCCCTTGAGGCGTCGGTTCGAATCCCACTTCTGACAGCTCTTTACCGTCAGGTTTGGCCTTGAGTCCCAGTTGCTTCAACATCCAATGTAAAACCTGAGCTGAATCAATCGTGTGAATCACTTCTCTGTGGAGACTGAAATAGAATATCCAACTGGTTATCCAGCTATCCGTCTGTCCATCTATCCAAATGGCGATTCGTCTATCCGTCTGTCCATCTATCCAACTGGCTAGTGGTCTGTCCATCTATCCTACTGGCTATTTGTCTATCTATCTAACCAACTGGCTATCTGTCTGTCCATCTAACCAACTGGATTTCCGTCTGTCCATCTATCCAACTGGCTATTCGTCTCTCCATCTATCCAACTGGCTGTTCGTCTGACCATCTGTCCAACTGGCTATCTGTCTGTCCATCTATCCTACTGGCTATTCGTCTATCTATCTAACCAACTGGCTATCTCTCTGACCAACTATCCAACTGGCTATCCATCTGTCCATCTATCCAACTGTCTATTCATCTATCTATCTGTCTAACCAACTGGCTATTCATCTATACGTCTATCTACCAATGTGTACACTCACACACACACACACACACACACCAGTTAGGATGGCAGAGCGGTCTAAGGCGCTGCGTTAAGATCGCAGTCTCCCCTTGAGGCGTCGGTTCGAATCCCACTTCTGACAGCTCTTTACCGTCAGGTTTGGCCTTGAGTCCCAGTTGCTTCAACATCCAATGTAAAACCTGAGCTGAATCAATCGTGTGAATCACTTCACACGTGAAGACTGAAATAGAATATCCAACTGGCTATCCGACTGTCCATCTATCCAAATGGCGATTCATCTGTCCATCTATCCAATTGGCTATTCGTCTGTCCGTCTATCCAAATGGCGATTTGTCTGTTCCGCTATCCGTCTGTATATCTATCCAACTGGCTAGTGGTCTGTCCATCTATCCTACTGGCTATTCGTCTAACCAACTGGCTATTCATCTATACGTCTATCTACCAATGTGTACACTCCCACACACACCAGTTAGGATGGCAGAGCGGTCTAAGGCGCTGCGTTAAGATCGCAGTCTCCCCTTGAGGCGTCGGTTCGAATCCCACTTCTGACAGCTCTTTACCGTCAGGTTTGGCCTTGAGTCCCAGTTGCTTCAACATCCAATGTAAAACCTGAGCCGAATCAATCGTGTGAATCACTTCTCTGTGGAGACTGAAATAGAATATCCAACTGGCTATCCAGCTGTCCATCTATCCAAATGGCTATTCGTCTGTCCGTCTATCCAAATGGCGATTTGTCTGTTCTCTGTGGAGACTGAAATAGAATATCCAACTGGCTATCCAGCTGTCCATCTATCCAAATGGCGATTCGTCTTTCCGTCTGTCCAACTGGCTGTTCGTCTCTCCATCTATCCAACTGGCTAGTGGTCTGTCCATCTATCCAACTGGCTGTCCATCTATCCTCCTGGCTATTCGTCTATCTATCTAACCAACTGGCTATCCGTCTGTCCATCTATCCAAATAACTGTCTATCCGTCTGTCCATCTATCCAACTGGCTATTGTCTATCTATCTAACCAACTGGCTATCTGTCTGTCCATCTAACCAACTGGATTTCCGTCTGTCCATCTATCCAACTGGCTATTCGTCTCTCCATCTATCCAACTGGCTATCCGTCTGTCCATCTATCCAACTGGCTGTTCGTCTGACCATCTATCCAACTGGCTATCTGTCTGTCCATCTATCCTACTGGCTATTCGTCTATCTATCTATCCAACTGGCTATCTGTCTGAACCCTATCCAACTGGCTATCCGTCTGTCCATCTATCCAACTGGTTTTTCCCTCTGTCCATCTATCCAACTGTCTATTCATCTATCTATCTGTCTAACCAACTGGCTTTTCATCTATACGTCTATCTACCAATGTGTACACACACACACACACACACACACCATTTAGGATGGCAGAGCGGTCTAAGGCGCTGCGTTAAGATCATAGTCTCCCCTTGAGGCGTTGGTTCGAATCCCACTTCTGACAGCTCTTTACCGTCAGGTTTGGCCTTGAGTCCCAGTTGCTTCAACACCCAATGTAAAACCTGAGCCGAATCAATCGTGTGAATCACTTCACACGTGAAGACTGAAATAGAATATCCAACTGGCTATCCGACTGTCCATCTATCCAAATGGCAATTCATCTGTCCATCTATCCAATTGGCTATTCGTCTGTCCGTCTATCCAAATGGCGATTTGTCTGTTCCGCTATCCGTCTGTCTATCTATCCAACTGGCTAGTGGTCTGTCCATCTATCCAAATGGCGATTTGTCTGTTCTCTGTGGAGACTGAAATAGAATACCCAACTGGCTATCCAGCTGTCCATCTATCCAAATGGCGATTCGTCTTTCCGTCTGTCCAACTGGCTGTTCGTCTCTCCATCTATCCAACTGGCTAGTGGTCTGTCCATCTATCCAACTGGCTGTCCATCTATCCTCCTGGCTATTCGTCTATCTATCTAACCAACTGGCTATCCGTCTGTCCATCTATCCAAATAACGATTCGTCTATCCGTCTGTCCATCTATCCTACTGGCTATTTGTCTATCTATCTAACCAACTGGCTATCTGTCTGTCCATCTAACCAACTGGATTTCCGTCTGTCCATCTATCCAACTGGCTATTCGTCTCTCCATCTATCCAACTGGCTATCCGTCTGTCCATCTATCCAACTGGCTGTTCGTCTGACCATCTATCCAACTGGCTATCTGTCTGTCCATCTATCCTACTGGCTATTCGTCTATCTATCTAACCAACTGGCTATCTGTCTGAACAACTATCCAACTGGCTATCCGTCTGTCCATCTAACCAACTGGTTTTCCCTCTGTCCATCTATCCAACTGTCCAACTGTCTATTCATCTATCTATCTGTCTAACCAACTGGCTATTCATCTGTACGTCTATCTACCAATGTGTACACACACACCAAAACACACACCAGTCAGGATGGCAGAGCGGTCTAAGGCGCTGCGTTAAGGTCGCAGTCTCCCCTTGAGGCGTGGTTCGAATCCCACTTCTGACAGCTCTTTATCCGTCAGGTTTGGCCTTGAGTCCCAGTTGCTTCAACATCCAATGTAAAACCTGAGCCGAATCAATCGTGTGAATCACTTCACTGTGGAGACTGAAATAGAATATCCAACTGGCTATCCACTGTCCATCCAATGGCTTCATCTGTCCATCTATCCAATTGGCTATTCGTCTGTCCGTCTATCCAAATGGCGATTTGTCTGTTCCGCTATCCGTCTGTCCATCTATCCTACTGGCTATTCGTCTAACCAACTGGCTATTCATCTATACGTCTATCTACCAATGTGTACACTCCCACACACACCAGTTAGGATGGCAGAGCGGTCTAAGGCGCTGCGTTAAGATCGCAGTCTCCCCTTGAGGCGTCGGTTCGAATCCCACTTCTGACAGCTCTTTACCGTCAGGTTTGGCCTTGAGTCCCAGTTGCTTCAACATCCAATGTAAAACCTGAGCTGAATCAATCGTGTGAATCACTTCACACGTGAAGACTGAAATAGAATATCCAACTGGCTATCCGACTGTCCATCTATCCAAATGGCGATTCATCTGTCCATCTATCCAATTGGCTATTCGTCTGTCCGTCTATCCAAATGGCGATTTGTCTGTTCCGCTATCCGTCTGTCTATCTATCCAACTGGCTAGTGGTCTGTCCATCTATCCTACTGGCTATTCGTCTAACCAACTGGCTATTCATCTATACGTCTATCTACCAATGTGTACACTCCCACACACACACCAGTTAGGATGGCAGAGCGGTCTAAGGCGCTGCGTTAAGATCGCAGTCTCCCCTTGAGGCGTCGGTTCGAATCCCACTTCTGACAGCTCTTTACCGTCAGGTTTGGCCTTGAGTCCCAGTTGCTTCAACATCCAATGTAAAACCTGAGCCGAATCAATCGTGTGAATCACTTCTCTGTGGAGACTGAAATAGAATATCCAACTGGCTATCCAGCTGTCCATCTATCCAAATGGCGATTCGTCTTTCCGTCTGTCCAACTGGCTGTTCGTCTATCCATCTATCCAATCTGGCTATTCGTCTGTCTATCTATCCATGGTCTGTCCATCTATCCAACTGGCTAGTGGTCTGTCCATCTATCCATCTATCCTACTGGCTATTCGTCTAACCAACTGGCTATTCATCTATACGTCTATCTACCAATGTGTACACTCCCACACACACCAGTTAGGATGGCAGAGCGGTCTAAGGCGCTGCGTTAAGATCGCAGTCTCCCCTTGAGGCGTCGGTTCGAATCCCACTTCTGACAGCTCTTTACCGTCAGGTTTGGCCTTGAGTCCCAGTTGCTTCAACATCCAATGTAAAACCTGAGCCGAATCAATCGTGTGAATCACTTCTCTGTGGAGACTGAAATA